>CM035143.1:106011530-107279030 GCA_020205605.1 Panax ginseng
ATTAAAGTCGGTTCTACTCGTATATTCGCCATCATCACGTTGGTCCATGGAGTCTTTAACTCTATCTCCATCCTTTGCAAGTCATATAAAATGGGCCTTTCGTTGATAATATCGCACTCGTACCCGCATATGATCTTCTACTCAATGCGTTAACTACTACGTTCGCTTTACCAGGATGGTATTGAATGGTATGATCATAATCTTTTAACAATTCAAGCCAACGTCGTTGCCGCATGTTGAGTTCCTTTCGGGTGAAGAAATATTTGAGGATTTTATGATCCGTAAAAATCTCCACTTTCTCCCTATACAAGTAATGCCTCCAAATTTTAAGTGCGAAGACAACAACTGCCAACTCTAGATCATGAGTAGGATAATTCCTCTCATATTCTTTGAGTTCTTGAGAGCATATGCTTTATGACTTTCCCATGTTACATCGTAACACATCCTAACCCTTTGCCCGATGATCATCATCAGATGACAAATCCTCGAGCCGGAGGGTATTGTTAGCACAGTCTTTGAAATGAGTCTCCTCTTGAGTTCTTGAAATCTCTTCTCACATTCCACGCTCCAACCGAATTTTATATCTTTTCGAGTCAGCTGAGTTAATGGAGTAGCGATTCGAGAAAACCCTTCCACGAATCTCAGATAATAACCAGCTAATCCGAGAAAGCTACATACTTCGGTCACTAATTTAGGTTGCTCCCAGCTTTGAATAGCTTCAATCTTTGTCGGGTCAACAGATATTCCATGACTTGATACTACGTGCCCAAGGAATGCTACTTCCTCAAGCCAGAACTCGCATTTCTTCAACTTGGCATAAGGCCTGTTTTTACGAAGCTTTTGGAGTATCAGCCTCAAGTGTTGCTCATGATCTTCACGGCTTTTGGAATATATGAGGATGTCATCAATAAAGACGACCACAAAGTGATCCAAATATTCCTTGAATACTTGGTTCATCATATCCATGAAGGCAGCAGGAGCATTAGTCAATCCAAAAGACATGACTAAGAATTCATAATGCCCGTCTTCGGGAGTTCTCAAGGCGCTTTAGAATATCCTCGCTTTAACCTTGATTTGATGATAACTTGAACGAAGATCGATCTTTGAAAAGAATTGTGCTCTTTGCAATTTGGTCAAACAGGTCATCAATGCGAGGTAATCGGATACCTATTCTTGATGGTGACATGGTTCAATTCCCGGTAGTTAATACAAAGTCGCATACTCCCATCTTTCTTCTTCACGAATAGAACAAAGAGCACCCCAAGGAGACTAGGGATTAATAAAACCAATGTCTAACAATTCCTCGCAATTGGGTCTTTAACCACGAAGTTCAATAGAGCCATTCGATATGGGGCTTTGGAAATGGGTTTTGTACCGGGTTCAAGGTCGATACAAAATTCAATTTCACGCTCTGGGGGTAGGCCAGGAAGTTCTTCAGGGAATACGTCAGGAAATTTATTAACAATAAAAATATCATTCAAATCTGACGTATCTTTGTTTAAATCCGTGACATGAGCTAAGAAAGCTTGACATCAGTTTTTCAATAAGCGAATAGCTTTATAGCTTGAGATGATAATGATTGATTTTAATGGTTTGGTTGCTTGAATTCGCATAATAGGTTGGTTAGGAATATGAAAGCTAACAACCTTACAAAAATAATGAATTTTTGCATGATGAGTAGTTAACCAATCAATCCCTAAAATCACATCAAATGCAAGTATTTTCAATGAAATAAGATCGACAAGTAATGTGAGGGTACCGATTTGAACCAAACAAGACTTATAAACAGTGGATGTAATGAAGGTTTCTCCCAACGGAGTTTCCACAGATAAGTCAAAGTCTAATTTCTCCGGAGTCAAATTTAATCGTTGACCGCAAGTAGGAGAAATAAAAGAATGGGTAGAACCGGTATCAAATAAGGTATAGACTTCGCTAGAGTTTATGATAAGCTTACCCGTGATGACCTCGTTTGGGTTCCTTGCTTTCTGGGAGGTCACAACAAAAGCTCTCCCTTGAACTACTTGTTTTGACTTGTCTGGGACGGTATTTTGTGTCATCGTTCCAACTGGACTTGTCTTCGGTTCACGACAAAATCGGGATAGGTGACCTTCTCTTCCACAATTATAACACACTTTGGATGGCATCGCGCAGTTTGGACCGATATGTCCCTCCCCTCCGCATTTGACGCATATGATAGGTGGTCGTTCTCCTTCCTTAACAACGGGTGTTGGTGCTGACATCTTTCCATCATTGTTGAATCTCCTCTTCTTGAAATGTCCATTCTTATTGTCTTGGCCATGATTACCACCGAAGTGGTTACCATTTCTGGCATGTTGATTCCCTCCACGTTTGTTGTCACCGCTTCGATGACTGCTACCACTGGTATTATCATTTTACCTACGCTTTCTCTTAGTTGCGTTGACTCGTTATCGCGCTCCAATAACTGAGCCCTATTTACAACATCTGAATACAAACACAGTTTATGAGAAATTAGATATTGACGTATCTTGGGTTTCAAACCTCTTAGAAACATCCGTGTCATTCTCTCCTCATTATCAATCAAGTGAGACGCAAACCGGGACAACTCGGCAAACTTAGCTTCGTACTGCGACACGATCATATTGTTCTGCTCCAACTTGATGAATTCTACCTCTTTCATGTGACGAATACTTTAGGGAAAGTACTTGTCGTTGAATAGTTCTTGGAACTTCTCCCAAGATATCTTAAGTGCGGCAGGTTGAGTATGCTTTACCGATTCCCACCAGTAATCTACCTCTCCTCGCAACATAAAGGTGGCAAAGGGAACCTTTTGCTCCTCGGAGCATCCCAAGACATCAAATATCTTAGTGATCTGCTTTATCCACGCTTCCGCCTTAAGTGGTTTTGGCTCTCCAATAAACTCCGGTGGTCCCAGCTCCTTGAACTGTTAAGTGGTGACCGTCCAAGAGTTTCCAGTGTTTCCACCTTCATTTTGGACAGAAGCCGCTCTCGCCTGATGTTACATGAATTTCATAAAGCCTCTGAACATTCCATCATTCATCATTTGGTTAGTGTTGTTGTTTGCATGAGGATTGTCGCCTTCCTGATGCACATTATCCTGATTATTGATTTGTGGAGACTCAACGGTCTCCTGTGCTCCATTGCTATTCTCAACATTCTCGGATGTAATTTTCAGATACCGTCAGAAAACAAGGGTTAATTGACATTTAACATATTATCCCTATACTCTGATCGACCAATTAAATACCAAATAAACATAGGTAGGTCATACTAGCGAAGGAATTCCCCGTCTCTCCCCTCCTAGTTCTAGTCTCACATCTTAGCCAGAGATCATATCCCTAAGCTTTGATACCAACTGTGACGCCCCCAAAATAGGTATACATCACCTATTCTGAGTCGCCAAATACATGGTATAGAATACAAATACAACCTTAAATATACAACATAAGCTGTGAGTTTTAATACAAATATTGTCTTCTAGATAGTATTCAAACTCAAAATAAGTCCTCAATATATTTATTATAACACTATTTCATAGAATAGTGAGGACTACTAATGCTATCATCTGGACCGTCACTCCATTCCCCGACTAGTCCCTGCTACGTTCTCATTTCCTGAAGAGAACAATGAAAGCAAAAGGGTGACCTCAACTAGCCTAGTAAGAAATATTATGACTAAGATAATGCAGAATAAATTATCATTAGCCTTCAATAATGTTAAACTGATAAAATATAACAAACATCAAGTTTAACTGCAGCGGAACAAGCAATCCATTAGAAGAGTCAAGTAGAGAATAAAATCTACTATCTTCTAGAATTTAAAAGGTTTTTCATTACTTTTATCGCTGAGACTCACCTTAATAAATAATCCACATCATCCCTGCACTACAGCCAAGGATATTCATTAGTATCACGACTACAAATTATCTATGCACTACGGACCAAGGATATTCGTGTATTCATCAATGGTCATGATCATGCCAACAACTGTCCATCAATGCACTACGACCAATGAGGATTTTTACCACATCATTTGTAACATTACAGTCATAATTATACCGAATAATCCCTGGTAATAATCATACCAAGTCCATCTATGCACTACAGGCCATAGATGACTTTCAACATATTATAAACACGAGGATGATGACAATAATATAAGAATTCAATAAAACAAGTTCATGGATAAATTTTTAATGATTTATAATTTAATTTATCCAGAAATCAAGAACGTCTAAATTTTCAACATGATACTGTTTTGTGGAGTAAAATTCAAGAATGCTCAGAAGAATATTTTCATGAAAAGATACTGGATGAAGCACAAATATCAAGGATATTCCACTTATTTAATAGAGTATAGAAGCCAAAACTTTAACCAACTGAGTATAATAGAATATATGAAACCGCAAATAGATTTTTGCCCGCCATGCGGTAATCCACGTAGACAGATCATTTCGATAGAGTAATAAAGAATGGAACCAGGTCATGCGTAATCCGCAAAGACATGATATTACAACAGAATAATAAAGAATGGAACCAGGTCATGCGTAATCCGCACAAACAGGATGTTCCAACAGAATAATAAAGAATGGAACCAGGTCATGCATAATCCGCACAGACAGGATGTTCCAACAGAATAATAAAGAATGGAATAACAACAGAATTCACCAGGCATGCGATAGACCGCACAAACAGGTTATTCCAAAGAATAATAAAGAATGAAATAACAACCCTTACGAGTATTGAAAGAAAATAACTCTCTTCATGAATACGAAAGAATAATACCCCTTACCTTAGTAGGAGATTGGATACTGCAATAGTGTAGTAACAGAATACTCTTCTTCTTTCTCTCTTATTCTCTCTATACTTTCTCTCTCCATAGCTTGAATAAATTGGTGAAAAATAATGAAGAAATGAGCTTCTATTTATAGGCTTCACAGAGTACAGGTAAAATAGTCTTTTTGCCATAATTTATGTCATCACCATTGACGTCATCGATCATAATACATCATTGCATAACTCATCGTCCGATGACATCATCGCTTACCTCATCGTCCGATGACATCATCGCTTGCATCACAGGAAATTCAAATTCAATTTGATCTCTTCCAGCTCCTTTTACTTTATACCATGAATTTACTATAATAATGCTACCATTCAAATTATAAAAAACGTACTATTATATAATCACATCATACTACTATAATGTAATATTATAATAATATATTTGAATAAATTATTTTATCGGAAAAGATAAAATACCAACTTTCAATAAATGTCACATGCTAAAAATTCCTCAATTTAAATCCACTTCGAATAAATATTTTCTTATCTATCATTTGTGTCCACATAAAATAAATATTTCCTTATCATATAAATCAATAATTAATTATTCACAAATAATATTACAAAATCACAATAATGACAACCAGGCCGTTCCCAAGAAAGAGGGGGCTTTCCAATAAGGATTTCTCCTTATTGGCGCGTAATTAGGTGACCAAACCACTCATTGACAGAACTTTCTAGACATTGCCAATAATGCTATCTAATAATATTATTCAAATAATATGAATTATTGATCTGATAATGGGAAATACCGTGCAGTGAAAATTATTGAAACAACAATAATATAAAATATCAACGCATCAATTATTGAACCAATAAAATAAAATATTGAACATTAATTACTGTAAAAATTATTGAGTAGTGCCTTCTTACGTAAGAATCAATAATTCAAAAATACTGTGCAATACCGTGTGCTAATATGCAACAAGGCGTATTACTGTATTTTAACCACTAGGTATTCCAACAGTGTTAACGGTAAAACTTTCGCCGTTATTTTATAAAAAAGATATTTTTGTCATTTTCTCAATTCGATAATAATTCCGTTGTGGGGTCCACTAATGATTGTGCCATCGTACGAATATTCCCTGTTAAAACGAATATTCCCTGACCAATCGAATATTATATAACAACTTGCGTACTTTGCAGAATTTATAAATATTACCCACAACTATAATATTATAACAAATTCATTCCATAATAATCAAAAATGATATTTATAGAAAATTCATCTTTATTTATAAAAGTTGGGGTCTTACATTCATGCTTTCGGAATAGCACCTTCTTGCACTTTCTCCCTCATACGCATCAGCTCCAGGTCTGTAGCTTGAGCAGCTTTAACTTTATCGATTAAAGTCGGTTCTACTCGTATATTCACCATCATCACATGGGTCCCTGGAGTCTTTAACTCTATCTTCATCCTTCGTAAGTCATACAAAATTGGTCTTTGCGTTGAAAATATTGCACTCGTACCCGCATATGATTTTCTACTCAATGCGTCATCTACTACGTTCGCTTTTCCAGGATGGTATTGGATGGTATGATCATAATCTTTCAGCAGCTCAAGCCATCGTCGTTGCCGCATGTTAAGTTCCTTTTGAGTGAAGAAATATTTGAGGCTTTTATGATCCGTATAAATCTCCACCTTCTCTCCATACAGGTAATGCCTCCAAATCTTAAGCGCAAAAACGACTACTGCCAACTCTAGATCATGAGTAGTATAATTCATCTCATATTCTTTGAGTTGTCGTGAGGTATAGGCTATGACTTTCCCATGTTGCATGAGAACACACCCTAAACCTTTGCTCAAGCATCATCAGATATGATAAATACCTCCGAACCAAATTTGGTATTGTCAAAACAGTCTTTGAAATGAGCCTCCTCTTGAGTTCTTGAAAACTCTTCTCACATTCCTCGCTCCAACCGAATTTTGTATCTTTCCGAGTCAGCTGAGTTAATGGAGTAGCGATTCGAGAAAAGCCTTCCACGAACCTCCGATAATAACCAGCTAAGCCGAGAAAGCTACGTACTTCGGTCATTGACTTAGGTTGCTCCCAGCTTTGAATTGCTTCAATCTTTGCCGGGTCAAAAGATATTCCGTGATTTTTATATTACGTGCCCAAGGAATGCTACTTTCTCAAGCCAGAACTCGCATTTCTTCAACTTGGCATATAACTTGTTTTCACGAAGCTTTTGGAGTATCAGCCTTAGGTGTTGCTCATGATCTTCACGGCTTTTGGAGTAAATGAAGACGTCATCAATAAAGACGACCACAAAGTGATCCAAATAGTCCTTGAATACTCGGTTCATCATATCCATGAAGGCAGCGGGAGAATTAGTCAATCCAAAAGACATGACTAGGAATTCGTAATGCCCGTACCGAGTTCTGAAAGCAGTCTTTGGAATGTCATCAATTTTAATCTTCAACTGATGATATCCAGAACGAAGATCAATCTTTGAAAAGAATTTTGCGCCTTGCAACTGGTCAAATAGATCATCAATACGAGGTAACGGGTACCAATTTTTGATGGTGACATGATTCAACTCCCGATAATCATTACAAAGTCGCATACTTCCATCTTTCTTCTTCACGAATAGAACAGGAGCACCCAAAGGAGACGTACTAGGATGAATGAAACCGATGTCTAACAATTCCTGTAGTTGGGTTTTTAACTCCTGAAGTTCAATAGGAGTCATTCGATATGGGGATTTGGAAATGGGTTTTATATCGGATTCAAGGTCGATACAAAATTTAATTTCACGCTCTGGGGGTAGGCTAGGAAGTTCTTCAGGGAATACGTCAGGAAATTTATTAACAATAGAAATATCATTCAAATCTGACGTATTTTTATTTAAATCCGTGACATGGGCTAAGAAAGCTTGACATCCATTTTTCAATAAACGAATAGCTTTATGGCTTGATATGATAGTGATTGATTTTAGTGGTTTGGTTGCTTGAATTTGCATAATAGGTTGGTTAGGAATATGAAAGCTAACAACCTTACGAAAATAATCAATTTTAGCATGATGAGTAGTTAACCAATCAATCCCTAAAATCACATCAAATGCAAGTATTTTCAAAGAAATAAGATAGATGAGCACGTAAGCGTGCGATTCTGATTTGAATCAAACAAGACTTATAAACAGTGGATGTAATGAAGGTTTCTCCCAACGGAGTTTCAACCGATAATTCAAAGTCTAATTTCTCTGGATTCAAATTTAAACATTGAGCGCAAGTAGGAGAAATAAAAGAATGGGTAGAACCGGTATCAAATAAGGTATATACTTCACTAGAGTTTATGATTAGCTTACCCGTGATCACCTCGTTCGGATTCCTCGTTTTTTGGGAGGTTACGACAAACGCTCTCCCTTGAACTACCGGTTTTGTCTTGTCTGGGATGGCCTTTGATGCCTCCATCCCAGCTAGACTTGACTTTGGTGCACGACAAAATTGGGCTAGGTGACCTTCTCTTCCACAATTGTAACATGCTTTGGACTGCATCACGCAGTTTGGACTGATATGTCCCTCCCCTCCACATTTGTAACATACTATCGACGGTCGTTCTCCTTCCTTAACAATAGGTGCTGGTGCTGACATCTTTCCAACATTGTTGAATCTACTCTTCTTGAAATGTCCACTCTTATTGTCATGGCCATGATTACCACCGAAGTGATTACCATTTCTGGCATGTTGATTCCTTCCACGCTTGTTGTCACCGCTTCGATGACTACTACCACTGGTATTATCGACTTTTCAGCTGCTCTCTCTCGGTTGGGTTGACTCGTTATCACGCTCCAATAACTGAGCCCTATTTACAACATCTGAATACAAACACAGTTTAAGAGAAATTAAGTATTGACGTATCTCGGGTTTCAAACCTCTAAGAAACATCTGCGTCATTCTCTCCTCATTATCAACCAAGTGGGACGCAAACTGGGACAACTGGACAAACTTATCCTTGTACTGTGACACGGTCATATTGTTCTGCTCCAGCTTGATAAACTCCACCTCCTTCATGTGACGAATACTTTCAGGAAAGTACTTGTCATTGAATAGTTCTTGGAACTTTTCCCAAGACATCTTCAGTGCGGCAGGTTGAGTACGCTTTACCGATTCCCACCAGTAATCTGCCTTTCCTCGCAACATAAAGGTGGCAAAAGGAACCTTTTGCTCCTCGGAGCATCCCAAGACATCAAATATCTTGGTGATCTATTTTATCCATGTCTCCGCCTTAAGTGGTTTTGGCTCTCCAATAAACTCTGGTGGTCCCAGCTCCTTAAACTGTTTAGCGGTGACCGTCCGAGAGTTGCCAGTGTTTCCACCTGCATTTTGAACAGGAGCCGCTCTCGCCTGATGTTGCATGAATTGCATAAAGTCTCTGAACATCCCATCGTTCATCATTTGGTCAGTGTTGTTGTTTTCTTGAGGATTATTGCCATCCTAATGCACATTATCCTGGGTATTGATCATTGGTGACTTAACGGTCTCATGTGCTTCATTGCTTATCTCAACATTTTCGGATGCCATTTTTAAATACTGCCACAAAACAAGGGTTAATTGACATGTCACATATTATCCCTATACTCTGACCGACCAAATAATAAACTTAGGTAGGTCATACTAGCGAAGGAATTCCCCGTCTCTCCCCTCCTAGTTCTTGTCTCACATCTCAGCCAGGGATCATATCCCTAAGCTTTTATACCAACTGTGACGCCCCCAAAATAGGTATACATCACCCATCTTGAGTCGCCAAATACATGGTAAAAAATTCAAATACAACTTAATTATACAACAGTCGTGTAAAATACGACAAAACATAATCTAAGAGTTTTTAATAAGAATATTGTCATCTAGACAATATCAACACTCAATGGAGTCCTCATTACATTTATTGTCACACTATTTTATAGAATAGTGAGGACTACTAAAACAACCATCCGGACCGTCCAATCCGCTCCCCAACTCGTCCCAACTATATTCTCATTTCACAAGAGAACGGAAAGAAAGAAAGGGTGAGCTCAACTAGCCCAGTAAGAAATATTATGACTAAGATAATGCAGAATAAATTATCTTTAGCCTTCAACAGTATAATAACTGACAGAATATAATAGACAACAAGTTTTAGATCAACAACTGCAGCGGAATAAGCAATCCATTAGAAGAGTCAAGTAGTTTTTTATCAACTTTATCGCTGAGACTCAGCTTAATAAATAAAATCGAATCATCCCTGCATCACGGCCAATGATATTCATGTAATCATCAACGGTCATGATTATATCGAATAATCCCTGGACATAATCATACCAACAATTGTCCATCAATGAACTATAGGCCAATGAGGACTTTCACCACATCTTTCGTCACATTACGGTTATGATTATACCGAATAATCTCTGGTCATAATCATACCAAGTCCATCTATGCACGTAAGCCAAAGATGACTTTCATCACAATATAAGCATGAGGATGATGACAATAACATAATAATTCAATAAAACAAGTTCAAGATAAATTTTAAAGATTTATAATTTAATTTATCCAGAAATCAATAACGTCCAAATTGTTAACATGATACTGCTTTGTGGAGTAAAATTCAAGAATGCTCAGAAGAATATTTCCATGAAAAGATACTGGATGAAGCGCAAATATTCAGGATATTCTACTAAGTTCATGGAGTATAGAAGCCAAAACTTTAACCAACTAAGTATAATAGAATATATGAAACTGCAAATGGATTTTTGCCCGCCATGCGGTAATCCACGTAGACAGATCATTTCCACAATTTAATAAGGAATGAATACGAATGATAATTCACCATGCATGTGGTAGTCCACATAGACATGTTATTCAACAGAATAATAAAGAATGGAATAACAGAAGAATTCACCATGTATGCGGTAACCCGCGTAGATAGGTTATTCCAACAGAATAATAAAGAATGGAATGACAAAAGAATTCACCAGGCATGCGATAGACCCATGAGAGACAAAGTTATTCCAACGAGAATAATAAAGAATGGAATAACAATGAATTCACTGTGGGCATGCGATAGATCGCATATACAAAGTTATTCCAATAGAGTAATAAAGAATGGAATAACGAAAGAATTCACGAGCATGCGATAGATCACAGCAGACGAAGTTATTCCAATGTAATAATAAAGAATGGAATAACAACCCTTACGAGTATTGAAAGAAAATAACTCTCTTCATGAATACGAAAGAAATAATACCCCTTGCCTTAGAAAAAAATTGGATACTGGAATAGTGAGGTACCAGACTTCTCTTCTTCTTTCTCTCTATAATTTCTCTCTATAATAATTGCTCTTGTGAGACTTAGTGAATTGGTGATCTACTAGAAAATTGACCTATAGCGACGGTCGCCGACCGTCGCTATAGGCCAAAAGACCGTCGCTAAAGGTCGCCATAGAAGCCATCGCTAAAGGTTTTAGCGACGATCTTTTAGCCTATAGTGACGGTCGGCGACCGTTGCTATAGGTCATGACAAAATCGTGTATTTTCTCTTTACCAACGGTCACTGAAAGTTATTGCTACGGTCGGCGACCGTCGCTATAGGCCTGTGTTTTATAGAACACTATAGCTACTGTCGATGACCGTCGCTATAGCCTTTTTATATTTAAAAAAAAATACTACCTCCGTCCCATAATAAGTGTCTTTTTAGCTAAAATCACACATACCAATACATAAGCTAAAATGACAAAAATACCCTTAATATATTTTCTTTGAAGTTAAAGAGTTAATGAGTGTCATTTAATTGTAGTGATGGTAAGATGCAATAAATACCATTGAATGCATAAGGGCATATATGAGAAAATATTGCAAAAATTGTATTGGAGTTCTAACACATCACTTATTTTGGAAAAAACTATTAAGCCTAAAAAAACACTTATTGTGGGACAGAGGTAGTAATAATTAATAATACACATTTATTGAACAAACACAAATATAATATAAAATAAAATATAAAAAATATTATATACATCATTTAAAATCATTCACATTACAGCATTACAATATAATAGTTGAATAATCATCTCCTCAAATATGATGATCATTATTATACCAAACTACTAAACTAATAACTTTTACAATCTATCATTACAATACAATATTCTCGCCTAAGTTTCTTATGTACTACTGTGATCTTCTGTATCTCGCCTAAGTTTCTTTTAGGCTATTAGTTGTTATTATGAATTTGTAGCTTCAGCTTTCTTGGATATTTTACGCTTGATTACTTGTAGCCCATTTCCTTCATTGGCATTCATTGTGCACCTGCAATATAATTATTGAAATTGAAAACATGGGAAAAGAGATCAAAATGTGCCTAAGGTGTACTTATAATAATAATAATATAATATAATACCTAACTGTATTATTTAAAATAATACATGCAAACAGCAATACATAATACATTATCATGCCCTGCACATTAAAGTTCAGGACTCAAGTGAGGAATCTACAAGCAATAAATACTTTTAGTTCAGGACACTGCTAAAGAAAAAGTGGTTAAAACATCAGAATTTGTATCTCATTCCCTGCACATTAAAGTTATATTTAAGTGTAGTAAATGTATCACCACATACAAATAATACATTTTGTACGGACACAGGATCATCCAAGGTCTTGAAAATAAAAATTTGAAACTGATGTTGTTTTTAAGAAGGCATATTTGAACTATTTGTGAAGTCCTTTTCTTGGATTCTAGAATATTAAAAAGGTAACAGACACATGTCAACACCACACGTGAGGCACTGCCACTTCCAGTACTGCAAATTGTATAAAAAATATATTGTGCGCTTTTTCTTGAGTCAAAAGAAAAGACAAGGAGGGACCAAAGGGCTACACTTAATTTCATTACAAAAGCTGAAATGCAAATAATTTTCCCTTGTGAAACTGATATTCAAAAAAAGTGCACTAACACAACAACTTCACATTATTAGTTCCAAATTCTTCTTCTGCCAACTATCATTACCTATTATGTGTATCAGTGATTTTTGTAAAAATGAAATGAAGTGCTTTATTAAAACAAACAAATGGCATTTGTATTTTTGAACACTGAAAATAAAATTGAGGAAACAGATTCCAGTACTTACTTCATCATAAAATTAAGCCATGCTTGTGGGTTCTTCCCGAGAGCATCAACCATTGGCCTATATTCATGAGGCTCTATCCCATAATCCGCCAGTATTTATGCAACCTCAGCAGCCTCTGCATTACAATTCCAAGCCAACATTCATTCCAAATCAATGTTAATTAATTTGTCTATTATACAACACTACAAGTTATATGCTTCACTGCTATTTTTGGGATACAAAATAAAAATCTCTAGTTAAATTTATTTACAAAGAAATGCAACAGACTTTTACCAATATAGAAGAGCAAGAGGGTAGAGTTACCTCATAATAGTGCATAATAGTGATACACAAGCTAGGTTACACTTGATAAGAACACAGGTAATTTTCATATCAAATACTATATAAGTTATTCAACAACAATATCAATAAATTGATTTACGGAATAACCAATCTCCATTCTCAACTGCAAACAGATCATATAACTCCCATACTTTATTAATCAGATAATCACTTCATTTATTATTTATCTAAACCTTAGTAGAAAATGAACAACAAACAAATGTATATTGTTTAAAACTTGAATTATAATTTCACTCACAAGGAAAATTTGCATGTACTACTAATCATAGAGTACCTACCTCACAAGGAAAATTTGCATTTACTACTAATCATACACTTAAAATGGGGGTCCGCTTAGCATATGAAAAAAGGTTAACAAAATAGAAAAGGCACACATTTGAAAATACATCCACATTAAACCATAAGGAGAAACATTCAAGAAAAGAAAATAGAAGCAATCAACTACGTAGATGAACTTATCCACAAGAAACATCAGACTGAGAAAGTAAAAGAAAGCTACAACACTAGGTACCCACCGCAATGCCTTTGTCAGCTGCATCTAATGCTTCATCATCATTATGAAATGTTTCAGTTATCCCATCTTCCCACACCTTTGACCCAACAGCTGTCACAGTGTCCTCCTAAGATTTAATAAATAAATCTTGGGTTTTAAGACCAAAAGATCTACTGAACTCAAGCAGTTGAGAAAAAAAAACATCAACATTCCATTTCAATTACTAGAGTATAACGTTTACTGCAAAATTCAGTAAACACACCTTCATAATCAAAAATAGCATCAACATTCCATTTCAATTAGCCAATTAAACAAGTTAAAAATTTCCACTTACCAAAAATCACACATTCAACAAACATATATACTCAATTACATCAATCAAAAACATCTCAATTTCATGTACATTTTGCACAACATCAATGCTCTTTTACACAATGTCTACATCATGGTTTTCTTTAGCACACACGCTCCTGCAATTGAAATCATTTTGTAAAGAGAGTATGTAAATGCAGAAAAGGACTTCATAAATTAAACTGTACTGGTGGATATGTCAAGATAATTTTGAAACAAAACCTTCACTTGAAAACTTTTCAAAATAGTCATTTTGCATTTTTTTAAAAATCAGAATTTGTTGCCCGCAATTTTGACTCTTTCCTACCTGTTCTGTGAGGTGATATGATAGGATATTATTATCCTTAGTTAAATAAATTCCCTCTAATAACCGATACTTCCCCCTTTCATCTGGACTAGTACAACAAGAACAATCGAATTTTTAGTGTGAGAAATTCTAGAGAGGAGAGGAGAGAGAAAAAACAACTAACCTCACACCACCGACCTATGGCAATGGCGGTTCGTAGGGTTTTGTGATACTTGGAATTTGTCATTGGAATTGATTGGTGGTAGGAGATCCAATTACACTCTGCTAAGTCAAATTCCCGAAGACCATCACCAGCCTCCTCCGCCGCCAAGCTATCCGCACTGGGCCTCCCGACTTCAGGCGAGAAGAACAAGGCCAAAAACGATGGGGTTTTTGATTGGGACTCGACCAATCATCGAATGATTTAGCAGAAAATTAATCAGATGGGGGCGACGTCGTTTCCTACCTCGATCGGGATGCAGAGACAGTCCAGTGGGAGTAGTTTCGGCGAGAGTTCAATTTTGCACTAAAACCCTAACTATTGCACCGTTCGTCTGTAAGGAGAGAGAAAGAGTGAAGATATTGAAATGATTTGGGGGAAAATGGGAGCATTTTATGTAGAAAAAAACCTCTATACCGACAGTTCTGAGCCGACCGTCGCTATAGATATCCTATAGCTTGACGGTTAAAATCTTTATTGTCGCTATAATATCGCTATATGTCAAATTTCTAGTAGAATGAGCTTCTATTTATAGGAAAATATAGTTTCGTTAATTGCACGTTTTGGGGCTCAAAATATTACAGTATAATACCTTCCTCTTTTTCTTCATTTTTAATTTAGTTCTGCAAGTATTATCAAACTTGCACCACCTCCCCTAATAGTAAATAATGTGAATTAATAGTTCATTCATGTGACTTAATAGTATAATCATATGAAAAAACTAATTACAGTATAGTACCTTCATCTATACCTCTATTTTTAATTTAGTCATGCAAGTATTATCAATCTTACACCAATTCTCCTAATAGTAAATCATGTGAATTAATAGTACAGACATGTGAACACATAGTTATAAGCATGTGAATTAATAGCAATTAATTGCTCATTTATCCGACTAATTACCCGATTGATCAATATAACCTCCAGACATCCATTATTATCGAAATAGATGTCGATTTCTACTAACACTAATAATTTCCACACAATGGAACTATCAATTTCATCTTTAATCAACACGAACTTATTCATCATTAATATTATAACTCACAATATTTAATAACCAGGTCGTTCCTAGGAAAGAGGGGGCTTTCCGATAAGGATTTCTCCTTATTGCCGCAATTAGGTGACCAAACCTCTCCTCGATGTAACTTCTAGACATTGTCAATATTGTAAATAATAATATGAATAACTTTGTTGTCTCAATTATTGATTTAATAATATAAAATATTATGAAGATGATACTGTGACAATAATTGAATCAATAATATGAGAGATATGATGCGTGATATTATAGCAATAATTGAGTATAACTAAGTGACTTCTCACGTAAGCATCAATAATCAATCTGGTATTCTTCTTATGCACAGACCACAGCGTATTCTTTGTACTTTATTACCGGGTAGTTCAATAGTTTTAACGGTAACACTTTCGCCGTTATTTTTATAAAAAAGATAATTATGTCATTTTCTAACTACGACAATACTTCCGTTGTGGGGTTCACCAATGATTGTGCTTTTCAAATGCGAATATTCCTATTAAAATGAATATTCCCGAGCCAATCGAATATTATATAACCACTTGCTTACTTTGCAAAATTTGTAAATATTACCCACAACTATAACATTATATCAAATCCACACCATAATATTCAAAAATATATTTCGAGAAAATTATTCTTTATTCATAAAATTTGGGGATCTTACATATGTCCTAGGTTGTCAAGTGTTTATACTTGAAACTTTTAACAGTCATAAGACTATGGACTCTTCTTCTCGTACTTAGGGGGATCAGCCCTTAGTACCATTCTGTGCACAATATCTTAACGTTAAATCGTAATTAATCCCCTATAACAGGGTTGTTCATCTCAATTTGACATTAGAGTCCGCACCAAAGGAAGTTTGGTTTGGATCAGCTCAACAATGGTTCTCAAATTTAGAACGTTCATCAACTATGGACTAGTCGAATCAATAAGGGTTCGCTAGTCTTACAAGGTTCAACAATAATTGATGTGAGACCCCAGATTTTATGAATAAATATTTAATTTTCTCGAAATAATTTTTTGAATATTATGGTGTGGATTTGATATAATGTTATAGTTGTGGTTAGTATTTATAAATTTTGAAAAGTATGCAAGTTGTTGTATAATATTCGATTGGTCGGGGAATATTCTTTTTGTCGGGGAATATCCGTACGACGGTACAATCATTGGTGAACCCCGCAACGGAATTATTATCGGATGGAAAAAATGACAAAAATATTTTTATGAGAATAACGGAGGAAGTTTTACCGTTAAAACTGTTGAACTACTCGGTAGTAAAAGTATAGTAATACGCGTGGTTGGATAGTAGCACATGGTATTGATTATTGATGTTTACGTGATAAGTCATTCAGTTTTGTTTTATTGGTATTATTAATGTAATAAAACAGAATACTTTTATAAAGTTATTCTATAAATAGAATATATTATATTCTATTATGCATAGTGTCTGCAATAGTAAATTTTTTTATATAAAACAGAATACTTTTATAAAGTTATTCTATAAATAGAATATATTATATTTTATTATGCATAGTATTTGCATAGTCTACTATAGTGTTTGCATAGTAAAATCTTTTATAAAGTTATTCGTTTTATTATATTATAAATAGAATATATTATATTTTATTTAAAAGATTTTGCTTTAAATATGGACCGTCAGATTAAAGTAAATCAATCTGGACCGTTCATGAGTTAGTTACTATGCAGTCCATTTTTCTATAAATAGAAGTTCATTCATTCATTATTTCTTACGAATTCACCTTTGAACTCTCTAGAGAGATAAACTATAGAGAGAAAGAAGAAAAGTATTCTTACTTTCACTACTCATATATCCAAAGACTTTCTTCTTAAGGTAAGGGATATTATTTGTTGTACCTGTAAGGGGTATTATTCTTTTGTATTCATGAAGAGAACTTCTGTTTTTCCATTCTTTATTATTATGTTGGAATAACCTATTTATGTGAAGTACCGCATACATGGTGAAATTCTTCTAATATTCCGTTCTTTATTATTCGCGTTTAATATCCTCGTCTGCATGCGTTCTACGCCGGACTTCGGTTCCACTATTTATTATTACGTTGGAATAACTTTTATGCATGCGGTCTATCGCATGCATGGTGATTTCGCTGTTATTCCATTCTTATTCTCGCCGGAATATCCTGTCTGCAAGCGTTTATCTGGGACTTGGTTCCATTATTTATTATTCAATTGGAATATCCTCATGCGTGCGCTTACGCCTTTAACTTCGGTTCCATTATTTATTATTCTGTTGGTAATAACCTGTTTGTGCAGTCTATCGCACGCATGGTGAATCCTTATGTTATTCCATTCTTTATTATTCTGTTGGAATAACATGTCTATGTGGATTATCACATGCATGGTGAATGATCTTTCGTATTCATTCCTTATTAAATTGTGGAAATGATCTGTCTACGTGGATTACCGCATGGCGGGCAAAAATCCATTTGCAGTTTCATATATTCTATTATACTCAGTTGGTTAAAGTTATGACTTCTATACTCCATGAAATTAGTGGAATATCCTTGATATTTGCGCTTTATCCAGTATATTTTCATGGAAATATTTTTCTGAGCATTCTTGAATTTTACTCTACAAAGAAGTATCATGTTGACAATTTGGACGTTATTAGTTCCTGGATAAATTAATTCTTGAACTTTTTTATTGAATTGTTATATCATTGTCATCATCCTCATGCTTATATTATGTTGAAAGTCATCTGAGGCCTATAGTGCATAGATGGACTTGGTATGATTATGACCAGGAATTATTCGGTATAATCATAAATGTAATGTTACAAATGATGTGGAAAACGTCCTCATTGGCCCGTAGTGCATTGATGGACAGTTTTTGGTATGATTATGGCTATGGATTCTCTTCGGCCAAGGGTGCAAAGATGAATTGTTTTATAGCATGATCAGGACCGTTGATAAAAACACGATTATCTTTGGCCCGTAGTGCATGGATAATTTGTGGTTATGATACTAATGAAAAAGTCCTCATTGGCTCGTAGTGCATTGATGGACAGTTTTTGGTATGATTATGGCTATGGATTCTCTTCGTCCAAGGGTGCAAAGATGAATTGTTTTATGGCAAGATCAGGACCGTTGATGAAAACACAATTATCTTTGGCCTGTAGTGCATGGATAATTCATGGTCGTGATACTAAAGAATATCCTTGGCCTGTAGTGCAAGGATGATTTGATGATGTGGATTATATATTGAGCTGAGTCTCGGCGATTAAAGTGATGAATTTTTTTTAAAATCATAGAAGATAGTAGATTTTATTCTCTATTTGACTCTTCTAATGGATTTCTTGTTCCGCTGCAGTTAAACTTGATGTTTGTTATATTGTATCAGTTTAACACTGTTGAAGGCTAACGATAATTTATTATGCATTATCTTAGTCATAATATTTCTTACTGGGCTAGTTGAGTTCACCCTTTCTTTCACTGTTCTCTTCAGGAAATGAGAACGTAGCTGGGATTAGTCGAGGAACAGAGTGATGATCCTAGATGTTTGCATTAGTAGTCCTCACTATTCTGTGAAATAGTGTGATAATAATTGTAATGAGGACCCCATTGAGTTTGTATATTGTCTAGATGACAATATTTATATTAAAACTCACAGCATATGTTTTGTCGTATTGTACACGACTATTGTATAATTAAGTTGTATTTGAATTCTGTACCATGTATCTGGCGACTCAAGATGGGTGATGTATACCTAATTTTGGGGGCGTCACAATTGATATTCAATTTGAATAATAAAGTTCAAGATGTATACAATTGAATAAGTATTGTATAACAGGAATTATGCTTTTAAAGAATGATAACATCTAATATGAAATCTTGACTTGAACAATAATAAACAAGATAGAATAAGGAACTTGTTTTATGTAAAGAAACAAGGTTTAGGAACTTGCCTCGTGCGTAGGCTAAACGATTACTATTCCCGTTCACCACAAATCCTACACACATACCATATGTATTCACGACATTCATTAGTTACATTTTTACTTAATTATTTAATATAAACTCCACTTTATTTAAAAAATCATTACCCTTCTAATTTAATTACTTAATTAAATTAGAATATTTTCATTTCCTTACTATTATTACACTCGAATAAATTATTTCATAATAATTTCCATCGAATATTTATTTTATTCCATAAATATTTCAACTAAAATATTTATTTTATTTGATAAATATTTTAATAATAATTTCCATCAAATATTTATTTTATTCCATAAATATTTCAAATTTAAAATATTTATTTTATTTGATAAATATTTTAATTAATTATTTTTTAATTTAATTTAATTTTATTTATTTAATTTTATTTTTAATTTATTTTTTTGCCTTTCAAGTGTATGTGGTATTTTAGTTTGGTAACGCCTCACGAACCAGGTTACCTAGACTCGATTCTGTAGTTTTTTAATAATTACACTACCAAATTAGGCCAAAAAAAAATCACTCCCAATTTCAACTATACGTTCTGTGAAGAACATAAAACAGAGTCATAACTTCCAATTTCCTTGTCCATACATTAATTTAAGCATACCCATATACTATACTTCATATATGACGTGACACCCCCAAAATAGGTCTACATCACCCATTCTGAGTTGTCAATACACGGTACAGAAATAACTACAACTTTATTATTACAATAGTAAAAGCGTGAGTTTAAATACGATATTGCCATCTAGATAATATCCACATACAAATAAATCCTCATCATAATTATTGATACATTATTTTACAACAATGGTGAGGACTACTAAACAACTCTCCCTAGAACTTTCATTCCATACCTCTACATTGCTTCGCTACATTCTCGCCTCCCGAGAAGAAAAATGGAACAAAAGGAAAAGGGTGAGCTCGACTAGCCCAGTAAAGAATATTATGACTAAGATAATATACAACAAAATTATCGTTAGTCTTCAACAGGGAAAAATATAATAGAATACAATAGACAACAAGTTTTAAATCAATATTCGCAGCCGAAATAATAATTCATTAGAAGAGTTAAGTAGAGAATGCAAACTACTATCTTCTATGTATGAATTTTAAAGTTCATCGTCTATTTTTTTTATCCCTGTAACATCAATCAATATATATCTGGGATCAAATATTCATCCTTGCACTACAGGCCAAGGACATTCACCAGTTGGTCATGTTCATCTAAACACCTGTTCATCTTTGACTACGCCAAAGATATTCATCGAAATCAATCATCTTTGCACTACAGGCCAAAGATATTCATCATAAATCATTCATCTTTGCACTACAGGCCAAAGATATTCAATAATATCATCATTTAAGACTGAGGATGATGAAAAATATTTTTAAATAAACGAATCCAGTGAAACAAAATGACAAGAATTAAGGATTAAGGATTCGTACTTTGTTTTATCCACGTCCAAAAATACCTCCAAAATAATCATAGTGGTGTAAAATTCAAGAATGATCAAAACATGGATACAATCAAAGCTAGTATCCAGAATAGATATTTTGGACGAAAAAGAAAATTTTCATTTTTCGATGAATAGTCTTAAATATTCGTGAATAATGTCAGATATCGTGAATAAAGTGCAGATATCGTGAATAAGTAACTCTGACACCAAAAGTTCCAAATTTGATAAAACTTGAGATCAATATTTCAAAGATAATGATATTGAAGAAATAATATCATTACAAAAAAATAATATCCCTTACCTCGAAAGATCAAGACTTTACAAATTTGGAATCTTCGGATATAGGCTATAACTTGAACTTTCACCGATATAGCAATACTCAAAGTATACTCAAAATACTCACAAGAATACGCTCGATAATATAGAGAGAGAAAACTTCAGTTTTTGGTGTGATTTTCAATTCTAACCTAAGCACCCTATTTATAGGAAAATGCTTAAAACACCAAAGCAGAAAATTTAATATAATATTAATATATATATATATATATATATATATATATATATATTATTATCTTCTACGTACTCATTCTAGATTTCAATTCCCAGCATTTCCCACATGCTCCCTTCTAGAACAAATAAAAAAAACGTTTTTCTTTTATAAAATAATTTAAATTTTCAAAAATCAATTATTTCGGAGCTTCGAAACTTCAATAATTCATAATAAATAGCCCTTTGTCAGAAAATTCAAATCTCTCGAGTTTTTATAGGAAATTCAATTCTCTACAACTTTGCAGAAGAAAGTTTTTCCAAATTCCAAGCAAAAATTGGCCGAAATCCATAAACGGGCGATTTTAGAGGCTATAATCAAATTTCAGTCAATAAATGGGGTCCACCGACATGTTTAACATGTTTTAAACATTTATTGCAACAAAAATACTCTTCCTCCTCGTATACTCATATATCCCACATTCGTTGTAAAAATATCACCATTATTATATTATTAAAATATAATAACATATATATTTAAATGAATTATTTTATCGTAAAAGATAAAATATTAATTTTCAACAATTGTCACATTAAAAATTTCTCCATCTATATCCACATAAAATCAATATTTTCCTCATCATATGAATCAATAATTAATTATTCACAAATAATATTCACGAATCACAATATTGACAACCAGCGTTTCCTGTGAAAGAGGGGCTTTCCAATAAGAATTTCTCCTTACTGGCGCGCAATTAGGTGACCAAACCTCTCCTTAGACAGAACTTTCTAAACATTGCCAATAATGTTATCTAATAATATTATTCAGATAATATGAATTATTGTTTCGATAATGAAAAATCTTGTGTAATGACAATTATTGAAACAACAAACGATTATAAAATATCAACGCAACAATTATTGAACCAATAAAATAAAATAATTTGAACAAAGAATTATCGTAACCATTATTGAGTAGTGCCTTCTTACGTAAGAGTCAATAATTGGTGCAATACCGGGTGTCTTCTTGTGCAACAACGCAGTATTATCGTGTTTTTAACCACCGGTATTCCAACAAATTAAACTAGTAATAACTACGCCATTATTTTTAAACAACTTATATTTGTCGCTTTCTTCCTCCAATCGCTTTCAGTTATGGGGCCCACATATGGGCTACTGCGTCGTCATGCGAATATTCCCAAACAATACTGAATATTCCACGACCAAACGAATATTCCCAAACAACAATGAATATTTTATAACCACTTGCTTATTTTGAAATATTTATGTATTTTACCCATAACTATCCACATTAATCACATCAACCCTTACTATTTCAAAATAATAATTAGAGGAAATTAAATTTTATTTATTAATTATTTGGGGTCTTACAACCTCCCTCCTTATGAAATTTCGTCCTCGAAATTGACATACGTACACAGTGTTTCAAAAGGTGAGGATACCTCGCTTTCATTTCCGCTTTCCAACTCCCGTGTCATTTCTCTCTATAGCATGGTTCCTCCACAAGACTTTAACTTGTGGTATGACCTTCGTCACGTAGGGACATGCTCCTTCCTATCCAAGATTTTGACAGTACCTCCTCATACGTTAAGTCTTCTATTATCTCATCCTGGTTCTAACTCAATAACGTGGTTCGGGTCTTTCACATATTTACTGAAGTACGAGATATGAAACACATTATGAACACGAGACATACTTGGAGGTAACGCGAGTCTATAGGCTAAATTTCCTACTCGGTCCAAGAATTTGAAATGGACCAATAAATCGTGGATTGAGCTTTCCTCTTTCCCAAATCTTGTAACTCCTTCCATGGAGCAACTCATGACAATACATGATCCCCTATACTAAATTCCACGTCCTTTCGATGAAGATCCGCATAACTCTTTTGTCGATCTTGTGCCGCTTTTGTATACGCTGTCGAATCATTTAGATCTTTTCGGTGAGTCATATATCGTACTAACTCGGGTCCCAACAATGTTGCTTCACCCACCTCGTCCCCAACATACCTTTGGAGAGCGACATTTTCGTCCATATAATGCTTCGAATGGGGCCACACCTATACTTGCCTGATAACTGTTGTTATAGGAGAATTCCACCAATGGTAAATACTTATCCCAACTTCCCTTGAAGTCTAGGACACAGAGTCTTAATAAATCTTCAAGAGTTTGAATAGTCCTCTCTGATTGTCCGTCCGTTTGAGGATGGTATACCGAATCAATCAGAAAATCATTACCCATAGCTTTTTGTAAGCTAACCCAAAATCTTGAAGTGAATCTTGGGTCACGATCTGAAACTATGGATACTGGCATGCCATGCAACCTCACAATCTCATTTACATACATACTAGCAAGACGTTCAAGAGAATAAGTCTCCCGTATCGGCAAGAAATGTGCAGACTTGGTTAATCTATCAACAATAACCCAAATAGCATTTATGCCTTGAGAAACCGTTGGAAGACCCGTAGAACGAAATCCATGGTAATGTGTTCCCACTTCCATTTCGAGAAATCTCAAGTGGTTGCAATGGTCCTTAGGGCACTTGATGCTCCGCCTTTACACGTTGACAAGTTAAACACGTTGAGATAAACTTTGCAATCTCTCTCTTCATATTGTTCCACCAAAATGTATGTCAAGATCACGATACATTTTGGTACTTCCAGAGATGGATTGCAAATGGTGTATTGTGTGCCTCCATCATGATCTTGTACTTCAAATCGTAATCGTTAGGAACACAAAGTCTAGAGTGGACTCAAGTATTCCTTCTTCATCAATTCTCGCTTAGGAATAGCGCCTTCTTGTACTTTCTTCTTCATATGCATCACTCGGATTCGGTGGGCAAGCAACCTTAACTTTTTCTATTAAAGTTGGCTCTATGTGTATACTTGACATCATCGCACTCGCTCCTGCATATGATCTTATCTTCTACTCAACGCGTCACTACCACGTTCGCTTTTCGGGATGGTATTGAATAGTGTGGTCGTAGTCTTTCAATAGCTCGAGCCAACGTCATTGCTGCCGCATGTTAAGTTCTTTTGGGTGAAGAAATATTTAAGGCTTTTATGGTCCGAATATATCTCCACTTTCTCCCCATATAGATAGTGCCTCCAGATCTTTAGCGGCAAAACGATCTGCCGCTAACTCTAGATCATGAGTAGGATAATTCCTCTCATATTCTTTAAGTTGTCGCGAGGCATAGGCTATGACTTTCCCACGTTGCATGAGAACACATCCTAACCCTTTGCCCGAAGCATCATTTGTGAGATAACAAATCCATCCGAACAAGATGGTATTGTTAGAACAGTCAAATAAGTCTCTCTTAAGCTCTTGGAAATTCTTCTCGCATTCTTCACTCCAAACGAATTTTGTATCCTTCCGAGTTAAGCGGAGTTAATCGGAGTAGCGATTCGAGAAAACCCTTCCACGAATCTCTCGATAATAACCACTAAGCCCGAAGCTGCTACGTCTTGATCACCAAACTTTGTTGCTCCCAACTTTGTATTGCTTCAATCTTCGCGGATCAACAGATACTCCATGTTTCGACACCATTGCCCAAGGAATGCTACTTCCTCAAGCCGAAACTCGCATTTCTTCAACTTGGCATAAAGCTTGTTTTCACGAAGCCTTTGGAGTACCAGCTTTTCAAATGGTGCTCATGATCTTCACGGCTTTTGGAATATATGAGGATGTCATCAATAAAGACAACAACGAATTGATCCAAATATTCCTTGAATACTCGATTCATCATATCCATGAAAGCCGCAGGAGCATTAGTCAATCCGAAAGACATGACTAAGAATTCATAATGCCCGTACCGAGTTCTAAAGGCAGTCTTTGGAATATCCTCAGTTCTAATCTTCAGCTGATGATATCCAGAACGAAGATCGATTTTTGAAAAGAATTGTGCTCCTTGCAACTGGTCAAACAAGTCATCAATATGAGGTAGAGGATACCTATTCTTGATGGTGACATGGTTCAATTCCCGATAGTCAATACAAAGTCGCATACTCCCGTCTTTCTTCTTTACGAATAAAAGGAGCACCCGAGGAGATGTCTAGGGGCCAATGAAACCGATGTCCAACAATTCACGTAGTTGGACCTTTAACTCCTCAAGTTCAATAGGAGCCATTCGATATGGGGTTTTAGAAATGGGCTTTGTACCGTGTTCAAGGTCAATAAAGAATTCAACTTCACGCTCGGGGGTAGGCCAGAAGTTCTTCGTGAAATATGTCGGAAAGTCAATAACAACGAGAATATTATTCAAATTTGGCGTGTCTTTATTCAAATCCATAACATGGGCTAAGAAAGCTTGACATCCGTTTTTCAATAAACGAATCGCTTTATGATTAGATATGACGTTGATTGATTTTAATGGTTTAGTTGCTCGAATTGAACAACGGTTGATTAGGAATATGAAAACTAACAACCTTACGAAAACAATCAATTTTGGCATGATGAGTAGTTAACCAATCAATCCCTAAAATCACATCAAAAGCAAGTATCTTTAAAGAGATAAGGTCAATGTAAGATAAGGGTGCCAACTTGGATTAGACAAGATTTATAAACCGTGGATGTGATGAAAGTTTCTCCTAACGGAGTTTCCACAGATAGGTCAAAGTCTAATTTTTTTCTGAGTCGATTTAAACGTTGAGCACAAGCAGAGAGATAAATGAATGGGTAGCACTTAAGGTATCTAGTAAAGTATAAACTTCACAAGAATTTATAAATAGCTTACCCGTGATCACCTCGTTTGGGTTCCTCGCATTTTGACCGATCACAACAAACGCTTCTTCCGAGAACCGATTGACTTTGACTTTTTTGGGGATACTCTTTTGAGTCACCGTCCTCATTGAACTAGGTTTATTCACCGTGCAATCTCGATCGATATGTCCTTCCTTTCCACAATTATAGCATACCGGAATCTGTTGTGGGGCGCTTTGGTGATATGTCCCTCTTTCCCGCATTTATAGCATATGATGGGGTGGTCGTTCTCCTCCTTGGAACCGATTCTTCTTTGGCACCGTCGTCTTCACATGGTCGTTGTTGAATCTCCTCTTTTAAAATCTCCTCCTTTCTTTCTTCTATTTTCATGGCCATGATTACCACCAAAGTGGTTACCATTTTTGTCCGTCTTTTTCTTTCTCCACCGGTTATTGTTGTTTTGTTGATCGCTATATCTAGATGATCCTGATTGTGGTACCTCGATTGACCGTACTTTCGTTATCTCGCTCTAACAATTGAGCCTCATTAACAACATCCTCTGAATAGAGAAAAATTTATGAGAGATGAGATATTGACGTATCTTAGGGTTTCAACCTCTCGAAACATCCGCGTCATCGTTCCTCATTCTCCACCAAATGAGGTGCAAACTCGGATAACTCTTCTAAACTTCGCCTCATTTGAGACAATCCATGTTGTTCTGCTCCAGATCTAATAAACTCCACTTCCTTCAAATGACGAACACTTTCAGGAAAGTATTTGTCATTAAATAGTTTCTGAAACGTCTCCCAAGACATGCTGAGTGCGGCTGGATGGGTACGCTTCACAGACTCCCTGTAATAACCCGAGATTTTCTATATAAAATAATTAAGAAATTTTGCGTATAAATTTTTTATTTATTTAATGACGAGAATAAGTGTCTAGTAATGTGAACGATAAATGCGAATATATTTATTACTTAAAAAAATTAAAAATAATTTTGGAATAATTAATTACTACAAATTATATTTTATGGTATTTAATTTCTGTAAGCAGAAATATTTTTTTTAATTATTTTTCATGATAACATGATTGGAAATAATATATGAAGTGATAATTAGAATTATATAATAAATATTTTATTATATGAATTGTTCGAAATATTTAAATCAAGTATTTTAACTTGATATGCGAAAGAGAAGTCGATATATGAGATCCAAACCACGAATTGGGATTGTGATCAAGAGATGAGAATAATAATATTATATTATTGTTATAATAATTTTACAATACAATAATTATGTAACGTGTATGTGATGAGACGATATAGTATTGAAAGAATGATAGATACCAATTAGGTCATAGCATATTACCTGTTTGTGAAACCCTAATTATTAAACTCGATTCTAGATATGGTAGAGTAGTGATCGTATATATGAAGGTTCTTGTGTATAAGATGTCGGTAATTAGAAGAAAATCCTAATTATCTTCAGTTGTATGTCGATAATTAGACAAACCCAATTATTACAACCCTAATCGGTTGAAGTTAGAAATCGTAATGACTATGTTAGAACATACACGAGATAATTAGAAACTAATGGTCAATTAGAAACCCTAATTGATGGCGTTAAGAAACCCTAATTAGAAAATCCTAATTTTCTATATAAAACCCTAATTTAAAATTATCGGGTTTAATTACGATGTTAATGTATAAAAGTTTTAATTTACCAAAGGATAGAATTAATTGGTAAATAATAAGAATTACCATCTAATGGTTAAATATTACATTTAATTGTCATGTACAAGAATGCCCATGAAATTATATGCGAAATTACCAAAATGCCCTTTTGGTTTATTAGTGTATTATTAGTAGCATTGTTGCTAGAATCTTTGCAAAAGCTAGCCAACCACCACCTTCTAGAATTCCCTCATGCTACTATACCATTACACCTCAATTATACCAACCAATTTAGCATCCAAGGCAATTAATTTGGCTTATAAATAGATTGGAAAGTTAACATTATTTTGTACACTAAAATTCATCCAACTCTCATCCTTAAGCTTCTCTCTCTAAAACCTACGAATTATTGTAGCATATCAGTCCCTAAACAAAGCCCAACCATCACAAACAACAAATCAGAAGCATCAAAGCCAAAAAAATCAAAAATCGAAGCTAGAAAAGGTATGAAATTCTCTAATTTTGAAATCCTTGATTTCGATGTTAATTGATGTAATTGATTGTTTAAAGTAGTGTAATAGGGAGTCTATTAATGTTCAGGTTGTAAAACACAGGACCCATAACATCAAAGTGCAAATTTGAAGATTTAAACAAGTTGGAAAAACCGAATTACATTATTTTTCACCAAATGTCGAGGCTATAACTCTTTGGTCGATCTCGAGTTTTGTTATTTAAAAGTTGTTATAGGTAGCACGATATGTGGTCTTTAATCTCCAAAAGGAATAAAGTTTATAGCTATTGTAGATCGGGATTTATAAGCGGTCAAAGTGGGTTGATTGGCATTGACCTATAGTTTCTTCAAACCAGAAAATATTCTAAGTGTCCAGAAAATATTTTTTTGGCAAATGTCAGGCCTTATATCTCGGTTATCTTTAATGTGTTTTGTGTTATAAAGGTTGTTATGTGTAGCTTGTTATGTGTATTTAACCTCCAAAAAGAATCAGGTCCATATATATTACGTGTTAAGAGTTATTTAAGGTCAAAGTTGGTTGATTTAAGATTGACCGGAAAAATTTCAAGCGACCCTTAATTTTCTAAGTGTTGATTTTTTCCGACAAGGTTTGACCATACTTTATCTCGCTTTATTTCTTGTTGTTATGATGATGTTAAGTGTTAGAATTGTAGTCCTACATGTTTTCTACACACTGGAATTGATAGATCACGTAAACGTTGCACGATCATCAAGTTATAGAGGTCCAAAGTAGGCACTTCGAACTGTTCTTTGTGAAGAACAGCTTTGGAAGCTACTTTGATAGATTATTTCTCCCAGATCTGATGTTGTTTAAACGTTATGATTGTTTGTAATTGTAGTCTGGTATTTCCTCTACAAGACCCAATTTATAGATTGTCCAAATTCGTTAAGATGAGAGAGTTATTCACGGTCAAAGTAGCCCACTCGGTTCTGCCTTATGAAGATCTGGGTAGGCTCAAGAACACCTATAGCGACATTGCTTCACTACTATAGGGGCCTTTAGCTTACGATTTTAATTATTTTAATTTACTGATTTTCCGAAATTAATTTAAAAATTAGAAAAATTAGTTTTAATTATTAAAAATACCAAATAAATTATGAAAAATTATTTTAAAATCTCTAAAAATAGTTTTTAACTATTTTGAGTATATTTCAAAAATATTTAGTATTTTTGGAATATAAAAGGTATTTATTTATTTAATTATAATATTAAATAAATTATTTAAAAATAGTTTTAATTCATGAAAAATCATGACAAATTATTTTATGGTATAAGAAAATATTTTAAGTTATTTTCCATGACTTTTAATATTTTGTGATGCATTTAATTAATTAATTATATATTAATGATATTAAAGTTATTTAATGATTATATTAAATAATTTAGTTTAAAAATGATTTTAATATTATAAAAATCATTTTAAATGAAATTAAGGTATTTAAAAATATTTTAAGTTATAAAATATAACTTTTAATATTTAAAGGATAATTTCATTAATAATTTAATATTAATGATATTAAGATAATATTAATGATATTTAGTTTATTTAATAATTATTATTAAATAAATAGTTTAAAAATGGTTTTATTTATTTAAAAATCATTTAAAGAGGATATTAAGGATTTAAAAATATTTTAAGTTATAATTAATGACTTTTAATATTTGGATGAATAGTACATGAATATTTATATATTAATGGTGATTATTTAAAAATAATTTTAATTGTTTTAAAAATCATTTAAGGATAATATAAATGTTTTAAAAATAGTTTGAGTTATTATATGGTTTCATTAATAGTTTAATATAAATTAATGGAATTGTTTAATGTTTAAATCATTTAATTATGATTCCGATGTTTGAAAGTTATAGCCGGCCAAACTAGCTGACTTGAGAACCGGTTATGAAGTCCAGGATTTGATGAAGAGCACCCATAGTAACAGTTATATCACTATAAGCCCTTGAGTGACAGATTTGATTTATTTTAAATTTTTCAATTTCTGGAAAATTCGAAAATGATTAAAAGTAAAATGTCTGATATTTACAGATGTGGAGGTATAGAATAAGAGTCTTAGACTCAGTATTTACCCTAAAGTTGTCGGTCTTGGCAAACAAGCTGTCGAACTATAATAGAAAGAAAAGACTTCTGTAAGAGCATGGGTGAGATATTTGAAAAATGTATAGAATATGAACTAAAAGTATGATCACTTTGCGATTATGTGATGGCGTGATTAGACTATGTCTTTGGTAGTAATAGAGCGATTTACTGTGTTATGATATATTGTTCTAATTGAACGAATGACACCTTATTGATAGGTTGTGATAAAGAGATAAAACCTAAGTTGAGATTTGTAATCAACCGTCGAAAAGTATCCTACCTTTGCATTTCCTTTATGCAATGGACATGAGTAAGAAGTTTGAAATTATTCTATTCTGTCATGATTTTATGCGCTTTGATTATCAACATGTTAGCTCGGATATATATATTACGTTAAGTTGATTTCTAAATGGTTATCTGAAGTGTCCCCACTTGGATAATCATGGCATTTATTCACATGTTGATACACTTTTTCAATTACCCGTATACATATATGTTGAATTACATATTATTGTTGAGCAAGATTAAAAACCTTCGGGTTTGGAACCAGGCATGTATGAACATCCCGATAATGGGAAAATTTTTATGCGCTTCGGCGGACAAAGGGTGAGCGATGAATTTCGTTCAAGTTATGTAGTATTGATCAATACAGGGTACAACGGGGCTGATCACCCTCCGTGCCCGTAAGTTATGACGGTTTGCGGATGAATTTCTGCTAAACCTTTTCGAAAATGAAAAGAATGTTCATAGTATGTTCCTTAAACCCTATTCATGGGTGGAGCCTAATTTCAAGAAATTGGAAGAGAGTTGTTATGTGAATGTTTTATCAGTACAGATTACTTCACAACTTTCGATTCGTTGTAGAAGTGTTATGGAAAGAGAATACTTATATTCTTTCAGCTTATATATATAATTGCTATTACTTGCTGGGCACTCAAATGGTCATCCTTGCTTAAACTAAATGTTTTTCGATTCGTCTGATCGACACGAAGGCTCGAGCACGAACAAGGAAAAGAAAAATTTGTTGAATGAGATTTAGTATGAGTTAATGGTTATAGTTAGTAAGACAATGGAATCTATTGTCGGTATTGTAAGGAATGTATTTGAAGGTCACGTGCACAGGGAAGTAAACTTTGATGTATGTAAATTAAGTTTGAATGTATTATTATTTAGTATTATTCAACTTAAAGAAATGGTATAAATGAGAACAGAGTTCGGGTTTCAAGTATCCGGGATTTGGGTGTCGCCACACTCCCACCAATGATACTTGCACCACGGAACATAAAGGTGGCGAATGGAACCTTCTGTTCTCTGTGCATCCCAAGACATCGAATATCTTGGTAATTTGCTTGACCCATGTTTACGCCATGATCGGATCTGGATTTCCCTTAAATTCAGTGGTCCCAACTCTTTGAGCCTTGTTTGTGACAACCCGTGAATTGCTATCATTTCCTCCTATGTTTTGAACACGAGTCTCCCTCAAATGCGATTTTGTATGAACTGCAAAAAGCTTCTAAACATTAAATGCGTTCATCGTCGTCGATCGTTGGTGTTGTTCACAGGAGGAACATTACCAAACTGCTACACACGTTCTCCTCGTTGGTGAGTCTGAGCGTCTCCACGGTCTCATTTCCATTGTTAATATTCTCGATTCGACATTCTCAAATCTTGTGCATAACACAAGGGTTAATTAAGGAAATCAATATATCACATAATATCCCTATATATCGTAAACTAACAAATAAGCTTAGGTAGGACACACTTAGCGAAGGATTTACTCGTCTCTCCCTCCTAGTTCTATTCCCGATCTCCGCCAGGAGAGATCATATCCCTAAGCTTTGATACCAACCGTGACACACCCCCAAAATAGGTCTACATCACCCATTACGAGTTGTCAATGCAGTGCATGTAAACAACTACAACTTTATTATTACAATAGTAAAAAGCGTGAGTTTAAATACGAGATATTGCCATCTAGACAATATCCACATACAAATAAATCCTCATCATAATTATTGATACATTATTTTACAACAATGGTGAGGACTACTAAACAACTCTCCCTAGAACTTTCATTCCATACCCCGACTTCGTACTATCGCTTACATTCTCGCCTCCACGAGAAGAAAATGGAACAAAAAGGAAAAGGGTGAGCTCGACTAGCCAAGAAGAATATTATGACTAAGATAATATACAACAAAATTATCGTTAGTCTTCAACAGGAAAAATATAATAGAATACAATAGACAACAAGTTTTAAATCAATATTCATGCAATGAAATAATAATTCATTAGAAGAGTTAAGTAGAGAATGCAAACTACTATCTTCTATGTATGAATTTTAAAGTTCATCGCCTATTTTTTTATCCTGTAACATCAATCAATATATATCTGGGATCAAATATTCATCCTTGCACTACTGAGCCAAGGACATTCACCAGATTAGTCATGTTCATCTAAACACTGTTCATCTTTGCACTACGGGCCAAAGATATTCATCGAAATCAATCATCTTTACTACTGGGCCAAAGATATTCATCATAAATCATTCATCTTTGCACTACTGTGCCAAAGATATTCAATAATATCATCATTTAAGACCGAGGATGATGAAAAATATTTTTAAATAAACGAATCCAAAGGAAACAAAATGACAAGAATTAAGGATTAAGGATTAGTACTTTGTTTTATCCACGTCCAAAAAATACCTCCAAAATAATCATAGTGGTGTAAAATTCAAGAATGATCAAAACATGGATACAATCAAAGCTAGTATCCGAATAGATATTTTGAGACGAAAAGAAAAATTTTCATTTTTTCGATGAATAGTCTAAGGTGATTCGTGAATAATTGTCGTATATCGTGAATAGTCTTAGTATCGTGAATAGTAACTCAGACACCAAAAGTTCCAAATTTGATAAAAACTTGGATCAATATTTCAACATAATGATATTGAAGAAATAATATCATTACAAAAAAAAAATAATATCCCTTACCTCGAAAGATCGATTACTTACATTTGAAATCTTTGGATATAGGCTATAACTTGAACTTTCACCGTATAGCAATACTCAAAGTATACTCAAAATACTCACAAGAATACGCTCGATAATATAGAGAGAAAACTTGATTTTTGGTGTGATTTTCAATTCTAACCTAAGCACCTATTTATAGGAAAATGCTTAAAACACCAAAGCGTAAAATTTAATATAATATTAATATATATATATATATATATATATATATATATTATCTTCTTCTACGTACTCATTCTAGATTTCAATTCCCAAATTTCCCACATGCTCCCTTCTAGAACAAATAAAAAAAGTTTTTCTTTTATAAAATAATTTAAATTTTCAAAAATCAATTATTTTGAGCTTGAAACTTCAATAATTCATAATAAATAGCCCTTTGTCGAAAAATTCAAATCTCTCGAGTTTTTATAGGAAATTCAATTCTCTACAACTTTGCGGAAGAAAGTTTTTCCAAATTCCAAGCAAAAATTGGTAAAATCCATAAGCGAGGCGATTTTAGAGGCTATAATCAAATTTCACCGATAAATGGGGTCCAATTTATGTTTAACATGTTTTAAACATTTATTGCAACAAAAATACTCTTCCTCCTCGTATACTCATATATCCCACATTCGTTGTAAAAATATCACCATTATTATATTATTAAAATATAATAACATATATATTTAAATGAATTATTTTATCAGAAAAAGATAAAATATTAATTTTCAACAATTGTCACATTAAAAATTTTCTCCATCTATATCCACATAAAATCAATATTTTCCTCATCATATGAATCAATAATTAATTATTCACAAATAATATTACTGAATCACAATATTGACAACCGTGCAGCTTCAGAGAAGAGGGCTTTCCAATAAGAATTTCTCCTTCTTGGCAAATGAATTAGGTGACCAAACCTCTCCTTAGACGAACTTTCTAAACATTGCCAATAATGTTATCTAATAATATTATTCAGATAATATGAATTATTGTTTCGATAATGAAAAATACCGTGTAATGACAATTATTGAAACAACAAAGATATAAAATATCAACGCAACAATTATTGAACCAATAAAATAAAATCTTTGAGCGATAAAGAATTATCGTAACCATTATTGAGTAGTGCCTTCACGTAAGAGTCAATAATTGGTGCAATACTGCAGTGCTATCTTCTTGTCTGACAACGCCATTCATCGTGTTTTAACCACCGGGTATTCCAACGATTAAAATCTAAGAATAACTACGCCTGTTATTTTTAAACAACTTATATTTGTCGCTTTCTTCCTCCAATCGCTTTCAGTTATGGGGCCCACATACATGGTGCTACTAAGTCATTATGAATATTCTCAAACAATACGAATATTCCACGACCAAACGAATATTCCCCGACAACAATGAATATTTTATAACCACTTGCTTATTTTGAAATATTTGCGTATTTTACCCATAACTATCCACATTAATCACATCAACCCTTACTATTTCAAAATAATAATTAGAGAAAATTAAATTTCATTTATTAATTATTTGGGGTCTTACAGTGTACATGCCACTGGATGAACTGAAAGGCGTAGACATTGGGGAGATAACTGGGGATGTGGAAAATGAAGAATATCATATCACCTTTATTATACCCCCAAGTACATTCTCAACCAAAGTTGAAAAATTCAGTGAAATTTGCACACCCATGTCCCTTTGGTAGTCACATCCAAAGCAAGAATTTCTGCGATTATGAAGCCTCTTACAAACCATGGTGGGCTGAGGAAGAGATAATAGAAGAAGAAAAGCATGTTGTATCTTTCATGCCTCAATGCAAAAATCTATTCACAGACACAACGGAAGGAACACCTGGCTATGCAATAGAACTGGGGGCATCATGTACAGGAAATATGCCATGTTGCTTCAATTCACAGACACGCAAGATGGAGAACCTACCTACGCACATTGCAGTTCTAATGGATGGAAGGTTCCTAGCTTATCGTAGAGGAATTGGATAGCGGTGTCAAGAAAAGAGTCCAGCTAACGGACTATAAACCGAGCGCTCTATGGGAGGCACCCCATCCAATCTTTCTCCCTCCTTGTTTAATTCTAATTTACATTTCCATATTTAGTAGATGTTAGATAATGGTAAGTAGTAATAATGGTTTGATTGTTTCTCCTCTCAGGTTCAATCCAATTGCTGCAAGCATTCAGGATCAAACAGAAGTCAAAAATTGAAATTGCCAGAAGATGTGTCGCATGGCGCGCGCCTAACTATAAGTTAAACATCACATGTCACAATATGATAGCTCGATCATAGAAAAAAATTGCTGAATTTTTAGAATTTCTGACTAAAGTGTTCGGACAGTTAGAAGCCCACACTCAGTTTCCAACCATAGAATATCTCAAACTTAGTCATCGCCTGATATACCTTCGGATCATGAGGAGGCGAACGGAGATGACATTGCCACTTAGGGGAGTATTCTTTCACTTTTAATTACAATGAGGGCATTGTTTATTTTAAGTTTGGGGGTATTGGGTTGTATCAAGTAGTTGTTGCATATAGTTAGTTGCATATAGTTTGATTGCATGTTTAAGTTGCATAGTAGGGGTATTTTAGTATGAATTTTTTTTTTAGTTTTCTTTTGTCTTGTTTACTTAGTATGTGTTTAGTTGCATAACATTGCATAATCCCAGGCTTTTAGTTAGTTGAATTCTAATTTGGCCAATGATGACATAGAATTTGATAGATTTTTGAATTCAGTGGATATCTTGAGCTTAGTTATAATTTTATACAGTATATAATTCATGCTTGCTGTTTAGATGTTACCAGGTAGCACGACAATGTTCCTATTTGCTTGTTGGTTAAGATTAGCATGCTTGTCTGTTGAGAGAAAAATGATGTTTTTAATGATAGAATTGTGTAGGAAGTGAGTAATGACTATGAAGACACTTAAACTCAAGTTTTGGGAATGCATGGGTATGCTTGCTTTATAAAAAAAAGAAAAAAAGAAAAAAAAATTATTTAATAATTACCGTGGCTAGTCTTGTTTCGGGGCCTTTGTTACTTGAGTAAGTACGCCTGAGGGGATTGTCTCTACACCTAGCGCCCTAAGGTCTTAATGGTCTGGGAGTCGTTGGTTGAAAGCTCGCTAAGGGGTAGAACTGTTAGCCTAATGGAATGAGACATTGCATAGTCATGGGAAATATATATATAAAAAAAAAATCAATAAACGCTGCGGGAAAGTGCGAAAATCGTCCTCGTGAGTAAAAATAAAGCAGAATAAACCCATTGTTGAACCTTAATTTGTATTGATGTGTTGAAGTAGTTGATGTCTCATTAGTATATGCAGCTCCTGATTTAAACTTCAATTTTCTGTCTTCAGCAATTTAGCATGTGGTATCTTCATCTTTGTCAAGCTTATCTGTGAACACATCACACACACACAACATCTTTATAGCAGGTTAGGATTATCTGATTGTATGTCATTATGCCTTTAGCTTAGTTTGATGCTTTGTTCTTGGATCTTGATATTTCTCTAAGGCATACCTTATTGGAATTTTTAACATGGCTGGAAATCGGGGGATTCATTGTCATAGTAGTGTAGCTTGCATAGCATGTAGATTACATTATATTGCGTTGCTTGAGGGCAAGCAATAGTTCAAGTTTGGGGGTATTTGATAAGTGAGTTTTACACCTACTTATTGGATATTAATTCACGAGAACTAGGCCCATCTCAATTATTTTTAGTGTGTTTTTAGTTGCATTTCATGTTATTTTGCATTGCATATACTTAAAACTCCTTTTGGTGAATAAGTGCAGAAATTAGCCTAATTTGGTGGTATTAGAGGGTACGAGGCTAATGAATGTGTGAAGGCGAGGCATGAAGGTATAATGGAGCAAGGAGACCAAGCATGGAAGGAATGAGTAGCAGAACAAAGCGACAACAACAAAGAATATTGCGTAATCGAACCGAATCTCTGATTATGAGCAGCGTGGTTCTTGTGACTATCTGAGCCGACCTGCAGCGCCACCTTCTGACCACCAATGGCCGGACGACGGGGCACTGCGCAAGTCGTGCGCGCCGAGAATTACTAAAGTGGCAATGGCGCTGCCGACGCGTTGACTGAAGTTGCTGACTTTATTTTATTTGAAGCGTAACTGAGAAGGGGGTTCAACTAGGGCTTATATATATTAGACGTATATCGGTTGTAAAAGGGGATATTCCACCCCTTGGGGGCTGAAGCTATGGTCTTCTTCTCTCTTTAATTTCAATAATAGAATAGAGTAGATTAGTGTAGGTATTTTCTAGAGTTAATTGGATGAGAGACTGGAAGCAATTGGAAATCATTAGAGATTCACCCTTGGCTCAAGAGAACAGATTTGCACTACAATTCTCTATCCTTATTCTCTCTTTGATTGCTTCTTGTATCTCATGATGTGTCTTCAATATGTGGATAATAGCATTAATTCAATTATGACTTAACTTCTATTCTGAGATTGCAATGGATTCTATGGATTAGTTATTTCTGATATGTTTCATTGTTTGCCTTATTGATTTCTATGGATTTGTCTATTAAGATTCATGCTTAATTGCTTAGTTGATTGGTCATCAATTACTGTGATAACCCATATGAACTTGAAAGACAAAGTATGGGTTTAGATCTGATCTTGATAGCTTGTGATTGTATATTCTACGTTGTGATGGGATGTATGATTTGTGCTTAGGATAGACATATACCGAAGCACCACTCGTAGTCAATTGAGAACTTGGAATTAAACCCTAATTATTTGTAAATCACATAGACATGTAGTGATTTAGGTAATGTGGGTGTTCATGTGTATTCTATCAATTGTGGATTATATGTGATATGGGTATGGTGCATTGAAAGATGGCTATACTTTAATTTAGTGTTCTCGACTAACAAACCGGTACAATTAGTTTGGTTTAACATGAAATGTATGGATTTGAATGAGTCAATAGATGAAATTGTAATCTCAGGTCTTCGTTATCTAGTCTCACTCTAGAAGTAGTTAAGTTTATTTAATTTAATAGTTTAAATACAAAATATTATATCATTCGTTTAAATAAGACTGAGATGGTTATGGGTTAATGCTTGGTGAACTTTGTTAGTTAATTCTCCGTGGGAACGATACTTTACTTACTCTTTATTACTTGTTGACCATGTATACTTGCGTGTTGTGCGTAACTAGAAATTACCCAACAATAACGACCCCAAAATTCATACAATTTAATTCTCGACTTCGGTCGTTAATAATACATTCAACCTCTAATTTTACATTATTAAACGATAATACAACCGTTGAAATTTGCGAAATAATTAAAATTTTCTATTACAAACTATTCTCGTTCCCAAAACCTTCAACCTTTACATCTAAATATCTCAGAATCATTTTAATACTACAATGGTTTATATCGCAAAACGATATTACAATTCGACATTAATACACTATTCGGAACCTTAAACATGGTTCAAATAATAATAACAGAACCAAAGTGTATAAATCTTCAAGTATCACATCTTATTCATGTCTTTTAAGAACATCAAGAACATTAAAATTACATGTTTTGATTCTATAAATTATGTGTTTGAACTTGTTAAAATCATGTTAGAAAGGTTGGATAATGATCATATGTAAGACCCCAAATAATTAATAAATGAAATTTAATTTCCTCTAATTATTATTTTGAAATAGTAAGGGTTGATGTGATTAATGTGGATAGTTATGGGTAAAATACGCAAATATTTCAAAATAAGCAAGTGGTTATAAAATATTCATTGTTGTTAAGGGAATATTCGTTTGGTTCGTGGAATATTCGTATTGTTTCAGGGAATATTCGCACGACGGCCAGCGACCATGTGTGGGCCCCATAACGAAAGCGATTGGAGGAAGAAAACGACAAATATAAGTTGTTTAAAAATAGCAGTAGTTGTTATTGGGTTTACATTTGTTGGAATACCCGTTGGTTAAAACACGAAGAATACTGCGTTGTTGCACAAGAAGACACTTTGCGGTATTGCACCAATTATTGACTCTTACGTGAAGAAGGCACTACTCAATAATGGTTACATAATTCTTGCTTAAGGTATTTTATTTTATTGGTTCAATAATTGTTGCGTTGATATTTTATCTTTCTTGTAGTTTCAATAATTGTCATTACACGATTTTTTCATTATCGAAGCAATAATTCATACTATCTGAATAATATTATTAGATAACATTATTGGCAATGTTTAGAAAGTTACATCTAAGGAGAGGTTTGGTCACCTAATTGCTTGGCCAATGGAGAAATTCTTATTGAAAGCCCCTCTTCCTGGAACCGCACAGTTGTCGATATTGTGATTCTCAGTAATATTATTTGTGAATAATTAATTATTGATTCATATGATGAGGAAAATATTGATTTTATGTGGATATAGATGGAGAAAATTTTTAATGTGACAATTGTTGAAAATTAATATTTTATCTTTTTCTGATAAAATAATTCATTTAAATATATATGTTATTATATTTTAATAATATAATAATGGTGATATTTTTACAACGAATGTGGGATATATGAGTATACAAGGAGGAAGAGTATTTTTGTTGCAATAAATGTTTAAAACATGTTAAACATGTCGGTGGACCCCATTTATTGACTGAAATTTGATTATAGCCTCTAAAATCGCCCGTTTATGGATTTCGGCCAATTTCCGCTTGGAATTTGGAAAAACTTTCTTCTACAAAGTTGTAGAGAATTGAATTTCCTATAAAAACTCGCGAGATTTGAATTTTCTGACAAAGGGCTATTTATTATGAATTATTGAAGTTAAAGTTCAAAATAATTGATTTTTGGAAATTTAAATTATTTTATAAAAGAAAACATTTTTTACTTGTTCTAGAAGGGAGCATGTGGGAAATGCTGGGAATTGAAATCTAGAATGAGTACGTAGAAGATTATATATATATATATATATATATATATATTAATATTATATTAAATTTTCTGCTTTGGTGTTTTAAGCATTTTCCTATAAATAGGGTGCTTAGGTTAGAATTGAAAATCACACCAGAAACTGAAGTTTTCTCTCTCTATATTATCGAGCGTATTCTTGTGAGTATTTTGAGTATTGCTATACGGTGAAAGTTCAAGTTATAGCCTATATCCAGTATTCCAGCTAGAAGTACTGATCTTTCGAGGTAAGGGATATTATTTCTTCAATATCATTATGCTGAAATATTGATCTGAAGTTTTTATCAAATTTAGAACTTTTGGTGTTCTGAGTTTCTATTCACGTGTACTGCCTTTATTCACGATATCTGAAACTATTCACGAATACGGCAGTATTCATCTAAAAATGAAAATTTTTCTTTTCGTCCAAAATATCTATTCTGGATACTAGCTTTGATTGAATCCATGTTTTGATCATTCTTGAATTTTACACCACTATGATTATTTTTGAGGTATTTTTGGACGTGGATAAAACAAAGTACGAATCCTTAATCCTTAATTCTTGTCATTTTGTTTCATTGGATTCGTTTATTTAAAAATATTTTTCATCATCCTCAGTCTTAAATGATGATATTATTGAATATCTTTGGCTTGTAGTGCAAAGATGAATGATTTATGATGAATATCTTTGGCCTGTAGTGCAAAGATGATTGATTTCGATGAATATCTTTGGCCCGTAGTGCAAAAGATGAGCAGTGTTTAGATGAACATGACCAATCGGTGAATGTCCTTGGCTCAGAGTGTCAAGGATGAATATTTGATCCCGGATATATATTGATTGATGTTACGAGGATAAAAAAAAATAGACGATGAACTTTAAAATTCATACATAGAAGATAGTAGCTTGCATTCTCTACTTAACTCTTCTAATGAATTATTATTTCAACTGCGAATATTGATTTAAAACTTGTTGTCTATTGTATTCATTATATTTTTCCTTGTTGAAGACTAACGATAATTTTGTTGTATATTATCTTAGTCATAATATTCTTCTTGGGCTAGTCGAGCTCACCCTTTTCCTTTTGTTCCATTTTCTTCTCAGAGGGCGAGAATGTAAGCGAGTATGCAGTCCTGGGGTATGGAATGAAAGTTCTAGGGAGAGTTGTTTAGTAGTCCTTACCATTGTTGTAAAATAATGTATCAATAATTATGATGAGAATTTATTTGTATGTGGATATTATGCAGATGGCAATATCGTATTTAAACTCACAGTTTTACTATTGTAATAATAAAGTTGTAGTTGTTTTACATCTGTGTATTGACAACTCAGAATGAGTGATGTAGACCTATTTTGGGGGTGTCACATACACTTCTGGCTCTCCATCGATTTCATCATCCATGTCATAACACCAATTGTTTTGAGGGCGATTATTCAAGGCTTCGAACATTTGATCCATCTGATTCTGTAGGTTTCGAATTGACCTCTCTTGCTCAATCATCTTCTCCTCAGTTGATGCTACAAATTTGAACCACAAATCCTCCAATCTTGAATTATCTTGTTGAGTTTCGAAATCCATGTATTGAGGACCATTCATTGAGGAGTTAATGAGTTGTTCCATCTGTTTGTTAAGATTTTGGCTTGTTAACTCCTGACTCATCATCATCTCTTCATGGTCTGCTATGCTTTTTGACATAAATTCCTTCAACCTTGAATTTTCTTCTTGTTGCATTAGAGGTGGATATGAGAAATCTGATGGATATGTTGGACTTGGTATGCAGTATTGGTCTTGATAATTATAACTCCATTCAAAATCTGGGTGATACCCCCAACCTTGTTGATAATCAGGATAAACATCGTTGTTGAAGTAATCACCCCCAAACTGCACTTGTCCAACCTTGATGTTGCCTCGATAACTCGCATGCTTTCGCCAAAGACAACTGATGATTCATATGTAACTACTATCTCTCGAAGTGCGTTGATTTGCAAGAATATCCAACCTCTCCTAAAAGTGTTGCAATTTGTCTTTGACAATGTAGAAAATACATTGAGTCCCTCGATTAACTTTCGTGTCCCTTGGTTGAATCATATTTGCATAAGGCCATTGATAAGAAAAGTCACCCATGGTTCCTGAAAAAAGAGAAATATAAGAAGATAATTAAAACAAAATAAAATAAAATAAAATAAAATAAAATGTTTAAATTAAGACTAATTTGATTGAAATTAATGTTGGCAAAAAATATTAAAATAATTCCCCGGCAACGGCGCCAAAAACTTGTTAGGTAATTTCTAGTTACGCACAACACGCAAGTATACGTGGTCAACAAGTAATAAAGAGTAAGTAAAGTATCGTTCCCACGGAGAATTAACTAACAAAGTTCACCAAACATTAACCCATAACCATCTCAGTCTTATTTAAACGAATGATATAATATTTTGTATTTAAACTATTAAATTAAATAAACCTAACTACTTCTAGAGTGAGACTAGATAATGAAGACCTGAGATTACAATTTCATCTATTGACTCATTCAAATCCATACATTTCATGTTAAACTAAACTAATTGTACCGGTTTGTTAGTCGAGAACACTAAAGTAAAGTATAGCCATCTTTCAATGCACCATACCCATATCACATATAATCCACAATTGATAGAATACACATGAACACCTACATTACCTAAATCACTATATGTCTATGTGATTTACAAATAATTAGGGTTTAATTCCAAGTTCTCAATTGACTACGAGTGGTGCTTCGGTATATGTCTATCCTAAGCACAAATCATACATCCCATCACAACGTAGAATATACAATCACAAGCTATCAAGATCAGATCTAAACCCATACTTCGTCTTTCAAGTTCATATGAGTTATCACAGTAATTGATGGCCAATTAACTAAGCAATTAAGCATGAATCTTAATAGACAAATCCATAGAAATCAATAAGGCTAACAATGAAACATATCGTAAATAACTAATCCATAGAATCCATTGCAATCTCGGAATAGAAGTTAAGTCATAATTGAATTAATTCTATTATCCACATATGAAGACACCTCATGAGATCTGAAAGCAATCAAAGAGAGAATAAGGATAGAGAATTGTAGTGCAAATCTGTTCTCTTGAGCCAAGGTTGAATCTCTAATGATTTCCAATTACTTCCGATCTCCAATCCAATCAACTCTGAAAATACCTACACTAATCTACTCTATTCTATTATTGAAATTAAAGAGAAGAAGACCATAGCTTCAAATTTCAGGGTGGAATATCCCTTTACAACCGATATCGTCTAATATATATAAGCCCTAGTTGAACCCCTCTCGATTCACGCTTCAAATAAAATAAAGTCAAAGAACTTGATCCAACGTCGCCTTGTGGCCGCCTTTATCCTTAGTAATTCTCGCACGCGGTGGCGCGTCTTGCGATTAATGCCTTATGCAGTCCAATCCGGGTGAGTACATGCATGGCCAAGCGTGTCTTTGCTCAGCTTAATATAGCCGCTGCTCACACCTGTAGATTCTGGTTCTGATTCTGCAATATTGTTGCTGCTGTCGCTTTGTTCTGCTGCTCATTCCTTCCATGCTTGGTCTCCTTGCTCCATTATACCTTCATGCCTCGCATTCACACATTCATTAGCCTCGTACCCTCTAATACCACCAAATTAGGCCGATTTCTGCACTTATTCACCAAAAGGAGTTTTAAGTATATGCAATGCAAAATAACATGAAATGCAACTAAAAACACACTAAAAAAATACTTGAGATGGGCCTAGTTCGCGTGAATTAATATCCAATAAGTAGGTGTAAAACTCACTTATCAGTTACACCCCTAAACTACAAGCTTTGTGAATCAAGAATATAATAATTTCTGCTTGACCATATTCTTAGAAAATATATACTTTCGAGAAACGACGAGCGCGACTAAAGTGAATGTCTAAAAAGCCTCATCCCTACATTGATTAGAAGGGTGAATTGGGCACAAATCTAGAAAATTCGAATCTATTTTTTGATCGATTTGCCGAACTAATTTTAGAGAGAGATCGCGTTATTAACTAGAGGGCAGGGCTTATTTAAAATAATTAATTTATATGATTAATACTACTAATTCAACAAATTCGATTGATTGATACGAGTTGATTTTATGTTACGATAAAATGATGAAACAATAGTCAGTCCAATAGCTCCTTCAGTGGCTGCAAAAGCTATAACAAAAATAAAGAAAATGTCTCCTTTCAATTGATGACTATAAAAAAAAAAAAATCAAAAAATGTATATTAACTACATTCAAAATAAGTTCAAGAAACATAAGGGGGAACATATGCAAGAAAGAAGTTTGAGCTTGATGCAAATAGCTAAAATATCTCATACTTTATATGATTATCAATTATATAAAAAATTATTCTATGTATCAATCCTTACATCTCCTATTACAGGTAGGGTGACTGCTAGTTTTTGTATGTTAGGGATATAGGCGATATCTCTTATACACATTGTCTTTATGGATTCTCAAAGAATTCCAAGTAGTATTCTCTTTCTGTGCGACTTTCTTTATATGGATCTTGTCGACATGGTACTCCATTTTCAACAAGTTGATGAAGGTCCAACAATCCCTCGAAGGAATCAGATATGATAATTTTGTTCTATCAAGAGAGCGGTATTGCTTCATTTTTTATTTAGTAGTATTTGACTTGCATAGTTTTTTAAATAAATTTAAAGAAACATCGTTTTATTTTTATTGGTTAGTTCATGAGTGAGTATCACTTTCGTTCTGTATTAATCAACCATTTTGGCATTTAAGAGACCTGAAAAATGGAATCGAATACGAAGGAGAAAGATAGAACTTTGTGTTGTATCCCAGAGGCACAAAAGAGATCTATAAGGGTAGGGTTGAATATATCTTTTAAATTTTGTTGCTTATTTTAAAGATTAATTACTAGATAATTAATTTATTCAATTAATCTAGCACAACAGAATATTAATTTAAAAAACCCCTTAAAGATTTAATGAAATCTTAGTTTCCAACTTTATATGAATGTTAGTTATTCTATAATATAACAGTTGTTACTCTACGATATAACAGCTGATAACATAATGTAAATACATATAAATGACACGATGTGGTCGTTCAAGTGCTAAAAAAAACTATAGGATCGTAGTACCATCGCTATATGGTTAGTAATAAAAAAAACATATGACGACGTCTCTATAGAATCTTTTAAAATTAAAACACTTAAATTTAGTCTGGGAGAAGGTTCAAAAAATGTTCTTGACTTTTACTCTGATGTCTACCAAGCATTCTATATTTTTTTTGTCCAAAAAATACCCTTACATTTTTGGGTCATTATGACGCGTCTTCACATTAATTAACAAAATACCAAATAGACAAACGGCGATGATGTGGCAAGGGCATGAAGGCTTAAATATAAAACTTATTTTAAATAAAATAATATATATCATTTAAGCAAAACAAAAAATACTAAAATTCAAAATAAAAAAAAACATAACATATTTACATCATTTAATCAAAATACTAAAATTCAAATTATTTTGTTAACTAATCAAAACAACTAATTAAATAAAATAAGTTGTATAACATATTTACATCATTTAATCAAAATACTAAAATTCAAAACATAACATATTTACATCAAATACTAATTAAAAAAAATATTAAAATACTAATTAAAAAACACTAAAATATTAGAAAAATTCAAATTAAAAAAATACTAAAATACTAAAATTCAAATTATGTTGTTAATTAATCAAAACAACAAAATTCAAATTACATCATTTAAAATACTAAAATCATAACATTAATTATTTTGTAATATTTTGAATATAAAATCATAACATTAATATTTTGTACGGCATTTACATTAACGTTAATTAAAATAGTATTTCAAAATAGTATTTTAGTAATAACATTAATATCATAAAATACTATTTTAATATTAATGAAATATTACAAAAATACTATTATGTTATGATTAATATCATAAAATATTGTTTTAATTAACGTAACTAATATCATAAAATACTATTTTAATTAACGTAACTAAAAATATATAAAAGCGTTAACATTGATATATTTTGAATATTAAAAAATATTACTAAAAAATAACGTTATTTTAGAATATTTTGAATATTTATATAATCCAAAATAACGTTATTTTAGTAATAACGTTAATATTACAAAATATTACATTAATATTACAAAATATTAATATTACATTGTTTTTTAGTAATATTCAAAATATTCAACGTTATTACTAAAATAACGTTATTACTAATTTTTTTTTTTAATATTCACAATATATTAACGTTAATATTCAAAATATTTTAGTAATATATTTTAGTAATATACAAAATATTCAAAATATGTTATGTTTTTTTTATTTTTTATTTTAGTATTTTTTGTTTTAATTAAATAATATATATTATTTTATTTAAAATATAATTTATATTTAAGCCTCCATGCCCTGCCACATCATCGCCGTTTGTCTATTTGGCATTTCTGTTACATGAACGATCCAAAAATATAAAGTTGAATGTATTTTTAGACAAAAAATAAAAGTATAGAATATCAGTAAACATTGGAAGTTGGTAAGAATCCTTTGTGTTTTCTTATTTCTTATCAGTAAACATTCCTCTTCCTTCACTACGCATATCCCCAACTTGTGTTTTCTTATTTCTTATGGTTTTAATTTTTCAAAATTTTCTAATTTTGGTTATTGTAACGATTTAGATTTGGCAAAGGGTGATTCAAATCTAAGCATGCACGGAAGAAGTTGGTAAGAATCCTTTGTCTTTTTTGATTATATGTTAATTACTTGTTTTTGGTATTAGCTAAGAAGAATTTGTGTATTGAATAGGTTGGTTTGTCTTTGTAGTTTTTTGTTTTTGTTATTAAAAAATTAATTTGTCATACGATTTTGGTTTATGTTTTGTAATTGTGTTGTTTTTGTTTCATTGTGAGTCAGTTGTTTGTATTTGTGCTCCAAAAATGGTGATTTCTATATAAAGCCTTTCCCTTGTTTGCCAAGTCCCAGAACAGTTTCACATATTGAATAATACATGTTTGTATTGTGAATTGCTAATCTGGTGACTGGTGTTCATGTATTGTGAATTGATAGGATAATGAATGTTCTGATTTCAGGGTTTTAAAGAAATTAATGTAATGTTACTATCGTGTTTTGCACTTTTGAGTCTTGTATTGGGAATTCAATGGCATTGCTCGCTGAATTCTGAAGGTAATCTTTGGTGAACAATAATACTAATTTCCCAAATATGAATTTGTTTGCTGATCTTTATTGATATGGTTTGAAATGGAAATGCAGGATTGGCGTTATTGGAGTTTTGTGCTGCTGTGGAATTGGATCCATATGGTGTTTTGTTGGATTGGAAGCCTAATAACTGCAGCCCATGCATGTGGTCAGGTGTTCATTATATACATAAAAAAAACGAAAGCGAAATTAATGTCTACTTCCTTCAGTTGACAGAGTATATGTGTTGAACTAATAGTACCCCAATATGTTTGTTACTTTTCTTTTCTTTTCCTTAGGTGATAATCCGTACTGTACTAATATCAAATGGTTTAGTCTTGAAAATTTAATATGCAGAATTAGAGCGGGTTTATGTTTCTTAGTTTTGATAGAAGAATATCTATAAGCTTTGCACTTTGGAGTATTCATATTCTTTTTCTTTTATGCAAAGGGATCTTAATGGGCTTTCTTTGGAAGGAGTATTGACATCAGATCTTGGAAAACTCACTCACCTAAAAACTCTGTAAGTATTAACTTTATGTTTTGAGTTTTATTGTTAAATATTATCTCGCATTCAACTTTCTAATTCATGTGGTGGTTTACTCTCAAACACCATCGTGGGTATTTTGCATATACCTTGTGCTGTTGCAATCAACCTGATTGCTTAGCATTGCCTCTAAAAAAATCATAAACCACTTTATATTCTGTCGGTTTAAATAGGAATATATATAATTGATGTAAAATGTAACCAGTTATTGAAACAAATGACACATAATTGATACAAAAATTAATTTATGAGTGTCAATTGTGTGTTTATTTATCATTATGTTGTAAAAACCTTTTTATGTGGTTGAGGGCATATTCAATTTTGCCGCTTGGTATTAACCGTAGTTAATCTTTATATTCAATGAATCATCAGTTCTATCGTAAATATCAATCATCAATGCATTATTCATCCTACTGAAGCTAATAGATTGTCATAATGAAGTTCTTTGCAGATTCAGTTACTCTTATATCCGCCTATTGTTACTTTCCCTTCTGAACCAGTTCTACTTGTTCTAGTATAATATTTGATTAATATATTCAGTTTTAAAACGGAAAGGTTCCATTTTAAATTGTTTACAACATCTTCCACATTTACTAGTGTGACTGATATTAATACAAACTGTTATTTATGATTAGTATTTTTAACTGGGGTCATATTCTCTAACTGAGGTCACATTCTAATTGAGTTGCATGTATCCCTCTTCGTCTGAATATTAAGTTTGTAACTTGTGTACTCTGTTTGTCTCCTTGGTCCTTGCCCCCACTTAGATTGCAAATTCTGTGAACCAAGGGAAGCATGTTCCAGAGGAAATAATTTTTGGTCTCTTGTCAAAGAGGCTTGAAGAAGGATACTGCAGGGGTGAAAGTGGGTTCATTTTGGATGGGATTCCTCAAACAAAGATCCAAGCTGTGAGTTACATGTTTATTTGAGTTATCTTCTTTTCGTTTTTCTTTAAACTGTGTACTTAATTAATACTCTTGAATAGGTATTGATTGATAACTGTATCTAGATTTTTCATACAGGGGTTACGCTAATAGTTTATGAAATACAATTTGAACATAATGCTCATTAAAACTTATAAAATGACTTACTAAATCTTCATTCTTAATGGCTAAAGTATTTGTTAAAGGGTTTGAAATTCTCTGAAGCCATAGTGGAAAGAGAAATTTTTTTATGGGTTTTATTTTGTGGGGGTGATGAGAAAATAAGAGATGGTGAAATTTGGGTAATGGATCATGCATAATATACACTATTAGCTCTATAAGTAGTGGTCATATATGCCAGCTATGAATGAAAAGTTGGTTGTAACTTGTAAGGACTTGTATCCATTTTTGTAGTAGTGAAGACAACTGCCAACTCACGTTCATTGATCAGTCTTCTACATCTCTATCTCCTTAATTTGTTCTATTTTAACGGATCAAAATTTAAGCAGCTTGATCTAAACATTTTTTGAAATTAACTAATGCAATGTAATTAAGCCAAAAAAATAAAGAGTTTAAATTTGATCATATATATAATGGCAATTAATGTATACACAAACGGTGTTAAACTAATATAATAATTTTATTCAACTTAAGTACCTCATTAATGATCGGAACACCGCTCGTTGTATGAAACTTTTACTCAAAAATAAAATACAAAATTATATATTCTGACGCGTTGCGACAATATCTTTCTTCAATTACAACATTAATGTGGTCAATCCATTCGTGCTAATATCTTAATTAAGGGGGCCTAAAGTAATGACATGATATTTTGAACAAGAATACTACTTTCACAAATCCATGGGCACCAATCTTCTGTCCTTGCCACTTGACATGAAAGTTTTTTTTTTGAAGTGCATTTCTTTTCTTGGTTTGGAAGAAACGTGTAGAGCACATGGACTGCTACATTCTTAATGCATGTTACTTTATCATAACTTAAATGATCCTCACCTCACATGGGCTGCTACATTCTTAATGCATGTTACTTTATTTGTATCTTCCTTTCTACTGACATTATTGATAAATGCACGTAAGCTTAAGCCTGCTTTTATTGAATAAATTTGGTACAAGTTTTACTTTGTGTGCATAATTACTCGAGAATTTTTATGAAATATGATATCAGTTGGTGATTAAAAAAAAAGAAGTTGCCTTTGTATCATCAGTTTTTCCATCCCCCCGGCACCAAAGTCTAATACATCAAATGTAGCAGCAGGAGCATAGTTGTCATCTTTCTTTGGTGGGGCTGACGAGCTATCATCTTTTGGTTTAGGTACTGGAGGTGGTGGTGCTACTGGAGATGGAGTGTTGGATTTTGATTTACTGCCATTGCTGTGGTGATGACTAGTGCCATGATTCTTTCCTTTCTTCTTGGACAAAGAAGTTGTTAAACTTCTACTTTGCCTCCAATGCTTGCCTCTTCTAGCATTGCAAGTTTCAAATGTGGAAGACTAGACTAAAAAGGAAATTAGAAGTATAAATGTGAGGCTTCTGAAAGTAAAAGGACTCATTTTTAGAATAGAAACAACAGGTTTTTTTTTCCTTTTTCCAGATAGGCTATAGAGGAGCCGATTTGGTGTTTAAATAGGAAGAGTACTCCAAATTAGGCCACGGCACTGTGCAGACATGAGCAGAGATTGCTTAATCATGCTAGGTATTTATGATTTATTCCACCTTATTTTCTTAATTTATTTTCTTTTCCTTTTTTGTGAAATTTGGTTGGTTTGTCATTTGGCCCACCAACAGGTCACAATTTGCCTCATGGCAAAATGTTGTTGCATGTGACTTGCTCATATCCTCAACCAAATATGCTTTTGATCAGTTTATGGAAATCTAGGATATGGTGGGCTTGAACCTGATGGCAATTTACTGGAGTGTGAAGTCTTTTTACCCCCTCTCCCCCCTCCCTTTTTCTTTTTCTCCTAATACATTTGTTTGACATATCTCCTAGGACATAAATAATTGAAATATTATTTGTGTGGCTATTAGACAAGTGAAATATTAGTTTTGCATGAAGATGAACTTTACCTTTTGCCATGCATGTTTGAGCCTAAGAGTTTTTCATTGGTGGTGTATTTTTATATACTGTCCCCCCTTCACCCCTCTTAATTATACTTGTATCCTGTTTTCGAATTTGAAAAATATTTGGAATTAAAGTTGCATACTTTGATTAGATATAATGTGCAACTACATATTACTATGTTGCAAATTATTGAAGCAAGCAGTGCCAATAATATAATTGTGATTATGTGGATAAATATAGGATAAGGCTCCATTTGTAGCACAGGCAGAACAAAGGAAGAAAGAGTATGAAAAGAAACTTCAAAACTATAACAAGAAGCTGGTAATGATTGTTCGAAGTTTTTGTATGAAATATTTTTATTTATTATAGTTTTGAACAACATGTAACCTTGAATGAAATTTAGGCTGGAGGTAATGATGAGGAATCTGACAAGTCTAATCTGAAGTCAATGATGAGGAAGATGAAGAGGGCAGTGAAGAGGTTTGTGCGAAATTTAAATATTCACTTTTTAATTATGTTTCAGACGTATGTGGTTGGTTTTGGTGATTAATTTATTATTTCTGTTTTATAGGATGAAGATGTTGATTGAACTAATGTTGGGCTGTGGTGTGGAAGAGGCATGTTCCAGTTTTCTATGTGATGTTAGATCACTTTTTAGACATCTTGCTATTTACAGTGCATTTTGATCATCTTCTAGTGGTGGCTATGTTGCCCCTCATATGTTTCTATTTATCCTCACTATTTTTATTGGTTGATAGAGTTCAACTGCTTTAATGATTTCAGCCTTGGTCTTGGCATTATAACCTTGGTTTAGCATTATTCTTACTGTTACTGATGTTCCTTGTTGATTTGTTAAAATTAGTGTCTTTAAGCATATACATATTGGTTGGGTGTTAAAATTGTTGTGATTCTGTTTTCTTTTTGGTGTCTTTAATGTATATGGTTTTAAATAAATAGATCTATATTATAGTTACCTCCCAAATAGAAAAAATAAATTAAAAAGGTATATGCCGATGGTATTGTGGTCGCTGTAGGTGTATAAACAATAGGAGTTATTATATTTAGGTCGACGGTAGCACCGTTGTTATGCCGACGGTTTAGCCCGTCGGTGTTGGTGACGAGACCGTCGCCGTTGGACTCTAACGCTTAGCAGGGAAAATTGTATGGCGATGGTAGACCCGTCGTTGACACAGGGGTATCATAATGTCGGCATAGGTCTATGGCCACGACATTATCGACCACGGTCGGGTACCGTCGGTGATGTGATAAAATATGTCTTTGCAAGTGTATGCGGTTAATCGAATTGAAAAAGCCCAGACAAGACATGCAATTCGAACTCACAGAGACTAGATTAATTTTAATGTTTCCTTAATATCTATTTTAGGGGAATTAGAAGTAAAGATTGAGAATTAATTAACTAGAATATTAAAACTAATAATGAGGAAGCAATCTAAGAATCCGAATTCATTAAATAATAAACATAACATATAATTCAATCTCTTCTATTTTTATAACTCAATTATGATTTTGATCTCCCTTCCCTTTAATTTAGTAATTTTACAATTAACGTGGGCAAGCATAGGCTATGAAAATTCAAGGATTAACTATAATCCATCAAAATTTCTTTGAGCAAACATGGATTATAAAAAACTCATATCTTAACAATAATCTATCAAAACTTCTTAATTAATTTAAAATCACATAAGAACTATAAAACGAAGGTATTTCAAAAACGAAATATGAAGGCGAAATCAATTTAACATATAAGTATAAATAATAGAAGAGATGAAAAATATTTTCATGAATAATTATTTAATTTCATCTTCATCCTAGATTAAAGAAATTAACTTGACATGGAAATAAATAAATTAACTAAAATAAAGGAAAAAAAGATTAAAAATAAATAAGAAAACTCCTTTTTATTAACGATCATCCAACGAGCGTACAATGAAGACGTAATTTAATTTATTCCTAATCTAAACTAATACAATACCTAATACTTATCTCTAAAACAAGAGACCTATTTATAGGAAAAATAAATCTTGAACCCTAATTTAGATTCAGTGAACTTGGACACTTTTGTTCCCTTTCCATGTAGGTTTCACTTCCTAGTGGCAATCAATTTCTCAAAAAGACCTTTCAGATAGACTTTCCTTTCTCTTGTTGGATTTGACTTGCACACCAATATTGTTCCACCTCTTTCATTCTCATTGGAGGATTCTTATTGGATATTCATTATATGAATAAGAGCATTAAATATCGCTTGATCACCAAGATTTTGACTTTATTGCAATAAATATTAAATCCTACAAAATAAAATAAAACATATTAATTTAATAAGCCAATATAATTAAAAGGACAAAATTAGGGATAATAAAATGTATGAATTACTCGAATCATGGTTTATACCCCACAAATAAGAATTAGTGCAAACGTGAAGTGCAAAAATGCTTGTGAAATCAATTTTAAATTCAGATGGTGTTTTGAACTAAGATTTCGTATCTTATCAAAAATTCAAGAGTTCTAAATATTTCAATCTCACTCATGAGTTTTGCTCCACAAACACTTATTAGAATTAATTCAATTCATAAAAAGTCAAACAAATATTTTATTTTTTTAATAAATATTTTGTGTTTTTTACTATACTTTTCTAAAAAGAAAAAAAATCTAATACAATAATATACAAACAAACTCCCCCCCATACCTAAATCATGCATTGTCCTCAATGTATGTAAATGAAGAAAAGAGAACAAAGATGTGAAAGAATTGTATCTTGTATGCGGGACATTTGTTCTGCAAGAAAATGTGATGAAAAAGAAAACAAATGTACATATTTACAAATTTCATAAATCCTAAAAATTATTTGACTATACATGAATGATACAAATAGGTAAGTGAGTGTGAACTTTTTATTATTTTCAGGAGGTCTAGAAAATTGATAATAGTCAGAATTTTCTTCACAGTTATGCTTAAAACTTACCTCAAGAAAATTTTCACTAACATGTTCAAATGATGGAAGAATTTGTTCAAATACATGTTCTAGTTTAGTTGACTTATTTGTAGTGGATCTCAACAACTCATTGACCTTATCTAAATATTCAGATTCATTCCAATTTTGGTCAAGGTGATTTAAGAAAAAATCAATTGGATCTTTTTCAATCAAGAGTCTATTTTCAATTATTTCTTGGGTCAATGACAACTCTTGGATCATGTTTACTTTAATGGGATGGTCCAAAAAATTAGTGAGTGATTTTTTAGGAATAAGTCTTTCGGGGTATGGAACTTTAGGCTTGTAGACTTTTTCAACAGATTCATCAAATGCAACATGATCAATTTTAGGCATAGACTCATAATTTAAAGATTCCTCAAATACGTTTGACTCAAATTGTGTAGAATTGAATATAAAATTTTAACTTTCCTCATCATCTCCACAACCATCAATGTAAGACCCCAACTTTTATGAATAAAGAATAATTTTTTCGAAATATATTTTTGAATATTATGGTGTGATTTTGATATAATGTTATAGTTGTGGGTAATATATACCAATTTTGCAAAGTAAGCAAGTGGTTATATAATATTCGATTGGTCAGGGAATATTCGTTTTAACGAGGGAATATTAAATGCGACGACGACACAATCATTAGTGGACCCTAATAACTAAAGTATTGTCGTAGTTAAAAACGACAGTAATTATCTTTTATAAAAATAACGGCGAAAGTGTTACTGTTAAAATCTGTTGAACTACCCAGTAGTAAAAAATACGATGTCTACGCGTGGTTGCATAATAGCACACCGGTATTGATTATTGATGCTTACGTGAGAAGTCACTTAGTTATACTCAATTATTGCTACAGTAATTGCTGCATCATATCTCTCATATTATTGATTTAATTATTGTCATAGTATCATCTGCATAATATTTTATATTATTAAATCAATAATTGAGACGACAAAGTTATTCATATTATTATTTACAATATTGACAATGTCTAGAAGTTACATCGAGGAGAGGTTTGGTCACCTAATTGCGCTGCCAATAAGGAGAAATCCTTATCGAAAGCCCCTCTTTCACGGAACGACACGGTTGTTAAATATTATGAGTTATAATATTAATGATGAATAAGTTCGTGTTGATTAAAGATGAATTTGATATTTCCATTGTATTGGGATTATTAGTGTTAATGGAAATCGACATCTATTTCGATAATAATAGATGTCTAGAGGTTATATTGACCAATCGGGTAATTAACCGGATAAATGAGCAATTAATTGCTATTATTTCACATGCTTATAACTATGTGTTCACATGTGTGTACTATTGATTCACATTCTTGTACTATTAGGGGTGGTGGTGCAAGATTGATAATACTTGCATGACTAAGTTAAAAATGGAGGTATAGATGGAGGTACTATACTGTAATTCGTATTTTCACATGTCTAGAACTATTGATTCACATGATTTACTATTGATTCACATTATTTACTATTAGGGGAGGTGGTGCAAGTTTGATAATACTTGCATGACTAAATTAAAAATGAAGAAAAAGAGGAAGTTATTATACTGTAATATTTTGAGCCCCAAAACGTGCAATTATCGAAACTATATTTTCCTATAAATAGAAGCTCATTCTTCCTTCATTTCTCACCAATTCACTAAAGCTATAGAGCAATTATTATAGAGAGAAATTATAGAGAGAAAGAAGAAGAGAAGTTTGCTACCTCACTATTCCAGTATCCAATCTTCTTTTAAGGTAAGGGGTATTATTTCTTTCGTATTCATGAAGAGTGTTATTTTCTTTCAATACTCGTAAGGGTTGTTATTCCATTCTTTATTATTATGTTGGAATAACTTTTATCTATGCTAATCTGATACATGGTGAAATTCTTCCATTATTTCATTCTTTATTATATTGTTGGAATAACTTTTCTGCATGCGGGTTATCGCATGCACAGTGAATTCTGTTGTTATTCCATTCTTTATTATTCTGTTGAAATATCACATGCATGCGGCGGATTACGCATGACCTGGTTCTGTTCTTTATTATTCTGTTGGAATATCCTATCTATGCGGATTACGCATGACCTGGTTCCCTTCTTTATTATTTTGTTGGAATATCCTGTTTGTGTGGATTACGCATGACCTGGTTTCATTCTTTATTATTCTGTTGGAATAACCTGTCTATGTGGACTATCGCATGCATGGTGAATGATCCTTCGTATTCATTCCTTATTAAATTATGGAAATGATCTGTCTACGTGGATTATCGCATGACGGGCAAAAATCCATTTGCAGTTTCATATATTCTATTATACTCAGTTGGTTAAAGTTTTGGCTTCTATACCCCATGAAATTAGTAGAATATCTTGGATATTTGCGCTTCATCCAGTATCTTTTCATGGAAATATTCTTCTGAGCATTCTTGAATTTTACTCCACAAAACAGTATCATGTTGACAATTTGGACGTTATTGATTTCTGGATAAATTAAATTATAAATCTTTTAAAATTTATCCTTGAACTTGTTTTATTGAATTCTTATATAATTGTCATCATCCTCATGTTTATAATATGTTGAAAGTCATCTGTGGCCTGTAGTGCATAGATGGACTTGGTATGATTATGACTAGGGATTATTCGGTATAATCATGACCGTAATGTTATAAATAATGTGGTAAAAGTCCTCATTGGCCATAGTGCATTGATGGACAGTTGTTGGCATAATCATGACCATTGATGAATACACGAATATCCTTGGCTCGTAGTGCATGGATAATTTGTGGTCGTGATACTAATGAATATCCTTGGCCGTAGTGCAGGGATGATGTGATTTATTTATTAAGCTGAGTCTCAGCGATAAAAGTGATGAAAACCATTTTAAATCATAGAAGATAGTAGATTTTATTCTCTACTTGACTCTTCTAATGGATTGCTTGTTCCGCTGTAGTTAAACTTGAGGTTTGTTATATTTTATCAGTTTAACGCTGCTGAAGACTAACGATAAATTATTCTGCATTATCTTAGTCATAATATTTTTTTCTTTATGCTAGTTGAGCTCACCCTTTCTTTCACCGTTTCTATTCGGGATATGAGAATATATTTGGGACGAGTCGTGGAAACGGATTGATTGGGTCGGATGGTTGTTTTAGTAGTCCTCACTATTCTCAAAATAGTATGATAATAAATGTAATGAGGACTCCATTGAGTGTGGATATTGTCTAGATGACAATATTTGTATTAAAACTCATAGCATATGTTTTGTCGTATTTTTACACACGACGGTTGTATAATTAAGTTTTATTTGTATTTTGTACCATGTATTTGGCGACTCAAGATGGGTGATGTATACCTATTTTGGGGCGCGTCACGTTAGTATCAAAGCTTAGGATATGATCCTCAGCTAAGATGTGAGACTAGAACTAGGAGGGAGAGAGCGGAAATTCCTTCGCTAGTATGACCTACCTAAGTTTATTTGGTATTTAATTGATCGGTTAGAGTATAGGGATAATATGTTACATGTCAATTAACCCTTGTTTTGTGAAAGTATTTGAAAATGACATCCGAGAATGTTGAGAATAGCAATGGAGCACAAGAGACCGTTGAGTCTCCACAGATCAATAATCAAGATAACGTGGATCAGGAAGGCGACAATCCTCATGCAAAAAACAACACTGACCAAATGATGAACAATGGAATTTTCAGAGGCTTTATGCAATTCATGCAACATCAGGTGAGAGCGGCTCCTGTCCAAAATGTAGGTGAAAACACTGGAAACTCTCGGACGGTCACCGCTAAACAATTCAAGAAGCTGGGACCACCGGAGTTTATTGGAGAGCCAAAACCATTTAAGGCGGAAGCGCGGATAAAGCAGATCACCGAGATATTTGATGTCTTGGGATGCTCCGAGGAGCAAAAGGTTCCTTTTGCCACCTTTATGTTGCGAGGAGAGGCAGATTACTGGTGGGAATCGGTAAAGCGTACTCAACCTGCCGCACTGAAGATGTCTTGGGAGAAGTTCTAAGAACTATTCAACGACAAGTACTTTCCTAAAAGTATTCGTCACATGAAAGAGGTAGAGTTCATCAAGTTGGAGCAGAACAATATGACCGTGTCGCAGTACGAAGCTAAGTTTTTCGAGTTGTCCCGGTTTACGTCTCACTTGGTTGATAATGAGGAGAGAATGACGCGGATGTTTCTAAGAGGTTTGAAACCCGAGATACGTCAATATCTAATTTCTCATAAACTGTGTTTGTATTTAGATGTTGTAAATATGGCTCAGTTATTGGAGTGCGATAACGAGTCAACACAACCAAGAGAAAGCAGCCGACAAAATGATAATACCAATGGTAGCAGTCATCGAAGCGGTGACAACAAACGTGGAGGGAATCAACATGCCAGAAATGATAACCACTTCAGTGGTAATCATGGCCAAGACAATAAGAATGGATATTTCAAGAAGAGGAGATTCAACAATGATGGAAAGACGTCAGCACCAACACCCGTTGTTAAGGAAGGAGAACGACCACCTATCATATGCTTCAAATGTGGAAGGGAGGGACAAATCCGTCCAAATTGCACGATGCAGTCCAAAGCATGTTATAATTGTGGAAGAGAAGGTCACCTAGCCCGATTTTGTCGTGCACCGAAGACAAGTCCAGCTGGGATGGAGGCACCAAAGGCCATCCCAGAAAAGTCAAAGCAGGTAGTTCAAGGGAGAGCGTTTGTTGTGACCTCCCAGAAAGAAAGGAACCCGAACGAGGTCATCACGGGTAAGCTTATCATAAACTCTAGCGAAGTCTATACTTTATTTGATACTGGTTCTACCTATTCTTTTATTTCTCCTACTTGCGCTCAACGTTTAATTTTGACTCCGGAGAAATTAGACTTTGACTTATCGGTTGAAACTCCGTTGGGAGAAACCTTCATTACATCCACTGTTTATAAGTCTTGTTTGATTCAAATCGGTAACCACATCGTTACACAATAGATCTTATTTCTTTGAAAATACTTGCATTTGATGTGATTTTAGGGATTGATTGGTTAACTACTCATCATGCTAAAATCGATTATTTTCGTAAAATTGTTAGCTTTCATATTCCTAACCAACCTATTATGCAAATTCAAGCGACCAAACCATTAAAATCAATCACGGTCATCTCAAGCCATAAAGATATTTGTTTATTGAAAAACGGATGTCAAGTTTTCTTAGCTCATGTCTCAGATTTAAACAAAAATACGTCAGATTTGAATGATATTTCTATTGTTAATAAATTCCTTGACATATTCCCCGAAGAACTTCCTGGCCTACCCCCGGAGCGTGAAATCGAGTTTGGTATCGACCTTGAACCCGGTACAAAACCCATTTCCAAAGCCCTATATCGAATGGCTCCTATTGAACTTCAGGAGTTAAAGACCTAATTGCAGGAATTGTTAGACATCGGTTTCATTCGTCCTAGTACGTCTCCTTGGGGTGCTCCTGTTCTATTCGTGAAAAAGAAAGATGGGAGTATGCGACTTTGTATTGATTATCGGGAGTTGAATTATGTCACCATCAAGAATAGGTACCCATTGCCACGTATTGATGACCTGTTTGACCAGTTACAAGGCGCCAAATTCTTTTCAAAGATCGATCTTCGTTCCGGATATCATCAGTTAAAGATTAGAACCAATGACATTTCAAAGACGGCTTTCAGAACTCGGTACGGGCATTATGAATTCCTAGTCATGTCTTTTGGTTTGACTAATGCTCCTGCTGCCTTCATGGATATGATGAACCGAGTATTCAAGGAATATTTGGATCACTTTGTGGTCGTCTTTATTGATGACATCCTCATATATTCCAAAAGCCGTGAAGATCATGAGCAACACTTGAGGCTGATACTCCAAAAGCTTCGTGAAAATAAGTTTTATGCCAAGTTGAAGAAATGCGAGTTCTGGCTTGAGGATGTAGCATTCCTTGGGCATGTGATATCAAATCATGGAATATCTGTTGACCCAACGAAGATTGAAACAATTCAAAGCTGGGAGCAACCAAAGTCAGTGACCGAAGTATGTAGCTTTCTCGGCTTAGCTGATTATTATCGGAGATTCGTGGAAGGATTTTCTCGAATCGCTACTCCATTAACTCAGCTGACTCGAAAAGATACAAAATTCGGTTGGAGCAAGGAATGTGAGAAGAGTTTTTAAGAACTTAAGAGGAGGCTTATTTCAGCACTTGTTCTGACAATACCATCTGGCTCGGAGGGATTTGTCATCTACAGTGATGCTTCAGGCAAAGGGTTAGGATGTGTTCCCATGTAACATGGGAAAGTCATAGCCTATGCCTCACGACAACTCAAAGAATATGAGAGGATATATCCTACTCATGATCTAGAGTTGGCAGTTGTCATTTTTGCGCTTAAGATTTGGAGGCATTACCTGTATGGAGAGAAGGTGGAGATCTATATGGATCATAAAAGCCTCAAATATTTCTTCACTCAAAAGAAACTCAACATGCGGCAACGACGATGGCTTGAGTTGTTGAAAGATTATGATCATACCATCCAATACCATCCTGAAAAAGCGAACGTTGTAGCTGACGCATTGAGTAGAAGATCATATGCGGGCACGAGTGAAATATTGTCAACGCAAAGGCCCATTTTATATGATTTACAAAGGATGGAGATAGAGTTAAAGACCCTAGGGAACCATGTGATAATGGCAAATATACGAGTAAAACCGACTTTAATCGATAAAATTAAAGCTGCTCAAGCTACAAACCTGGAGCTGACGCGTATGAGGAAGAAAGTGCAAGAAGGTGCTATTTCAGAAGCAAGAATCGATGAAGAAGGAATACTTCGAGTCAAATCTAGACTTTGTGTTCCTAACGATTCTGACTTAAAGTATAAAATCATGATGGATGCACACAACACACAGTTTGCAATCCATCCTGGGAGTACCAAAATGTATCATGATCTTCGACATACATTTTGGTGGAGCAATATGAAGAGAGAGATAGCGGGGTTTATCTCAAGGTGTCTAACTTGTCAACGAGTCAAAGCGGAGCATCAAGTGCCAAAAGGTCCATTGCAACCACTTGAAATTCCAGAATGAAAGTGGGAGCACATTACCATGGATTTCGTTACCGGTCTTCCTAAGGTTTCTCAAGGCATAGATGCGATTTGGGTCATTGTTGATAGATTGACCAAGTTTGCTCATTTTTTACCAATACGAGAAACTTATACACTTGAACGTCTTGCTAGTATGTACATAAACGAGATTGTAAGATTGCATGGTATGCCAGTATCCATAGTTTCTGATCGAGACCCAAGATTCACTTCAAGATTTTGGGTTAGTTTGCAAAAAGCTATGGGCACGAATTTACGATTTAGTTCGGCTTATCATCCTCAAACGGACGGGCAGTCAGAGAGGACTATTCAAACTCTTGAAGATCTATTAAGACTCTGTGTCCTTGACTTCAAAGGAAGTTGAAATAAGTTCTTACCATTGGTGGAGTTTCCTATAACAACAGTTATCAAGCAAGTATTGGCATGACTCTATTTGAGGCGTTTTTATAAATAATGGCGTAGTTGTTACCGTTAACACTGTTGGATTACATGGTAGTTAAAATACTGATGTCTGGCGTGGTTGCACGAAGTGGATTACCAGTATTGCACTGCGATTGTTGAATTATTTATTCTTACGTAAGAAGGCACTACTCAATAATTATTACAGTAGTTACTGTTCAATATTTTATTTTATTGATTCAATAATTACTGCATTGATATTTTATAATATTGTTATTTCAATAATTGTCACTGCACAGTATTTCCCATTATCAGATCAATAATTCATATTATTTGAATAATATTATTAAATATCATTATTGTCAATGTCTAGAAAGTTCTGTCAAGGAGAGGTTTTGTGACACCCCCAAAATTAGGTATACATCACCCATCTTGAGTCGCCAGATACATGGTACAGAATTCAAATACAACTTAATAATACAACCGCATGTAGTATAATACGACAAAATATAAACTGTGAGTTTGAATACAAATATTGTCTACTAGAGAGTATACAAACTCAAAAGGAGTCCTCATTACAATTATTATCACACTATTTCACAGAACAGTGAGGACTACTAATGCACCATCTAGGACCATCACTCTATTTCCTGACTCGTTCCAGCTATATTCTTATTTCCTGAAGAGAACAATGAAAGAAAGGGTGAGCTCAATTAGCCCAATAAGAAATATTATGACTAAGATAATGCAGAATAAATTATCGTTAGCCTTAAACAGTGTTAAACTGATACAATATAACAACCATCAAGTTTAACTGCAGCGGAACAAGCAATCCATTAAAAGAGTAAAGTAGAGAATAAAATCTACTATCTTTTATGATTTAAAAGGTTTTTCATCACTTTTATCGCTGGGACTCAGCTTAATAAATAATCCATATCATCGAATCACCCCACACTACTGACCAAGGATATTCTTTAGTATCACGACCACAATTATCCATGCACTACGTGCCAAGAATATTTGTGTATTCATTAATGGTCATGATCATGCCAACAACTGTCCATCAATGCACTATGGGCCAATGAGGACTTTTACCACATCATTTGTAATATTACGGTCATGATTACACCAAATAATCCACGGTCATAATCATACCAAGTCTATCTATGCACTACAAATACAAATGACTTTCAAAAAAATATAAATATGAGGATGATGACAATGATATAAGAATTCAATAAAACAAGTTCAAGAATTAATTTGTCCAAGAACCAATAACGTCCAAATGGTCAACATGACACTACTTTGTAGAGTAAAATTCAAGAATGCTCAGAAGAATATTTCCATGAAAAGATACTGGATGAAGCGCAATTATCAAGGATATTCCACTAATTTCATGGAGTATAGAAGTCAAAACTTTAACCAACTGAGTATAATAAAGAATGTAATAACAAAAGAAATCACCATGCACGCGGTACTTCGCATGACGAAGTTATTCAACGAATACTAAATAACGGAACCCGGTCGGTGAAATTAAATTGCACCGCGAGATGTTCCAATAGAATAATAAAGAATGGAATAACAATAGAAATCACCATGCATGCGGTACTTCAGATAGACAAAGTTATTCCAACGAGATACTAATAAGATTTAGAAATCGGTCCGCCAGAAACGCATGCAGCATGATATTCCAAATGAATAATAATAAAAGATTTTAACCGGTCCCACAGAAACGCATGAACAAGATATTCCAACAGAATAGTAAAGACGGGATAATAGAAGAATGTCATCAAGTATAGGGTAGCCCGCGTATACAGGTGAACTGAGTTATCCCAAGTCATTTCCTCAACATCGTGGTTTATCCACAAAACTTTGACTTGAGGTATAACTTTGGTGCGTAGAATATGTTCCTTCTTATCCAAGATTTGAACAGGAACCTCTTCATACGTCAAATATTCCGCTATTTCGTCCGGTTCCAACTCAATAATGTGGTTCGGGTCTTCCACATATTTACGTAACATGGATATGTGAAAAATGTTATGAACACGAGACATACTTGGCGGTAAAGCGAGTCTATAGGCCACAGTTCCTACTCGATCAAGGATTAAAAATGGGCCGATGAATCGAGGATTAAGCTTTCCTCTCTTTCCAAATCTCGTAACTCCTTTCCATGGAGCAACACGTAACAACACATGATCTCCTATATCGAATTCCACGTCCTTTCGATGAAGATCAACATAACTCTTTTGTCGATCTTGTGAGGTTTTTATACGTTGTCGGATTGTTTGAATCTTTTCCGTAGTCATACGTACCAACTCCGGTCCCAACAACGTCGCTTCACCCACCTCATCCCAGCATACTGGAGAATGACACTTTCTTCCATACAATGCCTCGAATGGAGCCATGCCAATGCTTGCTTGATAACTGTTGTTGTAGGAAAACTCCACCAACGGTAAGAACTTGTCCCACCTTCCTTTGAAGTCAAGGACATAGAGTCTTAATAAATCTTCCAGAGTTTGAATAGTCCTCTCTGATTGTCCGTCCGTCTGAGGATGATATGCCGAACTAAATCGTAAATCCGTGCCCATAGCTTTTTGCAGACTAACCCAAAATCGTGAAGTGAATCTTGGGTCTTGATCAGAAACTATGGATACTGGCATACCATGCAATCTTACAACCTCGTTTATGTACATACGAGAAAGACGTTCAAGTGTATAAGTTTCTCGTATCGGTAAAAAATGAGCAGACTTGGTCAATCTATCAACAATGACCCAAATCGCATCTATGCTTTGAGAAACTTTGGGAAGACCGGTAACGAAATCCATGGTAATGTGCTCCCACTTCTATTTTGGAATTTCAAGTGGTTTCAATGGACCTTTTGGTACTTGATGCTTCGCCTTGACTCGTTGACACGTTAGACACCTTGAGATAAACAGCGCTATCTCTCTCTTCATATTGCTCCACCAAAATGTATACTTAATATCATGATACATTTTGGTACTCCCGAGATGGATTGCAAATCGGTGTGTTATGCGCCTCCATCATGATTTTATACATTAAATCAGGGTCGTTAGGAACACAATGTCTGGAGTTGACTTGAAGTATTCCTTCTTCATCGATTCTTGCTTCCGGCATAGCACCTTCTTGCACTTTCTTCCTCATACGCATCAGCTCCAGGTCTGTAGCTTGAGCAGCTTTAACTTTATCAATTAAAGTCGGTTCTACTCGTATATTCGTCATCATCACATGGGTCCCGGAGGCTTTAACTCCATCTCCATCCTTTTCCAGTCACCACAAAATGGGCCTTTGCGTTGACAATATCGCATTCGCACTTGCATATGATCTTCTACTCAATGCGCCACCTACCACGCTCGCTTTTCGGGATGGTATTGGATGATATGATCATAATCTTTCAGCAGTTCAAGCCAACGTCGTTGTCGCATGTTGAGTTCCTTTTGAGTGAAGAAATATTTGAGGCTTTTATGATCCTTAAAGATCTCCACTTTCTCCCCATACAAGTAATTCCTCCAAATCTTTAGTGCGAAGACAACAGCTGCCAACTCTAGATCATGAGTAGGATAATTCCTCTCATATTCTTTGAGTTGTCGCGAGGCATAGGCTATGACTTTCCAATGTTGCATGAGAACACATCCTAACCCTTTGCCCGAAGCATCACTGTAGATGAAAAATCCCTCCGAACCAGATGGTATTGTCAGAACATGTGCTGAAATGAGTCTCCTCTTGAGTTCTTAAAAACTCTTCTCACATTCCTCGCTCCAACCGAACTTTGTATCTTTCCGAGTCAGCTGAGTTAGTGGAGTAGCGATTCGAGAAAACCTTTCTACGAATCTTCGATAATAACCAGCTAAGCCGAGAAAGCTACGTACTTCGGTCACTGATTTAGGTTGCTCCCAGCTTTGAATAGCTTCAATCTTTACTGGGTCAACAGATATTCCTTGACTTGATACCACATGCCCAAGGAATGCTACTTCCTCAAGCTAGAACTCGCATTTCTTCAACTTGGCATAAAGCTTATATTCACGAAGCTTTTGGAGTATCAGCCTCAAGTGTTTCTCATGATCTTCACAGGTTTTGGAATATATGAGGATGTCATCAATAAAGACGACCACAAAGTGATCCAAATATTCCTTGAATACTCGGTTCATCATATCCATGAAGGTAGCAGGAGCATTAGTCAATCTAAAGGACATGACTAGGAATTCATAATGGCCGTCTGCAGAGTTACGAAAGCCGTCTTTGGAATATCATCGGTTCTAATCTTCAATTGGTGATATCCTAACGAAGATCAATCTTTGAAAAGAATTTGGCTCCTTGCAATCGGTCAAACAGTCATCAATACGTGGCAATGGGTACCTATTTTTGATGGTTACATGATTCAACTCCCGATAATCAATACAAAGTTGCATACTCCCATCTTTCTTCTTCACGAATAGAACAGGAGCACCCCAAGGAGAAGTACTAGGACGAATAAAGCCAATGTCTAACAATTCCTGCAGTTGAGTCTTTAACTCCTGAAGTTCAATAGGAGCCATTCGATATGGGGCTTTAGAAATGGGTTTTGTACCGGGTTCAAGGTCGATACAAAATTCAATTTCACGCTCTAGGGGTAGGCCAGGAAGTTCTTCAGGGAATACATCAGGAAATTCATTAACAATAGAAATATCATTCAACACTGACATATTTTTGTTTAGATCCGTGACATGAGCTAAGAAAGCTTGACATCCGTTTTTTAATAAACGAATAGCTTTATGGCTTGAGATGACCATGATTGATTTTAATGGTTTGGTCGCTTGAATTTGCATAATAGGTTGATTAGGAATATGAAAGCTAACAACCTTACGAAAACAATCAATTTTAGCATGATGAGTAGTTAACCAATCAATCCCTAGAATCACGTCAAATACAAGTATTTTCAATGAAATAAGATCGACAGGTAATGTGAGGGTACCAATTTGAACCAAACAAGACTTATAAACAGTGGATGTAATGAAAGTTTCTCCCAACGGAGTTTCCACAGATAAGTCAAAGTCTAATTTCTCCGGAGTCAAATTTAATCGTTGAGCGCAAGTAGGAGAAATAAAAGAATGGGTAGAACCGGTATCAAATAAGGTATAGACTTCGCTAGAGTTTATGATAAGCTTACCCGTGATGACCTCATTCGGGTTCCTTGCTTTCTAGGAGGTCACAACAAATGCTCTCCCTTGCACTACCGGCTTTGACTTTTTTGGGACGGCCTTTGGTGCCTCCATCCTGGCTGAACTTGTCTTCGGTGAACAACAAAATAGGGCTAAGTGACCTTCTCTTCCACAATTATAACATGCTTTGGATGACATCGCGCAGTTTGGACTGATGTGTCCCTCCCCTCCGCATTTGAAGCATATGAAAGGTGGTCGTTCTCCTTCCTTAACAACGGGTGCTGGTGCTGACGTCCTTCCATCATTGTTGAATCTCCTTTTCTTGAAATGTCCATTTTTATTATCTTGGCCATGATTACCACCGAAGTGGTTACCATTTCTGGCATGTTGATTCCCTCCACGTTTGTTGTCACCGTTTCGATGACTGATACCACTGGTATTTTCATGCTGCCGGCTACTTTCTCTTGGTTGTGCTGACTCATTATCGCGCTCCAATAACTGAGCCCTATTTACAACATCTGAGTACAAACACATTTTGATTAAGCATTTTGATTACTCGAAATCTTCCTCCAATTGCCACATTTTGATTAAGCCCATGTATTATCCTGCAACAAGCAAACAACCTATCAAAAGTAACATGAAATTACCAAAGACTAACAATATATCAAGCTAAACGAACACAAATCGTAGGTTAAAAACCTACTCATCACATTCCCCCAAACTTAATCGTTGCTTGTCCTCAAGCAAAATGCAATGCAATGTACTAACAACTAACTATGAATCCAGAATTAAGATAATAAATATGATTTGCTCATACGGCCTCAAAACAACATGTAAACACGTCATACTTTATATCAAAATCATTCCGCACTTGCTATCAGTCCGTACATCTTACCCTATTATAACTAATACAGTGTGTGTGTGCAACACTCATGCCAACTGATATTGAATCAAATTCAGTTACATAACCAGTTTCTTATCAGGAATCATACAACATAAACTCAAAAAAATTCCAAAAACAAACCAGATCAAGCTTAGCTTAAACAATTACCAAAGCTCAAGTTCCGAATAGGGTATTCATGCTCACTTCTTTTGCACCATTTTTTTTTCTTTCATAGACGGTGGGCTCATTACCCTTATTTTCTAGTCTTTTCCTCTCATTTTTTTAGATAGATGGTTGGTGAGTGCGTTTTACGCTCCATCTCACGCTTGTGTTTATGGGGAGTATTTCTTCTCAACCCACCACAAGACTCAACTAATTCCCAATATTTTCTTCATCTTTTTATTTTTTTATTTTTATAGATCTTATATACCCCAGTCTTCCCCCAAACTCAGGTTAATGCTATCTCTGTCATTCTTTTCATTTATACTAGCACTATCCTTTAGAAAATTGTTATGTAACAATTTGAACCAATCCATTAACACAGATGTTATTAACGTGCTATCCTTATTATACTAGTTTCAAGCAGAACAAGATCCACATCATAATAGACACCACATTAAGATTCTTATACTTAGTAATATACTTGTCTACATTTCTGTTTCATCATTGGCCAATAATCACATATACGATCTAATAACTGGATTCATGCAAATATATGCCCACGATAATATTTTTAATTTTTTTTTATGGAACTAAAAAGCATATATGACTAAAAAGCATGAAACAATACCCCCAAACTTAAAACAAGTAATGACCTCATTATGCCAAAATAATTCAAAGAAAAGTATGAGGCCTTCCCTATAACGAGTTACTGATCATCGTCGTCCTCTGGAAGATATGCAGGCAGATTGGGAGGATTGGGCATGACAACTGGAGGTGCATATGGCTTACAGCGGGAAAACGCATCAGCAAGCTTGTTAAATGCATTTGCATTATACTCATGCATTAAATCTTGACGTTGAGACAACCAAAGAAATTGATTCCTTGAAGTCCTCGGTGGTGGCTCCTGCCTTGGTTCCGCTGTCACTGGGGGTGAGGGTTGTCGGATCATAATATAGCCTTCACCGGCGTTGATGTGATCTCACCCCTTCCCAAGCCTTATACTTCTCAATTGTTGTATGATCGATGATAGCCATGGGGTGTTGGATAGGTTCGGTAGGTTGCCACTGCACTCCCGCTTTACGGCACAAGTTAGTGATTAAAAATCCATGCAACAAACCACTAGTAGTGCTCCCGCGTAACACCCGGTCAATGGACTCTTGAATACATTCCCCCACATCGACATTATAAAAAGCAATTGAGTTGTCCAAATGGAAATGGTGGTGTACAATTCCATACAATAACCGAGCTCGTGCCTTAGTGACTTCGGTCTGATGGCGCGTGGGCATTAATCGATCACACAAAAACGCGTACCAAGCTTTTCCATAGCGACTAAGTGAAGAGTGTGGAAAGCTTATCTTTTCATTTGTTCTAGTTTGAATGACCCATTGTGTACCTAGTTTGCATAGTCTAACAATCAATTCGTCTAACTCGGGCAAGTCATCTTCATATCTGTCATCTTGTGGTGCCTCTAACCCAAAATACTCATTAATAGCATCGACGTGAAATGCCACCGGTTTCCCCCGAACCGTGACTACATGATTGACATGCTCCATTTCATTTGCGTAAAACTCTTTCACTATGTTAATTGCCGCTGGAAGTAGTTGTTCGACCAACTGAAACCAATTCCGCTCCACAATTTGCAAAGCCATGTCGCCATCCAAATTAGCATTCGGCCTCAACCCACGTTCGAGCACCAATGTTTTCTTGTCGATGGTTGTCTTGAATCGGTCAGCGGCCCTCTCACTAACAAACCTAGTGTGGCCATATTGAGGCCTAGCAGTGGAGGAGGATGGACGTTGTCTTTTGTTGGATGACATGGTGGTTTGTGGAGTGAGTGGGTTCAAGGTTTGGTTCAGGCGTTTTATCGAACAGTTGGTGGGTGAACTGAGTTTTTCCCCCGAAATAGGGTACTTAGTGTAATCTTGCAAGCCAAACTATGAAAACAAACACCAATACCCAATTTTGTCTACTTACTTGATATTCAGACTGGAGAAGATGAGCAAGCAAGAGGTGAGATGTAATTCCTTGCGCTATTTGACTCCCCCCGTTTGAGTATGTTTCCCCAAGTGATTGGTTTAAGGTATGTAATGGATGTAGTGGATAGTTGATATGAATTGGGAGAGTGAAGTTTGGAGTTTATGTAGGAGAGGGAATTCCAACGTGAATTGAATAATAGAAGATGAAAGGTGAAGGGGTAGCAATGGAGTAGAAGTTGAAGAGGAGAAGGAGTTATGAGATGTTGTCATGCTTGGTGAATTTAATGAGGGTTGGAATTTGAAGTAGTGGAAGAGAAGTGGTGGAATTTTATTAGGTGAAGGAGAGGTGAAGGAGTTTGATTGGGTGAAGGAGAGGCAAGGTCTCGATTTTAGAAGTAAGCGCTGAAATTAACGCAGTGACATGCTCACATTGCGATATAGAGGAGACAACGCTGGTCGCTTATTGGGTCGGGAGATTTCAACAAGTCGGTAGCCAGGTAACTTTATAGTATTCTTTGGAGGCGCGGTCCGCTAATGGAGTCGAAGATCTGGTAAATAAATCTGGCGCAAGATCTTTTAAGCGTTTAAAAGCAGCCAATTATTTGTCTTGGCGAATTAAGCGCTCCAGATTGCATATGGTCTCGAATTATGCGTCTAATAAGACGCCCCATGCCGCTCGCTTATTGGAAAGCGCCCGCTACTGTGATGGCAGAATGTTTTCTTCTTTGTCTAGCAAATCAATACAAATTTACGTAAAAATTTAACGAAAATTAATTACCTATAAAAAGAAAAGGTAAACAAGAAAAACAAAAGTATAGAACATGGGTTTGCCTCCCAAGTAGCGCTAGTTTTAACGTCAAATGGCTTGACGATGATGACTCTCGTGTCACTGAGCATCGGCTAGGGTAATGTTGTCAGCATCCCAGTTCGCATCTCCGGCCCAATACCAATCTTTGCTTTATCCGTTGACCGTTGACCTTGAATGTCTCCATTGGGTTTGGTACAGAGTTCGATTGCGCCATGTGAAACACGGTTTTGATGGTGTATGGTCCCACCATCTTGACTTCACTTACCTAGGAACAACCGCAAATCGAGAGTTGAACAATAATCTGGAATTACCCTTTGTTCAAAATTTCTGTGCATAATTTTCTTATCGTGCCATTTCTTGACATTCTCCTTGTATAGTTTAGCATTTTCGTATGCCTGAAGTCGGAATTCATCTAGCTCGTTTAGTTGTAGCAACCTCTTATCCCCTACAGCTGCTTGATCAAAGTTTAGTTTCTGAATGGCCCAGTAGGCCTTGTGCTGTAGCTCAACTGGTAGGTGACAAGCCTTTCCGTACAATAGTTGGTATGGTGACATTCCTATTGGCGTCTTATAAGTAGTCCGGTATGCCCATAATGCGTCATCCAACCGAAGTGACCAATCTTTTCGACTTGGATTTACGACTTTTTCCAATATTTTCTTAACTTCTTTGTTCGAAACCTCAGCCTGTCCATTTGTTTGAGGGTGATATGCTGTAGCCACCTTGTGGTTAACCCCATACTTAGCCAAAAGAGCAGTAAATGTTTTGTTGCAGAAGTGACTACCTTCGTCACTTATTATTGCTCTTGGCGTGCCAAACCTCGTGAAAATGTTTTTCTGTAGGAATTTGAGGACCACCTTGGCATCGTTAGATGGTAATGCTGCAGCTTCAACCCATTTCGAGACGTAATCCACCGCGAGTAGAATGTACTGATTGCTCAAGGACGAAGGGAATGGCCCCATGAAATTGATGCCCCATACATCAAAGATTTCCACTTCAAGAATTGTTTATAGGGGCATCTCATTGCGTTTAGATATGTTTCCCACCCTTTGGCATCTATCACATGTTTTCATAAATTGGTGGGCGTCTTTGAACAATGTAGGCCAATAAAACCCGGATTGAAGCACTTTTGCCGCTGTACGCTCACTCCCATAATGTCCACCATATGCCGATGAGTGGCATTCTTGCAGTATGTTGTGCACTTCACTGTAGGGGATACATCGCCGAATCATCTTATCGGTGCATTGTTTGAATAGATACGGCTCATCCCACATGTACCACTTGACGTCATGAAGAAACTTCTTTTTCTGTTGTCGTGAAAGATCCGGGGGAAGCATTTTGCTTACCACAAATTTGCGAAATGCATACCACAGATATTCTGCATTTAACCCAAATAGTTGCTCATCCGAGAATGACTCGTTGATTGCGCATCTATCTTCATCCTTTTTCTCTGGATTTTCCAAATTTTGATAAATGGTTGAAACTTTGATTCTCCGTCCCCTTTCTATCTTTAATTTCTAAATCAAACTCTTGAAGTAGGAGAATCCATCGGATAAGGCGCGGCTTAGCATCTTTTTTCGCTATTAGGTACCGAATCGCCGAATGGTCCGTGTAGACTATTACCTTAGTCCCGATCAAGTATGCCCGGAATTTGTCAAACGCGTACACCACTGCAAGAAATTCCTTTTTCGTGGTAGTGTAATTCATTTGAGTCTCTGTGAGTGTTTTGCTTGTATAGTATATGGCGTGAAACACCTTGTCTCTTCTTTGTCCCAAAATGTTTAACCGCATAATCGCCGCATCACACATAAGCTCAAATGGCATTTTCGGTCAGGTCATGACTATCACGGGTCAGAGTTAATTTCTTCTTCAATAAGTCAAACACGGACTTGCATTCCGAAGTAAAGCTGAAAGTAGCATCCTTCTCTAAAAGACTGCATAGAGGTTTTGCAATCTTAGAGAAGTCTTTTATGAACCTCCTGTAGAACCCAGCATGCCCTAGAAAACTTCTAATACCCTTAACTGAGCTCGGTGGAGGTAGTTTCTCGATCGTATCCAGCTTTGCCTTGTCCACCTCCAATCCTTGAGCCGACACCTTATGGCCCAAAATTATGCCCCCTTCAACCATGAAATGACATTTTTCCCAATTGAGTATGAGGTTTGTATCCTTACATCACTGCAACACCATGACCAGATTCTCTAGGCAAGTATCAAAATTGTCTCCATAGACCGAGAAATCGTCCATGAAGACTTCAACATTCTTCTCCACCATATCTGAAAAAATAGCCATCATACACCGTTGGAAAGTTGCTGGTGCGTTGCATAGCCCGAATGACATCCTCCTGAATGCAAATGTGCCGTAAGGGCATGTAAATGTTGTCTTTTCTTGATCCTCAGGAGCGATGGCGATCTGATTATAGCCCGAGTATCCATCCAATAAACAGTAAAACTCATGTCCCGCTAACCTGTCTAACATTTGATCGATAAAAGGTAGCGGGAAATGATCCTTTCGGGTTGCCTTATTCAATCTCCTATAATCGATGCACACCCTCCAACCTGTCACTGTCCTGGTTGGAATTAACTCGTTGTCCTCATTCCTATCATCACCGCTATTCCCCTTTCTTTGGCACACAATGAACCGGACTTACCCATTTATCATCGAAAATTGGATATATGATACCGGCATCCAATAATTTTAGAATTTCCTTCTTGACCACTTCCTTCATGATTGGGTTAAGTCGTCGTTGATGCTCCACCGAAGGTCTTGCATCCTCTTCCATCAGAATCTTGTGCATGCAAAATGATGGGCTAATGCCTTTTATATCCGCAATCGTCCATCCAATCGCTGATTTGTGATCCCTAAGCACCCTCAACAACTTTTCTTCCTGCAATTCGTTAAGTGCATCAGAAATAATTACAGGTAAAGAATTTGAATTGCCTAAATACGCATACCTGAGATGTTTAGGTAGTGGCTTAAGTTCCAATGTTGGTGGCTCCTCCAATGATGGTTTCAATTTTTCTGCAACTGTCTCCTCAGTGTGCAGAGGTTCAAACAGTGCTCTGAATTGCCTAACTCGTGGCAACGAGTCTAGCATCTGTAATAAGTCCATAAATTATGGGTCGTCTTTTTCTTCATCCCCCAATAAAGTTGTTTCTAACGGATCATTAATCAAACTCTTGCTCATATCTTCGCTGGTAATTTGCTCAACTAAATCCATTCGAAAACACTCTTCCTCATCCGTAGGGTATTTCATGGCTTTAAACACATTGAATTTTATTTCTTGATCTTGGACTCTCATAGTCAGTTCTCCTTTTTGCACGTCTATGAGTGTCCGTCCTGTAGCCAAGAAAGGTCTCCCTAGGATGATCAGGATGTTCTTATCTTCATCGAAATCCAGAATGATAAAGTCCACAGGGAATATAAACTTATCCACTTTAACCAGAATGTCCTCTACAATGCCTCTCTTATATGTGATCGACCTATTCGCCAATCGCAAATGAAATATTTGTAGGCTTTAGCTCTGCAAACCCAATTAAGTATACCGACAATGGCATCGGGTTTATACTCACCCCAAATCATATAAGCATTTGTTAAACGACATTTTCCCGATCGTGCACGGGATAGTAAAGCTCCCTGGGTCTTTGAGTTTTGGTGGTAGCTTCTTCTGTAACACCGCACTACACTCCTCTGTTAGTGCCACTGTTTCGAATTCTTCCCATTTCTTTTTCCTCGACAGAATTCCTTTCATAAACTTCGCATAACTCGGCATTTGCTCTAGGGCCTCTGCGAATGGGATGTTAATCTGGAGTTTCTAGAACACGTCTAAAAACTTTGCGAATTGCTTATCTAATTTCTGTTTTTGGACCCTCTGCTGAAACGGCGGTGGTGGAAAAACAATCGGCTCACTGCTTAACTTTATTTCCTCATTTTTGTTACCCTCCACTGCGTTACTGTCATCAACTTTTTCCTCCGATGTTGCTGAATTTTTTGCACTATTCCCACCGAGATGTTTTCCACTTCTCAACATAACTGCTTGACATTGCTCATGATTACCCTTCGGATTTCTCTCGGTGTCGCTAGGTAATGTTCCTTGTGGTCTATTATTTAATGCCAATGCAATTTGACCTATCTGATTCTTTATATTTTTAATAGCAATAGCTTGATTCTTCATAGCCAAATCGTTGCTAGTCATGTACTTTGCCCATATTTCCTCCCCATCGAATTTCCTTTCCTACTGTTGAACTTGTTGTTGATGATTCTGAAAACGAGGGGGATATGATGGCCGTGAAGCTTGAGTTTGCTGGTTATTGCTCTATGAGAGGTTTGGGTGGTTCCTATTCCCCTAGTTGTAGGTGTTTTGGTATGTATTTTACGGAATTCTATTGTAGTTGCCTATGAACTGAACGTATGCCGGATTTATTGCGCACTGATCTGTAGGATGATCACCCGCACACAATTCACATACTACCGCAACCTGCTGAACTTGAGCCCCTGTCATATTATCAACCTTGTCATTCATAGTATCAAACTTCTTGGACAGTGCAAAAATCTATGCTTGTATAGCTGTCACCCCATCTAATTCCAAAATTCCACCCTTTGCTCGTGTCATTCTTCTTTGTGGGCCTTTGGTAGTTATTTGCAGACATGATTTCGATCAAATTATAGGCTTCCTCGTAACTGTTAGCCATGAATGCACCGCCCGACGCCGCATCAATACTGGTTCTGACATTCCCATTTAGTTCGTTGTAAAAGTTGTTCAGTTGCAGCCACTTGGGCAATCTATGATGTGGGCACTTTCTGAGTAATTCCTTGTATCTCTCCCATGCCTCATATAGTGACTCTCCATTCTGCTGCTCAAACATCGTTATGTCATTCCTCATTTTAGCCGTCTTCGCCGGTGGGAAAAATTTGGCAAGAAATTTTTGAGCCAAGTCCTCCCACGTAGTGATCGAACCCGTGAGAGAGAATGTAACCAACTCTTCGCCTTTTCCCGTAAAGTGAATGGGAACAAGCGAAGTCTTACTGCCTCATCCGACACCCCATTGTACTTGAACGTGTCGCACATTTCCAGAAAACTGATTAAATGCTCATTCGAATCGTCATTTGCCATTCCCCCAAACTGACATGAGTTCTGCATCATCTGAATGGTTCCAAGCTTGATTTCAAAAGTATTTGCAGCTATTGCAGGCCTAGTGATGCTCGACTGCAGATCAGTCACCTTAGGTGTTGCAAAATCTCTCAACACTTTCTGGTCTTCGGCAGCCATTAGTTCTTCCTTATCAGAATTTTTGAATTCGTTCTTTGTTTCCTCGATTCACTTACTTAACCTCTGAAATCTTCTTTTGATGTCGTCCTCAAAAGGAAGCAAGTCTGGATTTTTGGATCGCGTTTGCATAAACAAATGTCAAAAACCTGAAATAGGAAAAAAAAAACAAAAACTGTTTAAGTAAAACTGGACTAATTAAACTGATATAGTAAAAATATTTAAAATCTAGGCTAAATTATCCCCGGCAACGGCGCCAAAAACTTGTTGGGTAAAATCAATACGCTCAAAACACGCAAGTGTACATGGTCAACAAGTAATATAGTAGTGAATAGAGTATCGTTCCCACGAAGACAAATTAGCAAGAATTCTAACTTCACAATTATCAATTTTCCATTAATCCTAATTTCATTAAACTAATCAATTCAATGGTTTTAAATTATAGAAACTAAGTGAATAAATAAATAAATAAATTATCACAAAACAGTCACCAATATCAAAATCCAGAATTTCAAACAATTAATGGAGAATTAGACTTATAATTTCACCCCGAGCTTCACTCTGATTTTCAAACCTTTATTCCAACTCAATTTAATATCCCAATTTATTAATCAAGAACACGAATGTAATAATATCCACCTCTCGATGCACTAATACCGTATTAACATCAATTCACAATTAAGATAGAAATCTGTTAAACACCCTAATTAACCAACTCACTGTATCTATATGTGAACTGCAATTAAAGAAGGTTTAAGTTCAAGCTCTCTATACGATTATATGTGATGTCAAGCGTATCTCTACCTTAACAATAATCAAAAATCTGCTATTGACAAAATTTATGACACATGCTATATTAACTAGGTCTAGATTCGAATCCCCTCTCTCGATTCCATTCAAATCCACAAAGAACTGTTGATCAGGCAATTCATAAATTCACGCTCAAATTAACATAGATAAACTGAAGATATATTATTGAATTGGAAATCAAAGCTATAGAATCATCGTTTCACCCAAAGATCCATCACAAGTCTAATAAGTGAATTAGTTCATAACGAATGAATTAAAAACTAAATAATTTGTCGAAAACATCCTTTCAATCACAAATAAAACTAAAGAGAAGAAGAATAATGTAAACCCCTTCGTGTAGCCTCGATTTGCAACCGTCGTGACAATCTCTGAAAATTACTCCTCCAAAGTTGCACTTGAATCCTCCAAAACGTTTTTGAATTATGCTTCGTGTGTTGTATGATATTCTCGTCTATCTCCCTCTCCAAACTCAGCATAAAAAGCTATCAATATCAGCTCTACACTTCTCCTAATCCAACTCTAACTCCCCAAGCAAGAAACCAAGTAGAGACATGAAACCTTTTCAAAATCAACCACTCATGAATCAAAAACTCCCACACATACACTCCTACTACTATCACATTACATAAAGAATTATTAGTTCCCAGCATAGCCCAACTTCTAGCCAAACAACAAAATTTTCCCAACAAATCCGACGCCTAGTCATATACCACATGCTATGTTACAAGACAAGCAAGGCCACTTCGCTACCGGCATCCTGTAAAGAATTCTCGCCCAATAAGCCCGCTGCTTATGGATCCATCTTGAAAGACAACATACCACACTATGTAGTCAGAAACATTCAAATTACTTGAAATCTTCCTCCAATTGCCACATTTTGATTAAGCCCATGTATTATCCTGCAACAAGCAAACATCCTATCAAAAGTAACATGAAATTACCAAAGACTAACAATATATCAAGCTAAACGAACATAAATCATAGGTTAAAAACCTACTCATCAATTTCCACCCGTAGGGTTCCTCTTTTCACTGATGGAGGATGGAAGCTCTATTTAGGAGAGCGTCCTATTAGGAACACCACAGGAGAAATCCATATGCCGATCTTGCCTCTTATCAGGCGTCACCGGCCTGTATCGCAGTCACCCGTCACTGACATCCCATTGTTGGGGGTTGATGGTTTTGCATTATCAGAGGGTCCCTGCACTTAGGAGATATTCCAGCGTTGGTGGTTCCCACACACTATTGGAGCCCAGACCCGCACCACTCAGTTCATGGGGGATATGGTTCCAGGATCCGTGATGATGATGGATTGGCTAGCCTGTGTCCGAGATCCGACTCATGTGACATAGATTGACAGTTTGACCCAACGACTGGACCGGGCACATTTCTTTATCCGACATTTGGGCAGAGATTCGGCAGAGGCAGATTCGTTTGATCCTTCCAGCTCAGGCGCTGGCCCCTCAGATGACCCATTTGGTTTTGCCGTCGCAGATCCTCCTCTGTATAGGCCTGACATCCATGTTGATAGAGATCTAGTGACTCAGGAGGAGTTACATCAGGTGGATAGGATTGATGATGTAGACATTGACACCATTGTCTTCTTCTGATGTGTATTATCGTTATCTCTTTTGATAGGCCTCTGTTAGCTATTGGGTGGCTGTGCCCCATTCTCGCTATATCTTTTGATAGGCCTCTATTTGTAGTAGGGCATCTGTGCCTCATTTCCCTGTATTTTTAGCTGTACAGAGATGATGTATGTAGATGATGATATACTTAGGAATGTATGTACAGTTTTCTATTCCATATATCATATTGCCATCTATTACCTGTAATGCATGTATCATGTTATGTATATGTATATATTTCCAGAGATATTCAGCATTGACCCCTGAATGGTCTTATGACACGGCTCGTACAGATGTCTTCTTTGATAGTTAGCCGTATTGATCATACCCCACCATTATTGGTGGCATCTAGCATGCGATCGTGGTATAACATCATGTCACCATCAGACAGGGTGACCGTAGATCACTTGTTACAGCATACTATGACCCTGTTGATGTTTTAGGTTCCCACATGATTCGTGGATGGCATGTTGGAGCACTGGGTATCGGAGAGGCAGGTTTTCCGATTTGGAACCCAGGAGTTGACTCCCACTCTGGAGGAGTATGAACGGTTGACAATGCTGCCACTGGACAGACCTTGCGTGCATATGACTTTGGGGGATATGAGTCGACGGTTCATGACCCTTACTGGATTGAAGCGTAGGGTGGTGCAGGATGAGCTTACATCTGGCCACATTATATCCCAGCATTTTTTGATTGACAGATTTGGCTCTGAGGATAGTTATACACTACATTTTGGGGATTTCACCACACCGGAGGATCATTGGCGTCTAGCCAGGGTGGATGTATTGCTATTGTGCGTACTGTCATATGTCTATATGCCACGGTATATGGATGAGTTGGACATAGGAGTTATCATGGCAGTGAGAGCTCTCAGGGAGGGTCGTACCATCATACCGATGATTATAGCAGAGACTCTGAGGTCAGCTAAATACTGCTACACTTATCCGACATGAGTGTTTACGTGCAGCTCGGTCATGCTGTACGTGTGGTTTATGTTACACTTGAGACCGATTGGCACTTTTAGACGGCATGGGTATTGTTTCACCCATGATATAGACATTTCATACTCCTTTCAGCCTATGAAGTGTTTAGACGCTATGTATTGGTCGGTATTTTTAACGGAGATCAGTGATCCGTTTAGCATGTTGTCGTGCTCATGGCTCAGCTCACCTTACAACGTTATTACTCACACTTCGGGCATGGATTACCTCCCTCTGGCTGATTTGAGGGGCATGACTACCTATCATCTGATGGCCGTAATGTCGCAGTTTGACCAGTTTCAGGATTTTCATCCTTTCGAGGGGGCGCTGGGCCAGCGTTTAGCTTCTCGCTATCTTTTAGCAGAGGATCGATCCCGTGTGTATGCTTATTGGGATCAGCGTGAGATAGTTGCTTTCTCTGTTAGCCATCTGGGATGTTCGCCAGAGTATTCTGCGTGGATGGAGACAGAGATTTCATCGACTGTGGCAGTATCCACAGTACCGGATAGTGATTTAGATGATGGAGAGCCCATAGAGGACGTTGATTCTCACATCGAGGAGGAGCAGTTTACTTGGTTGCCAGTATCTCCTTTAGATTCTCCCAATACTAGCACTGTTGTGATCCATCATTCGGCACAGTACTTCAAGCGGAGTCTTTATTTGATGACCTTCGAGAGACCATGCTAGAGCCTTGATGTTAACAGCCCTTGATGGGAGAGACGTAGCTCTATTAGAGAGAGACGAGGCATTAGGTCGCAAAGATACCGCTGTTGTTGAGCGGGATGAGGCCATATCAGCCAAAGATGCAGTGATAGTTGAGCGGGATAATGCCATATCTGCCCGAGATGTAGCCATCACAGATAGTACTGCAGTGAGGTCCCTTACCACTGGCATGATTACAGAGATGATCACTTACATTGATGAGCATATGGTCACCATGCAGATGGTTGCAGATCTGTTGGGTCATGTGGATTCCCCCGTACAGGAGACCACAGCTTTGCCTCCTTCTTCTGAGAGGGATGCCATGTTGGGCATGTTAGCTCGCATATACCCTAACTTGTAGATGGGCTGGTATTTTACTGCACAGACTAGCATAGCCATTTTGTTATGTACAGTTTACATTGTGTATATCAAACATCATTATATATAGCAGGGAAATATATTTTTGATCACTTCCCTTTTAGATATGCTCTGATACTTTCTTGATATTTTGCCCGCTTCTTCAAGACTTGTGATCTTGATGTATTCTGAATTCCTTCTTGATGGATGGACATTGATTTGTCACTAGATAGTTCAGAATGGATCGTTGAAACATATGGATACCTACCATCTTTGGTGTCTTGGGACTGGTTTCTGTATGGAAATGTGGAGAGGAGTGTGGCTTTACTCTCTGAGATTGACCGCACCACAGATGGTCGCCAGTACCCCTATTTAGGAGGAGCCTAGTTAATTCCATCTCTTATGGATTGGTGTTGCTCTTTGAGGCACAAATTCAGCCTAGATGGTCGCCGAATCTCCTATTTAGGAGGAGTTCAGGTAATTCCATCCCTTTGGTCTGAAGCCGAATGAAATGTGGTGATTTGAAGGATGATCCCAGTACCAATTGACAAGTGTTTGTGTTTTGGTAGGGGGTGAGACCGATCCATGAACGGCTGCCTACATACTCCTATTGAAGAGGAGATCAGGTCTGTGTAGTTTGAACCTGGTGTAAGAGGTTCAACGCTGTATGTGGCAGGCAGGGTGTAGAAATGTTTTTGTTGTTTTTATTTTTGTAAAGAGAAGGGGGTAGAAATGTTTTTGTTGTTTTTGTTTTATTGCGACTGGGCCACATGAAATGGTTGCCTACGTACTCCTATTGAAGAGGAGATCGGGTCGACGTAGTTCACCCCTCAGGACAAGTTGAAAAACGTGATCCCATGTGCAGGTCAGACTGCAGGGAAGAGAAAGTTTAATCCTAAGTCCAGGATAAACTGCAGGTGTGAAAAGTTTGATCCCATGTTTGGGGGGACAAATTGCAAGCGCGAAAGGTTCAATCCCTAGTGGGATGACCAAAGTCGTAGGAACGCAGTGAAGCCAGGCTGCTGGCTTTGAAAAGTATGTCTCCCTAAGGGGCAAAGTGTGGAAAAGAGTTATATGTGGTAAAGGGTTAAAGAACCGGAATGACTGGTGATCTGATGATCCAACACCAGGATGTTTGCTTGATGGTAACTTCAAACATATTACTGTTTCACGGTGTCCGAGTTGATGAGTTATGGAAAATCATCGCCGTCCATTTTTTGCAATCTGAGAGTGCCTCCTTTCAATACTTCCTTGACAATAAAGGGGCCTTCCCAGTTAGGAGCGAATTTTCCCTTAGATTGATCTTGGTTGTCAATGATCTTCTTCAAAACCAAGTCATGTTATTTAAACTGCCATAGCTGGAATTTTCTGTTGTAGGATCTAGCGATCCTTCATTGATATAACTGACCATGGAAGATAGTCGCGGTTCACCTTTCATCTATTAGAGACAATTGGTGAAACCTATCTTGTACCCATTGGTCTTAATCTAGCTGAGCGTCTATCAACACTCTGAGGGATTCCATTTCTACTTCTATGGGGAGCACTACTTCCATCCCATAGGTTAATGCGTAGGGGGTTTCCCCAGTGGAAGTGTGCATTGATGTTCTATAGACTAACATAGTAAGAGGCAATAAGTCAGGCCATTCTTTGTGGTTGGCGGACATCTTTTGCATGATCTTCTTAATGTTTTTGTTAGCTGCTTCAACAGCGCCATTCATCTTTGGACGGTAGATGACAGAGTTAAGATGTTTGATGTGGAATTTACTGCATAGCTCCTCCATCATCTTGTTGTTGAGGTTCTTAGCATTGTCTGATACAATCACCTCGGGTGGTCCATATCGACAAATGACATTGTTTTTGATGAAGGCAATGATGACTTCTTTGGTAACCCTGGGGAAGGAAGCTGCTTCTACCCACTTCGTGAAGTAGTTGATCATGGTGAAGATAAATCGATGTCCATTACTGGCTTTAGGTTCAATGGGCCCGATCACGTCCATTCCCCACATTGAGAAGGGCCAAGGCGAACTCATATTGTGGAGTTCCCTGAGGAGGCGTGGATATCATTCCCATGAATTTGGCACTGATAACATCTCTGACGTGGTCATTGCAGTCAGCTTTGAGAGAGAGCCAGTAATGTCCTGTCCTGAGGATCTTCTTAACAAGAAGGGGGCCACTCATGTGTGGGCCACAGACTCCACCATGGATCTCATCCATAAGCCTTTGAGCTTGGCCTTTGTCTAAACAACTGAGGAGACCTTGTCCTGCATCTCTCTTATAGAGAGCATCTCCACTCAGGTAGAATTTCATAGCAAGTCGATGTATCCGCCTTTTCTCAGTCGGGCTCGCCTCAACGGGTGTAGATCCATCTCGTAGGTACTCCTTGATATGCTGATACCAAGGATGTTGGATGGGAGGTAGTTCATCCGATACTTCTCCAACGTAGTTCCCATAGGCTGGAGCCTTGTGCAGGGAAATTGTGACGCTTGGCAATTGTCCCTTGTCAGGTATATGAATCAAGGAGGCCAAAGCTGCTAATGTGTCTGCAAAGTCATTCCTATTACGAGGAATGTGTAGAAAGGAGATTTCTTCAAACTCCAAAACCATCTGTAAAACTTGCCGATGGTAAGGCAACAAATGTAGTTCTTTGGTTTGATAGATTCCCGTGGATTGTCTGACCACTAACTCCGAATCTCCAAAGACAGTTAATCGCCTGATGCCCATGGAACGGGCAAGTTTTATCCCCATGAGACAACCTTCATACTCAGCTGTGTTGTTGGTGCCGATAAATCGCAATTTGACTTGACAACAGATATCTGCTTCCCCGTCACTCGGATACTAGAATCGCTTCTAGCTCCGTAACCTTCCATATTAATGGCTCCATTAAAATACATCTTCCATGTTTGGCGGTATCGTCTCGATGGTGTTCTTTGAATCATCATTACACCTTCATCGGGGAAGTAGGTCTCCAATGGTTTAAAATCCCCTGAAGGTGCGGCGACCAGTTGATTCGCAATTCCTTGACCTTTGATGGACTTTTGAGTCACGTAGACGATGTCAAATTATTGTAGGATAAACTGCCATCTGGATAGCCGACAATTTAACATGGGTTTATTGAACACGTACTTGAGAGGATCCACGCGAGATATGAGATGGGTTGTGTGACCATGGAGGTAATGTTGTAACCTCATGGAAGCCCATGCTAAAGCACAACAAGTCTTCTCAATTAGAGTGTACTTGTGTTAACTGCTGTTAAATCTTTTATTGAGGTAATAGATAGCTCGTTCTTGGCCTCTATCGTCTTTCTGTCCCAGCATGCAGCCCATGGCGTTGTCACTTATGGATAGGTACATGAACAGGGGAACATCATCCATGGGTGGTACCAAAACGGGAGCTTCGACTAGCTGCTCTTTGATCGTAAGGAAGGCCTTCTGGAAATCATCATTCCATTTCATGGAAGAGTTCTTCCTTAACAACTTGAAGATTGGCTCACAGGTTGCGGTGAGTTGAGAAATGAATCTGTTAATGAAGTTGATTCTTCCCAAAAATCCCCATATTTCCTTTTCTGTCTGAGGAATGGGCATTTCCGTAATGGCCTGGATTTTGGTGGGATCCAGCTCAATCCCTTTGTGGCTGACTAGAAATCCTAGAAACTTTCCTGATTTAACGCCAAAGGCGCACTTGGCTGGATTCAACTTTAAGTTGTACTTACACAACCTGTTGAAGAGATTCCTGAGATGGTCTAAGTGGTCTTCCTCCTTTCGGGATTTAATAATGATGTCATCCACGTAGATCTCGATCTCTTTATGCATTAAATCATGGAAGAGAGCCATCATAGCTCGTTGATAGGTGTCTCCGGCATTGATGAGGCCGAATGACAACCGTCTATAGCAAAAAGTTCCCCAAGGCGTGATAAAAGAAGTTTTCTCACGATCTTCCTCAGCAACCATGATCTGATGGTACCCCGTAAAGCAATCAGTAAAGGAGTACATGCAGTATTGAGTAGTATTGTCAATGAGAATGTGGATAAATGGCATGAGAAAGCTATCTTAAAGGCAAACTTTGTTCAAGTCCCGATAATCCACACAAACTCGCACCTTTCCTCCAGGTTTAGGCACGGGAACGATGTTGGATATCCACTCAGAATATGTGGACACCATGATGATGCCAGCTTGAAACTGTTTCACAATTTCTTCTTTCACCTTTAAACTCCGTTCAAGTTTCAATCGCCTGAGCTTTTGTTTGACTGGCTTGAATCCCTCTTTAATGGGAAGGCGATGAAGGACAATGTCAGTGGACAAACCCACCATGTCTTTATGAGACCATGCAAACACATCCTGGAATTGGGTTAGTAGTGTAACCATGTCATTCTGTTGGTTTGGGGTAAGGTCTGAACCAATCTGGATTAACTTAGGGCTTTCTAAGGTTTCGAGATTGAATGAAGTGGTTTAATCAAGGTTGGGTTTAGGTTTGTCTTTGACCCATTCTTGAATTTGTGGACGCACCTCAATGTCATCATGTATTTCCATCAAGGCTGGATTCATCTCTACATCAAAGTTACAATCTTTGTGGAGAAGAGGCATCGTATCAGCAAGTACATGCACATCTAAATTCAGGGTCCTGAAACAAAATATGCTTTCACTTAGTATATATGAAAGGTTTTGATCATACAAAGTGTTAGCATGTCGCATCAAAACGATCGCTAATCTTTGTCATGAGAAAAGTAAGCAGCTATGATATCTACGAGTGCGTAAAAGAGTTCCTCGCTATTTTACCTTTGCTTACCAAATGCAAGGAGTGCTATTCCAATTGGCAAGGGCAAAGTCCGGGTGGACTGCAGTGATGGAGGGGTCGTTATCATCCTCCTTTTCCCGAATGATGGCCATTACGTCTGGGCAATCATCGTCTGGGGTGTATCTGTTTGTATGTTCATCATGGACAATGATGTGTATGCCTGACATCATCCGGACAATGTCTTATTTGACTCTTCGTTCCTCTTCTTCCACTGCGGGATCTGGAACAAGGACTTCTTTCACCTTCACTGGTACCGGCTTGGGAAATAACATAGCCATTACGTTGGCTGGCACCTTTACTGGAGGTTGTGCGGACTTAGAATTCGAAGATGAAGATAATCGCCATGCGGTTGAAGCTGAAGGAATCTGCTGATGCTTATGAGGATTCCTATGACTAGAACTGACAGAATAACCTAGTCTAGCTATCCCAGTTTGACTGGATACTTGAATGGGGTGCTTGATACCCTGGTGATCTTTACCCAGCCCTTGTCCCGGCTGATTACCCAATGACATCATTTCTTGAGTAGCCGATATTACTTCGGCAGAAATCTTGGGTACGGGAAATGGCGTTCCAATAGCATGGTACTGTGTGTTGCTTACTTCAAAGGCATGAAAATTGACCGGTTATACATCTGAATTGACGTTGATGTATGGTATGTCACCATATTAAGGACATTCCGGTTCAGCGTTGACCGTGACTAGGCTATTGTTGATAATGTATTTTAGTTGTTGATGACGGGTGGAGGGTACTGCCCAGGCCATATGAATCCACGGCCTTCCCAAGAGAAGGTTGTATCCTGAATCTATCTTGAGTATATGAAAAGCTTTGATAACCGTATGGCTGCTCTGGATTCGGTTGAGATTGACATTTATCTTCACCAATGTAGCGTATGGACAGATATTTAGAGATGAACCTCCATCTATCAAGACTCCAGCTAGCATATACCCGGAGGACAAGACAACAATGTGTAACGGCTTACAATGACCGGTCCCTTCGGGCGGTATGTCCTCATCAGTGAAGGATATCACATTGTTGTTGAAAATGTGATCAACCAAATGTTGAAATTTTTCCGCATCCACTGATTTTGGTAGATAGGCTTCTTCCAAAACCTTCAATAAGATCCTCCGGTGATTCTCGGAAGTTAAGACCAAGTCCAAAATTGAAATTTGGTATGGAGCTTCTCTTAAGCTTAAAACAACCTTGGCTTCGTTATGACCCATAATGCAGAGGAATTTTTCAATCTTCTCCATGGGTATTTTCCCCTTTGATTTGATGGTAGACTTCATCACCCATTGGGGAAGATACAGTGGATTTTTTTTCGACACTGCAGCAGTTGTATGCGAGGTGGATCCTTCACCTTCTCCATAATTCCATGGCACTTTGTGTAAGCTGACAATAGGATATTGTGCTCTGCATGGTAAGTTGATTGGCTCTGGAGCGGCCACTTTCAAAGGATCGTTGCTTCCTCTAAGTTAAATTGCTGGTATGGTGAGTGGTTTGCTAGTCCCATCAGCTTCAGTGGATATAACTGATACCAATCCTTTCCACTTAGTGGGACATGTATTCTCACTCTCACGTAGCACAGTATCATCGTCCGCTAGTTGCAGGACACCACTATCAATTAGATTCTGAATAAGGTGGCGTAGGGCCCAACATTCTTCTGTGTTGTGACCGCGAGAATGGGAGTGATATTGACATACTCCATCAGAATTGAACCGTCCTGAACGGGGATTAATTGGAGGTAGAAGGGAAGTGATTCTTCCTTCATTGATTAGAATCTGAAGGATTTCCTCCATAGGTTGGCCCAGGTATGTAAATTCCCTTCTATTAGTAAAATCCCGACGGGCTTTGGCATTCGCTCTCTTTGTCACATTGTCTTCCAGCGTTTTGTTTTTTGAAGGTGACGAGGGAATATTCATGATAAGAGGAAGGAGACTAGCATGCTCCTGGCTGACTAATTGGCGTGTTACTTGGTGCTGATAGGTCACCAGTTTTACCAATTGTTCAATTTGCTTGCATAGAGCTTTCATCTTACTTTCCATTACGAACTGGAACTTGGCATAATCCCATTTGTCAACACCGTCTTTGGTGGTTTGAGATGACTCGTCGTTGAAATTGGAACTCTGTCCATTGTTCTAACTAATCATGTTGACCTTTTCTTCTTTATGTTGAAAAAGAGGATTGTCTTGTACGTGAGGTTGATCTGGTTTGGTGACAACGATCTCACCGTTGTCTATTAGGTCTTGGATCTTGTGTTTCAAGGCCCAACAATTCTGAGTATCATGTCCAGGTGTCCCGACATGATAAGCACATTTCTGAGCAACATTGAAACCCCTTCTATTAGGGTTGGTTGGTGGAAGAAGATGCGTGATTTTCTTATGCATTGTCAGAAGAGTGAGAATATTCTCGAGTGAGTCCCCTAAGGGTGTGAACACTCGAGGGCGCTCGACTTCTCCACCTTTCGTCATTGGAGGGTTCGAAGACTGAGCTTGAAAGGGAGTGTAATTTCTCCTCTGGATAGGCATATTTTGATTACCTTTTTGACCTTGTAGTATCAAGGAAACATCCTCCTTTTTCTTTTTATGGACCCTCCGGAGGTTATTTTTATAATTTCTTGATTGGATGTGCTCAGCAACAGCTTTGAGGGTCGCTAGGTCTTGAATCTTTCCTGACTTCAATCCCATCTCAACCATCTCCCCGTGTTTGATCATTTTAGAAAATGGTTTACCGATGCCGGCTAAGACTCTTTCATAGAAAGGAGCTTCTTGTATGTCTATGAAGGTCATGACCATTTCTGATTTTGTCATGGAAGGAATAACTTGAGCAGCAAGGCGCCTCCACCTTTGAGCATACTCTCTAAAAGACTCATTAGACTGTTTCTTGACCTTGGTAATCTGATACCGGTCAGGAGCCATCTGAGACTGGAAGCTGTATTGTGTGAGGAAGGCGTGAGCTAGCTCCTCCCAACTATGGATCTTCGTGTTGTCTAATCTGGTATACCATGAACGGGCTTCTCCAGTCAGACTCTTCTGGAACAACTGCATTCTGAGCTTCTCGTCCTCTGCATAAGATCCAAGTTCTCCAATAAATACCATCAAATGTGTGTAAGGATCTCCTAACCCATCATACTTTTGAAGTCAGGAGTCTTAAACATTTCTAGATAATGAACACCAGGGAATATACACAGGTCAGCATATGAAACACTCTCGTGTACTCCAATTCCCTTGATAGCACGAAGGGTTTCTTCTATTTGAAGGACTTTCTTTTTGATGTCACCGGTGTCTGGATCTCCTGTGAGATGGGTGGTATCATGAATTTTGTTGGTCGATCCAACCGCAGCGAATATCGTAATGGCTTGAGTTCCCTGCCAGTGTAGAGGATTCACATGTATGGGTATCTTTGGACCCCGAGTAGACCGTGTAGTTCTTTAAGCGAGAATAGCCAAATCAGAATTTGTTTGCTTAATCCACAAATTCTTTGCGGAAACTGGATTAAGGTCAGTCTGGTCGGATGACGACATAATTGATTGTAGGCTCGCGGCCTTTTTGGATTTTGACCGGGTAGTAGGTCTGATTGTTTCCCTGCGAAAGACTTGCATAGTTTAGTCTTTAGGGAATGTGTAAATAATAACATGCTATGTGATGTGTCCGTTTTAGGAAGTTTATCCTGCAAAATGGATGTTAGCTGTTTATAATACATGATATCATGTTAAATTAAATATGTATGTATACACATTTCTTCATATTTCTCATTACATGGAGATGAATATGGAATGAAATTACAAGTAATTGATTTTACGAGTAATTTAAAAATGAGAAAGCATGAAGAGACTTTCCTCCGTATTGGGTTTATCAGAGGCTGACCTATCTTAGGTTACTCTCGCGGCTTTTTGGCATGAAGGTTCCCAAATCATCGCAATTTACTCAACGAGAAATTAATCCGGTCTTTTAACTAGAGAGAATTTGGGTGGTGCCTTTCCTGAGCCTCATTGGAATTAGTCTTCCTACGAGTCCAGTAGTCAAACACCGACAGGATAGCCTCCTGGTGGAGGGACCACACAATATACATTCACATACATCGCGTCTCACCGTATGGAAATGATGACATGTGTGAAGCACTAATATCACAAGCATATATAGTGTATAACATTAAGCACAGTAAAGATATGCATTCGTACACATTCATCATAAATGTAAATGCAACATCCACACACAAGCATATAACAGTTTTGAAAAGATTGTAATAGCGGCTAAGTCCTCTTCTTTGAGTCCCTAGCAGTAGTCGCCATCAGTAGCATCCCCTTAATCGAGGGTCCCAAATCGCCATGGATCCTAGATACTAATTCTATCACTATTGCGGAAGATATAAACATAAATTGTTTATACATTAAACTTTACACACTATTTCCCCAAAATCGAGTAACCTTAACTAATACACAATCATAAACTATCTAACACATGACAATACTATTCTTCAACCATACTTTTACAAATTAGTCAAGACATTCTATCCCAAGTTTGAACTTGGCATTTTCCTTTTCTCAGAATCGGTCAGATTCGCCTTATCTCGCAATGTTTTATCATGATATAGCAAGGGTGAGCATGAAAGTTGCCCAAAGAAGTTTAAAAAAAAACAAGGTAAAGATATATCATGATTGAAAGAGTTTGAATAATAAAGTCACTATCCTTCACAATGTAGTTGTGAATTAGCATGAACAAAATTTCAAAGTTTGAATGAACATTGAAAATGAACATAACAATTATATCCGAATCGACCAGTAATGAAGGTGATCACCTTTCATACACGATGAATACATGCAATATGTATACAGTACAATTCATAAGCATATCCGTGCTAAAACCACTCTTAAAAGAGTTTAAGTAAAAGAACTTGAAAACTTGCACAGAACAGGTTGATTACTGTAACACAATATAATAAGCTTTTCCCAAGACCTAATATTAATAATATAGATCTCCATTATTAGAATAATATCATCACAGCTTATAAAATAACTTAAACATATTACCACATAATCTTATCGCCTCTCTTATACACAAGACATAGCTTCAAGTCAAACTATTTCAAATCAGAGTTGAAATCAAGATAATTCTATCATCCCGACGGTCTAGTCGGACAATTTAAGGAGTCTAAGTTTAATTAAACTCGCCTAAACACTTGACGATATCACGATAATTTTCTTATCACCTAAATGATTTTCATAAGCTCGAAATATTTTTCGGATAATTAATATCATTTATCTAAATTTTCCGATCATTAATAACGATTTAAATGAATTAAATACCACATAATTTTTTAATCATTAATATCTATTTAATATCAAATATTAATGAAAATCATTACATAATATTATAATATAATGTATAATATATCACGGTATTTTTAATACCTTAAAATCACATTTATATGATTTTTAAACACTTAAAATCATTATCCGATAATTGATATTAATAATAAAATATTAATATTTTCATGACAAAATATCAAAAGTTATAGTTTATAACTTAGAATATTTTTATAACACATAAATCATTTTTATATGATTTTTAAAGCATTAATTCTATTTTTCAAAAATCAGAATTAGTGCGTGACTTAAGAAAATTAGCTACCTCGTGCTTAACTCCAGAGATGCCCATCTTTTGACATAACCTTATATATGTTAACGTGATGCTCCATTTTAAATTTCGTGGCAATCAGAGTTGTAGAACTCCGGTTATAGCGATTTCCGTCGGAAAATCACAAAAATTGAAATGGTCATAACTTGGTCGTTTTAAGCCGGAATTAGCTCATTTTTGGACACGAGGTACTTAATACCATATATTTTCATTTCCCAAAAGGCCAGAATTTATTTCACAATTTAAGTTTCCAAAACAGCCCCTACCATTTCTTGGACAGCAACTTTTTGTCATAAAACAGTTTAAGAGTCCTTTGCTAAAACTTATATAAAACGAGATCTGTAACTCCGATTAACGATCCGTTAATTTTGTTGGATTCCGTAACTTTCCGAACTACAGTTTTCATCTATCACAATCCATATTTGGACATGTTAAGCTCTCGAATTTAGCCCGAAGTGGCTGCTAAAAAACTGTTGCTCTAACAGTTTTTCTTACCTTTGAGTAGTTTGGGAGAAATTTCATAACTCTCTCCTCCGATGTCGGATTTAATCTGCTTTGGAGTCTATGGAAAGCTTATTGAGTGTACTATAACATACCAAAAGCCCAGAATTTTTAGAGCAGTCTAGCTAACCCTGAAATTTCCTTTTGTGGCAGCAACGCTTTGGCCAAAAAAAAACAGTTTTGGGGTCCTTCACCGTAAAATCCATATCTCTCAAACCAGATGGCCAAAAATTCTCAAATTTTTACACAACCTGAATATCTACAGATATTAACACCCCAAAATTTTTCCAGAATTTATAAAGCACAAAAGGGACGAAAATGCCCTGCTACGGACTGATCCAAAACAGTTCCTAGAAACAGGACTGTTTTCACATAAATCAACACCACGACTTTTAGAAACGTGATTTTGAGTTCTACCACTTGGGTTAACTACTAAACACATATATCTAGCACCCTCTTTGACGGATCGCAAAAAGGAATTATAGATTTAAACGGTGAAATTTCAAAGTATATAGAAATTTCGATTTTCAAAACTAGAAAATTATTTTTCCTTATTCTTTTGATTCCAACCAAATCAACACTCAATATGGTTATATCTAAACATGAAACACTCATTTACACATAGATCTAAGGTTTTTGAGTTTAGAACTATGGATTCAAGGTTTGATTTACAACCATCAAAAATTACATAAACAAAAAGGGGTTTATACCTTTACTTACCATGTTCTCCTCCTTCTTCTTCATAGCTTGATTATGGAGCTTTGATGTATCACCAAAAACTCCCCTTTCTCTCCTCAATGGTTGCCGAATGGCCTCCCTTCTCTCTCCCTCCATTTGGTTTTCTTTTGGTGAGAGCAAGAGAGAAAAATTGAGCAATAATACACTTTCTCTCTCTCTCTCTCTCTCTCTCTCTCTCTTTAATCTAACAAGCCTTGTATGGAATAATTGTAATGGATGATTAGGGCTAGTAATGCTATAGTATTATAGGTAAATTCTAGATGTCTAGCTTTTGTGGAATAATTGGTGACAATAATTCACAATAATACACCAAATGGACAAAAGGGTAAACTAGTAATTTCCACATTAATAATTAATTTCTTTTTAATTCTTATTTATCATACCAAATGTCCAATATGTCCCTCCTTATTTGGACTTAAATTTGGGCCACCATTTCCATCTTTTGGGCAATCAATAAATAATATATTGGACTTAAAAATTTAATTCTTTGGGCCATGTAAATTAACATAGTCCAATACTATTAATTTTTTTCTAACCCAAATCATTAAATTAGGGTTTTCATTTTCCTCAATTATAACTTAAATCCTTACTCATGCACATTTATTTCCTTAACCCAATTAGACTTGCTAAAATTAGGTTATAAAATTAATTAACTGAGATGTATAAAATAAATCTCTTAGAGTTAGTATATATCTAAATACTATTATTTTCCCAACTCATAACTCTTAAGTTATTCAATCATTCATTCTTAATATATAATTAGGATTACATTAGTTTATTTTATTTGTTTATATAATAAACAAATATAAACCATCACATAATCTTCATATTCCTTTACTCACCTATTCAAATAAAACAATTTAATAAATTGTGACATGTTCCACAATTCTCTTAAATTAGGTCACTAATATAAAAATAAAATATTAGGACCACTAAATAACGATAACCATTTAGGTTATTTAATTATCACACCTAATATATATATTAGGTTACATAACTTAATTCTTACTTCACTTTTATATACAAAATAAATGTATTCACATTATATAATGTATATTTATTTACTCATATCCATAATTCACATAATCATAACATATTTCACTTCTCACACTAATTTTGACTTTTCTCCATAAAAGTCAACTATTGACTTTTGACCAAAAGTCAACCTTTACACATTTTGTGTTTCTTGGCGTCCATTCTCGACTAAATTACATTCTCGACGCAACCGAAAGCAAATCCATGCTTCAAACTTCTATCTCTAACTCAAATTTTGAGTTTTAAATTACTCCTTCTCATTGCTAATCGTATTACCTAACGACTTTATACTTATTCAAATTCTTATTTGCCACCATAGGCCCGACACTCAAACTATGTTAATTACTAACATAGTTTTATCTTGATCATTATATCATTAACTTAATTCATCATTCCTCTTGCTAAAATATATATAGCACCTTACTAAGTATATATATTTCTATACATATACTCATCTTTGTTTAACCTCATAGCATCTCTTCATGTGAAATCTTATCTCCAATAATAAAATTTCCATATGTACTTATATAACATTTTTTTAGACTATTCCGTTCACATCGAATTTAAAGGTATCGTAATACCTTATTCTTAATATTCCTTCAAGTACATATTAATTCATTTCTAGGGTTTTGGAATTTTGTAACCCATATTTCCTCTATTCTTATTCGAATAGCAAACCATATAGGTTTTACTTGAAAAATTTTAAATAAATCCTCAAATTCTCATCTAGGTTTTATTCTTTAACCTTTATTCTAATCATTCAAGATTTTAGAAATTTTCGGGTTATCACAGCCACCTGTCGACGTCGGGATTTTTAGCTGTCCCTTTTTGTTACTTGTTCTTTGGTGTTCTCATTTTAGGTGAGATTTGTTTGAAAAAACAAGTGAAAAAGGTCCGACATGTATATTGTCGACGATGGACTGTTAAGAGTCGCCAGTTGCTTTTTTAAATGGTTGTACCAACACAACCGAGAAAAGGTTTGCACATTGACCCAGTGATGTGACACTGCTAAACAAGTCGGTGAAATCGAGATTCATTAAGGTCCGGGGACTTGATTATGCAGAGGGAAGGTGTTAGGCAGTCCTCGACATTTGTGTTACCACAGTGACTGCCACTTTTTAAAAAACTGTTATATGAATGTGTGTGTGTGTGTGTGGATCAATGTGCAATTATTTAGAAGTAGTGTGAGGCCTCGTTCACACCTATATACACAGGGTTTGAATTTATGTAAAAATTTAATTTTTAGCAAGATATGGCAGTGGTGTTTTATAAAAGAGGTTTTTCAAACCCTTGTGAAAAATAGTAATTGAGACCTTTTACACTTCCATTTTTTATTAAGTGTTCGGCTTGATTGCTTTTATTTTCGAGATGCGAAGCATCTATTAAGAAAATAATGTACAAAATAATGTTGACTTCCTCGTGGGTATGAAAACCATCTGAGGAAATTCAGACACCACAAATAAATTTACAAGATGCTTACAACTGAAAATGTCCATCACGGGAACCGAATCTAGATACAATAGATTGAATCTGTGATCACATGATTCCTAGGCTCATATGATACCACAATTTGTATGAAAGTAGTAAGCAAGTATATATATATATATATATATATATATATATATATATATATATATATATATATATATATATGAGATATGATCACCACCACGAAGCACCTCCACGGGATCGGAAAATATAAATAAAGTCAGTAAAAGCCATCAACCGCCACGGAGGAAACTTTAGTCGGACGAAACGTAAAGAAAGTCAGAAAGCGATCAACCGCCACGTAAGTAAACTCCAAAGAGACGAAAATATATATATATATATATATATATATATATATATATATATATATATATATATATATTAAAGTAGTAAACGCTCCAGACCAAAGTCTAGGCTCATTGAATAGAGTTTGACACACAGTTCATATATATATATATATATACAAAAGCAAATAAACGCTCCAGACCGAAGTCTAGGCTCAATCAAGGCATAACTCGATAATGTTAGTCCATATATAAATATATATATATATATATATATATATATATATATGTATATGTATATACAAACTAAAATAAAACCACGGACCGAAGTTCGGGCAAACACACGCAACACGACTCTCAACGTGAAAAAAGAGGTGTGTGCAAAGATGAAGAGAAATACTTTAAAGTGTGTGAGAAGGCTTATAGCGGGCTTCCAAAGAAGACTTCTATTTCTTTAAAGTGGATGAACACTCAGCTCCCACCGATACAAAAGTAGTTATATGTGAGCTCACAAGTGTTTAAAATGAGAAATCACTCAATATAGGGTGAGTACGGAGCAAATTTGATAGGGCTTCCTTGTCTTTTTTCTCTTATAAATGGTGTTAGGTTTGTAATATTCATGAACGCAATCAAATTGCACAAATTAAGCGGAAGCATGAAAAAATCAGAGTTTAAAATTTTACAAACCATATACCCGGATCATCCTTTATGCATAATTATTAATTAAACGAAAAGATATGAAGAACAAGAATCATACCCTTGAAGATTCGAGCTTCCTCAGGTACAAGTTCACCTCCAATCCTTTTCTTGTTCAACTTGAATCCACCGGGTTTGGTTCCTTCCTTTGATCTACGTTAGCCACCCAAGTGTTTGGCCTCTAGAGGTGATCCACCAAGGAAGAAGAAATATTCAAGAAGAAGGGTGGTTGGCTAAACCCTAGTTTTCTATCTCTATAGAAAAAGAACGTACTCTCCAACTATTGGAATTGCGTATGTTGTGAAAAAGTCAACAACAACTCTACACCCATAATAAGACTCCTCTTATTTATAGATGTAGGCAACCCTCCTTAACAATTAAGGATTTGAATTTTATTTTAATTAATTAAATTCCTTTAATTAATTATGCTCCCAATCTTATTAGGAATAATTAATTAAAATCTTTTAATTAATTTACCTCCTAATTTTATTAGGAATATATGAGAGTACTTTTATTAATTAATTCCCACACTCCTTTAGAATTAAATAATAATAGTAATAATAATAATAAGACTCATCTTATTAATTTATATTTAATATTTCCAAAATATTAAATAATAAATATTAAGCTATTTAATTTATTCTATCACCATAGATTAAATTAAATATACTTAACTTATTATTACGATTATGCCATTGATTTCTTAAATAATTATTCTTCCTTTTATGGTGTGACCCTTTAGGTTCTCCATATTAAATTAGTTGTGAATAAATCAATTAGAACAATTTTAATCTTATTTAAATAAATAAATTAAATTATTAATTTATTTAAATAAATAATATTTATTCTATAATAGGGATAAGCCTCCCTAGCGATTAACGACTTTCTAGATAATATAAATTTTAACATTAATCATAAAAGAACCTTTGAGTAAATAGTTATCGTATAATTCAATCCTTCCACCATACAATGTCCCAATTAAATATAAGACATGTAATTACTGTCAAGTCTTATTTTATTTAATTATATGTATTTCGATTCTTAAATGCACAACTCCATTAGGTATTCCTTAGCGAGCCACGTTCAGTGAACTTATTCTCTAATAAGCAACTACGTACTTGCTTTATTGTCTCTACACAAATGATCATGAGATCAATCATCCTCATCCAATGAGCAAGCAATGTATGTACCAATCTATCAGGATTCACTAATCCCCAATTTAGTAATCCAACGATTGGGAACTATTTTAGTTTTAAGCTTTCTAAGAATTTAGATCTCATTAGAATGATCATCATCATTATTCTAAAAGCATTGCTTAAAACTACGGGTTTATCACATATTATAAAACAACATCATGTAGATAATTAAAAGCCTTTAATAAATAATACTTTTTATTAATAAATGAATAAGATTGTTACAAAGTATATGCTTTATCATCAAACATGATTGGCTTGTGTGCATACTACTTTCAAATGGCCACCCCAAGCCCTCTATTTATAGAGGGGGGAGCGGCTAGGCCGCAGATGTACCTGCGGCTACCCGGGTTGCCCCGAGATTCGTGGGTCACGTCGTTTCGCAGTACATGCACGCAGGCACTATAATGTCCGCTCGAACTTTCAGAATTGCAATCTGGGCATCTGATTGAGGTATGCAAGTCCTATTTCAGACCGCCGTTGTCGAGAGTTACGCAATGACATGGAATTAGAGGTTGTACGAAGTCTGGAAGATGAGACGGTGCCCTCCGGTCTTCAAGCTTCAAATTCTATCCGTTACCCTGCATAATAGTCACTCGGGATTGGTTTTCCTTGATTCTTGTGGGACATTGTTATGTAGAAATGTATGTATGAGAGGTTGAGACGGCTCTATGTGGCGTCAAGGTGACAAGATGATGACTTTTCCCTCACCGGTTATCGCGGTTTGGGGCGATAGCGACGTTGCTCGTGGTTATCATTTGAGATTGGACTGCTACAAGTGTTGAAGGTCCTTAGTGTCATCTTTGAGGTGTGTCTGTCTTCCCGGTGTTATCTGTGGGTCTTGTACTGAGTGCCTCAGTGTGAGTGCCGAGGTTGAAGCTGATTTCATGCATTTAAAACAAGCATTTCCGGGGTTATCGCCGGAACTGCATTCCTTGGAATTATCTCCAAGGTGGGTAAATGCTACTCTTAGTGTTGGGACTAAGATTGGATATCTCGGGGTTATCTCCGAGATTAATCGGTCTTCTCTGGTGGAATTTCCGATATTGGAACTGCATGCCTCGGGGTTATCTCTGAGGTTGGAACTGATACTCCCGGTGTGTGTTCCGGGGTTGAGACTGAACTTCCGGTAGTATCCGATCTTGACGTGAATTGTCTTCCAGGGTTATCTCTGAAAGATAAATCTGCCCTCCTGCAATGTCAGTGATAGGTGTGCAGAAAATTTCGAGTGTCTACACTTATTAGCCCAAATAAATTAAATAACAAGTTTGACTTAAATAAAGACAAAGTCCAAACAATATGTTTTAAGAATATTTTTTTTTCGGGTATTACATTCAATCCTTTCCATAGACATCTCAACCTACACATTACAACAACTTATTTTTAAGTTAGGTTATGGCTTATTCTTCATAAGTTTATAACTTAAGAAATTTATAAACTATAAGATTTCATTTCTTATGACTTATTATTGATTCAAGTCCTTTAATCAACATTCTTACATCTTATTAACATATTAACTTCATTCATGTACATATGTTAAAAGTTCATATATGATTATCATAAGTTCATAACTTATTTAGGTTCAAATTACTTATTCATGACTTATGCGGCTTAAGTCCATTGATTAACCAATTCTTAGGCGTTCTTAACATACATGACCATCACTTCTCTATCAAGCTATCATGGTAGAGATAGAAGATTAATGGCATATGATCATTTTCCTTTGATGACTAGCTTTCTTCTTCTTGAAAATCTAACAATGAAAGTTTGACTTAAAAGTGCTTATTCTCTCTAACACTTAAGTTGCTTAGCTTTGATGATTTTGAATAAGCAAATAATGAACAATCTCTTCCTCTATTTATAGGCTTGCTAATGTTAGGGCATAAGAGACATTAGGTCATTTCACCTCCTTAACAAACCTCTTTACTATTCACTTACTTAATTATTAAGTAAACTTTTTAACCACACTTATTACTTGGTCATTACATAACATGCTTGGTCATCACAACACTTGGGCACCAAGATCACCCATGGGTTGCCCCATGGATCATACTCACTTATTGGATCCTAACTTGGGCTTGGGTTTAGTTTGTTTAACTTAAGCTTTGGGCTTGCATTAAATTAGTTTGGGCTTCATATTAACCAACACTTGGGCTAAACATTACTACAACTTGGGCTTGCCCCTTAATTCTTATTGGACTTGTACTTCCTACAAGATCCCATAATTCCATTTCATTTGACTTTAATCCTTAACGTTCTCAAATTAAGTCCATATGCGAAGTATTGCGTTTTTCATACTTAAATTATTATTACATAATCTATCTCACCTCGATATTCTAACATTATGTATTTCTCGAAATTTCAAAAACAATTCCCGAGCGGAGAACGATGAATAGTGTTTTTCGGAAAATTTCTCGGAAAGCTTTTATTTTTCATCTTAGAAATTCAAACACTTTAATTCCTTCACGTAGTTAAAATACTACGATGTTTCGACGTTTCTAGGTTATAGAACGACATTCTACTAACACATAATAATAACAAATAATATTATTTTATTCATTATAAAAATATTTACAAAAGGTTCGATTTTCTGGGGCGTTATAGTTCGTGGTCTTAAGACCTTCAGATGAAAATCTTGAGATTGTTTTCTATTCTTGATTCATAGAACAAGTTCTCTTTTATTAAATATTAATTGCTTAACCTTATGTTGTTGCTATTATTATTCTTTATAATAGTGGGCAATTGTTTGCTCACTCTTGCAATTAACACTGCAGCTAAAGTGTAGAAAGTCGATGATCCATCTTCTAGCAAATGAAAGATCAAGATGTTCAAGTGATGAAGACTTATTTGCTTAACTAAAAATTTTGTTATAAGACTTATGTTAATTTGTGATGTGTTCCGCAGACTTATGCAATAATTAAAGGTTAGAGTACCTGGGATTGTTTTAAGTTGATGTAACCCTTTAATGGGAAGATTATTGTTTAAGTTATTTAAATGATGTCTTTACCCTTTATTGTGGGTAGTTTGTAAGACCCCGAATTTTATGAAATAAAAGTATTCAATTTTTTCTTATAATTACTATTCAGTAAATGGTTAAATTGATAAAAAGTTAAAGTTAAGGGTGATATATGAATTTTTTTTCAAAATACGCAAGTGGTTATAAAATATTCATTGTTGTTTAGAATATTCGATTGGTCGGTGGAATATTCTTTCCGCTTGGGAATATTCGTATTTACTTGCACAAGCAGCCCATTGGTGGGCCCCATAATGTAATAATTATCGGATGAAGAAAAAACGACAAAAATGTAGTTTTTATAAATAATTGGCGTAGTTGTTATCGTTAACAATCGTTGGAATACCCTTGTGGTTAAAATACAAGAATACGCATTGTCGCATACGATAGACACTCGGTATTGCACCAATTATTGATTCTTACGTAAGAAGGCACTACTCAATAATTATTACGATAAATTACCGCTCAATATTTTATTTTATTGATTCAATAATTGCTTTAGTTGATATTTTATATTATCGTTATTTTAATAATTGTCACTACACGTATTTTTTCATTATCTGAGCAATAATTCATATTATCCGAATAATATTATTAGATAACATTATTGGCAATGTCTAGAATGTTACGCCTAAGGAGAGGTTTGGTCACCTAATCATGCTACCGAAGAAGTGAGACATTCTTATTGAAAGCCCCTCTTTCCTCGAACTACTCAAATGTTGCCAAGATCTTGTGATTCTGTAATATTATTTGTGAATAATTAATTATTGATTTATATGATGAGGAAAATATTGATTTTATGTGGATATAGATGGAGAAAATTTTAAAGTGACAATTGTTAAAATTGATATTTTATCTTTTCTAATAAAATAATATTTTATTATATTATTATAATATAATAATAGTGATATTTTTATAATGAATGTGTGATATATGAGTATATGAGGAGGAAGAGTATTTTTATTGCATTAAATGATTAACACATGTTTTGTGTGTCGGTGAACCCCATTTCTTGATTGAAATTTGATTATAGCCTGTAAAATCGTCCGTTTATGGATTACGGTCAATTTCTGTTGAGAATTTGGAAAAACTTTCTTCTGTAAAGTTGTAGAGAATTGAATTTCCTATAAAAAATTGCGAGATTCGAATTTTCTGATAAAAGGGCTATTTATTATGAATTATTGAAGTTCCAAAGTTTCGAAATAATTGATTTTTGAAAGTTTTAATTATTTTTAATAACAAAAACGTTTTTTTTTGATTTAGTTGACTATTGGTGGCTGATGTTGGATCTGATTTAGTGTGTGTAGGAATTTAATATATATTATATTAATATTATATTAAATTTCCTGCTTTGGTGTTCTAAGCAATTTCCTATAAATAGGTGCTTAGGTTAGAATTGAAAATCACACCAGAAACTGAAGTTTTCTCTCTATTTCTCTCTCTATATTATCAAGTGTATTCTTGCGAGTATTTTGATATCTTGAGTGTTGCTATACGGTGCAAGTTCGTTCAGCGTTATTCTAGTCAGAAGTACTGCTCTTTTGAGGTAAGGGATAGTAAGGGATTTTAAGGGATTGTAAGGGAGATTATTTTTTTCATAAATGATATTATTTTTTCAATATCATTATGTCAAAATATTGGTTTAAATTTTTATCAAATTTGGAATTTTTTTATGTCGGGGTTACTATTCATGAGTTACTACTATTCACGATGGGTTACTATTCATGATTTACTATTCATGAGTTACTATTCATGAGTTACTATTCACGAAGGGTTACTATTTATGAGTTACTATTCACGAGTTACTATTCATAAGTTACTATTCACGAGTTACTATTCATGAGTTACTATTCACGGGTACTATTCACTACAAAATTGGTTTCTTTTTCTAACCAAATTATAGTTGATTTATGAATATTACTCTGGAGATTAAAACTATGAATTGATTATATTGATTTTATTATCATATATAACATTTTTATAACCCTGATGTTGAAATTCTCTTTCACTGGAGTGTAAAGATGGGTAGATTATTGGTATGATCATGACTAGGGTTCTCTTTGGTCAGTAGTGAAAAGTTGAATTGTGACTGGTATGATCATGACCATTGAATTTATAATTGAATATCTTTAGCTTAAGTGCAAAGGTGAATTGATCAACATGGTTATAATTATTGTTTATATAAATTTTGAAATGATTATATATTTCTTTGAGATATGAATATCTTTGGCAAAGATGACTTATTGATGAATATCTTTGGCCCGTAGTTCAAAGATGAATGATTTCTGATGAATATCTTTGGCATGTAGTGCAAAGATGGTCTGTTGATGAATATCTTTGGCCCGTAGTGCAAAGATGAATTTATTAGTATGATTATGAACATGAACTGTGATTTGGTATAACCATGATCTTTGATGTTTCAGGTGATGAAAATTATCTTTGTCTTGGATGAGAAGAGGAATTTAGAACCACAATTACGATTATGAATTATACATGTGATTGTGGATAGGAATTGTTGATTGATGTTACAGGGATAAAACATTGTTGGTGGACTTTTAACATGGAGAAGATAATAGACTTTATGGTCTATTTGACTCTTCTAATGGATTGCTCGTTCCGCTGCAACTATGGTTGAAATTTTTATCATCTACCATATGTTCTAAATCTCTGATTTATTATTGATGAAGGCTATTGATAATTTAATTATCTTTAGTCATAATATTCTTTACTGAGCTAGTTGTGCTCACCCTTTTGCTTCACAATTCCTTTCAGGTAATACGAGTGTAATCGGGGTCGAAGCCAGGGTAATGAGTGGTAATAGAATAGTGGTCATCATTTAGTAGTTATATTTGTTGAATCAAATAGGGTGAAGTGAATCCAACGTTGGAAGGGTATTTTGCCACTATCATACAAGATGTCTAATGACATACAACCTCGTATCATAATAAGACAGGGATGTGCTCATCCACTTGCTGAGTATATATACGAGCACTACTTATATAATCTTGGAGTTTGGTTGAAGTATAATTCTCAATTAGAGACGGTGAAGATCATGATATGTCAAGAGAAGACACACCATTGGGAAGAATATGATAGTAATCTTCTCATTTTTCTTTGGGGTCTATTGGGTCAACCAAGGATAATTTTGTGGGCATATGATATCTATCATAACCTAGACGCATGACCTCCCATGTACGAAGGTTTCCTTGAGCACTTCCCAAAGGTTTTAATTTCTAAAATAGTTTTTGACTGTACCTTTATGTAAGGTGTCAAGGTGACGTGCTATCCAAGTTGGTGTCCAGAGTCACAGTTGGTATATTTTAGTATTTAAACTCACAGTTTAAGTGTTGTCGTATCTTGCACGACAATTGTATTAATAAAGTTGTAGTTGTTTTCTGTACCATGTATTTGGCGACTCAGAATGGGTTGGATGGAATGGACCTGTTTTGGGGGCGTCACATAGTTAGATATAATTATTTTTGGATAGTGAGCACTAAATCTTGTGGGAATGAAGTACCTGGATTTGGGGGTGTCACAGCATCTGTATAGTATCTCATATTATTGATTCAATAATTGTTACAGTAACATCTGCACAATATTTTATATTATTAAATCAATAATTGTCACGACACAGTTTGATAAGTGGATTTTATATACACTTATCCGGTATCTTTACTTGAATTAGTTGCTTATATTTATGTGTCTTAGTTACTTTTCATGCATTTTGTGTTTATTTTGTAGGTTATACGTTTGGGAGCGATGTGAGCGACTATTGGTAAGAAAAAGTAAGGGAAATGAAAAGAAAAGCAATCCGGATATCATTTGGGCTATCGTGTTCATTTCATGTTCTTGGCTTGGAACTTGGACAATGTTGTAGAGCTTGTTCTAAGCTTTTCGGAACATCTTGAATCATTCCAATCGGAGTTCGAATGCAAGAGTTATGATCTTTGTACCAACGGACGTCGAACTTTGCTGTTTTGGTTAGCCAGTTTCATAGCAGTCACTCCCAGACCACTTTCAGCCTTCATCGGTCCAGAATTTCTGAATCATCAAAGAGTGAAAGTTGTAGAGCTCGTCGATAGCTTCGATTTGATAGGTGGCAGGCCCCATAACTCTTCCCGGATCAAAAGTTATGGCCATTTTACCAGAGCACACTGCAGCAGAAAATCAACCTCATGGGTATCCTGATTTCTGTGCGGCACAAGGACTTAGCTGTAGCAAAAACGTGATTTTTAGTTTTCACACAAGGCGCACCAACTTCAGTGTCAATTCTTGCGCGGCCATGACTTCTAAAGTGTTGACAAAAGCTGACTTTTCATTAAACAGTGTAATTGAAGCGTAATTGAGAGGGGGTTCTATTAGGGCTTATATATTAGACATATTTTTATTATGTAAGACACATTCCACCCCTTGGGGGCTAAACCTACTATTGTTTTCTTTTCTTCTCTTTCTTTTTAGATTAGATTAGATTAGAGTTGAAGATTGAAGCAATTGAAGAGCATAGGAAATTCAGAATTGGAGCAAGAGGAGAATCTCAGATTTGCATTCCTAATTCCCTAACTTCTCTTTACTTCTATCTTTATTTCTCAATGCGTAATCTATTATGGATGATGGATTTTGATTCTATGATGAGCTAAACTCTATTGTGAGATTACAATGGATTCTATTGATTAGTTTAATCTGATATACTTCGTTATTAACCTTATTGATTGCTATGAGATTGTTTATTAAGATTTATGCTTATTTGCTTAGTTGATTGGCCATCAATTACTGGGATAACCCATATGAACTTGAAAGACGAAATATGGGTTTAGATTTGATCTTGATAGCTTGTGTTTGTATGTTCTACATGGTGATGTAATATATGATTCGTGCTTAGGATAGACATATACCGAAGCACCGCTCGTAGTCAATTGAGAACTTGGGCTTAAACCCTAATTATTTGTAAATCACATAGACATATAGTGGTTTAGGTAATTTGGGTGTTCATGTGTATTCTTTCAACTGGGGATTATATTTGATATGGGTATGGTACATCGAGAGATGACTATATTTCACTTTTGTGTTCTCGACTAACAAACCGGTACAATTAGTTTGGCTCAACATGAAGTGTATGGATTTGAATGAGTCAATAGATGAAATTGTAATCTCAGGTCTTCATTATCTAGTCTCACTCTAGGAATAGTTAGGTTTACTTAATTTCGTAGTTTAAATACAAAATATAATATCATTCGTTTAAATAAGACTAAGATGGTTATGGGTTAATGCTTGGTGAACTTTGTTAGTTAATTCTCCGTGGGAACGATACTTAGTTACTCTTTATTACTTGTTGACCACGTATACTTGCGTGTTGTGCGTAACTAGATTTTACCCAACAAGTTTTTGGTGCCGTTGTCGGGGAATTAGCTTAATAAATTTTTGCCAACATTAATTTCAATCAAATTGGTCTTAATTAAATTTTTTTTTTTGTTTTAATTATCTTCTTATATTTCTCTCTTTTTAGGTACCATGGGTGACTTTGCTTATCAATGGCCTTATGCGAATATGCCTCAACCAAAGGACATAAGAACTGAAGGACTCAATGTATCTTCTATATTGTCAGCACAAATTACAACACTTTCGGAGAGGTTGGATGTTCTTGCAGCCCAACATACTCGAGAGATAGCAGTTACATGTGAATATTGTGCTGGCGAGCATCCGACTTATCAGTGCAACATCGGGGTTGGACAAGTACAGTTTGGGGGTGATACTCCAACAGCTATGTTATTCCCAATTATCATCAAGGTTGGGGGGATCACCCAGATTATGAAAGGAATTGTAACTATCAAGATCAAGACTGCATTCCAAGTCCAACAGATCCATCAAACTTCTCAAATCCACCTCTAATACCACAAGAAGACAATTCAGAGTTGAAGGAGTTTATGTTACGGATTATAGCAGAAAAAGAAGAGATGATAATGAGTTAGGAGTTATCAACCCAAAATCTTAATAGACAGATGGAACAACTCATTAACTCCTCAATGAATGGTCCTCAATACATGGAGTCCGAAATTGAAGAAGATAATTCAAGTTTGGAGAATTTGTGGTTCAAGTTTGTAGCATTAACTGAGGAGAAGATGATTGAGCAAGAGAGGTCGATTCAAAATCTGCAGAATCAGATGGATCAAATGTTCGAAATCTTGAACAATCGCCCTCAAAACAATTGGTTCTATGACATGGATGATGAAATTGATGGAGAGCCAGAGGTGTGCATGCCACTGGACGAACTGAAAGGAGTGGACGTTGAGGAGACAGCTGGGGGTTTGGAGAATAAAGAATATCATATCACCTATATTATACCCCAAGTACCTTCTCGACTAGAGTTGAAAAATCCAGTGAGTTTTGCACACCCATGTCCTCTAGGTAGTCACATTCAAGGCAATGAGCAGTATGATAAAGATGCCTCGTATACACCATGGTGGGCTGAAGAAGAGAAAATAAAAGAGGAAAAGTCCGTTGTACTTTCCATACCTCAACGCAAAAATGTATTCCCAATTACAACGGACGAGACACCTAGCTATGAAATGGAACTAGACACAGCATGGATAGGAAATACGCTAGGGTTGCTTCAATTCACAGACACGCATGATGTGGAATCTACCAAAGCACATAGCGGTTCTAATGGATGGAGGGTTCCTAGCTTATCGATGAGGAATTAGATAGCGGTATCAAGAAAAGAGTCCAGCTAACGGACTATAAACCGAGCGCTCGATGAGAGGCACCCCATCCAATCTTTCTCCCTCCTTGTTTAATTCTTATTTATATTTCCATATTTAGTAGTTGTTAGATAGTGGTAAATCATAATAATAGTTTTATTGTTTCGCCTCTCAGGTTCAATCCAATTGCTATAAGCATTCAGGATCAAACAGAAGTCAAACCAAACTGAAGCTGCCAGAGTATAGGGTCGCGCGGCCGCGCCCAACTACAAGCCAAACACCGCGCGGCTGCACCATAGCTCAGTAAAAAAAAAGGGCTAAATTTTTAGAATTTCTGACTCAAGCATTCGGACAGTTAGAAGCCCATACTCAGTCTCCAACTATAGAATATCTCAAACTTAGCCATTGCCTGATATACAATCGGATCATGAGGAGACGAACGGAGATGACATTGCCACTTAGGGGAGTATTCTTTCACTTTTAATTACAATGAGGGCATTGTTTATTTTAAGTTTGGGGGTATTGGGTTGTAGTGAGTAGTTGTTGCATATAGTTAGTTGCATATAGTTTGATTGCATGTTTAAGTTGCATAGTAGGGATATTTTAGTATGATTTTTTTTTTAGTTTTCTTTTGTCTTGTTTACTTAGTATGTGTTTAGTTGCATAACATTGCATAATCCTAGGTTTTTAGCTAGTTGAATTCTAATTTGGCCAATGATGAAATAGATTTTTGATAGATTTTTGAATTTGGTTGATATCTTGAGCTTAGTTATAATTTTATACATGATATAATTCATGCTTGCTGTTTAGATGTTACCAGGTAGCACGCCAATGTTCCTATTTGCTTGTTAGTTAAGATTAGCATGCTTGTTTGCTGAGTAGAAAATGTTGTTTTTAAAGATGGAATTGTGTATAAAGTAGACATAGACTATGAAAACACAGATACTCAAACTTTGGGAACACATGGGTATGCTTGCTATTGGGACGAGATGGAGCGTAAAATGCACTCGTTTTAATGGAAATGGAAAGTGAGATGGAGCGTAAAACGCACTCGCTATATTCATATAAAAAAATCAATAAACACCGCGGGAAAGTGCGAAAATCGCCATCGTGAGTAAAAATAAAGCAGAATAAACCCATTGTTGAACCTTAGTTTGTATTGACGTGTTGGAGTAGTTGATGTCTCATTAGTATATGCAGTTCTTGATTTAAACTTCAATTTTTTGCCTTAAGCAATAAAGCATGTGGTATCTTCACCTTTGTCAAGCTTATCTGTGAACACACATCACACACACAACATCTTTATAGCAGGTTAGGATTATATGATTGTATGTCATTATGCCTTTAGCTTAGTTTGATGCTTTGTTCTTGGTTCTTGATATTTCTCTGAGGCATGTCTCATCGGAATTCATAACATGACTAAAAATCTGGGGAATCATTGTCATAGTAGCGTAGCTTGCATAGCATGTAGATTGCATTATATTGTGTTTCTTGCGGACAAACAACAGTTTAAGTTTGGGGGTATTTGATAAGTGGATTTTATATACACTTATCCGGTATCTTTTACTTGAATTAGTTGCTTATATTTATGTGTCTTAGTTACTTTTCATGCATTTTGTGTTTATTTTGTAGGTTATACGTTTGGGAGCGGTGTGAGCGACTATTGGTAAGGAAAAGTAAGGGAAATGCAAAGAAAAGCAATCCGGATATCATTTAGGCTATCGTGTTCATTTCATGTTCTTGGCTTGGAACTTGGACAATGTTGTAGAGCTTCTTCTAAGCTTTTCGGAACATCTTGAATCATTCCAATCGGAGTTCGGATGCAAGAGTTATGATCTTTGTACCAACGGTTAGCCAGTTTCATAGCAGTCACTTCCAGACCACTTTCAGCCTTCATCGGTCCAGAATTTCAGAATCCTCAAAGAGTGAAAGTTGTAGAGCTCGTCGATAGCTTCGATTTGATAGGTGGCAGGCCCCATAACTCTTCTCGGATCAAACATTATGGCCATTTTACCAGAGCACATTGCAAAGAGAAAATCAACCTCATGGCGTATGATTTCCCTATGCGTGTCACACATGACTTACGTAAAAAAAAAAACGTGATTTTTAGCTTTCATACATGGCCGCCTAACTTCAGTCAATTCTTGCGCTGTCACATGACTGGTGTTGACAAAAGCTGGCTTTTCATTAAACAGTGTAATTGAAGCGTAATTGAGAGGGGGTTCTATTAGGGCTTATATATTAGACATATTTTTATTATGTAAGACACATTCCACCCCTTGGGGGCTAAACATACTATTGTTTTCTTTTCTTCTCTTTCTTTTTAGATTAGATTAGAACTCTAGATTAGATTAGAGTTGAAGATTGAAGCAATTGAAGAGCATAGGAAATTCAGAATTGGAGCAAGAGGAGAATCTCAGATTTGCATTCCTAATTCCCTAACTTCTCTTTACTTCTATCTTTATTTCTCAATGCGTAATCTATTGTGGATGATGGATTTTGATTCTATGATGAGCTAAACTCTATTGTGAGATTACAATGGATTCTATTGATTAGTTTAATCTGATATGCTTCGTTATTAACCTTATTGATTGCTATGAGATTGTTTATTAAGATTTATGCTTATTTGCTTAGTTGATTGGCCATCAATTACTGGGATAACCCATATGAACTTGAAAGACGAAATATGGGTTTAGATTTGATCTTGATAACTTGTGTTTGTATGTTCTACATGGTGATGTAATATATGATTCGTGCTTAGGATAGACATATACCGAAGCACCGCTCGTAGTCAATTGAGAACTTGGGCTTAAACCCTAATTATTTGTAAATCACATAGACATATAGTGGTTTAGGTAATTTGGGTGTTCATGTGTATTCTTTCAACTAGGGATTATATTTGATATGGGTATGGTACATCGAGAGATGACTATATTTCACTTTTGTGTTCTCGACTAACAAACCGGTACAATTAGTTTGGCTTAACATGAAGTGTATGGATTTGAATGAGTCAATAGATGAAATTGTAATCTCAGGTCTTCATTATCTAGTCTCACTATAGGAATAGTTAGGTTTACTTAATTTCGTAGTTTAAATACAAAATATAATATCATTCGTTTAAATAAGACTAAGATGGTTATGGGTTAATGCTTGGTGAACTTTGTTAGTTAATTCTCCGTGAGAACGATACTTTACTTACTCTTTATTACTTGTTGACCACGTATACTTGTGTGTTGTGCGTAACTAGATTTTACCCAACAACAGTAACTCATATTATTGAAATGATATTATTAGATAGCATTATTGACAATGTCTAGAAAGTTCTGTCGAGAAAAGGGATTAGGTTATATAATTGCGTGCCAGTAAGGAAAAATTCTTATCGAAAAGCCCCCTCTTTCTTGAGAACGACTTTGTTGTCAATATTGTGATTCTGTAATATTAATTGTGAATAATAACTGATGAACAAAAATTGTTGATAAATATGATAAGTAAATAATTGTTCAATTTTATAAATGGAGGAATTTAGCATAAAACATTTGTTGAAAGATTGGCATTTTTTTTCTATAAAACCATAATTATCTTCTCCGATAAAATATTAATTCAAATATATTATTATAATATCACATTATAATAATATAATGTGATTATATAATAATATATTTTTATAATTTAAATGGTATTATTATTATAATATATAATTTCTAGCATGTGAATAAAAGTGGAGTGAATTAAGGTTAGCATTTTTATTTTGAATTCTTTTTTCAAAAAACCTTCCGTGCACTTCTCTCCTGTACATTTTTTTTTTCTAAAGTGGTGGCTTGAAAGTTCTCATGCAATCCTTTCATTTCCAAATTGTGGGCTCTCAACCAATAAGAAAGAAAGAAGGTTAGGCAGGGAAATTTTATTTTTTTCCTTCCGAGTTGTACTATAAAAGGAGAGGTAACCCTTCAGCTAAAGACACCAAAAAAACATAAGTGTTTCTACTATAATATTGTGAGTATTTCTTTTGAGTGTAAGAATACTTTGAGTGTAGCTTATAATGCAAGATTTTCTCAGGATAATATCAGTTATACCAGTCAGATCTAGTTTTTTACTAAGGTAAATGATGTTATTTTCTTTCAATACTCATAAAAGATATCATTTTCTTTCATGCTCTATATTATGTAAGTGATATTATTTCAATTCATATTCCTAAATCTAAACTTACTATTGTAAGTATTGCTTCTATAATTCCTTAAATGATTAGAAATTCCTTAAGGTTTATGCTTTACTCAAAGACGATAAAAATTGCTACCGCGAGGAGATGGTCCATTTCAAGTTCTGGAGCGCATTAATTACAACGCCTACAAACTAGATTTACCAGGTGAGTATAATGTTAGTGCAACATTCAATGTTTCTGACTTAAGTCTGTTTGATGTAGGTGACGATTTGAAGGCAAATCCTTTTCAAGAAGAGAGGAATGATGTGGACATGCCTAACTTGAACTCGAATGGATGCTATGGGTCGGATCCAGTGCAAGTGCCAATTAGGTCCGTGATGAGAGCTTGATCTAAGTGCTTTAACGAAGGACTTATCAGACTCATTAAAAGAGTTTGTTGTGAGGTAGGAACAAGTTTGAAGACTTTGGAACTGGAGAAAAACTCTTAAATTTGATACAAGTGTTTGTACCAAGTAGGACTGTGCAAAAAATGGGTATAACCGAATTACCGAACCAAACCGAAATAATTTAACCATAATTTTCTGATAATTTGATTATTTGTAACATTTTGGTTATATTCGAAATTATTTACGGGTTTCGGTTAGTTTATACGGATTTTACTTTTGAGTTATTCGGTTTAACCAAATAACCGAATAAATATAATGTTAACAAATTCAATTTCTCTTACCATCAATTTATACATAACCGAACAAAGCCTCCATCTCTATTTATCTATCTTCATGTCTTCCCCCTTTTATTAATTTTTCTCTCCAAAGTCCAAACACATCAAAACCCACCTCCATTTATCTCTCTTTAGGTCTTCCCCTGTTATTAATTTCTCTCTCCAAAGTTTAAACACATGAAAACCCACCTCCATTTATCTCTTTTCTGATCTTCTCCTTTTATTAATTTCTCTCTCCAAAGTCCAAACACATGAAAACCCACCTCCGTCAATTCCACCGCCGAGCACCGCACGCAATCCAATGATCACCGTTGTCTGATTATGCATATTTATTTGATTTCTTTCTGTTGTGGTTCAACGACAACTTCCCAAACATCACCGCCATGTCGCAGTCGTCAAATCTCGTCAGATCCGACCCCATCAAAAATTTGATCAATCAGGTGCAGAACCATATCAATAATATATCGAAGTTAAATCATTCGGATGTGAAGATTAATGATTTGTTATTAGGGAATGACATATGTGGAATTCAGCATAAGTGGTGTCGACGTCGAGATTTTTATTTGTCCTTACTTGTTCTTTGGTGTTCTCATGTTAGGTGAGATTTATTTAAAAAAACAAGTGAAAATGGTCTGACATGTATAATGTCGACGATGGACTGTTAAGAGTCGCCAGTTGGTCTTTTAAATGGTTGTACCAACCTAACCAAGAAAAGGTTTACACATTAACCCAGTGATGTGACACTGCTAAACAAGTCGGTGAAACCGAGATTCATTAGGGTACGGGGACTTGATTATGCGGAGGGAAGGTGTTAGGCACCCCCCGACATCCGTGTTACCACGGTGACCGCCACTTTTCAAGAAGTTGTTATCTAAATATGTGTGTGTGTGGGTCAATATGCTATTTATTTGGAAGTAGTGCGAGGCCTCGTTCGCACCTATATACACAGGGTTTGAATTTATGTAAAAATTCAATTTTTAGCAAGATATGACAGTGATGTTTTATAAAAGAGGTTTTTCAAACCCTTGTGCTCAATAGTAATTGAGACCTTTTACACTTCCATTTATTAAGTATTCGACTTGATTGATTTTATTTTCGAGATGCGAAGCATCTATAAGAAAATAATGTACAAAATAATGCCGACTTCCTCGTGGGTATGAAAACCATATGAGAAAATTCAGACACCGCATATAAATTTACAAGCTGCTTACAGCTGAAAATGTCCATCACTGGAACCGAATCTAGATCCAATAGGTTGAATCTGTGATCACATGATTCCTAGGCTCACATGATACCGCAATTTGTATGAAAGCGATAGCGAGATATATATATATATATATATATATATATATATATATATATATATATATATATATATATAATATGATCACCACCACGAAGCACCTCCACTGGAGATCAGAAAAGGTAAATAAAGCTGTAAAAGTCATCAACCGCCACAGAGGAAACTCCAGGCAGGACAAAATGTAAAGAAGGCTGTAAAAGAGATCAACCACCATGGAGGAAACTCCAGGCGGGACAAAACGTAAAGAAAGCTATAAAAGTGATCAACCACCACGGAGGAAACTCCAGGTGGGACGAAATATATATGTATATATATATAGCGATATAAACGCACTGATGTAAAAAATCAGGCTCATCGAATGAGTTCGACAATGCCATCATATATATATATATATATAAAATCAAGTAAACGCTCCGGATATAAAATCTAGGCTCATCGAACAAAGTCTGACACACAGTTCATATATATATAAGTGTATATATATATATAAGCGAATAAACGCTCTAGACCGAAGTCTAGGCTCAATCGAGGCATAACTCGATAATGTTAGTCCATATATATAAATACATATGTATATACAAACTGAAATAAAACCACGGATCGAAGTTCGGGCAAACACACGTAACACGACTCTCAACGTGAAGAAGGGTGTGTGCAAAGATGAAGAGAAATGCTTTGAAGTGTGTGAGAAGGCTTACAGTGGGCTGCCAAAGAAGACTTCTATATCTTTAAAGTGGATGAACACTCGGCTCCCTCCAGTACAAAAGTAGCTATATGTGAGCTCACAAGTGTTTAAAATGAGAAAGCACTCAATATAGGGTGAGTACGGAGCAAATTTGACAGGGCTTCCTCGCCTTTTTTCTCTTACAAATGGCCAACCCAAGCCCTCTATTTATAGAGGGGGAGCCACAGGTGTACCTATGGTTAGGCTGAAGATGTACCTGCGGCTACCCGGGTTGCCCCGTGCTTCACGGGTCACGTCGTCTCGCTGTACGTGCATGCATGAATTGTAATGTCCGCTCGAACTTTCAAAATTGCAATCTGGGCATCCGATTGAGGTATGTAAGACCTATTTCGGACCGTCGTTGTCGAGAGTTACACAATGGCATGGGATTAGAGGTTGTACGAAGTCAGGAAGATGGGACGGTGCCCACCGATCTTCAAGCTTCAAATTCTATCTGTTACCCTGCGTAATAGTCACTCGGGATTGGTTTTCCTTGATTCTTGTGGGACATTGTTGTGTAGAAATGTATGTATGAGAGGTTGAGATAGAGTTATGTGGCGTCAAGGTGACAAGATGACAACTTTTCCCCTGACCGGGGTTATCGCCTGTTTGGGCTGATAAAGCAAACGTTGCTCAGGGTTATCGCTGAAATTAGACTGCTGCAAGTGTTGAAGGTCCTCAGTGTCATCTTTGAGATGTGCATGTCTTCCCGGTGTTATCTCTGGGTCTTTTACTAAGTGCCTCGGTGTGAGTGCCGAGGTTGAAGCTGATTTCATGCATTTAAAACAAGCATTTACGGGGTTATCACCGGAACTGCATTCCTTGGAATTATCTCCAAGCTGGGTAAATGCTACTCCTAGTGTTGGGACTGAGACTGGATACCTCGGGGTTATCTCTCCGAGATTAATCGATCTTCTCTTGTGGAATTTCCGATATTGGAATTGCATGCCTTGGGGTTATCTCCGAGATTAGAACTGTTACTCCCGGTGTGTGTTCCGGGGTTGAGACTCAACTTTCGGTAGTATCCGGACTGGATGTGAGCTGTTTTCCAGGGTTATCTTTGAAAGACAAATCTGCACTCCTGTAAAGTCAGTGACAGGTGTGCAAAAAATTTTGAGTGTCTACAGATGCCCCTCTTTATCATATTCAAGCAATGTAATGCATGGGTAGGACAAAGAATCCTAGACAGTGGAAATGCAACATGATGCAAATGTTTGATGCATGTCTGTGGGGTTGTTGCCTAACATGCTGGGGATGATTACCAGCTCTAGGTTTCTTCTACCGGGGATTGGCAATGATGACCAGATTGGATGTGTGATCCAAATCTTTTAGGATGTTGACGTTGGGGCTATCACCAAAGTCCTTAATCCTTGATACAGACTTGATTCCAAAGAGGTGCCTCTTATGTATAAGAGATCTGTAGGGATACAACTTTGTCTATTTTGAGGATGTGTATAACATATTCCATCATCGATCCTCCTTGATTATGCTGACCTTTCCTGGTTTGTATCGCCATGTTATGTCAAGGTTCTGTTGGATTTACTGCCAACAACATATGTCGTCAAGGTTGCCTGACCTTCGTTGATATGTACTTCACCGATGTGTGAATCAACGGATGAAAACCCTGTGGGGTAGACTGTCAAGGCTGCTTGACCTTCGCTGATGTGTGAATCAATGGTTGATATTCGTTGTAATCCCCGTCGGGGATCTGCTGGGTAATAGGAATACCAAAGTACGAAATCATCGAATAGCTTTCGATACCTCGATGGGTTTACTTGTCATCGGCTGAAATAAAGTCAAGGTTGCTTTCATAAGTCATTTTCAAGTTGCGCCGCGAAGGAAATCTGAGAGCTCTTCTTCAGATCTGCTGAGTTCGGGCGACTTTCTGCAAATTTTGTCACCGTACAAGTGTTCTACACTATCCTGGTAACGTATGCATGTATTTTTTCCAATTTTTATCCGTTGGAAAATGACTTATCACATGAAATGCATCTAAACACATAGTAGTGATTATGTATGCTCAAATAACTTGATAAAAAATATTCAACATAGTAAATGTTAGTATTAAACCATGCTGAAAATAATGATGTGAAAAAATTTGACTTTTGAGACAGTCAAATTGGCACCTTTTTCTGCTATTTCTTATCCTATTTGAGGACAAATGAGCAAAAGGTAAAAAGGCAAAGTACTCCTGGTATTGAGGTTAACCTTATAGATTGATGACTTTGATTTTTAATGCATATATTATGTATATGACTTTGGGCAGGTGTGCTACTGAATGGCCACCTAGTCATGCCTATGTGCATGTGGATAGTCCTATTTACAAAGGGGACTATGGCAAAATTTTCCAAAATGTAGGCATTTGATTAATCATGCATTTTTAACTCTACTGTAGATGTATGTTAAAGTAATGCATGAATGCATGTAGTCATAAAATGCATTTTGGAAAGCTCCAAGTTAGAAAATACCACACCCTTTCTGAGGTGATTTGGAGACTTGTTGTCCAGATATTATGGATCCGGATCAGCCGAGTAGTTCCCGTAGGACCACTTCTGGTGTACGGAGGAGGGCTTCTGAAGTGCCTCGACCCCGCTCTGTTAGAAAGCCTCGTCGGTTGGTGGAGGCAGTGATACATCCAGTCCGGGTTGATGTGCCGGACGTTGAGGACGAGGAGGAGGATGCATGTTCAGGTTGCGGACCCCGCTCCTGCTGCACATGTTCCCCGTAGGGACCTCCCTAGTATTCAGGTGGCAAACCTAGAGCTTCTGGGTGACCTGAGTCTACATCCCTCAATGTATTTGCATGCCAACGAGGTACGACGTTAAATCTTGATCTTCCTTCTTTCCTATTGATGAGGAGTAAAGGATTTTGATGTTGATCACTATTTTATATAGGTTCCCGGCTTTACACAGCCTCGAGGGAATTGGTTTAGCATACACTCCATGTACCAGGCTCTTCATCCTGACTACAGAGTGATTGTGCATGACTGGGGATTTGGAGCATTCTTTTCCATCCTTCCCCGTTGTTGTTCGTGAGGTTATCTAAGGGCATTGTCTGAGCGATGGTTTCATCAGACTCAGTGACTCCATTTGTTAGACTGTGAGATGACGATGACGTTGATGGATTGGCAATTTATCAAATGTATGGAGTTTGGAGGGGAACCAGTGCCTTGCATAGCGGATATTACCCCTACTGCCGTCAGATCCTTGGTAGGAGTTCCGACGGAGGCGCTCAAAGGCAGGACTATCCGTACAGGTCCTTTGAGTGTGGATGCTATGAGTGGGCTTTTGAGTGAGCCCATGCCAGATGATGTCAGAGTCAGGGATCACATTCTTCGGCGACTGTTCCTGATGATCATTAGAGGCTGCTTCATAGCAGATAACTCTTCTACGGTGTCGTTCGCTTTGGTCAGCGCCATGCGTCATGTGGACCGTATTGGAGAGTATGATTGGGGTTCCTATACCTTTTGCAATTTCCTTAGGGGCATGCGTATGCGCTCGTAGGGTTTGACTAAGGCTTGGTTAGGATTCTACCTATTTCTGCTGGTGAGTATTTCTCTTGTCGTTTCCCATGTATAGGTTAAGAGTGTTTACTGACCGCAGATGTTTGCCTTTGTGTTGGCAATTTTGGGCCTATGAGAGGCTTCCATGTTTGCGCCTTGTGAGTGTGTTAGGTTTAGATACCTATCCACGAGGATGACAATGGCATCATTCCATATTGGCGGAGGTCCCTGTAGCTGAGGGTTTCACTCATTGCCGCATATAGTTGGAGTTGTTGACAACTGATATTATTACATAGATTCCCTATTCTGGGGAGCACTTGGCCATCGATTTTGAAGAGGGGTACCCGACTGGAGTTGAGTATGTGATCTCTACTCGGAGAGTTACTCTCTTTACAGATGGAGGATGGGAGCTCTATTTAAGAGAGCATGCTATTAGGAGCACCACAGGAGAGATCCGTATGCCGATTTTGCCCCCTGTCAGGCGTCACTGGCCTGTATCACAGTTACCCGTTACTGACAACCCATTGTTGGGGGTTGTCGGTTTTTCATTATCAGAGGGCCCCTGCACTCAGGAGATATTTCAGCGTTGGTGGTTCCCTCGCACTATTGGAGCTCAGACCCGCGCCACTCAGTTCATAGGGGATATGGTTCCAGGATCCGTGATGATGACGGATTGGCTAGCCTGTGTCTGAGATTCGACTCATGTGACACAGATTGATAGTTTGACCCAGCGACTGGACCGGGCACATTTCTTTATTTGGCATTTGGGCAGAGATCCGGCAGAGGCAGATTCATTTGATCCTTCCAGCTCAGGCGCTGGCCCCTTAGACGACCCATTTGGCTTTGCCGGTGCAGATCCTCCTTTGTATAGGCCTGACATCTCTGTTGATAGAGATCCAGTGACTCAGGAGGAGTTATATCAGGTGCACAGGATTGATGATGTAGATATTAACACCATTGTCTTCTTCTGATGTGTATTCTTGTTATCTCTTTTGACAGGCCTCTGTTAGATATTGGGTGGTTGTGCCCCATTCTCGCTATATCTTTTGATAGGCTTCTATTAGTAGTAGGGCATTTATGCCCCATTTCCCTGTATTTTTAGTTGTACAGAGATGATGTATGTAGATGATGATGTACTGAGGAATGTATGTACAGTTTTCCATTCCCTATATCATATTTCCATCTATTACCTTTACTGCATATATCATGTTATGCATATGTATGTATTTCTAGAGATATTCAGCATTGACCCTGGATGGTCTTATGACACGGCCCGTACAGATGTCTTCTTCTACAGTTAGCCGTATTGATCATACCCCACCATTATTGGTGGCATCTGATATGCGATCGTGGTATGACATCATGTCACCATCAGACAGGGTGACCGTAGATCACTTGTTGTAGCATACTATGACCCTGTTAATGTTTCAAGTTCCCACAAGATTCGTGGATGGCATGCTGGCGCACTGGGTATCGGAGAGGTAGGTTTTCTGATTTGGGACCCAGGATTTGACTCCCACTCTGGAGGAGTATGCACGATTGACGATGCTGCCACTGGACAGACCTTGCGTGCATATGACTTTGGGGGACATGAGTCAATGGTTCATGACCCTTACTGGATTGAGGCGTAGGGTGGTGCAAGATGAGCTTACATCTGGCCACATTATATCCCATCGTTTTCTGTTTGACAGATTTGGCTCTGAGGATAGTTATACACGACATTCTGGGGATTTCAACACACCGAAGGATCATTGGCGTCTAGCCAGGGTGGATGTACTGCTATTGTGCGTATTGTCATATGTATATATGCCACGGTATATGGATGAGTTGGACATAGGTGTTATCGTGGCAGTGAGAGCTCTCAGGGAGGGTCATACCATCATACCGATGATTATAGCAGAGACTCGAGGTCGCCTATCTGCTTTGCACTTATTCGACAGATCGCCACGGGCAAATTTCGGTCATCTTGTCGTGTGGTTTATGTCACACTTGAGACCGATCGGCACTTTTAGACGGCATCGGTATTGTTTCACCCATGATATAGCCATGTCATACTCCTTTTAGCCTGCGGAGTGTTTGGACGCTATGTCTTGGTCGGTATTTTTGACGGAGATCAGTGATCTATTTAGCATATTACCGTGTCCGGGGCTTAGCTCACCTTACATCTTTATTACTCATGCTCCGAGCATGGATTACCTCCCTCTAGCTGGTTTGAGGGCCATGACTACATATCACCCGATGGCCGTGATGTCGCAGTTTAACCAGTTTCAGGTTTTCATCCTTTTAAGGGGGCGCTGGGCCAGCATTTAGCTTCTCGCTATCTTTTAGCAGAGGATCGATCCCGTGTGTATGCTTGTTGGGATCAGCGTGAGATAGCTTCTTTCTCTGTTAGCCATCCGGTGATGTTTGCGGTATATGTCATGCGTGGATGGAGACAAGAGATTTTATCTACCGCTGGCGAGATCCACAATGATCAGATAGTGACTCAGACGATGGAGAGCCAGGGAGGACATTGATTCCCACATCGAAGAGGAACTAGTTGCCGGGTTGCCAGCATCTCCTTTAGATTCTCCCAGTACTAGGACTGTTGTGATACAACATTCGTCACAATACTTTGAGCAGAGTCTTCATCTGATGACCTTTGAGAGAGACCAGGCTAGATCCTTGATGTTGACAGCCCTTGATGGGAGAGATGCAGCTCTATTAGAGAGAGATGATGCTTTAGCTCATAGAGACGCCGTTATTGTCGAGCGGGATGAGGCTAGATCAGCTAGAGATGCAGTGATAGTTGAGAGGGATAGTGCCATATCTGCCCGGGATGTAGCCGTCACAGATAATCTTGCAAATGAGGTCCCCCTTGCGGCATGATTGCAGAGATGAGCACTTACATTGATGAGCATATGGTCACCATGCAGATGGCTGCAGATCTGTTGGGTCGTGTGGATACCCTCGTACAGGAGACCACAGCTTCGCCTCCTTCTACTGAGAGGGATGCCATGTTCGGCTTGTTAGCTCGCATACACCCTGACTTGTAGATGGGTTTGTATTTTCCTGCACAGACTAGCATAGCCATTTTTGTGACAACCCCAAAATAGGTCCATTCCATCCAACCCATTCTGAGTCGCCAAATACATGGTACAGAAAACAACTACAACTTTATTACAACAATTGTCGTGCAAAATACAACAACATAAATGCTGTGAGTTTTGATACAAATATATACCAACTGTGACTCATGTCCCAACCTTGGATAACACGTCACAATGGCACCCTACATAAAGGTATAGTCAAAAACTATTTTAGAAATTAAAATCTTTGAAAAGTGCTCAAGGAAACCTTCGTACATGGGAGGCCATGCGTCTAGGTTATGATAGATATCATATGCCCACAGAATTATCCTTGGTTGACCCAATAGTCCCCAAAGAAAAACGAGAAGATTACTATCATTTTCTTTCCAATGGTGAGTCTTCTCTTGACATATAATTATCTCCACTGTCTCTAATTGAGAATTATACTCCAAACAAACACCAAGATTATATAGGTAGTGCTCGTAGATATACTCCGCAAGTGGATGTGCACAACCCTGTCTTATGATAACACGAGTTTGTATGTCATTAGACATCTTGTATGATAGTGGCAAAACACCCTTCCAAAGTTGATTTCACCTCACCCTCAACATCTATAGACCACCGTTCTATTCCCCTGTTATTCCCCGCTTGTCCCAGCTACACTTTTATTACCTGAAAAGAATTGTGAAGCAAAAGGGTGAGCACAACTAGCTCAGTAAAGAATATAATGACTAAAGATAAATAAATTATCAATAGTCTTCATCAGTAATAAATTAGAGATTTAGAACATATGGTAGATGATAAAACTTTTCAACCATAGTTGCAGCGGAATGAGCAATCCATTAGAAGAGTCAAATAGACCATAAAATCTATTATCTTCTCCATGTTAAAAGTTCACCAACAATGTTTTATCCCTGTAACATCAATCAACAATTCCTGTCCACAATCACATGTATAACTTATAATCGTAATTGTAGTTCTAAATTCCTTTTCGCATTCAGGACGAAGATAATTTTCATCACTGTCTTTACGAAACATCAAAGATCATGGTTATACCAAATCACGCTTCTTCATAATCAATCACTAATAATAAATTCATCTCTCGCACTACGGGCCAAAGATATTCATCAATGATTCATCTTTGCACTACAGCCAAAGATATTCAACAACAAGTCATCTTTGCACTACGGGCAAAGATATTCATCAATAATTCATCTTTGCACTACTGGCCAAAGATATTCTTCAACAGCTTCATATTTACATTCTGGTGCCAAATATATTAATATCTCAAAGAAATATATAATCATTTCAAAATTTATATAAACAATAATTATAACCATGTTGATCAATTCACCTTTGCACTTAAGCTAAAGATATTCAATTATAAATTCAATTGTCATGATCATACCAAATCACAATTCAACTTTTCACTCATCGCCAAAGAGAATCCTAGTCATGATCATACATACCAATAATCTACCCATCTTTACACTCTAGTGAAAGAGAATTTCAACATCAGGGTTATAAAAATATTATATATGATAATAAAATCAATATAATCAATACATAGTTTTAATCGCTAGAGTAATATTCATAAATCAACTATAATTTGGTTAGAAAAAGAAACCAATTTTGTAGTGAATAGTACCCGTGAATAGTAACTCATAAATAGTAACTCGTGAATAGTAACTCATGAATAGTAACTTATGAATAGTAACCTGTCGTTAATAGTAACTCGTGAATAGTAACTCATGAATAGTAACTCGTGAATAGTAATCCCGACATGAAAAAGTTCCAAATTTGATAAAAAGTTCAAACCAATATTTCGGAATAATGATATTGAAGAAATAATATCATTTATGAAGAAAATAATCTCCATTACTATCCCTTACCTCAAAAGAAAGCAAGACTTACATTGGATATCTGGATATGACGTCAAGGAAACTTGCACTGAAGAATAACAACTCACCAAGTATCTAAATACTCACAAAATACACTCGATAATCTAGAGAGAGAAAGAGAGAAAACTTGTTTCTGGTGTGATTTTCAATTATAACTTAGCCCTCTATTTATAGGAAAATGTTAGCACAACCTGATGGCTTTACCTGCTACTATTCCCACCCACCACATTTGAAAATTCAATTGAGCACATTTCTCACCAACCAAAAGTGGGGCCCACCAATTCTAGAATTTTCCACCGAAATGATTTATAACCTAATTTTCGAATCAGTCACTTCTTAAAATTCATAGCAAATTATATGCTCATTTTTAACGGTTCAAAATTTGTGGACATATACTCAACTTATATATGTATAACATATCCAAAAATTACAACGATCCAACGGTCGGATTAAATATTATAACTCACACAATAAAGCTGTAATAACACCGATTTGATCTTTTAATACCTCCAATCCGACAAAATACTGATAAAACACCTCAACATTAACTCCTTCATTTATAATCACATAAATAAACCTATCATTTATATCCACATCAAATAAATATTTCATTATCATATAAATTAATAATTAATTATTCATAAATAATATTACAGAATCACAATAATGACAACCAGTGCGGTTCGAGGAAAGAGGGGCTTTAGATAAGAATTTCTCCTTCTTCAAGCCGCAATTAGGTGACCAAACCTCTCCTTGACATAACTTTCTAGACATTGCCAATAATGCTATCTAATAAAATTATTCAAATAATATGAATTATTGATCTGATAATGGAGATACTGTGCAGTGACAATTATTGAAACAACAACAATATAAAATATCAACGCAGCAATTATTGAATCAATAAAATAAAATATTGAACAGTAATTACTGTAACAATTATTGAGTAGTGCCTTCTTACGTAAGGATCAATAATTCAACAATACTATGCAATACCGTGTGCTACTGTGAAACCACACATATTACTGTATTTTAACCACCGGGTATTCCAATAGTGTTAACGGTAACAACTACGCCGTTATTCAATTTTGTCATTTTTTTCTTCCGACAGTTATCCGTTATGGGGCCCACAAATAGCTGCACCGTCGTACGAATATTCCCCGACAGAAAGAATTTTCCACGACCAAACGAATATTCCCCGACAATAAAGAATACTTTATAACCACTTGCGTATTTTGAAATAAAAATTCATATATCACCCTTAACTTTAACTTTTATCAATTTAACCATTTACTGGATAGAAAAATTGAATACTTTTATTTCATAAATTTTGGGGTCTTACAATCTCCCCTCCTTATGAAATTTCGTCCCCGAAATTTACGTACCTGGTATTTCAAAGAGTTGAGAATACCTTGCTTCCATTCCAGATTCCATCTTCCCTGTCATCAAGATTTCTCCATTGCTCATCTCCTGTATTTCAGATATCATTCTAGAATACAGATTTAAAACAAAGGTTAATTGACATATCACAATTTGTCAATTTAATTAAGAAAATTCAGCTTAGGTAGGACACTCACTAACGAAGGATATTTCTCGTCTCTCCCTTCCTAGTTCTAATCCGGGATCTCCGCCAAAGATCATATCCCTAAGCTCTGATACCAAATGTGACAACCCCAAAATAGGTCCATTCCATCCAACCCATTCTGAGTCGCCAAATACATGGTACAGAAAATAACTACAACTTTATTACAACAGTTGTCGTGCAAAATACAACAACATAAATGCTGTGAGTTTTGATACAAATATATACCAACTGTGACTCATGTCCCAACCTTGGATAGCACGTCACAATGGCACCTACATAAAGGTATAGTCAAAAACTGTTTTAGAAATTAAAATCTTTGGAAAGTGCTCAAGGAAACCTTCGTACATGGGAGGCCATGCGTCTAGGTTATGATAGATATCATATGCCCATTGCATTATCCTTGGTTGACCTAATAGTCCCCAAAGAAAAACGGAAGATTACTATCATTTTCTTTCCAATGGTGAGTCTTCTCTTGACATATAATTATCTCCACTGTCTCTAATTGAAATTATACTCCAAACAAACACCAAGATTATATAGGTAGTGCTCGTAGATATACTCCGCAAGTGGATGTGCACAACCCTGTCTTATGATAACACGAGTTTGTATGTCATTAGACATCTTGTATGATAGTGGCAAAACACCCTTCCAAAGTTGAATTCACCTCACCCTCAACATCTATAGACCATCGTTCTTTTCCCCTGTTATTCCCCACTTTGTCCCAAATACACTACACTATTAGACACTCGAAAGGTATTGTGAAGCAAAAGGGTGAGCACAACTAGCTCAGTAAAGAATATATTATGACTAAAGATAAATAAATTATAAATAGTCTTCATCAGTAATAAATTAGAGATTTAGAACATATAGTAGATGATAAAACTTTTCAACCATAGTTACAGCGGAACGAACAATCCATTAGAAGAGTCAAATAGACCATAAAATCTATTATCTTCTCCATGTTAAAAGTCCACCAACAATATTTTATCCCTGTAACATCAATCAACAATTCCTGTCCACAATCACATGTATAACTCATAATCATAATTGTAGTTCTAAATTCCTTTTCGCATTCAGGACGAAGATAATTTTCATCACCTATCTTTACCTGAAACATCGAAGATCATGGTTATACCAAATCACAGTTCCTGTTCATAATCATACTAATAAATTCATCTCTGCACTACGGGCCAAAGATATTCATCAATAGTTCATCTTTGCACTACAGGCCAAAGATATTCAACAACAGGTCATCTTTGCACTACGGGCCAAAGATATTCATCAATAATTCATCTTTGCACTACAGGCCAAAGATATTCCTCAACAGTTCATATTTACACTACATGCCAAATATATTAATATCTCAAAGAAATATATAATCATTTCAAAATTTATATAAACAATAATTATAACCATGTTGATCAATTCACCTTTGCACTTAAGCTAAAGATATTCAATTATAAATTCAATGGTCATGATCATACCAGTCACAATTCAACTTTTCACTCATCGGCTAAAGAGAATCCTAGTCATGATCATACCAATAATCTACCCATCTTTACACTCCAAAGAAAGAGAATTTCAACATCGTATTATAAAAATATTATATATGATAATAAAATCAATATAATCAATACATAGTTTTAATCTCCAGAGTAATATTCATAAATCAACTATAATTTGGTTAGAAAAAAGAAACCAATTTTGTAGTGAATAGTACACTCATGAATAGTAACTCGTGAATAGTAACTCATGAATAGTAACTTACGTGAATAATAGTAACTTGTGAATAGTAAATTATAAATAGTAACTCATGAATAGTAACTCGTGAATAAGAACTCATGAATAGTAACCCCGACATGAAAAAAGTTCCAAATTTGATAAAAAGTTCAAACCAATATTTCGGCATAATGATATTGAAGAAATAATATCATTTATGAAGAAAATAATCTCCATTACTATCCCTTACCTCAAAAGAGCAGCACTTCTGACTGGATATCGGATATGACGCTGAAGGAAACTTGCACTGAAGAATAGCAACTCACCAAGTATCTAAATACTCACAAAATACACTCGATAATCTAGAGAGAAAAGAGAAAAACTTGTTTCTGGTGTGATTTTCAATTATAACTTAGCCTCTATTTATAGGAAAATGTGAGCACGCAAAGGCAGACTTAACTCGCAACTCCTGATGGCTTTACCTCTACTATTTCCCACCCACCACATTTGAAAATTCAATTGAGCACATTTCTCACCAACCAAAAGTGGGGCCCACCAATTCTAGAATTTTCCACCAAAATGATTTATAACCTAATTTTCAATCAACACCTCTTAAAATTCATAACAAATTATACGCTCATTTTAACGGTTCAAAATTTGTGGACATATACTCAACTTATATATGTATAACATATCCAAAAATTACAACGATCCAACTAGTTTGGATTAAATATTATAACTCACACAATAAAGTCAGTAATAACACCGATTTGATCTTTTAATACCTCCAATCCGGCAAAAATACTTGATAAAACACCTCAACATTAACTCCTTCATTTATAACCACATAAATAAACCCATCATTTACATCCACATCAAATAAATATTTCATTATCATATAAATCAATAATTAATTATTCATAAATAATATTACAGAATCACAATAATGACAACCAAAGCGGTTCTGGAAAGAGGGGCTTTCAGATAAGAATTTCTCTCATCTTGGCGTGCAATTAGGTGACCAAACCTCTCCTTGACAAAACTTTCTAGACCTTGCCAATAATGCTATCTAATAATATTATTCAAATAATATGAATTATTGATCCGATAATGGAGATATCGCATGCGGTGACAATTATTGAAACAACAATAATATAAAATATCAACGCAAAGAATTATTGAATCAATAAAATAAAATATTGAATAAAGAATTATCGTAACAATTATTGAGTAGTGCCTTTCTTTACGTAAGGATCAATAATTCAACAATAATGTGCAATACTGGTAGCTATCGTGAAACCACATGCCAGATTCGTATTTTAACCACCGGGTATTCCAACAAAGTTAAATTCAGTAACAACTACGCTACAGTTATTCAATTTTGTCATTTTCTTCTTCCTAGCGCTTATCCGTTATGGGGCCCACAAATAGCTTCGCCGTCATTTAATATTCCCTACGTAAGGAATATTCCACGACCAAACGAATATTCCCCGACAATAAAGAATACTTTATAACCACTTGCGTATTTTGAAAAAAAATTCATATATCACCCTTAACTTTAACTTTTATCAATTTAACCATTTACTGAATAGAAAAATTGAATATTTTTATTTCATAAAATTCGGTCTTACAATCTCCCTCCTTATGAAATTTAAGTCCCAAAATTTACGTACTCGTATATTTTAAAGAGTTGAGAATACCTTGCTTCCATTCCAGATTCCATCTTTCCTGTCATCATGATTTCTCCATTGCTCATCTCCTGTATTTCAGATATCATTCTAGAATACAGCTTCAAAACAAAGGTTAATTGACATATCACAATTTGTCAACTTAAGTAAGAAAATTCAGCTTAGGTAGGACACACACTAGCGAAGGATATTTCTCGTCTCTCCCTTCCTAGTTCTAATCCGGGATCTCCGCCAAAGATCATATCCCTAAGCTCTGATACCAAATGTGACAACCCCAAAATATGTCCATTCCATCCAACCCATTCTGAGTCGCCAAATACATGGTACAGAAAACAACTACAACTTTATTACAACACTTGTCGTGCAAAATACAACAACATAAATGCTGTGAGTTTTGATACAAATATATACCAACTGTGACTCATGTCCCAATCTTGGATAGCACGTCACAATGGCACCCTACATAAAGGTATAGTCAAAAAGCTGTTTTAGAAATTAAAATCTTTGGAAAGTGCTCAAGGAAACCTTCGCATATGGGGAGGCCATGCGTCTAGGTTATGATAGATATCATATGCCCACGTAATTATCCTTGGTTGACCCAATAGTCCCCAAAGAAAAAGAGAGATTACTATCATCTTCTTTCCAATGGTGAGTCTTCTCTTGACATATAATTATCTCCACTTTGTCTCTAATTGAGAATTATACTCCAAAGAAACACCAAGATTATATAGGTAGTGCTCGTAGATATACTCCATGAAGTGGATGTGCACAACCCTGTCTTATGATAACACGAGTTTGTATGTCATTAGACATCTTGTATGATAGTGGCAAAACACCTTTCCAAAGTTGAGTTCACCTCACCCTCAACATCTATAGACCACCGTTCTTTTCCCCTGTTATTCCCCGCTTGTCCCAAATTTACACTCGTATTACACAGAAAAGGAATTGTGAAGCAAAAGGTGAGCACAACTAGCTTTCGAGAAAGAATATATTATGACTAAAGATAAATAAATTATAAATAGTCTTCATCAAGAATAAATTGGAGATTTAGAACATATGGTAGATGATAAAACTTTTCAACCATAGTTGCAAATGGTAACGAACAATCCATTAGAAGAGTCAAATGTACCATAAAATCTATTATCTTCTCCATGTTAAAAGTCCACCATCAATATTTTATCCCTGTAACATCAATCAACAATTCCTGTCCACAATCACATGTATAACTCATAATCATAATTGTAGTTCTAAATTCCTTTTCGCATTCAGGACGAAGATAATTTTCATCACCGTCTTTACCAAACATCAAAGATCATGGTTATACCAAATCACGCCTCTGCTCATAATCATACTAATAAATTCATCTCTGCACTACGGGCCAAAGATATTCATCAACAGTTCAACTTTTGCACTACAGCCAAAGATATTCAACAACAGGCATCTTTTCCCTTACGGGCCAAAGATATTCATCAATAATTCATCTTTGCACTACAGGCCAAAGATATTCCTCAACAGTTCATATTTACACTACAGGCCAAATATATTAATATCTCAAAGAAATATATAATCATTTCAAAATTTATATAAACAATAATTATAACCATGTTGATCAATTCACCTTTGCACTTAAGTTAAAGATATTCAATTATAAATTCAATGGTCATGATCATACCAGTCACAATTCAACTTTTCTCACTTCGGCCAAAGAGAATCCTAGTCATGATCATACCAATAATCTACCCATCTTTACACTCCAAAGGAAAGAGAATTTCAACATCGTATTATAAAATATTATATATGATAATAAAATCAATATAATCAATACAATGTTTTAATCTCCAGAGTAATATTCATAAATCAACTAAAATTTGGTTAGAAAAAGAAACCAATTTTGTAGTGAATAGTACCCGTGAATAGTAACTCATGAATAGTAACCCGTCGTGAATAGTAACCCGTCGTGAATAGTAACTTGTGAATAGTAAATTATAAATAGTAACTCATGAATAGTAACTCGTGAATAGTAACTCATGAATAGTAACCCCGACATGAAAAAGTTCCAAATTTGATAAAAAGTTCAAACCAATATTTCGGCATAATGATATTGAAGAAATAATATCATTTATGAAGAAAATAATCTCCATTACTATCCCTTACCTCAAAAGAAAGCAAAGACTTACATTGGATATCGGATATATATTTGAAGGAAACTTGCAATCAAGAATAGCAACTCACCAAGTATCTAAATACTCACAAAATACACTCGATAATCTAGAGAGAAAAGAGAAAAACTTGTTTTACGGTGTGATTTTCAATTATAACTTAGCCTCTATTTATAGGAAAATGTTAGCACGCAAAGGCGGACTTAACTCGCAACTTTGATGGCTTTACCTGCTACTATTCCCACCCACCACATTTGAAAATTCAATTGAGCACATTTCTCACCAACCAAAAGTGGGGCCCACCAATTCTAGAATTTTCCACCAAAATGATTTATAACCTAATTTTTGAATCAGTCACCTCTTAAAATTCATAACAAATTATACGCTCATTTTTAACGGTTCAAAATTTGTGGACATATACTCAACTTATATATGTATAATATATCCAAAAATTACAACGATCCAACGGTCGGATTAAATATTATAACTCACACAATAAAGTCATAATAACAATCGATTTGATCTTTTAATACCTCCAATCCGACAAAATACTGATAAAACACCTCAACATTAACTCCTTCATTTATAACCACATAAATAAACCCATCATTTACATCCACATCAAATAAATATTTCATTATCATATAAATTAATAATTAATTATTCATAAATAATATTACAGAATCACAATAATGACAACCAGGCAGTTCCTAGGAAAGAGGGGGCTTTCCGATAAGAATTTCTCCTTACTGGCGCGCAATTAGGTGACCAAACCTCTCCTTGACAAAACTTTCTAGACATTGCCAATAATGCTATCTAATAATATTATTCAAATAATATGAATTATTGATCTGATAATGGAGATACTGTGCAGTGACAATTATTGAAACAACAATAATATAAAATATCAACGCAGCAATTATTGAATCAATAAAATAAAATATTGAATAAGAATTCTCGTAATAATTATTGAGTAGTGCCTTCTTCACGTAAGGATCAATAATTCAACAATAATGTGCAATACTGTATGCCATCTTGTGAAACCACGCCAGACATCAGTATTTTAACCACCGGTATTCCAACATTATTAATTGTAAATAACTTCGCCGTTATTCAATTTTGTCATTTTCTTCTTCCGGCGCTTATCCGTTATGGGGCCCACAAATAGCTTCGCCGTCAATGCGATTAATATTCCAGAAGGAATATTCCACGACCAAACGAATATTCCCCGACAATAAAGAATACTTTATAACCACTTGCGTATTTTGAAAAAAAAAAAATTCATATATCACCCTTAACTTTAACTTTTATCAATTTAACCATTTCTTTGAATAGAAAAATTGAATATTTTATTTCATAAAATTCGGTCTTACAATCTCCCTCCTTATGAAATTTCGTCCCCAAATTTACGTATTCTGTATTTTAAAGAGTTGAGAATACCTTGCTTCCATTCCGATTCCATCTTTCCTCACATCATGATTTCTCCATTGCTCATCTCCTCGTATTTCGGATATCATTCTAGAATACGACTTCAAAACAAAGGTTAATTGACATATCACAATTTGTCAACTTAAGTAAGAAAATTCAGCTTAGGTAGGACACACACTAGCGAAGGATATTTCTCGTCTCTCCCTTCCTAGTTCTAATCCGGGATCTCCGCCAAAGATCATATCCCTAAGCTCTGATACCAAATGTGACAACCCCAAAATATGTCCATTCCATCCAACCCATTCTGAGTCGCCAAATACATGGTACAGAAAACAACTACAACTTTATTACAACACTTGTCGTGCAAAATACAACAACATAAATGCTGTGAGTTTTGATACAAATATATACCAACTGTGACTCATGTCCCAATCTTGGATAGCACGTCACAATGGCACCCTACATAAAGGTATAGTCAAAAACTGTTTTAGAAATTAAAATCTTTGGAAAGTGCTCAAGGAAACCTTCGTACATGGGAGGCCATGCGTCTAGGTTATGATAGATATCATATGCCCACAGAATTATCCTTGGTTGACCCAATAGTCCCCAAAGAAAAAAGAGAAGATTACTATCATCTTCTTTCCAATGGTGAGTCTTCTCTTGACATATAATTATCTCCACTGTCTCTAATTGAGAATTATACTCCAAAGAAACACCAAGATTATATAGGTAGTGCTCGTAGATATACTCCGCAAGTGGATGTGCACAACCCTGTCTTATGATAACACGAGTTTGTATGTCATTAGACATCTTGTATGATAGTGGCAAAACACCCTTCCAAAGTTGAGTTCACCTCACCCTCAACATCTATAGACCACCGTTCTTTTCCCCTGTTATTCCCCGCTTGTCCCAGCTACACTCGTATTACCTGAAAGGAATTGTGAAGCAAAAAGGTGAGCACAACTAGCTCAGTAAAGAATATATTATGACTAAAGATAAATAAATTATAAATAGTCTTCATCAGTAATAAATTGGAGATTTAGAACATATGGTAGATGATAAAACTTTTCAACCATAGTTGCAGCGGAACGAACAATCCATTAGAAGAGTCAAACAGACCATAAAATCTATTATCTTCTCCATGTTAAAAGTCCACCATCAATATTTTATCCTCAGAACATCAATCAACAATTCCCATCCCACAATCACATGTATAACTCATAATCATAATTGTAGTTCTAAATTCCTTTTCGCATTCGTGATTTAAGATAATTTTCATCACCGTCTTTACCTCAAACATCAAAGATCATGGTTATACCAAATCACAGCCTGCTCATAATCATACTAATAAATTCATCTACGCACTACGGGCCAAAGATATTCATCAACAGCTCATCTTTGCACTACAGCCAAAGATATTCAACAACAGTCATCTTTGCACTACGGGCCAAAAAGATATTCATCAATAATTCATCTTTGCACTCTGAAGCCAAAGATATTCCTCAACGATTCATATTTACACTACAGGCCAAATATATTAATATCTCAAAGAAATATATAATCATTTCAAAATTTATATAAACAATAATTATAACCATGTTGATCAATTCACCTTTGCACTTAAGTTAAAGATATTCAATTATAAATTCAATGGTCATGATCATACCAGTCACAATTCAACTTTTCACTACTGGCCAAAGAGAATCCTAGTCATGATCATACCAATAATCTACCCATCTTTACACTCCAGTGAAAGAGAATTTCAACATCAGGGTTATAAAAATATTATATATGATAATAAAATCAATATAATCAATACAATGTTTTAATCTCCAGAGTAATATTCATAAATCAACTAAAATTTGGTTAGAAAAAGAAACCAATTTTGTAGTGAATAGTACCCGTGAATAGTAACTCATGAATAGTAACTTGTAAATGAATAAGACTTCGTCGTGAATAGTAACTTGTGAATAGTAAATTATAAATAGTAACTCATGAATAGTAACTCATGAATAGTAACCCCGACATGAAAAAGTTCCAAATTTGATAAAAAGTTCAAACCAATATTTCGGCATAATGATATTGAAGAAATAATATCATTTATGAAGAAAATAATCTCCATTACTATCCTTACCTCAAAAAAGCGGACTTACATTCGGATATCGGATATGAATGAAGGAAACTTGCCTTTGAAGAATAATAGCAACTCACCAAGTATCTAAATACTCACAAAATACACTCGATAATCTAGAGAGAGAAAGAGAAAAACTTGTTTACGTGTGTGATTTTCAATTATAACTTAGCCCTCTATTTATAGGAAAATGTTAGCTTGCAGCAAAGCGGACTTAACTCTAGAACTCCGATAGCTTTACCTGCTACTATTCCCACCCACCACATTTGAAAATTCAATTGAGCACATTTCTCACCAACCAAAAGTGGGGCCCACCAATTCTAGAATTTTCCACCAAAATGATTTATAACCTAATTTTCGAATCAGTCACCTCTTAAACTTCATAACAAATTATACGCTCATTTTTAACGGTTCAAAATTTGTGGACATATACCCAACTTATATATGTATAACATATCCAAAAATTACAACGATCCAACGGTCGGATTAAATATTATAACTCACACAATAAAGCTGTAATAACACCGATTTGATCTTTTAATACCTCCAATCCGACAAAATACTGATAAAACACCTCAACATTAACTCCTTCATTTATAACCACATAAATAAACCCATCATTTACATCCACATCAAATAAATATTTCATTATCATATAAATTAATAATTAATTATTCATAAATAATATTACTGTAATCACAATAATGACAACCAGCGGTTCTTGTGAAAGAGGGGCTTCCGATAAGAATTTCTCCTCATCTTGGCGCAATTAGGTGACCAAACCTCTCCTCGACAAAACTTTCTAGACATTGCCAATAATGCTATCTAATAATATTATTCAAATAATATGAATTATTGATCCGATAATGGAGATCTTCATGCAAATGACAATTATTGAAACAACAATAATATAAAATATCAACGCAGAATTATTGAATCAATAAAATAAAATATTGAATAAGAATTACATAACAATTATCGAGTAGTGCCTTCTTACGTAAGGATCAATAATTCAACAATCTTGTCTGCAATCTGGTAAAGCTCTTCTGCGTGAAACCACGCGTAGACATCGTATTTTAACCACTGGGTATTCCAACATTGTTAACGCTAACAACTACGCCAATTATTCAATTTTGTCATTTCTTCTTTTCGACGCTTATCCGTTATGGGGCCCACAAATAACTTCGTCAGTATTTAATATTCCCACGGAAGAAATATTCCACGACCAAACGAATATTCCCAGACAATAAAGAATACTTTATAACCACTTGCGTATTTTGAAAAAAAATTCATATATCACCCTTAACTTTAACTTTTATCAATTTAACCATTTACTGAATAGAAAAATTGAATATTTTTATTTCATAAAATTCGGGGTCTTACAATTTTGTCCTGTACAGTTTACATTGTGTATATCAAACATCATTATATATAGCAGGGAAATATATTTTTGATCACTTCCCTTTTTAGATATGCTCTGATATTTACTTGATATTTTGCCTACTTCTTCAGGACTTGTGATCTTGATGTATTCTGAATTCCTCCTGGATGGATGGACATTGAGTTGTCTCTGGATAGTTCAGAATGGATCATTGATCTGGGTGTATGTTGCCTCCTTTTTAGTTCTAATAAAAGGACTCTAACTCATGCAAGCATACATGGGTCAAAAAATAATATAGAGTAAGTAAAGTATCGATCCACGGAGAAAGATTTCTAAATTAAACTATTATGCATCAACTGTATCACTAATTTTATATGCTTAAACTAAATACTTAAGATTTTGAATTACTCTAAAATCAAATAACAAATAAAAGAAGAATATTAATGTAATAAATCAAATCTGAAAATAATGGGATCCTAACTTCATTTAATAGTTCATCTAAATATCACCATCATTCAAGATTATTCACGTATCACAGAAAATTAGCCAAGAGCACGAATGTAGACATAACCATTTTTCAATGAATTATGACCTACTTACATAATATCCACATACAATAGAAATCATGTAATCATCAATAAAACCAAAATCACTATATTTCTATGTGAAATTACAGCCATATTGAATTTAAGCACAAGCCCTTATATAACTCTCATGGTGAAACATTATATGTCTATCTGATTCACTAAGTATAAAGCTAAGCAATTCAGCCCCATACACGCATGCTATTATGATTACAACCATACTCGCATGTTATTTTTCAATTCCATACAAGTACATAGAATGAATGGTGATCAAGCATTCATGCAATCAAATCAACCATAATAGAAATTCCTGATGAAATGCTAACAATCCAGCAATCAAGCCATCAATCAGACTACATATTAAAATCTGTTAGAATCCCATAATGGAGTTTAGTTCATGTCTGAACCAAAAGTCACTATGGGATTAAAGCAACACATGGAAAATAACTAGCAATTGAAAGAGAAGATAGAATTGATCAAACTCAATTGCTGATTATAATCCAAACATGATGTTCAAATCCTCAACAATCTCCAGCAACATAACAGCAGTATGTAGTCAATGATTGAATTCTAATGCAGAGATACAAAATATTAAGTCTATGCTTGGCTCCAAGTTGGAATTCGTTCAAAGCGTAAAACCCTAGTTCTATATTATGAAAAACTCGTGAAAACCAAAGATAGTCGCGTCTGGTACCAACCAGAATAGTTTATACAACCTCAAATACTTCAAATTTCAAAAATAAAATAAAGTCAGCAACTGCAAATGATGACACGACGTCTTTTAGCGTCATGATCCTTTGTAAATATAGACGCAGTCTTGGGTGTGCAAATCTGCTCTGTCGGTTGATGGCGGCGCAGCACATCTTTTAACTCAATAATAGGCTACTTGCCACGCGCTTCATTTCGAATCCTCAAGTTCTGCTACTGCTGCTTCCTTATCATGCTGCTTTTGCTTCTTTGTCCATCGATGCCCAATTTCTTTCGTCCATTAGACCCTCATGTCACGCCTTCGCTGATCTCAGGCCACCTACCAACGCCAAGCTACTCCATTTCCTGCATTTTTACACCAAAGGAGTTCTCAGTACATGCAATGCAAAACAAAAAAAAATACAACTAAAAACACACTAAAATGTGCTTAAGCTGGGTATAGTTCTCGTGAATTGATATCCAATAAGTAGGTATAAAATCTACTTATCAAATACCACCAAACTTGAACTATTGCTTGCCCTTAAGCAATGCATACTACATAAACACTGAAAATACAATTACAATGCTATGCAACTAGATCATGATGCAAATGAGTCTCACATTCTCCAGCTATAACAAATTTCAGTCCAATATGCCTTAGTGAATTCTCCGGATTCAAGAATGAAACTTCAAACGAAGCCATAGACATAAGATCATACACTCAAGTAATCCATACATGCTATAAAGATGTTGTGTGTGTGAGTTGTGTTCACCAAAACTTGATTAAAGCAAGAATACACATGCTAAGTTGCTCAAAACAGAAAATTACAGTCTAAATCAAGATTCATGTATATTTATGCAACAAAGACTGTTCCAACTTATCAAAACAAACTAAGGTTCAACAATGGGTTTAACTACTTCATTTCTACTCACGAGGGCGATTTTTGCTCTTTCCCACGGTGTTTATTGCTATTTTTTTCTTCTTTTTTTATACAGCGAGTGCGTTTTACGCTCCATCTCGCCCCTTCCAAAGAGTCAATAATTCAGCTCAAGAAGGTTTTAAGATAGCTTTTTCATTTTTTATAGCATACCCATGTGTCCCCAAAGTTTGATTATCAATGTTTTTTTCATAGTCCAAATCCATTTTCCACATAATTCTCTTTTTAAAACCACATTTCCTATCAAGCAATGCAACACATAATTCTTATGCCTACAAGCAATTATGAACACAGTAGTGCAAACCGAAAGAATCTAAACAACATCCTTGATCATATCATGTAAAACATTATATCTAAGCTTAAGATATCCATTAAATTCAACAATCCTTCAAGATTCAAATTCATCATTGGCTGGACATAACTTACATAAAGCTAGAACTGTGAGAAATGCAACTAAACATCAAATGCAACTAAACATATACTAACACACAATATAATAATGACTAAAAACAGAAAAATTATATGCAACTTTTATCTAACACATAAAACATGCAAACTTTTAAACTAATCATGCAACTATATGCAACTACCCTACTACCCAATACCCCCAAACTTAAAATATTCATTGTCTCAATGGATGAAGGTAAATGGTTTGAGAAACTCCCCTACTGCTCAGCTGCACCACCCTCCTCGGGTGGTAAATCCGGTGGTGGATATGGCACGACTATCCCGAACTGTGGCCACTCAAGCATGGTCCCTTGCTGTGCAAACGCCTCCTCTAACGACCTCATTAGACCCATAGCAAATGCTGCAAAGTTGTCGTACATAGCGTCGACCTTCCGCTCCAACCTTCGGAGCTGTCGATCCCCAATAGCAGCAGTTGCTTGAGCTGATGTTCCCAGCCCAATCCTCGAATTTGGCGATGGTGGCATGAGTGATATCTTGGCTCGAGTTCTGCATTTGTTCATCATAGAAGAATGTCACCAAGTATAGGGTAGTCCGCGTATACTGGTTATTCCAGCAGAATAATAAAGAATAGAATAACAGAAGTTCTCTTCATGAATACCAAAAGAAATAATATCCCTTACCGTAAAATAAACTGAATATAAGAGTAGTGAAGTAACAGAAAACTCTTCTTCTTTCTCTCTATAATTTCTCTCTCTAGAGTTCAGTGAATTCGTAAGAAAATAATGAAGGAATGAGCTTCTATTTATAGAATAATAGAAGAAGTACTATTAAGAAAAATAATTCACGGATTAACAGTAGGAAACTCACTGATTGCTCATCAGACGCTTAATTCTCAAATGTTAACATAAAAGTCAAAGAAAAAAACAAAATCTATAACAATTATATATATATAAACACATGCCTTTGAAAAAAAATCATACTCCACTCGACAACATCAATCCCACCCAATTTTGACAACTTAACCACTTTACTTATTTATATATATATATATATATATAACTCTAATATATATATAAGTAATAAATAAAAACTGAGATGACTTCTCACGTAAGCATTAATAATCAATACCGTGTGCTACTATGCAACCACACGTATTACTGTAATTTTACTACTGAGTAGTTCAACAGTATTAACGGTAAAACTTCCGTCGTTATTTTCATAAATTATTTTTGTCATTTTCTCATTCCGACAATAATTCCGTTGTGGGGTCCACCAATGATTGTGCCGTTGTACGAATATTCCCTGTTAAAACGAATATTCCCCGACCAATCGAATATTATATAACAACTTGCGTACTTTGCAAAATTTATAAATATTACCCAAAACTATAACATTATATCAAATTTACTCCATAATTTTCAAAAATGATATTTATAGAAAATTCATCTTTATTTATAAAAGTTGGGGTCTTACAACCTCCCCTTTTTATGAAATTTCGCCCTCAAAATTAGGGTACGTACCTGGTATGTCGAAGAGGTAAGGATACCTTGACTTCATTTCAGATTCTAACTCTCAAGTCATTTCCTCAACATATGGTTTCTCCACAAAACTTTGACTTGAGGTATAACCTTGGAGCGTAGAATATGTTCCTTCTTAACCAAGATTTGAACAGGAACCTCTTCATACGTCAAATCTTCCGCTATTTCATCCGATTCTAACTCAATAATGTGGTTCGGGTCTTTCACATATTTACGTAACATGGATATGTGAAAAATGTTATGAACACGAGACATACTTGGCGGTAAAGCGAGTCTATAGGCCACAGTTCCTATTCGATCGAGGATTAAAAATGGGCCGATGAATCAAGGATTGAGCTTTCCTCTCTTTCCAAATCTCGTAACCCCTTTCCATGGAACAACTCGTAATAACACATGATCTCCTATATCAAATTCCACGTCCTTTCGATGAAGATCAGCATAACTCTTTTGTCGATCTTGTGAGGTTTTTATACGTTGTCGGATCGTTTGAATTTTTTTCAGAGTCATACGCACTACAACTCAGGTCCTAACAACGTTCCTTCACCCACCTCATCCCAGCTTACTGGAGAACGACACTTTCTTCCATACAACGCTTCAAATGGAGCCATGCCAATACTTACTTGATAACTGTTGTTGTAGGAAAACTCTACCAATGGTAAGAACTTGTCCCAACTTCCCTTGAAATCAAGGACACACGTCTTAATAGATCTTCAAGAGTTTGAATAGTCCTCTCCGATTGTCAGGTCCAATCGAGGATGATATGTCGAGCTAAATCATAAGTCTGTGCCCATAGCTTTTTTTTGCAAACTAACCCAAAATCGTGAAGTGAATCTTGGGTCTCGATCAGAAACTATGGATACCAGCATACCATGCAGTCTTACAATCTCGTTTATGTACATACGAGCAAGACGTTCAAGTGTATAAATTTCTCGTATCGGTAAGAAATGAGAAGACTTGGTCAATCTATCAACAATGTCCCAAATCGCATCTATACCTTGAGAAACCTTAGGAAGACCGGTAACGAAATCCATGGTAATGTGCTCCCATTTCCATTCTGGAATTTCAAGTGGTTACAATGGACCTTTTGGTACTTGATGCTCCGCTTTGACTCGTTGACAAGCTAGACACCTTGAGATAAACAGCGCTATCTCTCTCTTCATATTGCTCCACCAAAATGTATGACAAATATCATGATACATTTTAGTACTCCCAGGATGGATTGCAAACGGTGTGTTGTGCGCTTCCATCATGATTTTATACTTTAAATCAGGGTCGTTAGGAACACAAAGTCTGGAGTTGACTCGAAGTTTTCCTTCTTCATCGATTCTTGCTTCCCGGGCTTAGCACCTTCTTGCACTTTCTTCCTCATACGCATCAACTCCGGTCTATAGCTTGAGCAGCTTTAACTTTATCAATTAAAGTTGGTTCTACTCGTATATTTATCATCATCACATGGGTCCCTGAAGTCTTTAACTCTATCTCCATCCTTTGCAAGTCACACAAAATGGGCCTTTGTGTTGACAATATCGCATTCGTACTTGCATATGATCCTCTACTCAATCGTCGACTACTACGTTCGCTTTTCTAGGATGGTATTGGATGGTATGATCATAATCTTTCAATAGTTCAAAAACCAACGTCGTTGTCGCATGTTGAGTTCCTTTTGAGTGAAGAAATATTTGAGGCTTTTATGATCCATAAAGATCTCCACCTTCTCCTCATACAAGTAATGCCTCCAAATCTTTAGTCACGAAGACAACAAATTTGCCAATTCTAGATCATGAGTAGGATAATTCCTCTCATATTCCTTGAGTTGTCTTGAGGCATAGGCTATGACTTTTCCATGTTGCATGAGAACACATCCCAACCCTTTGCAGGAAGCATCATTTGTAGATGACAAATCCTCCGAGGCGGATGGTATTGTCGAGCAGGTGCTAAAATGAGTCTCCTCTTGAGTTCTTGAAAACTCTTCTCATTCTTCGCTCCAATTGAACTTTGTATCTTTCCGAGTCAATTTGAGTTAATGGAGTAGCGATTCAAGAAAATCCTTCCATGAATCTCCCGATAATAACCAAATAAACAGAAAAACTACGTGCCTTGATCATTGATTTAGGTTGCTCCCGAATTTGAATAGCTTCAATCTTTCTTTGGGTCAACGGATATTCCATGACTTGATACCACGTGCCCAAGGAATGCTACTTCCTCAAGCGAAACTCGCATTTCTTCAACTTGGCATAAAGCTTATATTCACGAAGCTTTTGGAGTGTCAGCCTCAAGTGTTTTTCATGATCTCCATGGCTTTTGGAATAAATAAGGATATCATCAATAAAGACGACCACAAAGTGATCCAAATATTCCTTGAATACTCGGTTCATCATATCTATGAAGGCAGCAGGAGTATTAGTCAATCCAAAGGACATGACTAGGAATTCATAATGCCGTCTTAGTTCTCGAAAGCTATCTTTGGAATGTCATCTGTTCTAATCTTCAATTGGTGATATCCGGAACGAAGATCAATCTTTGAAAAGAATTTGGCTCCTTGCAACTGGTCAAACAGGTCATCAATACGTGGCAATGGGTACCTATTTTTGATGGTGACATGATTAAACTCCCGATAATCAATACAAAGTCGCATACTCCCATCTTTCTTCTTCACGAATAGAACAGGAGCACCCCAAGGAGAAGTACTAGGACGAATAAAGCCATTGTCTAACAATTCCTGCAGTTGGGTCTTTAACTCCTGAAGTTCAGTAGGAGCCATTCGATATGGGGCTTTAGAAATGGGTTTTGTACCGGGTTCAAGGTCGATACAAAATTCAATTTCACGCTCTGGGGGTAGGCCAGGAAGTTCTTCGGGGAATACGTCAGGAAATTTATTAACAACAGAAATATCATTCAAAGCTGACGTATTTTTGTTTAGATCTGTGACATGAGCTAAGAAAGCTTGACATCCGTTTTTTAATAAACGAATAGCTTTATGGCTTGAGATGACCGTGATTGATTTTAATGGTTTGGTCGCTTGAATTCGCATAATAGGTTGATTAGGAATATGAAAGCTAACAACCTTACGAAAACAATCAATTTTTGCATGATAAGTAGTTAACCAATCAATCCCTAGAATCACGTCAAATGCAAGTATTTTCAATGAAATAAGATCGACAGGTAATATGAGGGTACCGATTTAAACCAAACAAGACTTATAAACAGTGGATGTAATGAAGGTTTCTCCCAATGGAGTTTCCATAGATAAGTTAAAATCTAATTTCTCTGAAGTCAAATTTAATCGTTGAGCGCAAGTAGGAGAAATAAAAGAATGGGTAGAACCGGTATCAAATAAAGTATAGACTTCGCTAGAGTTTATGATAAGCTTACTCGTGATGACCTCATTCGGGTTCCTTGCTTTCTGGGAGGTCATAACAAACGCTCTCCTTTGCACTATCGACTTTGACTTTTCTGGGACAGCCTTTGGTGCCTCCATCCTAGCTGAATTTGTCTTCGGTGAACGACAAAATCGGGCTAAGTGACCTTCTCTTCCACAATTATAACATGCTTTGACGCTGACATCGCTTAATTTGGATTGATGTGTCCCTCCCCTCCGCATTTGAAACTATGATAGGTGGTCTTTCTCCTTCCTTAACAACGGGTCTTTGGTGCTGACGTCTTTCCATCATTGTTGAATCTCCTCTTCTTGAAATGTCCATTCTTATTGTTTTGGCCCTGATTACCACCGAAGTGGTTACCATTTCGGCTGTTGATTCCCTCCACGCTTGTTGTCACCGCTTGATGATTGCTCTCACTTTTGAGTATTATCATTTCTTTGTTTGCTCTCTTTTTGGTTGCATTAACTCGTTATCGCGCTCCACCTGAGCCCTATTTATAACATCTGAATACAAACATAATTTATGAGAAATAAGATGTTGACGTAACTCCGGCTTCAAACCTCTTAAAAACATTCGCGCCATTCTCTCTTCATTATCCACCAAGTGGGACGCAAACCGAGATAACTCCGTAAATTTTTCCTCGTATTGCGATACGGTCATATTGTTTTGCTCCAATTTGATAAACTCCACCTCCTTCATGTGACGAATACTTTCGGGAAAGTATTTGTCATTGAACAGCTCTTGGAACTTCTCCCAAGGAATCTTCAGTATGGAAGGTTGAGTATATTTTACCGATTCCCACAAGTAATCTGCCTCTCCATGCAACATAAAGGCGGCAAAGGGAACCTTTTGCTCCTCGGAGCATCCCAAGACATCAAATATCTTGGTGATCAGCTTTACCCATGCTTCCGCCATAAGTGGTTTTGGCTCTTCCTTAAACTCCGGTGGTCCCAGCTCCTTGAACTGTTTAGCGGTGACTGCCCGAGAGTTCCAGTGTTTCTACCTACATTTTGGACAAGAGCCGCTCTCGCCTGCTGTTGCATGAATTGCATAAAGCTTCTGAACAATCCATCATTCATCATTTGGTCAGTGTTGTTGTTTTCATGAGGATTGTCGCCTTCCTGATGCACATTATCCTGATTATTGATATGTGGTGAATCAACGGCCGCCTGTGCTCCATTGCTATTCTTAACATTCTCGGATTTCATTTTCAGATACTGCCACAAAACAAAAGTTAATTGACATGTAACATATTATCCATATACTCTGACCGACCAATCAAATACCAAATAAACTTAGGTAGGTCATACTAGCGAAAGAATTCCCCGTCTCTCCCCTCTTAGTTCTATTCTCACATCTTAGCCAGGGATCATATCCCTAAGCTTTGATACCAACTGTGACGCCCCCAAAATTAGGTATACATCACTCATCTTGGGTCGTCAGATACATGGTACAAAATACAAATACAACTTACTAATACAACTGTCGTGTACAATACGACAAAACATAACTGTGAGTTTGAATACAATTATTGTCTACTAGAGATTATACAAACTCAAAAGGAGTCCTCATTACAATTATTAACACACTATTTCACAGAATAGTGAGGACTACTAATGTTATCCTCCGGACCGCCACTCCGCTCCCCGACTAGTCCCTCGCTATGTTCTCATTTCAAGAGAATAAAGAAAGAAAGGGTGAGCTCAACTAGCCCAAAGAAGAAATATTATGACTAAGATAATGCGTAAAATTATCGTTAGCCTTCAACAGTGTTAAACTGATAAAATATAACAACATCAAGTTTAACTGCAGCGGAACAAGCAATCCATTAAAAGAGTCAAGTAGAGAATAAAATCTACTATCTTTTATGATTTAAAAGGTTTTTCAACACTTTTATCGGCGAGACTCACGACAATAAATAATCCACATCACCGAATCACCCTTACACTGACCAAGGATATTCTTTAGTATCACGACCATAATTATCCATGCACTACGGGCTAAGAATATTTGTGTATTCATTAATGGTCATGATCATGCCAACAACTGTCCATCAATGCACTACTGACCAATGAGGACTTTTACCACATTATTTGTAACATTACGGTCATAATTACAATGAATAATCCCTGGTCATAATCATACCAAGTCCATCTATGCATTACAGGTCACAGATGACTTTCAACAACATATAAACATGAGGATGATGACAATGATATAAGAATTCAATAAAACAAGTTCAAGAATTAATTTATCCAGGAACTAATAACGTCCAAATTGTCAACATGATCTTTGCTTTGTAGAGTAAAAATTCAAGAATGCTTAGAAGAATATTTCCATGAAAAGATACTGGATGAAACGCAAATATCATGGATATTCCACTAATTTCATGGAGTATAGAAGTCAAAACTTTAACCAACTGAGTATAATAACAAATGGAATAACAAAAGAAATCACCATGCATGCGGTACTTCGCATAGACAGGTTATTCCAACAGATTTAGAATGTAACGGAACGAGTTAAGTAAATTACACCGAGCGGGATGTTCCAACGAATAATAAAGAGCAGAACCAGTCCCACAGAAAAGCGCACAAACATGATGTTCCAACAAAATAATAATAAAGATTTTAACCCAGTCCCACAGAAAAGCATGCATATGATATGATATTCCAATGAAATAATAATAAAGATGGAACCAGTCCCAAGAAACGCGATAAACGTGATATTCCAACAGAAAATAAGAAAGACAGAATCATAGAAGAATGTCACCAAGTATAGGGTAGTCCACAGATATCTTTGTTATTCCAAAGAGAATAATAAAGAATAGAATAATAGAAGTTCTCTTCATGAATACCAAAAGAAATAATATCCCTTACCGTAAAATAAACTGAATATAAGAGTAGTGAAGTAACAGAAAACTCTTCTTCTTTCTCTCTATAATTTCTCTCTCTAGTTCAAAGAATTCGTAAAGAAAATAATGAAGGAATGAGCTTCTATTTATAGAAGAATAGAAGAAGTACTATTAAGAAAAATAATTCACGGATTAACGTTAGGAAACTCCACCGATTGCTCATCGACGCTTAATTCTCAAATGTTAACATAAAAAAGTCAAAGAAAAAACAAAATCTATAACAATTATATATATATAAACACATGCCTTTGAAAAAAAATCATACTCCACTCGACAACATCAATCCCACCCAATTTTGACAACTTAACCACTTTACTTATTTATATATATATAATATATATAAATACATACTTTATATATATATATATATATATATATATATATATATATATATAACTCTAATATATATATAAGTAATAAAACAAAAAGCTCGAGATGACTTCTCACGTAAGCATTAATAATCAATACCGGTAATGCTACTATGCAACCACACGTATTCATCGTAATTTTACTACTTGGTAGTTCAACAAGATTAATCAGTAAAACTTCCGTCGTTATTTTCATAAATTATTTTTGTCATTTTCTCATTCCGACAATAATTCCGTTGTGGGGTCCACCAATGATTGTGCCGTTGTGCGAATATTCCTGTTAAAACGAATATTCCCAATTAATCGAATATTATATAACAACTTATGTGCTTTTGCAAAATTTATAAATATTACCCAAAACTATAACATTATATCAAATTTACTCCATAATTTTCAAAAATGATATTTATAGAAAATTCATCTTTATTTATAAAAGTTGGGGTCTTACAACCTCCCCTTTTTATGAAATTTCGCCCTCAAAATTAGTGGTACGTGCACGGTATGTCGAAGAGGTAAGGATACCTTGACTTCATTTCAGATTCTAACTCTCAAGTCATTTCCTCAACATATGGTTTCTCCACAAAACTTTGACTTGAGGTATAACCTTGGAGCGTAGAATATGTTCCTTCTTAACCAAGATTTGAACAGGAACCTCTTCATACGTCAAATCTTCCGCTATTTCATCCGATTCTAACTCAATAATGTGGTTCGGGTCTTTCACATATTTACGTAACATGGATATGTGAAAAATGTTATGAACACGAGACATACTTGGCGGTAAAGCGAGTCTATAGGCCACAGTTCCTATTCGATCGAGGATTAAAAATGGGCCGATGAATCAAGGATTGAGCTTTCCTCTCTTTCCAAATCTCGTAACCCCTTTCCATGGAACAACTCGTAATAACACATGATCTCCTATATCAAATTCCACGTCCTTTCGATGAAGATCAGCATAACTCTTTTGTCGATCTTGTGAGGTTTTTATACGTTGTCGGATCGTTTGAATTTTTTTCGTAGTCATACGTACCAACTCCGGTCCTAACAACGTTCCTTCACCCACCTCATCCCAGCTTACTGGAGAACGACACTTTCTTCCATACAACGCTTCAAATGGAGCCATGCCAATACTTACTTGATAACTGTTGTTGTAGGAAAACTCTACCAATGGTAAGAACTTGTCCCAACTTCCCTTGAAATCAAGGACACAGAGTCTTAATAGATCTTCAAGAGTTTGAATAGTCCTCTCCGACTGTCCGTCCGTCTGAGGATGATATGTCGAGCTAAATCATAAGTCTGTGCCCATAGCTTTTTGCAAACTAACCCAAAATCGTGAAGTGAATCTTGGGTCTCGATCAGAAACTATGGATACCAGCATACCATGCAGTCTTACAATCTCGTTTATGTACATACGAGCAAGACGTTCAAGTGTATAAATTTCTCGTATCGGTAAGAAATGAGAAGACTTGGTCAATCTATCAACAATGTCCCAAATCGCATCTATACCTTGAGAAACCTTAGGAAGACCGGTAACGAAATCCATGGTAATGTGCTCCCATTTCCATTCTGGAATTTCAAGTGGTTACAATGGACCTTTTGGTACTTGATGCTCCGCTTTGACTCGTTGACAAGCTAGACACCTTGAGATAAACAAATATTATCTCTCTCTTCATATTGCTCCACCAAAATGTATGACAAATATCATGATACATTTTAGTACTCCCAGGATGGATTGCAAACGGTGTGTTGTGCGCTTCCATCATGATTTTATACTTTAAATCAGGGTCGTTAGGAACACAAAGTCTGGAGTTGACTCGAAGTTTTCCTTCTTCATCGATTCTTGCTTCCGGCATAGCACCTTCTTGCACTTTCTTCCTCATACGCATCAACTCCAGGTCTATAGCTTGAGCAGCTTTAACTTTATCAATTAAAGTTGGTTCTACTCGTATATTTATCATCATCACATGGGTCCCTGAAGTCTTTAACTCTATCTCCATCCTTTGCAAGTCACACAAAATGGGCCTTTGTGTTGACAATATCGCACTCGTACTTGCATATGATCCTCTACTCAATGCGTCAGCTACCACGTTCGCTTTTCTAGGATGGTATTGGATGGTATGATCATAATCTTTCAATAGTTCAAGCCAACGTCGTTGTCGCATGTTGAGTTCCTTTTGAGTGAAGAAATATTTGAGGCTTTTATGATCCATAAAGATCTCCACCTTCTCCTCATACAAGTAATGCCTCCAAATCTTTAGTGCGAAGACAACAGCTGCCAATTCTAGATCATGAGTAGGATAATTCCTCTCATATTCCTTGAGTTGTCTTGAGGCATAGGCTATGACTTTTCCATGTTGCATGAGAACACATCCCAACCCTTTGCCCGAAGCATCACTGTAGATGACAAATCCCTCCGAGCCAGATGGTATTGTCAGAACAGGTGCTAAAATGAGTCTCCTCTTGAGTTCTTGAAAACTCTTCTCACATTCTTCGCTCCAATTGAACTTTGTATCTTTCCGAGTCAGCTGAGTTAATGGAGTAGCGATTCAAGAAAATCCTTCCATGAATCTCCGATAATAACCAGCTAAACCGAGAAAACTACGTACTTCGGTCACTGATTTAGGTTGCTCCCAGCTTTGAATAGCTTCAATCTTTGCTGGGTCAACAGATATTCCATGACTTGATACCACGTGCCCAAGGAATGCTACTTCCTCAAGCCAGAACTCGCATTTCTTCAACTTGGCATAAAGCTTATATTCACGAAGCTTTTGGAGTGTCAGCCTCAAGTGTTTTTCATGATCTCCATGGCTTTTGGAATAAATAAGGATATCATCAATAAAGATTTACCACAAAGTGATCCAAATATTCCTTGAATACTCGGTTCATCATATCTATGAAGGCAAAGCGGAGTATTAGTCAATCCAAAGGACATGACTAGGAATTCATAATGCCCGTCATTAGAGTTCTCAAAGCCATCTTTGGAATGTCATTTGTTCTAATCTTCAATTGGTGATATCCTAACGAAGATCAATCTTTGAAAAGAATTTGGCTCCTTGCAACCGGGTCAAACAGTCATCAATACGTGGCAATGGGTACCTATTTTTGATGGTGACATGATTAAACTCCCGATAATCAATACAAAGTCGCATACTCCCATCTTTCTTCTTCACGAATAGAACAGGAGCACCCCAAGGAGAAGTACTAGGACGAATAAAGCCATTGTCTAACAATTCCTGCAGTTGGGTCTTTAACTCCTCGAAGTTCAATAGAGCCATTCGATATGGGGCTTTAGAAATGGGTTTTGTACTGCAGGGTTCAAGGTCGATACAAAATTCAATTTCACGCCTGGGGTAGGCCAGGGAAGTTCTTCTGGGAATACGTCAGAAATTTATTAACAATGAAATATCATTCAAAGTCGACGTATTTTTGTTTAGATCAGTGATATGAGCTAAGAAAGCTTGACATCCGCTTTTTAATAAACGAATAGCTTTATGGCTTGAGATGACCGTGATTGATTTTAATGGTTTGGTCGCTTGAATTAAGATAATAATAGGTTGATTAGGAATATGAAAGCTAACAACCTTACGAAAACAATCAATTTTTGCATGATAAGTAGTTAACCAATCAATCCTTAGAATCACGTCAAATGCAAGTATTTTCAATGAAATAAGATCGACGGTAAATATGAGGGCACCGATTTAAACCAAACAAGACTTATAAATGATTGGATGTAATGAAGGTTTCTCCCAATGGAGTTTCCATAGATAAGTCAAAATCTAATTTCTCTGAAGTCAAATTTAATCGTTGAGCGCAAGTAGGAGAAATAAAAGAATGGGTAGAACCGGTATCAAATAAAGTATAGACTTCGCTAGAGTTTATGATAAGCTTACTCGTGATGACCTCATTCGGGTTCCTTGCTTCCTGGGAGGTCATAACAAACGCCTCCTTTTCAGCACTATCGACTTTGACTTTTCTGGGACAGCCTTTGGTGCCTCCATCCTAGCTGAATTTGTCTTCGGTGAACGACAAAATCGGGCTAAGTGACCTTCTCTTCCACAATTATAACATGCTTTGGACGGCATCGCGCAATTTGGATTGATGTGTCCCTCCCCTCCGCATTTGAAACATATGATAGGTGGTCTTTCTCCTTCCTTAACAACGGGTGCTGGTGCTGACGTCTTTCCATCATTGTTGAATCTCCTCTTCTTGAAATGTCCATTCTTATTGTTTTGGCCCTGATTACCACCGAAGTGGTTACCATTTCTGGCCTGTTGATTCCCTCCACGCTTGTTGTCACCGCTTCGATGACTGCTCTCACTGGTATTATCATTTTGCTGGCTGCTCTCTTTTGGTTGCATTAACTCGTTATCGCGCTCCACCTGAGCCCTATTTATAACATCTGAATACAAACATAATTTATGAGAAATAAGATGTTGACGTAACTCCGGCTTCAAACCTCTTAAAAACATTCGCGCCATTCTCTCTTCATTATCCACCAAGTGGGACGCAAACCGAGATAACTCCGTAAATTTTTCCTCGTATTGCGATACGGTCATATTGTTTTGCTCCAATTTGATAAACTCCACCTCCTTCATGTGACGAATACTTTCGGGAAAGTATTTGTCATTGAACAGCTCTTGGAACTTCTCCCAAGGAATCTTCATCGATATGGAAGGTTGAGTATATTTTACCGATTCCCACAAGTAATCTGCTCTCCATGCAACATAAAGGCGTGAAGGGAACCTTTTGCTCTCTGAGCATCCCAAGACATCAAATATCTTGGTGATCAGCTTTACCCATGCTTCCGCCATAAGTGGTTTTGGCTCTTCCTTAAACTCCGGTGGTCCCAGCTCCTTGAACTGTTTAGCGGTGACTGCCCGAGAGTTCCAGTGTTTCTACCTACATTTTGGACAAGAGCCGCTCTCTTTCTTGTTGCATGAATTGCATAAAGCTTCTGAACAATCCATCATTCATCATTTGGTCAGTGTTGTTGTTTTCATGAGGATTGTCGCCTTCCGATGCACATTATCCCTGATTATTGATATGTGGTGAATCAACGGCCGCCTGTGCTCCATTGCTATTCTTAACATTCTCGGATTTCATTTTCAGATACTGCCACAAAACAAAAGTTAATTGACATGTAACATATTATCCATATACTCTGACCGACCAATCAAATACCAAATAAACTTAGGTAGGTCATACTAGCGAAAGAATTCCCCGTCTCTCCCCTCTTAGTTCTATTCTCACATCTTAGCCAGGGATCATATCCCTAAGCTTTGATATATAACCGTGACGCCCCCAAAATTAGGTATACATCACCCATCTTGGGTCGCCGATACATGGTACAAAAATACAAATACAACTTACTAATACAACTGTCGTGGTACAATACGACAAAACATAACTCGTGAGTTTGAATACAATTATTGTCTACTAGAGATTATACAAACTCAAAAGGAGTCCTCATTACAATTATTAACACACTATTTCACGTAATAGTGAGGACTACTAATGTTATCCTCCTGGACCGTCACTCCGCTCCCGACTAGTCCTCGCTATGTTCTCATTTCAAGAAGAGAACAAAGAAAGAAAAGGGTGAGCTCAACTAGCCCAAAGAAGAAATATTATGACTAAGATAATGCGTAATAAATTATCGTTAGCCTTCAAACAAAGTTAAACCGATAAAATATAACAACATCAAGTTTAATCAAATGAACAAGCAATCCATTAAAAGAGTCAAGTAGAGAATAAAATCTACTATCTTTTATGATTTAAAAGGTTTTTCAACACTTTTATCGCTGAGACTCAGCTTAATAAATAATCCACATCACCGAATCACCCCTGCACTACAGCCAAGGATATTCTTTAGTATCACGACCATAATTATCCATGCACTACGGGCTAAGAATATTTGTGTATTCATTAATGGTCATGATCATGCCAACAACTGTCCATCAATGCACTACGGCCAATGAGGACTTTTACCACATTATTTGTAACATTACGGTCATAATTACACTGAATAATCCCTGGTCATAATCATACCAAGTCCATCTATGCATTACAGGTCACAGATGACTTTCAACAACATATAAACATGAGGATGATGACAATGATATAAGAATTCAATAAAACAAGTTCAAGAATTAATTTATCCAGGAACTAATAACGTCCAAATTGTCAACATGATACTGCTTTGTAGAGTAAAATTCAAGAATGCTTAGAAGAATATTTCCATGAAAAGATACTGGATGAAACGCAAATATCATGGATATTCCACTAATTTCATGGAGTATAGAAGTCAAAACTTTAACCAACTGAGTATAATAACAAATGGAATAACAAAAGAAATCACCATGCATGCGTATTTCAGATGATAAAGTTATTCCAACAGATTTAAAGTAACTAACCAAAGTTAAAGTAAATTGCACCGGAGCAGATGATGTTCCAATGTATAATAAAAGAGAACAAAATCAGTCCGTATGAAAAACGCACAAATGTGATGTTCCAACAAATAATAATAATAAAGATTTTAATTGTGTCCCAAGAAAACGCATGCATGTGATATTTCCAATGTAATAATAATAAAGATGGAACCAGTCCCACAGAAACGCATGCATAAATGTGATATTCCAATGTAAAATAAGAAAGACAGAATCATAGAAGAATGTCACCAAGTATAGGGTAGTCCACAGATATCTTTGGTTATTCCAAAGTGAATAATAAAGAATAGAATAATGTAAGTTCTCTTCATGAATACCAAAAGAAATAATATCCCTTACCGTAAAATAAACTAAATATAAGAGTAGTGAAGTAACAGAAAACTCTTCTTCTTTCTCTCTATAATTTCTCTCTCTAGAGTTCAGTGAATTCGTAAGAAAATAATGAAGGAATGAGCTTCTATTTATAGAAGAATAGAAGAAGTACTATTAAGAAAAATAATTCACGGATTAACAAAGAGAAACTCACCGATTGCTCATCAGACGCTTAATTCTCAAATGTTAACATAAAAGTCAAAGAAAAAAACAAAATCTATAATAATTATATATATATAAACACATGCCTTTGAAAAAAAATCATACTCCACTCGACAACATCAATCCCACCCAATTTTGACAACTTAACCACTTTACTTATATATATATATATATATATAAATACATACTTATATATATATATATATATATATATATATATATATATATATATATATATAAACTCTAATATATATATAAGTAATAAAACAAAAACCGAGATGACTTCTCACGTAAGCATTAATAATCAATACCGTAATGCTACTATGCAACCACACGTATTATCATCGTAATTTTACTACCGAGTAGTTCAACAAGATAATCTGTGAAAACTTCCGTCGTTATTTTCATAAATTATTTTTGTCATTTTCTCATTCCGACAATAATTCCGCTGGGGTCCACCAATGATTGTGCCGCTGTATTTAATATTCCCCTGTTAAAACGAATATTCCCCACCAATCGAATATTATATAACAACTTGCGACTTTGCAAAATTTATAAATATTACCCAAAACTATAACATTATATCAAATTTACTCCATAATTTTCAAAAATGATATTTATAGAAAATTCATCTTTATTTATAAAAGTTGGGGTCTTACAACCTCCCTTTTTATGAAATTTCGCCCTCAAAATTAGGGTACGTACTGGTATGTCAAGAGGTAAGGATACCTTGATTTCATTTCGATTCTAACTCCCAAGTCATTTCTCAACATCGTGGTTTCTCCACAAAACTTTGACTTGAGGTATAACCTTGGAGCGTAGAATATGTTCCTTCTTATCCAAGATTTGAACAGAACCTCTTCATACGCCAAATCTTCCGCTATTTCATCCGGATTCTAACTCAATAATGTGGTTCGGTCTTTCACATATTTACGTAATATGGATATGTGAAAAATGTTATGAACACGAGACATACTTGGCGGTAAAAAGTTTAGTCTATAGCCACGCTTTCCTATTCGATCGAGAGGATTAAAATGGGCCGATGAATCGAGGATTGAGCTTTCCTCTCTTTCCAAATCTCGTAACCCCTTTCCATGGAACAACTCGTAATAACACATGATCTCCTATATCAAATTCCACGCCCTTTCGATGAAGATCAAGATAACTCTTTGTCGATCTTGTGAGGTTTTTATACGTTATCGGATCGCTTTGAATTTTTTCAGTAGTCATACGCACCAACTCCTATTCCCAACAACGTTCCTTCACCCACCTCATCCCAAAGATACCGAGAACGACACTTTCTTCCATACAACGCTCAAATGGAGCCATGCCAATACTTGCTTGATAACTCGTTGTTGTAGGAAAACTCCACCAATGGTAAGAACTTGTCCCAACTTCCTTGAAATCAAGGACACAGAGTCTTAATAGATCTTCAAGAGTTTGAATAGTCCTCTCCGATCGTCTTCATCTCATCTCGAGGATGATATATGCCGAGCTAAATCATAAGTCCGTGCGCTCATAGCTTTTTGCAAACTAACCCAAAATCGTGAAGTGAATCTTGGGTCTCGATCGTAAACTATGGATACCGGCATACCATGCAGCCTTACAATCTCGCTTATGTACATACGAGCAAGACGCTCAAGTGTATAAATTTCTCGATCGGTAAGAAATGAGCAAGACTTGGTCAATCTATCAACAATGACCCAAATCGATCTCTATACCTTGAGAAACCTTAGGAAGACCGTAGAACGAAATCCATGGTAATGTGCTCCCACTTCCATTCGAATTTCAAGTGGTTGCAATGGACCTTTTGGTACTTGATGTCCGCTTTGACTCGCTGACAAGTTAGACACCTTGAGATAAACAACGCTATCTCTCTCTTCATATTGCTCCACCAAAATGTATGACAAATATCATGATACATTTTAGTACTCCCAGATGGATTGCAAAATCGGTGTTGTCAGTGCGCTTCCATCATGATTTTATACTTTAAATCGTGGTCGTTAGAACACAAAGTCCGGAGTTGACTCAAGTATTCCTTCTTCATCGATTCTTGCTTCCTAAGATATAAGCACCTTCTTGCACTTTCTTCCTCATACGCATCAACTCCGTGTCCATAGCTTGAGCAACTTTAACTTTATCAATTAAAGTTGGTTCTACTCATATATTCGCCATCATCACATGGGTCCCTGGAGTCTTTAACTCTATCTCCATCCTTTGCAAGTCACACAAAATGGGCCTTTGTGTTGACAATATCGCACTCAGATTTGCATATGATCTTCTACTCAATGCGCCGCCTACCACGCTCGCTTTTCCAGGATGGTATTGATGGTATGATCATAATCTTTCAATAGTTCAAGCCAACGTCGTTGTCGCATGTTGAGTTCCTTTTGAGTGAAGAAATATTTGAGGCTTTTATGATCCGTAAAGATCTCCACCTTCTCCCATACAAGTAATGCCTCCAAATCTTTAAGTGCGAAAGACAACAAATGCTAATTCTAGATCATGAGTAGGATAATTCCTCTCATATTCTTTGAGTTGTCTTGAGGCATAGGCTATGACTTTTCCATGTTGCATGAGAACACATCCCAACCCTTTGCCCAAGCATCATCAGAGATGACAAATCCTCTCCGAGCCGATGGTGGTATTGTCGTAACAAAATAAAATGAGTCTCCTCTCGAGTTCTTGAAAACTCTTCTCACATTCTTCGCTCCAATTGAACTTTGTATCTTTCCGAGTCAGCTGAGTTAATGGAGTAGCGATTCGAGAAAATCCTTCCACGAATCTCCGATAATAACCAGCTAAACCGAGAAAACTACGTACTTCGGTCACTGATTTAGGTTGCTCCCAGCTTTGAATAGCTTCAATCTTTGCTGGGTCAACAGATATTCCATGACTTGATACCACGTGCCCAAGGAATGCTACTTCCTCAAGCCAGAACTCGCATTTCTTCAACTTGGCATAAAGCTTATATTCACGAAGCTTTTGGAGTGTCACCTTTCAAGTGTTTTCATGATCTTCACTACTTTTGAATAAATAAGGATATCATCAATAAAGACGACCACAAAGTGATCCAAATATTCCTTGAATACTCGGTTCATCATATCCATGAAGGCAAAGAGGAGTATTAGTCAATCCAAAGGACATGACTAGGAATTCATAATGCCCGCATCGAGTTCGAAAAGCCGCTTTTGAATGTCATTTGTTCTAATCTTCAATTGGTGATATCCTAACGAAGATCAATCTTTGAAAAGAATTTGGCTCCTTGCAACCGGGTCAAACAGTCATCAATACGCGGCAATGGGTACCTATTTTTGATGGTGACATGATTCAACTCCCGATAATCAATACAAAGTCGCATACTCCCATCTTTCTTCTTCACGAATAGAACAGAGCACCCCAAGGAGAAGTACTAGACTAATAAAGCCAATGTCTAACAATTCCTCGCAGCTGGGTCTTTAACTCCTCAGTTCAATAGAGCCATTCGATATGGGGCTTTAGAAATGGGTTTTGTACCGGGTTCAAGGTCGATACAAAATTCAATTTCACGCCTGGGGTAGGCCAGAAGTTCTTCTGAGAATACGTCAGAAATTTATTAACAATGTAAATATCATTCAAAGTCGACGTATTTTTGTTTAGATCCGTGATATGAGCTAAGAAAGCTTGACATCCGCTTTTTAATAAACGAATAGCTTTATGGCTTGAGATGACCGTGATTGATTTTAATGGTTTGGTCGCTTGAATTCGCATAATAGGTTGATTAGGAATATGAAAGCTAACAACCTTACGTAAAAACAATCAATTTTTGCATGATAAGTAGTTAACCAATCAATCCCTAGAATCACGCCAAATGCAAGTATTTTCAATGAAATAAGATCGACAGTAATATGAGGGTACCGATTTGAACCAAACAAGACTTATAAACAAAGGGATGTAATGAAGGTTTCTCCCAATGGAGTTTCCATAGATAAGTCAAAATCTAATTTCTCCTGAGTCAAATTTAATCGCTGAGCGCAAGTAGGAGAAATAAAAGAATGGGTAGAACCCAGATCAAATAAAGTATAGACTTCGCTAGAGTTTATGATAAGCTTACCCGTGATGACCTCATTCGTTTCCTTTGCTTTCCGGGAGGTCACAACAAACGCCTCCTCAGACTATCGACTTTTGACTTTTTTCCGGGACGTACTTTGGTGCTCCATCCTAGCTGAATTTGTCTTCTGGAACGACAAAAATCGCTAAGTGACCTTCTCTTCCACAATTATAACATGCTTTGGACTACATCGCGCAATTTGGATTGATGTGTCCCTCCCTCCGCATTTGAAGCATATGATAGGTGGTCTTTCTCCTTCCTTAACAACGCGTCTTTGGTGTCGACGCCTTTTCATCATTGTTGAATCTCCTCTTCTTGAAATGTCCATTCTTATTGTTTTGGCCTCGATTACCACCAAGTGGTTACCATTTCGCCCGTTGATTCCTCCACGCTTGTTGTCACCGCTCGATGATCGCTTCACCGGTATTATCATTTTGCGGTACCGCTTCTTTTTGGTCATATTGACTTTGTTATCGCGCTTCACTAATCGAGCCCTATTTACAACATCTCAATACAAACATAATTTATGAGAAATAAGATGTTGACGTATCTCCTGCTTCAAACCTCTTAAAAACATTCGCGCATTCTCTCTCTTCATTATCCACCAAGTGGGACGCAAACCGAGATAACTCAAATTTTTTCCTCAGATCACGACACTACCATATTGTTTTGCTCCAATTTGATAAACTCCACCTCCTTCATGTGACGAATACTTTCGGAAAGTATTTGTCATTGAATGCCTCTTGAACTTCTCCCAAGACATCTTCAAGACGGCAGTTGAGTACGCTTTTTACCGATTCCCACCAAGAATCTGCCTCTCCTCATGCAACATAAAGGCGGCAAGGGAACCTTTTGCTCCTCGAGCATCCCAAGACATCAAATATCTTGGTGATCTCTTTTATCCATGCTTCCGCCATAAGTGGTTTTGGCTTCTTCCTTAAACTCCGGTGGTCCCAGCCTCCTTGAACTGCTTAGCTGCGGATCGCCCGAGAGTTTCCAAGTGTTTCACCTACATTTTGGACAGAGCCGCTCTCGCCTCATTGTGTTGCATGAATTGCATAAAGCCTCCGAACAATCCATCATTCATCATTTGGTCAAGGTTGTTTGTTTGTATGAGGATTGTCGCCTTCCTCGATGCACATTATCCCGATTATTGATATGTGGTGAATCAACAACGCTGTGTGCTCCATTGCTATTCTCAACATTCTCGATGTCATTTTCAGACATCGCCACAAAACAAAAGTTTAATTGACATGTAACATATTATCCATATACTCGACCGACCAATCAAATACCAAATAAACTTAGGTAGGTCATACTAGCGAAAGAATTCCCCCTCTCCCTCTTAGTTCTATTCTCACATCTTAGCCAGTGGATCATATCCTAAGCTTTGATACTTAACCGTGACGCCCCCAAAATTAGGTATACATCACCCATCTTGGGTCGCCGATACATGGTACAAAATTCAAATACAACTTACTAATACAACTGCAGGTACACAATACGACAAAACATAAACTCATGAGTTTGAATACAATTATTGTCTACTAGAGATTATACAAACTCAAAAGGAGTCCTCATTACAATTATTAACACACTATTTCACGTAATAGTGAGGACTACTAATGCTATCCTCTCGACCATCACTACCCGCTCCCCGACTAGTCCCTCGCTATGTTCTCATTTCCTCAAGAGAATAAAGAAAGAAAGGGTGAGCTCAACTAGCCCAAGAAGAAATATTATGACTAAGATAATGCGTAATAAATTATCGTTAGCCTTCAACAAAGTTAAAAACGATAAAATATAACAACATCAAGTTTAACTCAATAAATGAACAAGCAATCCATTAAAAGAGTCAAGTAGAGAATAAAATCTACTATCTTTTATGATTTAAAAGGTTTTTCATCACTTTTATCACGAGACTCAAATTTTAATAAATAATCCACATCATCGAATCACCCCGCACTACTACCAAGGATATTCTTTAGTATCACGAACACAATTATCCATGCACTACGCGCCAAGAATATTTGTGTATTCATTAATGGTCATGATCATGCCAACAACTCGCCCATCAATGCACTACGGCCAATGAGGACTTTTTACCACATCATTTGTAACATTACTACCATGATTACAATCAATAATCCTCGGTCATAATCATACCAAGTCCATCTATGCACTACAAAATCACATGTATGACTTTCAACAACATATAAACATGAGGATGATGACAATGATATAAGAATTCAATAAAACAAGTTCAAGAATTAATTTATCCAGAACTAATAACGCCCAAATTGTCAACATGATACCGCTTTTGTAGAGTAAAATTCAAGAATGCTCGTAAGAATATTTCCATGAAAAGATATCGATGAAGCGCAAATATCAAGGATATTCCACTAATTTCATGGAGTATAGAAGTCAAAACTTTAACCAACCGAGTATAATAACAAATGGAATAACAAAAGAAATCACCATGCATGCGGTATTCAGAGATGTATGTTATTCCAATGTATTAATAAGTAATCTAACCAAAGTCAAAGTAAATTCGCACCGACAGATGTTCCAATGTAATAATAAAGATGGAATCTGTGTCCCGTAAAACGCATGCATGTGATGTTCCAACAAATAATAATAAAGATTTTAACTCAGTCCCACAGAAACGCATGCATGTGATATATTCCAATGTAATAATAATAAAGATGGAACCAGTCCGCCCATGTAAACGCATGCATGTATATATATTCCAATGTAAAAATAATAAAGACGTAATCATAGAAGAATGTCACCAAGTATAGGTAGTCCGTGATATAATCAAGTTATTCCAAAGTAATAATAAAGAATGGAATAATGTAAGTTCTCTTCATGAATACAAAAGAAATAATATCCTTACCGTAAAAAAATAAATCAATATAAGAGTAGTAAGTAAGAGAGAAAACTTTTCTTAGTTTCTCTATAATTTCTCTCTCTAGTTTCAAAGAATTCGTAAGAAAATAATGAAGGAATGAGCTTCTATTTATAGAAAAATGGACCTATATTAAGAAAAAACTCACTGAACGGTCCGAGATTGATTTATTTAAAAATCATCGACGCTTAATTTAAAAATTTAAAGCAAAATCTTTTAAATAAAATATAATATATAATAATTATATATATATAAATATATATAACTTTGAAAAAAATCATACTCCACTAAAACATCTATGCATCAATCCCAATATATTATATATAATATATATAATATATATATATATATTATTTATATATATATATATATATATATATAATATAATATACTTTATATATATATATATATATATATATATATATATATATATATATATATATATAATATATATATATTATAATATAAATATATATAAATATAAGTATTCTTTCTACCATATGATAATTCTCAATAATAATATATAATAATAAACAAAATCGAAAGTGACTTATCACGAAGCATCAATAATCAATACCGTGTGCTACTACGCAACCACGCCAGACATCGTATTTTTAACACCGTAGTTTCAACAAGATAATCTGTAAAACTTCCGCCGTTATTTTCATAAAGTATTTTTGTCGCTTTCTCAATCCGACAATAATTCCGCTAGGGGTCCACCAATGATTGTGCCATTGCATTTAATATTCCCGTTAAAACGAATATTCCCCACCAATCGAATATTATATAACAACTTCATGATTTTGCAAAATTTATAAATATTACCCACAACTATAACATTATATCAAATTTACTCCATAATATTCAAAAATGATATTTATAGAAAATTCATCTTTATTTATAAAAGTCAGGGTCTTACAACCTCCCTTCTTATGAAATTTCACCCCTCAAAATTAGGGTACGACTGGTATATCAAAGAGGTAAGGATACCTTGATTTCATTTCAGATTCTAACTCCCAAGTCATTTCTCAACATCGTGGTTTCTCCACAAAACTTTGACTTGAGGTATAACCTCGAGCGTAGAATATGTTCCTTCTTATCCAAGATTTGAACAGAACCTCTTCATACGCCAAATCTTCCGCTATTTCATCCCCGGCTTCTAACTCAATAATGTGGTTCGGGTCTTTCACATATTTACGTAATATGGATATGTGAAAAACGTTATGAACACGAGACATACTTCAAGCAGAAAGTCGAGTCTATAGCCACAGCCCTCCTACTCGATCGAGGATTAAAATGGGCCAATGAATCGAGGATCGAGCTTTCCTCTTTCCAAATCTCGTAAATTCCTTTCCACGGAGAGCAACACGTAATAACACATGATCTCCTATATCAAATTCCACGCCCTTTCGATGAAGATCAAAGATAACTCTTTTGTCGATCTTGTGAGGTTTTTATACGTCATTTGATCGCTTGAATCTTTTTCGTAGTCATATGCACTCAACTCCGGCCCCAACAACGCTGTTTCACCCAATTTCATCCCAAAGATACCGAGAAATCACACTTTCTTCCATACAACGCTCAAATGGAGCCATGCCAATACTTGCTTGATAACCGTTGTTGTAGGAAAACTCCACCAATGGTAAGAACTTGTCCCAACTTCCTTGAAATCAAGGACACAGTAGTCTTAATAGATCTTCAAGAGTTTGAATAGTCCTCTCCGATCGTCCGTCCGTCTTCGAGGATGATATGCCGAGCTAAATCAGAAGTCTGCGCTCCATAGCTTTTTGCAAACTAACCCAAAATCGTGAAGTGAATCTTGGGTCTCGATCGTAAACTATGGATACCGCATACCATGCAATCTTACAATCTCGCTTATGTACATACGAGCAAGACGCTCAAGTGTATAAGTTTCTCAGATTTGTAAAGAAATGAGCAGACTTGGTCAATCTATCAACAATGACCCAAATCGCATCTATACCTTGAGAAACCTTAGGAAGACCCCAGAATCTAAATCCATGGTAATGTGCTCCCACTTCCATTCTAGAATTTCAAGTGGTTGCAATGGACCTTTTGGTACTTGATGCTCCGCTTTAACTCGCTGACAAGTTAGACACCTTGAGATAAACAAATACTATCTCTCTCTTCTTCATATCGCTCCACCAAAATGTATGACAAATATCATGATACATTTTGGTACTCCTGTGATGGATTGCAAACGGTGTCAGGCGCCCATCATGATTTTATACTTTAAATCGTGGTCGTTAGGAACACAAAGTCCGGAGTTGACTCAAGTATTCCTTCTTCATCGATTCTTGCTTCCTAAGATAGCACCTTCTTGCACTTTCTTCCTCATACGACATCACCTCTGTGTCTCAGAGCTTGAGCAAATTTTAACTTTATCAATTAAAGTCTGTTCTACTCAGATATTCGCCATCATCACACATGGGTCCCTCGAGTCTTTAACTCTATCTCCATCCTTTGCAAGTCACACAAAATGGGCCTTTGGTTGACAATATCGCACTCAGATTTGCATATATGATCTTCTACTCAATGCGCCACTACCACGCTCGCTTTTCCAGATGGTATTGATGGTATGATCATAATCTTTCAATAGTTCAAGCCAACGTCGTTGTCGCATGTTGAGTTCCTTTTGAGTGAAGAAATATTTGAGGCTTTTATGATCCGTAAAGATCTCCACCTTCTCCCCATACAAGTAATGCCTCCAAATCTTTAGTGCGAAGACAACAGCTGCCAACTCTAGATCATGAGTAGGATAATTCCTCTCATATTCTTTGAGTTGTCTTGAGGCATAGGCTATGACTTTCCCATGTTGCATGAGAACACATCCCAACCTTTTGCCCAAGCATCATCAGAGATGACAAATCCTCCGAGCCGATGGTATTGTCGTAACAAAATAAATGAGTCTCCTCTCGAGTTCTTGAAAACTCTTCTCACATTCTTCGCCCAATCGAACTTTGTATCTTTCCGAGTCACCGAAAGTTAATGGAGTAGCGATTCGAGAAAATCCTTCCACGAATCTCCGATAATAACCAAATTTAAACCGAGAAAGCTACGATTTCTATTATCGATTTAGGTTGCTCCCACTTTGAATAGCTTCAATCTTTGCCGGTCAATGATATTCCATGACTTGATACCACGTGCCCAAGGAATGCTACTTCCTCAAGCCGTAACTCGTGATTTCTTCAACTTGGCATAAAGCTTATATTCACGGCTTTTGGAGTGTCACCTCAAGTGTTGCTCATGATCTTCACGGCTTTTGGAATAAATAAGGATGTCATCAATAAAGACGACCACAAAGTGATCCAAATATTCCTTGAATACTTGGCTCATCATATCCATGAAGGCAAAGAGGAGCATTAGTCAATCCAAAGGACATGACTAGGAATTCATAATGCCCGCATCGAGTTTCGAAAGCCATCTTTTTGGAATGTCATCTTGCTCTAATCTTCAATTGGTGATATCCTAAATCTAAGATCAATCTTTGAAAAGAATTTGGCTCCTTGCAACCGGGTCAAACAGTCATCAATACGCGGGTAATGGGTACCTATTTTTGATGGTGACATGATTCAACTCCCGATAATCAATACAAAGTCGCATACTCCCATCTTTCTTCTTCACGAATGTAATGAGCACCCCAAGGAGAAGTACTAGGACTTAATAAAGCCAATGTCTAACAATTCTCGCAGCTTGGGTCTTTAACTCCTCAAGTTCAATAGAGCCATTCGATATGGGGCTTTTGAAATGGGTTTTGTACCGTTCAAGGTCGATACAAAATTCAATTTCACGCCTGGGGTAGGCCAGAAGTTCTTCGTGAATACGTCAGAAATTTATTAACAATAGAAATATCATTCAAAATCGATTTATTTTTGTTTAGATCCGTGATATGAGCTAAGAAAGCTTGACATCCGCTTTTCAATAAACGAATAGCTTTATGGCTTGAGATGACCGTGATTGATTTTAATGGTTTGGTCGCTTGAATTCGCATAATAGGTTGATTAGAATATGAAAGCTAACAACCTTACGAAAAATAATCAATTTTTAATGATGAGTAGTAGTTAACCAATCAATCCCTAGAATCACGCCAAATGCAAGTATTTTCAATGAAATAAGATCGATGTGTAATGAGGGTACCGATTTGAACCAAACAAGACTTATAAACAAAGGATGTAATGAAGGTTTCTCCCAATGGAGTTTCCATGTATAAGTCAAAGTCTAATTTCTCCTGAGTCAAATTTAATCGCTGAGCGCAAGTAGGAGAAATAAAAGAATGGGTAGAACCGTATCAAATAAAGTATAGACTTCGCTAGAGTTTATGATAAGCTTACCCGTGATGACCTCATTCGTTCCTTGCTTTCTCGGAGGTCACAACAAACGCCTCCCTCAGACTACCGGCTTTGACTTTTCTCGGGACGGCCTTTTGGTGCCTCCATCCTAGCCGAACTTGTCTTCTGTGAACGACAAAATCGGCTAAGTGACCTTCTTTCCACAATTATAACATGCTTTGACTAAGATCGCTAGCTTGACCGATGTGTCCCTCCCTCCGCATTTGAAGCATATGATAGGTGGTCGCTTCCTTCCTTAACAACGGTGTCAGTGCCGACGCCTTTCCATCATCATTGAATCTCCTCTTCTTGAAATGTCCATTCTTATTGTTTTGGCCCTCGATTACCACCAAGTGGTTACCATTTCTCGCCTGTTGATTCCTCCACGCTTGTTGTCACCGCTTCGATGATCGCTTCACCGGTATTATCATTTTGTTTACCGCTTCTTTTGTCATGTATTGACTCATTATCGCGCTTCCACTAATCGAGCCCTATTTACAACATCCTCAATACAAACACGCTTTATGAGAAATAAGATGTCGACGATTCCCGCTTCAAACCTCTTAAAAACATTCGCGCCATTCTCTCTTCATTATCCACCAAGTGGGACGCAAACCGAGATAACTCCAGCAAATTTTGCCTCAGATCATGACACTCGGCCATATTATTTTGCTCCAATTTGATAAACTCCACCTCCTTCATGTGACTTTAATACTTTCGAAAAGTATTTGTCGTTGAATAGTTCTTGAACTTCTCCCAAGACATCTTCAAGATGGAAGTTGAGTACGCTTTTACCGATTCCCACCAAGAATCGCCTCCCTCGCAACATAAAGGCAAGAAAGGGAACCTTTTGCTCCTGAGCATCCCAAGACATCAAATATCTTGGTGATCTACTTTATCCATGCTTCCGCCATAAGTGGTTTTGCTCTCCCTTAAACTCCGGTGGTCCCAGCCTCCTTGAACTGCTTAGCGGTGACCGCCTCGAGAGTTTCCAAGAGTTTCCACCTACATTTTGGATAGAGCCGCCTCGCTCGGCTTGCTGCATGAATTGCATAAAGCCTCCTAACAATCCATCATTCATCATTTGGTCAAGTTGTTGTTTTTGCATGAGGATTGTCGCCTTCCTCGATGCACATTATCCTCGATTATTGATATGTGGTGAATCAACTATCACTGTGTGCTCCATTGCTATTCTCAACATTCTCGATGTCATTTTCAGACATCGCCACAAAACAAAAGGTTAATTGACATGTAACATATTATCCCTATATTCTGACCAATTAAATACCAAATAAACTTAGGTAGGTCATACTAGCGAAGGAATTCCCCGCCTCTCCCTCCTAGTTCTATTCTCACATCTTAGCCAGGATCATATCCCTAAGCTTTGATACCAACCGTGACGCCCCAAAATTAGGTATACATCACCCATCTTGGGTCGCCAAATACATGGTACAAAATTCAAATACAACTTACTAATACAACTGTCGTACAATACGACAAAAAACATAAACCGAGTTTGAATACAATTATTGTCTACTAGAGATTATACAAACTCAAAAGGAGTCCTCATTACAATTATTAACACACTATTTCATGTAATAGTGAGGACTACTAATGCTATCCTCTCGACCATCACCCGCTCCCCGACTAGTCCCCTCGCTATGTTCTCATTTCCTCAAGAGAACAAAGGAAAGAAAGGGTGAGCTCAACTAGCCCAAAGAAGAAATATTATGACTAAGATAATGCGTAATAAATTATCATTAGCCTTCAACAAAGTTAAACCGATAAAATATAACAACATCAAGTTTAACTGCAATGAAACAAGCAATCCATTAAAAGAGTCAAGTAGAGAATAAAATCTACTATCTTTTATGATTTAAAAGGTTTTTCATCACTTTTATCACCGAGACTCAAATTTTAATAAATAATCCACATCATCGAATCACCCCGCACTACGTACCCAAGGATATTCTTTAGTATCACGACCACAATTATCCATGCACTACGCCCAAGAATATTTGTGTATTCATTAATGGTCATGATCATGCCAACAACTATCCATCAATGCACTACGGCCCAATGAGGACTTTTACCACATCATTTGTAACATTACTACCATGATTACACCGAATAATCCTCGGTCATAATCATACCAAGTCCATCTATGCACCACAGCCACAGATGACTTTCAACAAAATATATAACATGAGGATGATGACAATGATATAAGAATTCAATAAAACAAGTTCAAGAATTAATTTATCCAGAACTAATAACGCCCAAATTGTCAACATGATATCGCTTTGTAGAGTAAAATTCAAGAATGCTCAAAGAATATTTCCATGAAAAGATATCGATGAAGCAAAATATCAAGGATATTCCACTAATTTCATGGAGTATAGAAGTCAAAACTTTAACCAACCGAGTATAATAAAGAATGGAATAACAAAAGAAATCACCATGCATGCGATTTCAGATGTATAAAGTTATTCCAATGTATTAATAAGTAATCTAACCAGTGTCAAAGTAAATTCGCACCGATGTGATGTTCCAATGTAATAATAAAGATGTTAACCAGTCCCATGAAACGCATGCATGTGATGTTCCAACAAAATAATAATAAAGATTTTAATCAGTCCCACAGAAAACGCATGTATGTGATATTCCAAATGTAATAATAATAAAGATTTTAACCAGTCCCATGAAACGCACGCAATGTATGTGATATTCCAATGTAAAATAATAAAGATGTAATCAATAGAAGAATGTCACCAAGTATAGGGTAGTCCACAGATACCGTTTATTCCAAAGTAATAATAAAGAATGGAATAATGTAAGTTCTCTTCATGAATACAAAAGAAATAATATCCCTTACCGTAAAAAATAAACCTAATATAAGAAGAGTAATCGAGTAAAGTAGGAGAAGTAGTAAAACTTTTCTTCTTTCTCTCTATAATTTCTCTCTCTAGAGTTTCAAAGAATTCAGAAGAAAATAATGAAGGAATGAGCTTCTATTTATAGAAAAATGGAAGAAGTACTAATTAAAAAAATAATTCACACAGATTGATTTACTTTAATCTGATAAATCCATATTTAAAGCAAAATCTTTTAAATAAAATATAATTCTCAAATAATTAATATAAAAGTCAAATAAGAAAAAATTTTACTAACAATTATATATATATAAACACATGCCTTTGAAAAAAATCATAATAATATATAATATTCTATATATACATCACATCCCAAAATTTTGATAACTTAACCAAAAGTACTTATATTATATATATATATATATATATATATATATATATATATATATATATATATATATATATATATATATATATATATAATAACTATATAATATATATATATTAATAATAAAATAATAATACAAAAACGAGATGACTTCTCACGTAAGCATTAATAATCAATACTTGTAGTATCAATACTACTATAGCAGCAACCATGCAAACATCAGACATCTTCACGTAATTTAACACTCTGTGTTTCAACAAGCTAATTCTGTAAAACTTCCGCCGTTATTTTCATAAAGTATTTTTGTCATTTTCTCAATCCGACAATAATTCCGCTAGGGGTCCACCAATGATTGTCTGTAGTATTTAATATTCCCTCGTTAAAACGAATATTCCCCACCAATCGAATATTATATAACAACTCATGATTTTGCAAAATTTATAAATATTACCCACAACTATAACATTATATCAAATTTACTCCATAATATTCAAAAATGATATTTATAGAAAATTCATCTTTATTTATAAAAGTTGGGGTCTTACAACCTCCCTTCTTATGAAATTTCGCCTCAAATTAGGGTACGTGACTGTATGTCAAGAGGTAAGGATACCTTGATTTCATTTCGATTCTAACTCCCAAGTCATTTCTCAACATCGGGTTTCTCCACAAAACTTTGACTTGAGGTATAACCTCGAGCGTAGAATATGTTCCTTCTTATCCAAGATTTGAACAGAACCTCTTCATACGCCAAATCTTCCGCTATTTCATCCGATTCTAACTCAATAATGTGGTTCGGTCTTTCACATATTTACGTAATATGGATATGTGAAAAACGTTATGAACACGAGACATACTTGGCAAGTAAAAGTTTAGTCTATAGCCACGCCCTACTCGATCGAGGATTAAAATGGGCCAATGAATCGAGGATTGAGCTTTCCTCTCTTTCCAAATCTCGTAACTCCTTTCCATGGAGCAACACGTAATAACACATGATCTCCTATATCAAATTCCACGCCCTTTCGATGAAGATCAAGATAACTCTTTTGTCGATCTTGTGAGGTTTTTATACGCTTGTCGGATCGCTTTGAATCTTTTCCGTAGTCATACGCACTCAACTCCGGCCCCAACAACGCTGCTTCACCCACCTCATCCCAAAGATACCGAGAACGACACTTTTCTTCCATACAACGCTCAAATGGAGCCATGCCAATACTTGCTTGATAACCGTTGTCAGTAGGAAAACTCCACCAATGGTAAGAACTTGTCCCAACTTCCTTTGAAATCAAGGACACAGAGTCTTAATAGATCTTCAAGAGTTTGAATAGTCCTCTCCGATCGTCTCATCCGTCTTCGAGGATGATATGTCGAGCTAAATCAGAAATCTGCGCCTCATAGCTTTTTGCAAACCAACCCAAAATCGTGAAGTGAATCTTGGGTCTCGATCGTAAACTATGGATACCGCATACCATGCAACCTTACAATCTCGCTTATGTACATACGAGCAAGACGCTCAAGTGTATAAGTTTCCAGATTTGAAGAAATGAGCAGACTTGGTCAATCTATCAACAATGACCCAAATCGCATCTATACCTTTGAGAAACCTTAGGAAGACCAAGAACGAAATCCATGGTAATGTGCTCCCACTTCCATTCTCGAATTTCAAGTGGTTGCAATGGACCTTTTGGTACTTGATGCTCCGCTTTAACTCGCTGACAAGTTAGACACCTTGAGATAAACAAATACTATCTCTCTTCATATTGCTCCACCAAAATGTATGACAAATATCATGATACATTTTGTACTCCTGTGATGGATTGCAAATGGTGTGTTGTGCGCCCATCATGATTTTATACTTTAAATCGTGGTCGTTAGAACACAAAGTCCGGAGTTGACTCAAGTATTCCTTCTTCATCGATTCTTGCTTCCTATAGCACCTTCTTGCACTTTCTTCCTCATACGACATCACCTCCAGTGTCTCATAGCTTGAGCAAATTTTAACTTTATCAATTAAAGTTGGTTCTACTCAGATATTTATCATCATCACATGGGTCCCCTCGAGTCTTTAACTCTATCTCCATCCTTTGCAAGTCACACAAAATGGGCCTTTGTGTTGACAATATCGCACTCAGACTTGCATATGATCTTCTACTCAACTCAATGCGCCACCTACCACGCTCGCTTTTCCAGATGGTATTGATGGTATGATCATAATCTTTCAATAGTTCAAGCCAACGCCGTTGTCGCATGTTGAGTTCCTTTTGAGTGAAGAAATATTTGAGGCTTTTTATGATCCATAAAGATCTCCACCTTCTCCCCATACAAGTAATGCCTCCAAATCTTTAGTGCGAAGACAACAAATGCTAACTCTAGATCATGAGTAGGATAATTCCTCTCATATTCTTTGAGTTGTCTTGAGGCATAGGCTATGACTTTCCCATGTTGCATGAGAACACATCCCAACCCTTTGCCCAAGCATCACCAGAGATGACAAATCCTCCGAGCCGATGGTATTGTCGTAACAAAATAAATGAGTCTCCTCTTGAGTTCTTGAAAACTCTTCTCACATTCTTCGCCCAATTGAAATTTGTATCTTTCCGAGTCACCGAGTTAATGGAGTAGCGATTCGAGAAAATCCTTCCACGAATCTCCGATAATAACCAAATAAAACCGAGAAAGCTACGATTTCTATCATCGATTTAGGTTGCTCCCAAATTTGAATAGCTTCAATCTTTGCCGGGTCAATGATATTCCATGACTTGATACCACGTGCCCAAGGAATGCTACTTCCTCGCCGTAACTCGCATTTCTTCAACTTGGCATAAAGCTTATATTCACGGCTTTTTGGAGTGTCACCTCAAGTGTTGCTCATGATCTTCATGGCTTTTGAATAAATAAGGATGTCATCAATAAAGACGACCACAAAGTGATCCAAATATTCCTTGAATACTTTGCTCATCATATCCATGAAGGCAAAGAGAGCATTAGTCAATCCAAAGGACATGACTAGAATTCATAATGCCCGCATCGAGTTCCGAAAGCCGCCTTTGAATGTCATCGTTCTAATCTTCAATTGGTGATATCCTAACGAAGATCAATCTTTGAAAAGAATTTGGCTCCTTGCAACCGGGTCAAACAGTCATCAATACGTGGCAATGGGTACCTATTTTTGATGGTGACATGATTCAACTCCCGATAATCAATACAAAGTCGATACTCCCATCTTTCTTCTTCACGAATAGAACAGAGCACCCCAAGGAGAAGTACTAGGACGAATAAAGCCAATGTCTAACAATTCCTCGCATTGGGTCTTTAACTCCTCAAGTTCAATAGAGCCATTCGATATGGGGCTTTGGAAATGGGTTTTGTACCGTTCAAGGTCGATACAAAATTCAATTTCACGCCTGGGGTAGGCCAGAAGTTCTTCTTCGTGAATACGTCAGAAATTTATTAACAATAGAAATATCATTCAAAGTCGATTTATTTTTGTTTAGATCCGTGATATGAGCTAAGAAAGCTTGACATCCGCTTTTTAATAAACGAATAGCTTTATGGCTTGAGATGACCGTGATTGATTTTAATGGTTTGGTCGCTTGAATTCGCATAATAGGTTGATTAGGAATATGAAAGCTAACAACCTTACGAAAACAATCAATTTTTGCATGATAAGTAGTTAACCAATCAATCCCTTAGAATCACGCCAAATGCAAGTATTTTCAATGAAATAAGATCGACAGTAATGTGAGGGTACCGATTTGAACCAAACAAGACTTATAAACAAAGGATGTAATGAAGGTTTCTCCCAATGGAGTTTCCACAGATAAGTCAAAGTCTAATTTCTCCTGAGTCAAATTTAATCGCTGAGCGCAAGTAGAGAAATAAAAGAATGGGTAGAACCGTATCAAATAAAGTATAGACTTCGCTAGAGTTTATGATAAGCTTACCCGTGATGACCTCATTCGTTCCTTGCTTTCTCGGAGGTCACAACAAACGCCTCCCTTGCACTACCGGCTTTGACTTTTCTCGGGACGGCCTTTGGTGCCTCCATCCTAGTTTAATTTGTCTTCTGTGAACGACAAAATCGGCTAAGTGACCTTCTCTCCACAATTATAACATGCTTTGACGGCATCGCGCAATTTGATCGATGTGTCCCTCCCTCCGCATTTGAAGCATATGATAGGTGGTCTTTCTCCTTCCTTAACAACGGTGTCAGGTACGACGCTCTTCCATCATTGTTGAATCTCCTCTTCTTGAAATGTCCATTCTTATTATTTTGGCCCTCGATTACCACCGGCAAGTGGTTACCATTTCGCCCGTTGATTCCTCCACGCTTGTTGTCACCGCTCATGATCGCTCACCGGTATTATCATTTTGTTTACCGCTTCTTTTTGTCATGCATTGACTCATTATCGCGCTTCCACTAATCGAGCCCTATTTACAACATCCTAATACAAACATAATTTATGAGAAATAAGATGTTGACGTATTCCCGCTTTCAAACCTCTTAAAAACATTCGCGCCATTCTCTTCATTATCCACCAAGTGGGACGCAAACCAAGATAACTCCGCAAATTTTTCCTCAGATCGCGATACCTGGCCATATTGTTTTGCTCCAATTTGATAAACTCCACCTCCTTCATGTGACGAATACTTTCGAAAGTATTTGTCATTGAATAGTACTCTTGAACTTCTCCCAAGACATCTTCAAGATGGAAGTTGAGTACGCTTTACCGATTCCCCACCAAGAATCGCTTCCATGCAACATAAAGGCGTGGAAGGGAACCTTTTGCTCCTCGAGCATCCCAAGACATCAAATATCTTGGTGATCTCGCTTTATCCATGCTTCCGCCTTAAGTGGTTTTGGCTTTCCTTAAACTCCGGTGGTCCCAAATTTGAACTGCTTAGCTGGTGATCGCCCCGAGTTTCCAAAGTGTTTCCACCTACATTTTGGACAGAGCCGCTCATCACATCGTTGTTGCATGAATTGCATAAAGCCTCCGAACAATCCATCATTCATCATTTGGTCAAGTGTTGTTGTTTTCATGAGGATTGTCGCCTTCCTGCATGCACATTATCCTCGATTATTGATATGTGGTGAATCAACGGTCACTGTGCTCCATTGCTATTCTCAACATTCTCGATGTCATTTTCAGACATCGCCACAAAACAAAAGGTTAATTGACATGTAACATATTATCCATATACTTCGACCACCACCAATCAAATACCAAATAAACTTAGGTAGGTCATACTAGCGAAAAGAATTCCCCGCCTCCCTCCTAGTTCTATTCTCACATCTTAGCCGTGATCATATCCCTAAGCTTTGATACCAACCGTGACGCCCCCAAAATTAGGTATACATCACCCATCTTGGGTCGCCGACATACATGGTACAAAAATTCAAATACAACTTACTAATACAACTCGTCGTACAATACGACAAAAAACATAACTCGTGAGTTTGAATACAATTATTGTCTACTAGAGATTATACAAACTCAAAAGGAGTCCTCATTACAATTATTAACACACTATTTCATGTAATAAAGAGGACTACTAATGTTATCCTCTAGACCATCACTCCGCTCCCCGACTAGTCCCTCGCTATATTCTCATTTCCTCAAGAGAATAAAGAAAAGAAAGGGTGAGCTCAACTAGCCCAAGAAGAAATATTATGACTAAGATAATGCGTAATAAATTATCATTAGCCTTCAACAAAGGTTAAACCGATAAAATATAACAACATCAAGTTTAATCATAGCGAAACAAGCAATCCATTAAAAGAGTCAAGTAGAGAATAAAATCTACTATCTTTTATGATTTAAAAGGTTTTTCATCACTTTTATCACCGAGACTCAAATTTTAATAAATAATCCACATCATCGAATCACCCCCGCACTACGTACCAAGGATATTCTTTAGTATCACGACCACAAAATTATCCATGCACTACGGCCAAGAATATTTGTGTATTCATTAATGGTCATGATCATGCCAACAACTCGTCCATCAATGCACTACGCCAATGAGGACTTTTACCACATCATTTGTAACATTACTACCATAATTACACCGAATAATCCTCGGTCATAATCATACCAAGTCCATCTATGCATTACAGTGCCACAAATGACTTTCAACAACATATAAACATGAGGATGATGACAATGATATAAGAATTCAATAAAACAAGTTCAAGAATTAATTTATCCAGAACTAATAACGCCCAAATTGTCAACATGATACCGCTTTTGTAGAGAGTAAAATTCAAGAATGCTTAGAAGAATATTTCCATGAAAAGATATCGATGAAACGCAAATATCAAGGATATTCCACTAATTTCATGGAGTATAGAAGTCAAAACTTTAACCAACCGAGTATAATAACAAATGGAATAACAAAAGAAATCACCATACATGCGGTATTTCGCATATGACAAAGTTATTCCAACAGATTAATAAGTAATAACCAAAGTCAAAGTAAAAATTGCACCGATGTGATGTTCCAATGTAATAATAAAGATTTTAACCAGTCCCATGAAAATGCATGCATGTGATGTTCCAATGTAATAATAATAAAGATTTTAACCAGTCCCATGTAAAACGCATGCATGTGATATTCCAATGTAATAATAATAAAGATGGAACCAGTCCCATAAAACGCATGCATGTGATATTCCAAATGTAAAAATAATAAAGACGAAATCATAGAATAATTTCACCAAGTATAGGGTAGTCCGCGTATACTGGTTATTCCAGCAGAATAATAAAGAATAGAATAACATAAGTTCTCTTCATGAATACCAAAAGAAATAATATCCCTTACCGTAAAATAAACTGAATATAAGAGTAGTGAAGTAACAGAAAACTCTTCTTCTTTCTCTCTATAATTTCTCTCTCTAGATTTCAAAGAATTCAAAGAAAATAATGAAGGAATGAGCTTCTATTTATAGAAGAATAGAAGAGGTACTATTAAGAAAAATAATTCACTTGATTAACAAAAGAGGAAACTCACTGATTGCTCATCAGGCGCTTAATTCTCAAATGTTAACATAAAAGTCAAAGAAAAAAAACAAAATCTATAATAATTATATATATATAAACACATGCCTTTGAAAAAAAATCATACTCCACTCGACAACATCAATCCCACCCAATTTTGACAACTTAACCACTTTACTTATATATATATATATATAATATATAAATACATACTTTATATATATATATATATATAACTCTAATATATATATAAGTAATAAAACAAAACTGAGATAACTTCTCACGTAAGCATTAATAATCAATACACTTGCTACTACTATGCAACCACACGTGACATCGTATTTTTTTACTATCTTGAATAACAATATTAATCAAAAAACTTCCGCCTGTTATTTTCATAAAGTATTTTTATCATTTTCTCAATCCGACAATAATTCCGTTGTGGGGTCCACCAATGATTGTGCCGTTTATATTTAATATTCCTCGTTAAAATGAATATTCCCCACCAATCGAATATTATATAACAACTTATGCATTACTTTGCAAAATTTAAAATATTACCCACAACTATAACATTATATCAAATTTACTCCATAATATTCAAAAATGATATTTATAGAAAATTCATCTATATTTATAAAAGTTGGGGTCTTACATATAACGTAACATATTTTGATGGATGAGGTGGCCCACATCAGTATACTTGCCGGTGACTATTCCCCACAGAATGATGGCCCTTTCTGTTGTGATTTCGTGCTAATGCGACGAAGGCACGAGCTTTGCACATATAAACAAATTCCACACTTTAGCATATCGATTCAAGGGTGAGGCGGGGAAAGTTCTAGGTTGATTTGTGCCTGCCCTATAATTCCATTTTGTGCCTGGAACGTATAAATCAGTAATTACTATGTCCAAATCTGTTTCGAAGCGGGCAGCCTCAACCCAATTATCGTACCCAGTCGGTGGTGTGTCAACTATCCTGAAGATTGCTCTGATTGCTGGTGGTCTGTAACTGGCCATCCTACTTTTCAGGCTTGAACCCGCGTTCTTTCATAAATGTCTTTTCCACGATTCTGTAATACTCGATTTGTGCCTCCAGATTGAGGAATTTCGTATGGTCCACAACATCCTCGCCTTGGTTACTTGAGGAAGATGATGATATCGAAGTGATAGAATGCGCTCTCTTAGGACCCATCTGAGATTGAATAGAGAAGACGAAGATTACTTGCCTGATAGTGAGTGATAGCCGATGACTGATTACCCCCAAATTGATTTTTCACAACCCAGTCTGAAACCCTAGTTTTATAATGCAGCTATTGATCGTGGGTAGAATCGTGGGTATAAGAACCTATGCGATAATCACGTAATGGAGAAGAGATGTATGGCTTCAATTTGAAACAGATTAGAGATGAGGAGACATGCATGTAGTGGAGAGCAAGTAGTATGCGCCTCTCTGTTATATCAACTGATAGACAAATGAGTCACAACACGTTTTAAAATCAATTTTTTTTTTCAACTTCCGGTTCGGTATACGCCACAAGATTTTTCAATGAAGATGTGGCGCGGGCGCGTGAGTGTCTTATTCTGCATGTAATTATTTGCGAGTGCTGTGATTTCTAAAGCATTATTAGCGCGGCAATGCGTGTTTGATTCTCCTCGCGATCAGATTTTCATTCCCAATACTTCAAGACAGTAATGCATGCCATCCAATACACCTACAATATAAACAATACACACTGTCAATGCTTGAACTAATGCATACGCAACAATGACCATCTAATTATCATACTCACTATACTAATCTCGAACACAGTCTAATGCAAATTCAGCTACACACTCTCTTATGCTAAACACAATTAAAAAGTAAGATGAACTAATAAAAACAATCTAAACTGAAAAATTAAAAAGTAGAGATAGAAACAATGGGTTGCCTCCCATCAAGCGCTTTTTTATAGTCAATTAGCTTGACTGTCTCTGAATCTCATGTTGAAGAAAGAATCGAGGTGACTTTTTGTCTGTCCACCTCGCCACCAAAGTAATGCTTCAATTGATGTCCATTTACTTTAAAAGGCTTGCCCAGAAACTTATCAAATACTTTTACTGCACCATAAGGGAAAACTATTTTCACTGTGAACGGCCCTGACCACCTTGACTTGAGCTTCCAAGGAAAAAGTTTAAGTCTGTAATTGAAAAGCAAAACTCTTTGTCCCGGCTCGAATGTTCTCTCTATGATCTTGCGATCATGCCATTTCTTCACCTTTTCCTTGTACAGCTTAGAATTCTCATACGCCTGTAATCGGAATTCATCCAACTCATTGAGTTGGAGTAGGCGTTTCTCCCCTGCAGCTTTTAAATCAAAATTGAGCTTTCGATTCGCCCAATATGCTTTATGCTCTAGCTCCATAGGAAGATGACAGGCTTTGCCATAAACGAGCTGAAAAGGTGACATGCCCAACGGAGTCTTGTATGCAGTCCTATAGGCCCACACATCATCATTAAGCTTTAAAGACCAATCTTTCCTAGTGGGATTCACAACTTTTTCCAGAATTCTTTTGGGTAAAATGAAAACTAGACCACTGAACTTTAGGGGTTTTTGGGTATTGAGCCATTTTCTTTTGGTCAACGTAAATTGAGCCCCTTTCTATTAAAAAATTTGGACTTTGAACCCCAGGCGCCACATGTGCGTTGACCTGCGTACGTGGCGCCTACCTGGCAAAATCTGACGTCAGCATTTTTTATTTTATTTTATACGTGGACAGGTTGTGACACCCCCAAAATTAGGTATACATCACCCATCTTGGGTCGCCAGATATATGGTACAGAATTCAAATACAATTTACTAATACAACTGTCGTGTACAATACGACAAAACATAAATTGTGAGTCTAGTTTAAGTTTGGGGGCATTTTAGTGTCGTAATGCATATAGTTAGTTATCTGCATAGTAGTTTTTTTTTATGTGTTAGCATTATTTTTTTTTTAGGTTGCATATAATACATGGTAATTTATTTTTTTCCATCTTCATATATGTGTTCATGTAGTATAATTGCATTTTTTTTATTTTTGCATGAATATGTGTGATAGGTTGGTGTGGTCTTAGCTCGGCCTATGATAAGATTGGTTTTGCATATTAACTTGAACAGTGTTGATAATTGATAACGAGTTCTAATTTTAATCATGATAATAATCTGAGCCTGTCTGAAACTTATGTAACCGGTTAGCACTTAAAGTTTAACTGTTTTAATCCACTTGGTTCAAGGGTTTCATAATTTGTTTCGAGGGAAAATCTTTGTTAAAATTTAAGAAATTAGTGAATCAAGCAGAAAAGGTTAGAATGACGTAAAGCTTGAGTTTGAGGGAATCTATGGGATATATATACTAAAAAAAATGATGAAGAAAAAAAAAGAAAATTCGTAAAAAGAAAAAAAAAAAAAGAGATGATAAAAAAAAATGAAAAAAAGGAGAAAATCATGGTTAGTTTTGTTTCTGGGCCTTTGTTACTTGAGCAAATCACGCTCAAGGGTGTCTTTAACACCTAGCGCCCTAAGGTCTTATATGGTCCGGGAGTCGTTGGTTGAAAGCTCGCTAAGGGGTGACATCATAGCCTAATGGAATGGAATGAGAAATTGCACAGCCATGAAAAATAAAACACGAGAATGAGAAAAAATGCCGTCGTGGTTGAATAAAAGTATAAATAAATCCTGTATTTACCCTTAGATTTGGTAATTGCTTAATTTTAACCGGAGTTGTCATGTTCACAAAAGTAATTGAATTGGAACTAAAATTTTCCTTATAAGAAGTTTGTTATGTGATTGTCTTGAACTGTGGTTGGTTAGAATGGTTAACAAGCACACACACACAACATGGGTAATGACAGGTTTGGGTTGACTAATTGGTTAGAGTTATGGATTTTGAATTGATTGGATATATTGTTTGAGTACCAATGGTATCTTTGTGGCCTGTTGCTATATATCATACTGATTTATTACTCAGTTCGTAGGTATATTAGAAAGTAGATTATGCATATGCATTCATTTAGTTGAGTTATTTTGTTTATTTTTAGTTCTTTTGTTTTTTTGCTTGAGGACGAGCAAAGGTTTAAGTTTGGGGGTATTTGATGAGTGAGTTTTATACACATGAATTGGATACATTCGGGCTTAATTTATTGTTTTTCTCAAGTCTTTTAGGATGTTTTTATGTGTTTATGTCTATTCATACATGTTTTATATTGTTTTGTAGGAATTGGGATAAAAGTTACTTGGATCGACGTTTGGGGTGGCTAGATTCGCGTTTTCGGCTTGCCATTTACATAGCAGTCACTTCAGAGCCAATTTGACTATAGCTCCGGACATTATTTCGAAACACTCAAAGAATGAAAGTTGTAGATCTACTTTTTCACTTTCCGGATCATCTTGAATCATCAAAATCGGAGTTCGAACGAAGAAGTTATGGCCATTTTCCCAAAGGACATCGAGCGTAAAAAAATGTCGAACTTGTGCAGTGACGTCGGCGCTATTCTTAGTTCATTTCCCAATATAGAGGCACTATAAGGTAGTGTCTCGAAAGCGTTGCTTCCTAGCTTTGGGCTACTGGGAAGAGGTTAAAAGCGGCTTTGACGCGCTTTTGGGCAAATTTTGACACTTTTTTGACTGCAAATTGGATTGGGTTTGTTCCTAAGCTCAAAATTAGATTTGTAACCTATAAATACATGATGTAAGACATAAAATAAAGGGGGATTACATAGATTAGACTAGATTAAACATTCATTTAGATTAGAACATAACCCTAGTTCTTATTAGTTTTGGAGATTGAAGCAACTTGGAGACCATTGAAGATTCAAAGCAGGAGCGAAAGAGGAGTCTCAAGGCTACTGACAATAGATTATATTCTCTTCTCTACTCTTACTTTTATCTTTTAATGTCTATTCAATTGTGGAATCTTGATTTTAATTCATTAATTATGAACTAACTCTTTCATTAAGATTTCAATTGAAGTTTTTATGATTATGAATTGATTATTTGATTTATTCTAATTATTCATGTTGAAGTGAATTGTTCATCTTGCTTTGTGCTTATTGATTAATTATCTCGACAAGAATTATCGTGTTACTCTAGAAGGAATTGAGAAAGGAATTCTAGGGTTAGAACTGGGCATGGTGACATGTGACTTAGTTATTTGCACAGTGAATAAGTAGGTTTGTGAATAGAATGAGAATATCTATTTGCCGCATATAACACATTAGGAATTAGGATTGTAACGAGTTTAATTCAATTATTTTGCATAGAGATATAGAAAAATTAATCTGGGTTAAATAGAAGGCAATTGATCACTCGAGAGAGGGCTTTTGGCATTTGAGAATTCCTGTTAACAATTCAGTAGACATAATAATTGGAATAGTTGAATAATTGATTTATAATTCATAATTGGGGATATTGGAGTCTTAATCCTTATTTACCTAAATTTAATCAAATCTTAGTTGTTTATTTGCTTTCTTTTAGACTAATCTCTTTTAATTGTTTAATTTAGTTTTCTTAACTAGAAAAATCACAATTATTGGTTGTTTAAATAAAATTGATTTGGTTAAGAGTTAGTACTTGATAATTTTTATTAAATAATTCCTCGTGGGAACGATACTCTACTTTCACTTTATTACTTGTTGAATCGTGTATACTTGCATTTATTCATTGATTAAGCGAAATTGATCAACAAGTTTTGGCGCCATTCTTAGGGAATTAATTTAATAATTATTTACCAATATTAATTTCAATCAAATTAGTCTTAATTTAAACATTTTAATTTTTATTTTTATTTTTATTCTCTTCCTATATTTCTCTCTTTTTTAGGTACCATGGATGACTTTGCGTATGATCAATGGCCATACACGAACATGAGTCAACCAAGGGGAGCTTGATTGATGACTCGAGAAACTTTCTCGCATTATCAAGATAGATGGAGACACTTTCGAGGATGTTTGAAGCTTTTGAAGCTCAACGTCATCAAAGTGTGGCGGTTACTTGTGATTATTGTGCTGGAAATCATATGAGTCATCAATGCGCCATCGGTTTAGAATGCATATAGTATGGTGGTGATTACCCCAATAATTATGTCTATCCCAACAACTATCATCAGGATTGGGGGTATCACCCGGATTTTTCATGGAGTATCAATCAAGATCAATTTTATGCTCCAAGTCCAACATACCCACCGGATTTCTCGTGTCCATCTCCACTACAACAGGAAGAACGTTCAAATTGGGAGGAAGCCTTGGAAAAAGTAATTAAAGCTTCTGAAAAGAAACACGAGGAACATGAAAAGAAACTTAATCAAATGGAGCTGAGTATACAAAGTCAGAATGCATCGATCAAGAATCTGGAAAATCAATTGGGGCAGATAGCACATGCGTTGAACAATCGTCCTCAATACACTTGGCTCTATGACATGAATTCTGAGACTGATGGTGAGCCCGAACCAAATCTGCAATCGGATGTGCCAAATGATATAGATGTTGAAAGAGAGGAAAGACTTGGGGACCTAGAAAAAGAGATCGGCAAAGATCTAACTTTGAGTACCAACGAAGATGAGCAAATTTCATTAGTATCCCATGTGCCTCCTCCACCAAAGTTTAAGAATCCGGGCTGTTTTGCAAAACCATGCCCAATTGGATGTCATGTCGTCGGCAAAGCTCTTGGTGACGTAAGAGCTAGTACAGTTGTGGAGTCATGGTGGGATGAAAAGGAGAAGATAGAGGAAGATTCCATTATGTTTATTAAGCTTCAATGCCCTAATCTGATCATCTACATAATGGAGGAAACACCTAGTGGTTTGTCGTTCTTAATGGGGATCCTATCTACAAAGAGCATGCTAGGTGACTTCAATTCAAGGGTTTTTGCTAATAGGAACCTCCCAAAAGTAACATTGCTTCTGATGGATGGAGGGTTCCTCAATTTTCATAGGGGAATTGGATAGAGAATTGAAGAAGTCAGGCTGAGACTATAAAACAAGCGCTTATTGGGAGGCAACCCAAGTTCAATTTTTATATTTAGTTTTTATTAAGTTTTATATTAGTAGTTTTGAATTTGCATTTATTTAGGATTTAATAAAATTGCTTCTATCATGGTTTTACAAGTTATTCAAGTCAAATTCAAGTGTGGTGCCCAATTTGTTCCATGTGCTTAGCCTATTCTCCAAACTTAGCGGACAAGGAGGAAGATTGCTATATTTTCATGGAAGTCCTCTGCGCTTAATTTTTTCTATTGTAGCCATTGAGGACAATGTCTAGTTTAAGTTTGGGGGCATTTTAGTGTCGTCTTTCGCATATAGTTAGTTATCTGCATAGTAGTTTTTTTTTTTGTGTGTTAGCATTATGTTTTTTTAGGTTGCATATAATACATGGTATTTTTTTTTTTTTTGCATCTTCATATATGTGTTCATGTAGTATAATTGCATTTTTTTTATTTTTGCATGAATCATGTGATAGGTTGGTGTGGTCTTAGCTCGGCTTATGATAAGATTGGTTTTGCATATTAACTTGAATGTTGTTGATAATTGATGATGAGTTCTAATTTTAATCATGATAATAATATGAGCCTGTCTGAAACTTATGTAACCGGTTAGCACTTAAAGTTTAACTGATTTAATCCACTTGGTTCAAGGGTTTCATAATTTGTTTCTGAGGGAAAATCTTTGTTAAAATTTAAGGAAATTAGTGAACTGACGGTAAAGGTTGGAATGACGTAAAAGCTTGAGTTTGGGGGAATCTATGGGATATATATACTAAAAAAAAAATTGATGAAGAGAAAAAAAATAGAAAATCCAGAAAAAAGAAAAAAAAAAGAAAAGAGATGATGAAAAAAAAAAAGAAATAAAAAAGAGAAAAACCGTGGTTAGTTTTGTTTCGGGGCCTTTGTTACTTGAGCAAAAGACGCTTAGAGGGTGTCTCTTAACACCCAAGCCCTAAGGTCTTATATGGTCTGGGAGTCGTTGGTTGAAAGCTCGCTAAGGGGTGACACTGTTAGCCTAATGGAATGAGAAATTGCACAGCCATGAAAAAAAAACACGAGAAAGAGAAAAAATGCCGTCGTGGTTGAATAAAAGTATAAATAAATACTGTATTTACCCTTAGATTTGGTAATTGCTTAGTTTTAACCGGAGTTGTCATGTTCACAAAAGTAATTGAATTGGAACTAAAATTTTCCTTATAAGAAGTTTGTTATGTGATTATCTTGAACTGTGGTTGGTTAGAATGGTTAACAAGCACACACACACAACATGGGTGATGACAGGTTTGGGTTGACTAATTGGTTAGAGTTATGGATTTTGAATTGATTGGATATATTGTTTGAGTACCAATGGTATCTTTGAGGCCTGTTGCTTCATACTGATTTATTACTCGATTCGTAGGTATATTAGAAAGTAGATTATGCATATACATTCATTTAGTTGAGTTATTTTGTTTATTTTTAGTTCTTTTGTGTTTTTGCTTGAGGACAAGCAAAGGTTTAAGTTTGGGGGTATTTGATGAGTGAGTTTTATACACATGAATTGGATACATTCGGGCTTAATTTATTGTTGTTCTCAAGTCTTTTAGGATGTTTTTATGTGTTTGTGTCTATTCATACATGTTTTATATTGTTTTATAGGAATTGGGACAAAAGTTACTTGGATCGACGTTTAGGGTGGCTAGATTCGCATTTTTCAGCTTGCCATTTACATAGCAGTCACTTCAAAGCCAATTTGACTATAGCTCCGGACATTATTTCGAAACACTCAAAGAATGAAAGTTGTAGATCTACTTTTCCTCTTTTCGGATCATCTTGAATAATCAAAATCGGAGTTCGGACGAAGAAGTTATGGCCAATTTTCCAAAGGACGTCAGAGCAAAAACTGCCGAGAACATAACAACAATACGGGCGCTTATAAGGTAGTGTCTCGAAGCGTTGTTCAAATACCGGGACGCTGGGGAAGAGGTTGGGTGCTGCCTGGATGCATTTTGGGTGAATTTTGACACTTTTTTAACTCCAAATTGGATTGGGTTTGTTCCTAAGCTCAAAATTGGATTTCTAACCTATAAATACATGATGTAAGACATAAAAAAAGAGGGATTACATAGATTAGACTAGATTAAACACTCCTTTAGATTAGAACATAACCCTAGTTCTTATTAGTTTTGGAGATTGAAGCAACTTGGAGACCATTGAAGATTCAAAGCAGGAGCGAAAGAGGAGTCTCAAGGCTACTGACAATAGATTATATTCTCTTCTCTTCTCTTTACTTTTATCTTTTAATGTCTATTCAATTGTGGATTCTTGATTTTAATTCATTAATTATGAACTAACTCTTTCATTAAGATTTCAATTGAACTTTTTATGATTATGAATTGATTATTTGATTTATTCTAATTATTTATGTTGAAGTGAATTGTTCATCTTGCTTTGTGCTTATTGATTAATTATCTGATCAGTAATTATCGTGTTACTCTAGAAGGAATTGAGAAAGGAATTCTAGGGTTAGAATCGGCATGGTGACATGTGACTTAGTTATTTGCACAAAGAATAAGTAGGTTTGTGAATAGAATGAGAATATCTATTTGCGTATATATAACACATTAGGAATTAGGATTGTAACGAGTTTAATTCAATTATTTTGCATAGAGATATAGAAAAATTAATCTGGGTTAAATAGAAGGCAATTGATCACTCGAGAGAGGGCTTTTGGCATTTGAGAATTCCTGTTAACAATTCAGTAGACATAATAATTGGAATAGTTGAATAATTGATTTATAATTCATAATTGGGGATATTGGAGTCTTAATCCTTATTTACCTAAATTTAATCAAATCTTAGTTGTTTATTTGCTTTCTTTTAGACTAATCTCTTTTAATTGTTTAATTTAGTTTTCTTAACTAGAAAAATCACAATTATTGGTTGTTTAAATAAAATTGATTTGGTTAAGAGTTAGTACTTGATAATTTTTATTAAATAATTCCTCGTGGGAACGATACTCTCTACTTTCACTTTATTACTTGTTGATCGTGTATACTTGCACGTATTCATTGATTATGAAATTGATCAACAAGTTTTTTAGGCCTGTGAATTCGGGAATTAATTTAATAATTATTTACCAATATTAATTTCAATCAAATTAGTCTTAATTTAAACATTTTAATTTTTATTTTTATTTTTATTCTCTTCCTATATTTCTCTCTTTTTTAGGTACCATGGATGACTTTGCGTGATCAATGGCCATACACGAACATGAGTCAACCAAGGGGAGCGGAGATTGACAGACTCGAGAAACTTTCGCATTATCGGACAGAGATGGAGACACTTTCGAGGATGTTTGAAGCTTTTAAGCTCAACGTCCATCAAAGTGTGGCGATTTATTTGTGATTATTGTCTTTGGAAATCATATGAGTCATCAATGCGCCCATCAATTTCGGCGAGTTTTAGATAGTATGGTGGTGATTACCCCAATAATTATGTCTATCCCAACAACTATCATCGGGATTGGGGGTATCACCCGGATACCGTGTATACTCTACTTTCACTTTATTACTTGTTGACCGTGTATACTTGCACGTATTCATTGATTGCAAAATCGATCAACAGTAACCATGTCATTCCTTTGGTTTGGGGTAAGGTCTGAACCAATCTGGATTAACTTATGGCTTTCTGAGGTTTCGAGATTGAAGGAAGTGGTTTGATCAGGTTGGGTTTAGGTTTGTCTTTGACCCATTCTTGAATTTCTGGAGGCACCTCAATGTCATCATGTATATCCATCAAGGCTGAATTCATCTCTACATCAAAGGTACAATCCTTGTGGAGAAGAGGCACCGTATCAGCAAGTACATGCACATCTAAATTCAGGGTCCTGAAATAAAATATGCTTTCACTTAGTATATATAAAATATTTTGATGATACACAGTGTTAGCATGTACTGGAAAAATAAACTGCTAATACTGTACAAAAAAGTAAGCAGTTATTATATCTACAGGGCAGAAAGAGTTCTGTCCGTTTTACCCTTGTCGACCATTGCAAGGAGTGCTGTTCCAATTGGCAAGGGTAAAGTTCGGGTGGACCGCAGTGATGGAGGGATTGTCATCGTCCTCCCTATCCTGAATGATGGCCATTACGTCTGGGCAATCATCATCTAGGGTGTATCTGTTGGTATGTTCATCATGAACAATGATGCGTATGCCTGACATCATTCGGATGACGTCTTGCTTGATTCTTTGCTTCTCTTCCTCCACTCGGGGATCTCGAACAAAGACTTCTTTCTCCTTCACCGCACTGCCTTCTTGGAAATAACATAGTCATCACGTTGGTGGCACCTTTTTGCTGTGAGGTTGTGCGGACTCAAAGTTTGAAAACGAAGATAAACGCCGCATGGTTGAAGCTCAAGGAATCATTGATGCTTATGAGGATTCCTATGACTAGAATCGTGCGAATAGCCTAGTCCAAATTGCTCAATCTGCTGGCTAATTGAATTGGGTACTTGATACCCTGGTGATCTTTACCCAGCCTGTGATAACCCGAGATTTCGAATAATCAAAATTTTACGAATATTTTTTATTTATTAATATTGATATTAATTATCAATTTTGTGACAAGTATCTGTGATACGAGTCTCGAGAAGGTCAATTTGTGTATTGATTAATAAATTAGAGTAGAATTGTGCTTAACAAGATTAGAAACCCTAACCCTAATTTTCGGATAGGGATTCAATAGAAAATATAATAAAAATAATTATATTAAAGAGTACGTGTTTGTATTATTTAGAATTTTGATCAATGATTGATCGGATAAGGTTTAAAATTAGTAAACCCTAATATGGGATTAGAAACCCTAATCTCAGAACAAGAAACCCTAACGCACCATTAGAAATCCTAATTAGGAAACCCTAATCCTAATTGGTAGGCTTAATGTGTTTATTAAACTTAAATATGATTAGAAAACCCTAATTATATTTTAGTATCTTAATTTCAATTTTACAAACTGTAATCGTAATTTAGAAATTTTATTTTTCTAATTAAAACCCTAATTACATTTTTGAAATTCTTAATTTTCTATTTTTAAACCCTAATTAGAAAATTCTAGAATTTGAGTAATTAAAACCTAAGGGTTAGAACCTTAGGGTTAAACCCTAAGGGTTAAAACCTAAGGGTTAAACCCTAAGGGTTTGTGCAAATTCCAAGAATGTCATTAAATTTAATTTGCTAATGACTAAAATACCCTTTTTCATTTTTTTAATTGGGTAACTTGTATAATGGCTAAGAACTTTAGTAGGTGACCAACTAAGTTGACAATGTGACCAATATATCAGTCAATCAGCCGAAAATATCAGCCTTAGCAACTTATCAAGCAATATATATTAGATTTGGGGGAGAGAAAGTGTACAAAAATTGCCATTTTGCTCATTTGCTCTCACCAACTCCCTCTCTCACTTGAAGCTCCGAAAATAGCTAATAGATCAGTCCTAAAAACATTCCTTGATCAACCAATATCAGATTAGGAAGATCAAGATCCAAGATTGAATTAGAAAGGTATAAACCTAATTTTTATTTTTGATCTTGTATGCTTTGAAAACTTTTGTGTTTTTGTGTTTAGAATCTTGTTAATGGATGTTTTATGAAGATCTATCATGATCTATCATGAATCCATAGCATCAAAGTGCCTTGAAATAAAGTTTTTCAAAAACTGTTCTTGAGCTCTAAGGTCGTTTGACAAGCTAATGTCAGTGGCCATAGATCTCTGTATGTTCATGGTTTTTGTTGTTTTAAAGTTGTTACATGTAGGCTGGTATGTGCTCTTTACTCTGCAAGTGGTATCACAGTCATTTGATCTCTAGATTTGTAGTTATTATTGGTCAAAGAGGGTTGACCGAGCATGACTAACACTTTCTGGGTAACCCAGAAAGTGTGAATTCGTGTCTGACAACATCTTTAGGCTCCTTGATCTGTCAGTCCGATTCATTTTTGATGTTTTGTTTGTAACCATGTTGTAGCCTGTATAATATACTATAGATCCGGGTCTTTATAACGCTTAAAAAAATCAACAGATAGATCATAACAAGTGGTAAAAGTAGGCCACTCGCACTGAGTTTGTATTTCTGGAATTTCCAGAAAGTTCATGAACCAAGTTTCTGACAATGTTTGACCAAGTTGAATCTGGCGATGTAGATGTTGTTTAACTGTTATGTTGTGATGTAAATGTACTTTGACACTAGTACTATAGCTTTGGACCATAAAATAACTGATTGGATGACCGGGGCGGGAAGAAAATCGAACCATTGTAGATAATCGAAGGCATGCGGGTTTCTGGTAACCCGTAAAGCCCAAAGCTTCTCGATGACCACTTTGAGGCTTTGGATCTTGCAGTTGAGATATTGTTAGACCATGATGATGGTTATTTGTTGTAGTGTTACAACAACACTACACGATCACAGTTAGAGCTAGCCTAGAATCAAATTACACCGAGATTAAAAGCCATCATATAGTTGACTCTTGTTAAGTCATTGTCGTTGTTCTTGAGTTCAAGAACACCAACAGCGACGCTTTGTGTCGGTAAAGCCCTACAGCGACGGTTTATTTATTTTCTAATTTTTGAATATTCCAGAAATTATTTAAAAATAGAAATAAATTATAAAAATTACTAAAAATAGTTTTAAAAATTATTTTAAATTCTGAAAAATAACTTTTAATTATTTGGGACATTTTTATTTAATAATTATAATTATTTGAATAAAAATGATGCTTAATTTATTTAATTAATATATTAAATAAACCCAGAGAGAAAAATGATTTTAATTATATAAAAATCATTTTAAATAAGAATAATGTATTTAAAAATATTTTGAGTTATAAAATGTAACTTTTAATATTTTTGGAGAATTCTCATTAATAAATTAATATTAATGATATTAAATTTATTTAATTATTATAATAAATAAATGAATTAAAAATGGTTTTATTGATTTAAAAATCCTTTAAAATGAGAAAATATTTTAAAAATATTTTAAGTTATAATTAATGACTTTTAATATTTTGATAATAATCTCATTAATATTTAAATATTAATGGTGATGATTTAAAATAATTTTAATTACTTTAAAAATCATTTAAGTAGAATATTAATGATTTAGAAATATTTTAAGTTATTAATAATAACTTTAATATTTTGACAAGTATAAAATTAATATTTTATATTATTAAATATTAATGATAATAAGATTATTTGATAATTAAATTATTTAAAAATGATTTAAATGTTTGAAAATTATTATAAATTATAATAATTGTTTAGAAATTATTAAAAGCTTCAAAAAATATTATTAATGATAATTGACCTATCTAAATTAATATTGAAGCTTAGAAACCGAATTTAATTGATAATAACTGTTTATAAATTATTAAAAGCTTTCAAAAAATATTATAATCGATATTTTACTTATCTAATATAATATTGTAGCTTAGAGACTAAGTTTAATTAACAATCAATGTGTTAATTGTTGGATAGGGTGACCAGAACACTGAGAATGAACCGAAGTCCAACCAGACCGATCTAGTTAGACTTGTTAAGTGTTTATATAGGTTATAAACACTGATGTGACTATGTGGTAATGTGTCTAGGAGAAGATTTACTGTGAATTACAGTGTTGTGTGTTATAAAATATTGTACTAATTGTGAGACCGACAATATTGATTATAGGTCTTACGAACGCAGTTAATTATATTGTGTAGCAATAATCAACGGGAAAGACAAGTTTCCTAACTCAACTTGAGTTACTATTTTTCAAGCATGGCAGTGAATAATTATTGATAGTTATTCACATCTATATTGATTGTTGTAATTCGTACGTAGTAAAATTGAATAATGTTCTATTATTTGAACTATTTATAAATCTGTGCTTTAGCTAATTGTTTCAAGCGAGACTAATATTTGTTAAAGCATGAAATATTATGAACATAATTGTTATCGGAAGATCTATGCCATCGATTTCAACTAGATTAGTATTGTTATTAATTATTGAAATCATAGTGTTTCTTTGAAAGTAATCCAAACCATATTGTTGTGGTACGGACTCGTGGAGTAAGACTGAGATGAACAAATTTTAATGTCTTAAATGGACCTATGCGCTATTATTGAGTATTATGCATAATATAGGGTACAAAGGAGTTGGCCACTCCAGGTACTTGCAGAAGAGTATAGTTTAGTTTTTATAACTAATTTATATTCTTGTGGTAATTTAGTTTTAATAACTAAATGATTCCTCTATTAGTTCATGATCCTCTGTGATCACTCAGAATGAAATCTGGGTATATCCCACTTTATTGAAGATTGTTGCAGTATTGTTAATTCCTTTTATTCAATTGAATATTATTGAATCTTTGAAAGAATTATACTCTTTCATATCGGATATGTTATTCAGTATGAAATAGTAGAAAGTTTTATTATTTAGATTGAATTATTATTCCGCTATCTCGAAATCGTTTGATTGTTGCTGAAGTTCTATACAAGCTAGGCTCTTCTATTCATTATATATATATATCATTTATTGTATATCTTAACTTGCGGGGCAAACTTGTTGTTCACCCTTCCTAAATAAAATATTTCAAACTAGAAACGATGAGGACAAATATAGGCTAAGCGAACAAAAGGCAAAGGCATAGTGCTGGAGTAGTTTTATGTTAAGCATATTTACTATGATGTTTTGTAAACCCTTTTTGTATATCTAAAGGGTAAATTTATAATGTTAAGGTTAGATGATCTGGGATAATGTTGTTAACCTATTAATTAACTTTATGTAAGTTTACATTCATTAATGAATGGGTAGTTAGATGTTATTATATTATGGATCGTGAGCACCAAACTCGAGAGTCAGGTAACCCGGATTTGGGGGCGTCATAGTTTGGTATCAAAGCTGTAGGTTATAAACCTTAAGTGGGGTGGGGGGAAATCCTAGGATTATAACCATACGCGAAATAGAGAAAACTCATTTAGAGTTCTATGTGAGGGATTGCCGAAGTGCATCAATAATGAAATAAGTGGATACATAGTGTGAGGAGTTTGTACTAATAAAGTACTAATCAAGTTATTTAAACTGATTGTAGGATGTCTGGAGAAGATCAAACGAGTGCGGAGATGCTAACGGTTGTTGCACCAATGCCAGAAGCCAAGGTGCCAGCACAAAGCGAATCAGTTGAGAAGTTGGGAGAAGACGAACCCATGGTAAATCTAGCAAGCGATCATGATGAGTACCCTGAGATGGAGCTGGATGAAGAAGAAGAAGTATATTCCAAAGAGACAAAAGTGGAGCCGTAAAAAAAGATCAAAGATGGGAAGAAGGAAAAGTAGCAATCGAAGAAGGTCAAGATCTCGCAGAAGTTCAAGACTCAAGGACTAAAGTACTTCTTCGGAGGAATTATGGAAGACAGAAAAGAGCATTACGCGAGATGACAGAAGAACAAAATAATTTGAAGGCACAAGTCGATAGAATGAGGGTTAAGTGTAGTGTATTATCTAAAGAGGTAGGTAAGAAAAGAAGAACAATAAAAGGAAAAAGAACTACGACAAATGACAACAACACGTAGAAATTCGCATTCAAAGAAGAAACTAGTATGTGGCAAGTGTGGAAAGAACCATTTGGGGGAATGTATGTGGGGTAAGAATGTGTGTTACAATTGTGGTCAAGAAGGACATCTATCACCAAATTGTCCTAAACCAAAGAAAGGAGGATGTTTTGCATGTGGTGGAACGAGTCATAGGGTTAAGAATTGTCCTAAAAGGAAGAAAGGTGGAGGAAGTGGACGAAAGAAAGATTAAGTGTGAGGAGTATAATCTTTTGGAGTATAATATTCGCTTTGGTAGGAATGGGAGATAACTTTTGTATGCCTCCACTTTTTGTGTAAAGTTGTAGTAATGAATCCTGACTTTTGTCACAATGGGATAGTAACCATTTGTAGTTGTATGTGCAGTGTACTGAAAAGTACTATGTATTATTTGCATGAATATAAATCCAATAATATGTTTGTATGAATGAAATCTTTATTTTCTATATGAATATAAGATTAAGATTACTTTGTAAGTTCTTAAAACTCATACTTATGGTAAGTTAATGACTCATGATTATATGAAATGTTTTGAACCCCTCAGCGAATGGACGCCAAAGGTCTGACTAGGATAAGTTCATACACTCATATAATTATGGCAAGTTCATGAACTCATAAGTGTGGTAAGTTTGATGAACTGGGAATAACTATGTGTAAATGGAGAATTACAACTTTTTGTGTAAAGTTGTGTTGTTAATCCTGATATGATTAAAAAAAGGGATAGTAAATGTGTTAAGTACTATATGTTCTATGTGCTATTTGAATAAATATGTGATTATATGAGAATTATATGTTGAATTCTTATTGTGTTAAGAATTGGTATAGGGAAAGAGAATTAATGTAAGATTTTTAATTAAATTAGATCATGCCACCTAGACAACAGAATCGAAATCAAAGAGAAGAGCAGTGGGTAAATAATGAAGGGGGTCAAGCTGACCTAATACAAAACTTTGCAAATATGATAGCCGAAGCTATGGAAAATAGAGCTCCAGCTGCAAGAGGAAGAATGAAAAATCAACCAACTGAAAGATTGGCACATTTCAAGGACTTTAAAGCGATAGGACCACCTGAATTCAAAGTGACCACAGATCCAATTGAAACCCAAACTTGGGTAAAGGAGATGGAGAAAGCATTCGTCATTGCGCGAGTGGCAGAAGAACAGAAGACGACCTTTGCAACATACTTAATGAAGAGAGAAGCTAATTATTGGTGGGAGACAAATCAGGCGAGAGCCGGTATAGGAGTAGTAACCTGGACAAGGTTTAAGGAATTATTTTTCAAAAATTATTTCTTAGAAAGTATGTAAGCAAGAATGGAAGTAAACATTTTGGAATTGAAGCAGGAGAATATGTCGGTTGCAGAATACGCCGCCAAATTCAATGAGTTAGAAAGATTTGCACCTCATCAGGTGGATACAGAATTACGGAAAGCGAGAAGATTCGAGAATGGGCTGAAGCCAGGGATATTCACCAAGGTAGCGGTATTGCAGATCAAGACGTTCATGCTTTTCTTCGGAGAAAGCGTTAATTCTTTGAAGGAGGGAGCGAAGTCAAGCGTCTCGATTTCATCAGGATAAGAAGAAGAAGACAAATGATGGTGGAAGCAGTGGTGGTAGTAATCCGAATAAGAGGAAATGGAGCGAGAATATCCAGTCGGGTAATAAAACAGGAGATAATAGAAAAAGAGGTGAGCCATGTGCAAGTTGCGGTAGAAAGCATCCAGGAATATGTTTGTAGGGGAAAGGAGTGTGTTTTAACTGTGGACAAGAGGGACACATCTCTCTAAATTGTCCAAGTCCAAAGAAGATATCAGGTTGTTTTTCAAGTGGATCGCTAGAACATCAAATTCGTAACTGTCCAAAGAAGAATGCAGAAAGAGGAAACAACAATAAAGGAAACAGTGCAGTGGAACACTGGCGATCAAAGGACTCGCTTTCCGGTAGGGAGACCGAAGCGGCTCGTACATTCAACATGACTTTACACAAGATGCAAGCTACTCGGGAGGTCGTGGCGTGAAGAGTAACGATTTCATTTAGAATTTTTATTACGCGAGTATTATGAGTCAGATAGTACTGTGAATTGTTTTCTTTTATAGATTCAAGTCACAGGTTAGAATATGAGACACAAAATTAATATTGTGTTGATAAAAATGAATTGATGATACAACTTTAAAATATTGTAGAGAATTAGAAAGTGGTGATTCCGAGGACAGAATCCTTTTAAGGAGGGGTGTATGTGATAACCCGAGATTTCGAATAATCAAAATTTTACGAATAATTTTTTTATTATTAATATCGATATTAATTATCAATTTTATGACAAGTATCTGTGATACGAGTCTCGAGAAGGTCAATTTGTGTATTGACTAATAAATTAGAGTAGAGTTGTGCTTAACAAGATTAGAAACCCTAACCCTAATTTTCGGATAGGGATTTAATAAAAAATATAATTAAAATTATTATATTAAAGAGTACGTGTTTGTATTATTTAGAATTTTGATCAATGATTGATCGGATAAGGTTTAAAATTAGTAAACCCTAATATGGGATTAGAAACCCTAATCTCAGAACAAAAAACCCTAACGCACCGTTAGAAATCCTAATTAGGAAACCCTAATCCTAATTGGTAGGCTTAATGTGTTTATTAAACTTAAATATGATTAGAAAACCCTAATTATATTTTAGTATCTTAATTTCTATTTTACAAACTATAATCGTAATTTGGAAATTTTATTTTTCTAATTAAAACCCTAATTACATTTTTGAAATTCTTAATTTTCTATTTTTAAACCCTAATTAGAAAATTCTAGAATTTGAGTAATTAAAACCTAAGGGTTAGAACCTCAGGGTTAAACCCAAAGGGTTAAAACCTAAGGGTTAAACCCTAAGGGTTTGTGCAAATTCCAAGAATGCCATTAAATTTAATTTGCTAATGACTAAAATACCCTTTTTTATTTTCTTTAATGGGATAACTTGTATTATGGCCAAGAACTTTAGTAGGTGACCAACTAAGTTGACGATGTGACCAATATATCAGTCAATCAGCCAAAAATATCAGCCTTAGCAACTTATCAAGCAATATATATTAGATCTAGTTAGACTTGTTAAGTGTTTATATAGGTTATAAACACTGATGTGACTATGTGGTAATATGTCTAGGAGAAGATTTACTGTGAATTACAGTGTTGTGTGTTATGAAATATTGTACTAATTGTGAGACCGACAATATTGATTACAGGTCTTACGAACGCAGTTAATTATATTGAGTAGCAGTAATCAACGCGAAAGGCAAGTTTCCTAACTCAACTTGAGTTACTATTTTTCAAGCATGGTAGTGAATAATTATTGATAGTTATTCACATCTATAATGATTGTTGTAATTCGTACGTAGTAAAATTGAATAATGTTCTATTATTTGAACTATTTATAAATCCTGTCTTAGCTAATTGTTTTGGCGAGACTAATATTTGTTAAAGCATGAAATATTATGAACATAATTGTTATCGGAAGATCTATGCCATCGATTTTGGCTAGATTAGTATTGTTATTAATTATTGAAATCATAGTGTTTCTTTGAAAGTAATCCAAACCATATTGTTATGGTACGGACTCGTGGAGTAAGACTGAGATGAACAAATTTTAATGTCGTAAATTGACCTATGCGCTATTATTGAGTATTATGCATAATATAGGGTACAAAAGGAGTTGGCCCTCCTGTACTTGCGAGGAAAGAGTATAGTTTAGTTTTTATAACTAATTTATATTCTTGTGGTAATTTAGTTTTAATAACTAAATGATTCCTCTATTAGTTCATGATCCTCTGTGATAACTCAGCATGAAATTTGGGTATATCCCACTTTATTGAAGATTGTTGTAGTATTGTTAATTCCTTTTATTCAATTGAATATTATTGAATCTTTGAAAGAATAGTACTCTTTCATATCGGATATGTTATTCAGTATGAAATAGTCGAAAGTTTTATTATTGAGATTGAATTATTATTCCGCTATCTCGAAATCGTTTGATTGTTGCTGAAGTTCTATACAAGCTATGCTCTTCTATTCATGATATATATATATCATTTATTGTATATCTTAACTTGCAGGGCAAACTTGTTGCTCACCCTTGCTAAATAAAATATTTCAGCTAGGAACGATGAGGCCAGCAGGGCTAAGCAGAACAAAGGCAAAGGCATAGTGCTGGAGTAGTTTTATGGTAAGCATATTTACTATGATGTTTTGTAAACCCTTTTTATATATCTAAAGGGTAAATTTGTAATGTTAAGGTTAGATGACCTGGGATAATGTTGTTAACCTATTAATGAACTTTATGTAAGTTTATATTCATTAATGAATGGGTAGTTAGATGTTATTATATTATGGATCGTGAGCACCAAACTCGAGGGTCAGGTAACCCGGATTTGGGGCGTCACACAGCCCTTATCCCGGCTGATGACCCAATGACATCATTTCCTAAGTAGCTGACATTAGTTCGGCGGAAATCTTGGGTTCGGGAAATGGCATTCCAATTGCATGGTATTGGGTATTGCTTACTTCAAAGGCATGAAAACTGACCGGTTCAACATCTGCATTAGCGTTGATGAATGGCATATCACTTTGTGTAGGACACTCTAGCTCAGCGTTGACGGTGACTAGGCTGTCATTGATAATGTATTTTAACTGTTGATGAAGGGTGGAGGGGACTGCCCCTGCCATATGAATCCATGGTCGTCCCAAGAGCATGTTGTATCCCGAATCTATCTTGAACACGTGGAAAGATACGCAGAATGTATGGGGACCAATTTTAATTGGCAGTTTAATTACTCCGATCAAATTCCGACGGGCTCCATCAAAAGCCTTGATGATAGTATGGTTATTCCAGATTCGGTTGAGATTAACATTCATCTTCAGCAAGGTAGTATATGGACAGATATTTAGAGATGGACCTCCATCTATCAAGACTCCAGCTAGCATGTATCCGGAGGACAAGACCGCAATGTGCAATGGTTTGCAATGACTGGTCCCTTCGGGTGGTATGTCATCATCAGTGAAGGATATCACATTGTTGTTAAAAATGTGATCAACCAGATGTTGAAATTTTTCTGTATCAACTGATGTTGGTAGATAGGCTTCTTCCAAAACCTTTAGTAAGATCTTCCTGTGATCCTCGAAAGTTAAGACTAAGTCCAAAATTGAAATCTGATGTGGAGCTTCTCTCAAGCTTAAAACCACTTTGGCTTCATGATGACCCATAGTGCGGAGGAATTTTTCAATCTTCTCCATGGGTATTTTCCCCTTTGATTTGGTTGTAGACTTCATCACCCGTTGGGGAAGATACAGTGGATTTTCCTTCAACACTGCAGCAGTGGTATATGAGGTGGATCCTTCACCTTCTCCATAATTCCATGGAACCTTGCGCAAGCTAACAATAGGGTATTGTGCTATGTACGGAAAGTTGATTGGCTCGGGAGTGGCTAATTTCAAAGGATTGTTGCTTCCCTTGAGTTGAATTATTGGCATTGTGAGTAATCTGTTAGCCCCATTAGTTTCAGTGGATATGACTGCTACCACACTCTTCCACTTAGTAGGACCTGTATTCTCACTTGCACATAACACAAGATCATCTACCGCTAGGTGCGTGACACCACCACAATTAGATTTTGGATGAGGTGGCGAGTGCCCAAAGATTCTTCTGTGATGTGACCGCGAGAATAGTAGTGATATTGACATACTCCATCAGAGTTGTACCGCCCTGAACGGGGGTTGATTGGAGGTAGAAGGGAACTGATCCTTCCTTCATTGATTAACATCTGAAGGATTTCCTCCATAGGTTGGCCCAGATATGTGAATTCCCTTTTGTTGGCAAAATCCCAACGGGCTTTAGCGTTTGTTCTCTTTGTCACTTTGTCTTCCATCATTTCATTTTCTGAAAGTGACGAGGGAATATTCATGACAAGAGGTAGGAGACTCGCATGTTGCTGGCTGATTAATTGATGTGTCACTTGATGCTGATAAGTCACCAATTCTGCCAATTGTTCATTTTGTTTGCATAAAGCTTTCATCTTTCGTTCCATTGTGAACTAGAACTTCGCATAATCCCATTTGTCAACACCGTCTTCGAGGGTTTGGGAAGATTCACAGTTAAAATTGAAATTTTGTCCATTGCTCCAATTGATCATGTTGACCTCTTCTTCTTTGTGTTGAGGAAGAGGGTTATCTTGAACGTGAGGTTGATCTGGTTTGGTGACCACGATCTCATCGTTGTCTATTAGGTCTTGGATCTTGTGTTTCAAGGCCCAACAATCTCGAAAGTATCATGTCCAGTGCCCTGCATGATAAACACATTTTCGAAAGCAAAGATTGAAACCCCGGCCCATTAGGGCCTTTGGCCGGTGGAAGAAGATGTGTAATTTTCTTCCTGTTTTGTCGGAAGATTGAGAATGTTCTCGAGGGTGTCCCCAAGGGTGTGAACACTCGAGGGCATTTGACTTCTCCACCTTTCGGTATTGGAGGATTCGAAGACTGAGCTTGAAAGGGAGTGTAGTTTCTCCTTTGAATAGGCATGTTCTAATTGCCTTTTGACCTCGCAGATGTCGGGGAAACATCTTCCTCTTTCTTTTTATGGACCTTCTTGGGGTTGTTTCCATAATTTTTGGATTGGATGTGATCGAAGAATGACTTTAAGGGCGCCTAGGTCTTGAATCTTTCGGACTTCAAACCCATCTCAAATTTATCTCCCCATGTTTGACCATTTCAGAAAATGGTTTGCCGATGCTTAGCTAAAACTCTTTCATAGAAAGGCGCTTCTTGTATGTCTATAAAAGTTATGACCATATCCGATTACTCATCATGGAAGGATTAACTTGGGCGTACCAAAGCGTCTCCACCTTTGAGCATACTCTCTAAAAGACTCGTTAGACTGTTTCTTGATCTTGATAATTTGATACCGATCAGGAGCCATCTGAGACTGAAAGCTGTATTGAGTGAGGAATGCATGTTCTAACTCTTTCCAACTATGGATCTTTGAGTTATCTAATCTTATGTACCACGAATGGGCTTCTCCAGTTAGACTCTTTTGGAATAATTGCTTTCTAAGATTTTCGTCCTCTGCATAAGATCCAAGCTCTCCAATAAACACCTTTAAATGTGTGTAAGGATCTCCTAACCCGTCATATTTTTCGAAGTCAGGAGTTTTAAATTTTTCTGGATAATGTACCCCAGGGAATATACAAAGGTCAGCATATGAAACACTCCCGTGTGCTCCAATTCCTTTGATAGCACGAAGGGTCTCTTCCATTTGGAGGACTTTCTTTTTGATGTCACCAGTGTCTGGATCTCTAGTGGGATGGGCAGCATCATGAGTTTTGTTGGTTGTATCCAACTGCAGTTCAGGTATTGTAATGACTTAGTTTCCCCCTTATGTAGAGGACTCAGCATGTACGGGTATTTTTTGACCATGGGTAGACTGGTGTAGTTCTTTGAGTAGAACAGCCAAATCTATAATTTTTTTGCCTAATCCGTCGAATTCTTTACGAGAAACTGGATTAAGGTCAGTCTGGTCAGATGATGACATGATTGACTGTAGGCCTGAAGCCTTTTTGGATTTTGACCAGGTAATAGGTCCAATTGGTTCCCTGCAAAAGACTTTCATAGTTTAGTCTTTAGGGAATGTGTATAATAACATGCTATGTGATGTGCCCATTTTAGGAATTTTATCCTGCAAAAACGGATGTTAGCTTTTTGTAGCATGTTTAATTAAAATATGTATGTGTACAAATTTCTTCATATTTCTCATTACATGGAGATAGATATATAATGAAATTACAAGTAATTGTGTTTACAAGTAATTGAAATGAGAAAGCATGAAGAGACTTTCCTCCGTTTTGGGTTTATCAGAGGCTGACCTATCTTAGGTTACTCTCGCGGCTTTTTGGCATGAAGGTTCCCAAATCATCGCAATTTACTCAACGGGAAATTAATCCGGTCTTTCAACTGGAGCGAATTTGGGTGGTGCCTTTCCTGAGCCTCGGGGAATCAGTCTTCCCACGAGTCCAGTAATCAAACACCGACGGGATAGCCTCCTGGTGGAGGGACCACACAAAATACATTCACATACATCACGTCTCACCGTATGGAAATGATGACATGTGCGTAGCACTAATATCACAAGCAGATATGGTGCGAAGCACTAATATCACAAGCAGCTATGGTGCGAAGCACTAAGTGCAATAAGGAAATGCATTCGTACACATTCATCAAATATAAATGCAACATTCACACACAAGAAGATAACAGTTTTGAAAAAATTGTAATAGCGACGTAAGTCCTCTTCTTCGATTCCCCAAAGAAAGTCGCCACCGCCGACGCCGGGATTTTTATTGTCCCTTTCCGCTACTTGTTCTTTGGTGTTCTCATTTTAGGTGAGATTTGTTTGAAAAAATAAGTGAAAAGGTCCCGACATGTATAATGTCAACGATGGATCATTAAGAGTTGCCAGTTGGTTTTTAAATGGTTGTACCAACACAATCGAGAAAAGGTTTGCACATTGACCCAAAGATGTGACACATCATAAAATCTGCCTGGGTGAAACCGAGATTCATTAGGGTCCGGGGACTTGGTTATGCGGAGGAAGGTGTTCGGCACTTCGACATCCGTAGTTACTACAGTGACCGCCTCTTTCAAGAAGCTATTATCCGAATGTGTGTGTGTGTGTGGGTCAATGTGCTATTATTTGGAAGTAGTCTGGCCTCGTTCGCACCTATATACATGTGGTTTGAATTTATGTAAAAATTTAGTTTTTAGCAAGATATAGCAATGATGTTTTATAAAAGGTTTTTCAAACCCCGATGCTCAATAGTAATTGAGACCTTTTACACTCCCATTTTATTAAGTGTTCTATTGATTGATTTTATTTCACGATGTGAGGCATCCGTATGAAAATAATGTACAAAATAATGCCAACTTCCTCGTGGGTATGGAAACCATCCGAGGAAATTCGCTTACCTTACCAGAATAATTTACAAAATCGCTATGACTAAAAATGTCCATCACGGAACCGAATCTAGATCCAATAAATTTGAATCTGTGATCACATAATTCCTAGGCGCACATGATACCGTAATTTGTATGAAAGCAGTAAGCAGGTATATATATAAAAGATGTAAATATATATATATATATATATATACAGAAATGATCACCAACCACGAAGCACCTCCATGGGGGATCAGAAAATGTAAATAAAGCTGTAAAAGCTATCAACTGCCACGGAGGAAACTCCAGGCGGGACAAAATGTAAATAAAGTTGTAAAGCTATCAACCACCACGGAGGAAACTCTAGGCGGGACAAAATGTAAGTAAAGCTGTACAAAGCAATCAACTAGCACGAAGTGAACTCCAGGCAGGACAAAACGTAAAGAAAGCTATAAAAGCGATCAACCACCACGAAGTAAACTCCAGCTGGGATGAAATATATATATATAGATATATATAAAAGCGATAAACGCACCGGATGTAAAATCCAGGCTCATCGAACAGAGTTCGACAATAGTTCATATATATATATATATATATATATATATATATAAAAGCGAGTAAATGCACCGGATGTAAAATCCAGGCTCATCGAAAAGAGTTCGACAACAGTTCATATTTATAAGTATATATATATACATAAAAGCAGTAAACGCACCAGACCAAAGTCTCGGCTCATCAAACAAAGTTCGACACACAGTTCATATATATAAATATATATATATATATATATAAGCAAATAAACGCTCCTGGGCCAAGTCTAGGCTCAATCGAGGCATAACTCGATAATGTTAGTCCATATATAAATATATATATATATATATATATATATATATATACACACTGAAATGAAATCACGGACCGAAGTCCGGGCAAACACACGCAACACGACTCTCAATGTGAAAAAGGGTGTGTGCAAAGATGAAGAGAAGGGCTTTAAAGTGTGTGAGAAGGCTTACAGTTGACTACCAAAGAAGACTTCTATATCTTTGAAGTGGGTAAACACTGGCTTTTGTAGGTACAAAAGTAGGTATATGTGAGCTCACAGGTGTTTAAAATGAGAAAGCACTCAGTATGGGGTAAGTACAGAGCAAATTGGGCAGGGTTTCCTCGCCGTTTTCTCTTGCAAAATGGCCACCCAAAGCCCTCTATTTATAGAGGGTGGAGCCGCAGGTGTACCAGAGGCTACCCGGGTTGCCCCGGGTTTTTTGGGTCGGGTTGTCTCATAGTACGTGTACTCAGGCACTGTAATGTCTGCTCTAACCTTCAGAAGTGCAATCCGGGCATCCGATTGAGGTATACAGGACCTATTTTGGACCGCTGTTGTTGAGAGTTGTACCATGGTATGGGATTAGAGTTTGTACGAAGTCATTGAAGATGGGACGATGCCCTCCGGTCTTCAAGCTTCAAATTCCATCCGTTATCCCGCACAATAGTCACTCGGGATTGATTTTCCTTGGCTCTTGTGGGACATCGTTTGTGTAGAAATGTGATGAAATGTTGAGATGACGTGACGTGGCATCGTGTTGGCAAGATGATGATGTTGCCCCTCATCGGTGTTATCGCTGGTTTGGGCTGATAAAGCAGACGTTGCTCATGGCTTCGCTGAGATTGGAATGCTGCCATTGTTGAAGGTCCTCAGTGTCATCTCTGAGGTGTGCATGTCCTCCCGGTGTTATCTCTAGGTTGGTATTGAGTATCTCGTTGTGAGCGCCGAGATTGAAGCTGGTTGCATTTGAAATAAGCATTTCCGAGGTTATCACCAAAACTGCATTCCTTGGGGTTATCACCAAGGTTGGTGGCTATTCCCATGATTGGGGCTGAGACTGGATACCTCGGGGTTATCTCCAAGATTAATCGGTCTACTCCGGTGTGTGTTTCGGTATTGGATCTGCATGCCTCGGGGTTATATCCGAGGTAGGAATTGTTATTCCCAGATTGTGTTTCGGGGCTTATGCTAAACTTCCGGTAGTATCTGGAACGGATATGAACTGTCTTCCAGGGTTCTCTCTTGAAAGACTTAATCTGCCCTCCCCGCAAGGTTAGTGACAGTGTCTGAAAAATTTCGAGTGTCTACATGTAGTCTACGATCCTTGACTTGGCTTCTAAGATCAAGAAACTCTACGACTCGAGTGTAGTCTACGTTTACGACTTGGCTTCGCGAGATGTTCTGGTTGGGTTCAGAGGCAAAATTTGTCTCTCTACGATTCTGAACATGACTTCCTCAGCAGATTACGGCCCTAAGGAAGTTCTCCTCGACACACTACGATCCTTCCTTGTCTCTCCTGGCAGTCTACGAACTTCAAGATCTACTATCTTACAGACTACGATTCTACCTCGATGGCTCTCGAGTTTTCCTTGACTCTCCTGGCAGACTATGATTTCTGGTGCAGTGCTCTACGATCAGACAAGCCTATCTATTACATCATAAGATCAACCTAACATGCTTGATCTTTCTATGTTTATAGTCCTTGTACATCATTTCTTTTTAAGGACTTTACAAAGTCGTTTTGCTTATGTAGGATCAACCTAACATACTTGATCAATTCAAATAAGTCCTTGTACACATATTTCTATTATCTATCAAAGGACTTTACAACTTTTCTTAATGCAAGCATACTTGCATATTCATTCATATATATCATAATCAAATCATATATAAATAGGAATAACATTCACATGCTTATTCCTGACAATCTCCCCCTATTTGATTATGACAAAAATAATAAGTGCATATGCATGTTATGAATGAATCTTATATACAGTGAGCAGCTGTATTTCTAAAACAGATAATCATGAATGTCATTTTATAATGATATGGAATTTAATATACTGACATTTTACATCCTGGATCCAGAACATACCTAACTAGTTAGAGATGTACCTCTTTGGTTCCATGTATGCTTCCAGGATGTCTGTTGATTAGCTATTCATCTGTTTGATTCCTTTGCTCCTACTCCCCCTGGGATGTGGAGGTATTCATTTCTTCTTCTTCTGGTTCTAGCTCTGGCTCCCCCTCAGCCTTAGGCTCATCATCCTTCGGTTCCCCCGTAGATGATGACTCAGCTCCCCTTGGTGTTGTCTTCTTCTTTTCTTTCCTTTTGCCCTCCTTGATCTTTCTAGAGTGCCTCTTATTCCTCCCCTTTCTATGCCTCTTTTTCTCCCCCTTTTTGTCATTAATCATTTGGGAGAGCTGCTCCATGTTGGACATAAGTTGCTCCATCAGATAGGAGGAGTTAGCAACTTCAAACTTGAGTTCTTGTTGGCCCAGCTCAAGTTGCACTGAGAAAAACTGCTTCATGTTGTCAATCTTGTCAAAGAGGACTTGAATCTGCTCTTCATTGGCCTTTTGTGCTAGTAGAGCTTCTACCTGTTGATCATGTATGGCCTTCAGATAGATGTTATCTCTCTCTTTGATTTTGAGAGATACATCAGCCATTGTAGCTTGAAGTCTGTTCTGAACGGAAGTATCTCCTTCTACTGTCAACACCATCTTTGACTCTTTATTTATTTGAGACATCTTTTCAATCAACACATTAGAATTCTTTAGTAGTTCCTGCTCCATAAGAGTTTGATCATCTTGTTGGGAAACCTCTGGTTGAACATCAGATTGGACTCTACGATTTCCATCCTTGGACAAATTTTTGAAAGCTTTGAGGATCTGAATAATCGTTGAGTACCAATTGCTGTTTGAGGATGAGGGAATATCAGATAGCAGTGCCTGGGCTGATGGAGGTTGGACTTGAGTCTCATCAGTAGTAGAGTGAACAAACTCTATGATCATCTCCTTGGTCATGATCCTTCTTCCTTCAGAGTCCACTCTGCGATCATAGGGAATATAGTGGTTTCCAGTATGTCAATAGACTTTGAAGTGGGGTTGGTCCTTGATCAGTTTGGTGGCAAACTTATTCACTCTTGGAAAGTTCTGAGCCACCAGCTCCATGCTTGGAAACTGAGAGTAGCGCCAACTAAAGTAGCTTCCATCTCTTTCAGTGTGGGCCTTTAGCCATGGCATCCATTGGAAGAACCATCTCATGAGCAGATCATCAGGATTGTAGAGGATGGTTGTGCAGTCTAGTTCCATGTTGTTCTAGCTTTTAAATACCTCAAACGCAGTCATCCTTACTACATTGAGCTATTCATTTCCATGATTTACCCATCTTTCGGGAGGTGCCTCTGGTAGTTCATTCGAGACTTCCACCACTATTCTTCTGTTAAATCTTGCGGGAAAGAGAACTGGATAGTCTTCTTGTTCTTCTGATTCCTGTGATGTAGAACCAGAATTCTTTTCTATGTCTTCTCTTTTGGACCCTGAATCATTTTCATCATTTCCATCAATGAATCCTTCTTGTTGTATTACATTTTCAGAACTTTCTTCAGCAAGATCTTCCTCTAATGCATCTTCTTCACCACTGGTCCCATCTTTAGCACTTTCATCCTTTGTTACTGACTCATCATCACTTAGTTCAATGATAGTATTGGAGTGATCGCTTTTCCTTTTGGAGGCAAATTTGGCTTGCAGTCTGTAGCTCTTCCTTCTTATTGGAAGTTCAGCGATAGGAGTTTCAGACTCTTCTTCCTCTTCAGACTCTGAAGCCTTTGGTTCATCAGATGAACTTCCTTGGGGTTCAGCAAGGGCAGGGGAAGATCCTTCTTCTTTGGACTCATCACTTTTTGAGCCATCATGGTGCCTTTTAGGATTGGAAGGGGCATGTTCTTCTTTTCCTGAAACAACATTGTCTGACCCATTATCTGGGCTTGTTGGGGAAGTTGCAATTGGGGATTGAGTTGGGTTATCTTGAATCTTTCCTTCCTTAGCAGAGTGACTGCTCTGAGGATTAGCCACAGGGCTTGAGCATTCCTCTTTATCAGCAAATGCTGTATTTTCATTCATTAATCCAACTTCACCTTTATTACTGGATTTGGTCTGTATGGACTCAGCCTTGAAATTGTCAGTTGCCTTTTCTTCTTCTGATCCTACATCCTTTTTCTTTATCAGATGGACTGTCTTGGGAAACTGAGGCTGGTTTGATTATCACCCTGGCTTTCTTGCTGGATGGCCCTTGAAGTAATCTGTTACTTCTCCTCTTCGTGGTTTCAATAGTTAGGACTCTTTCTTCTTCAACCTTGTCTTTGATGGAGAGAATCCTTGGTGGGGCCTTAGTTTTCTTCACACCTCTAGATTTCTTCTTGGCTGGTGTGGTTGTTGTTGGTACAGAATCATCAGACTTAGAGCTTTCTGCCTCTTCTGTCTTCCTCTTCTTTGCAGAGGCCCTGCTGCTGCTCCCAGTTGTCAGCCTTCGGTTCTCCTTGGGGTTTTTCTTCCAATTTACAAACAATTATGGAGACATAACTTTGTGAACATTAAGAGGTTCTCCCTCATCATCCTTGATTCTTCCTCTTAGCTTCTTCTTTATCACAATACTCAGCAGTCTTCTATAAAACACCTTTGTCAGAGGTTTTTTTGTAGACTTCTTTAGCTCAGCCTTTTCCACCCACTTGGAGATTTGGTCAAACAGGATAACTCCAAAGTTAATCTGTTTCTTCAGAACTATTGCTGACATTATCTTCAACTGCTAATCAAGCACCGTGTCATGTGCAGTGTCCTTGCACAGTATGCATTTTCCAACTATTTTAGCAAGGAACTCGTATTCCTCTGGAAACTCCTTCTTCTTTATGTCCTTTAGACTAGGGTTTCTTTGGTACCCCATGATCTCCTTTGATTGTTCTGTATTGATATCATCAAGGCTTTTTAGTCCTTAGTCAGGAAAACCTAAGCATTGATTGAGGTCAGAAGATTTTAGCTTTAGAGACTGACCTTTGACCTTAGTAGAAAGGGTTCTGGACTTTATGGAAGCATTTGAGTAGAACTCTTTAACCAGGTATACATATACTCGAGTGCTAGCTTCAAGGCATTCTGAGAATCCAGCTTTCTTCATAAGTTCGAGAATGTCTCTGAACTTCTTTTCGGATTTCTTAAACGACTTGGTTCCGAGCTGAATGCCAGTGATTACTCGCCAGTTTTCCATTTGAGCAGTTCGAAGAATGTGGGTATTTGATTCAGAGAGGTTTATGAGAGATGGCTGATTGTGATTTGGTAAGGCTCTAAAGTGTTAACCTATTTTGGCTCTTGAAAGGATTTTAGGGTTTAAAAATGGGAGGGAGAAAGGTTCGATAGCTTCTGAAAACTGTTTGCAGATTTGAATTTGTCTTTATGGTAGTTCCTTCTAACTCTGCATAACCAGTGATGTGTTAACCGACCATTGGTTACACGATGCCCAGTAATGAGCTGTAACTCCCCATAACTTTTTAGTTAGATATTTTCTTTTAGAAGAGTAGACGTTTAATCGACGTGGCTTTGACCGTTGACCTTTTGATTCATAGAGTAGCATGATAAGGCAGCTATGGACTCTACGTTTTCCTTGTTGACTCAACGATCAACTTTTGACAGATGTTGCAGTGGATGGTTTTGACATTTATCCTCATTTTGATGCAGCATAGCTTGATCACTGCTATAGCCGAACTAATCTCCTCATAATTTGAATGGTTGAGCAATTTTCCCGTTTCTCACGCTTCTCATGAACTGGAGTATATTCTGGTAGGACTACGATCGTCGAGTCTGCTTCTACGATCGCTGAGGTTGCACTACGATCGTGGAGTTCTCTTCAACCTTGACTCTACGATCGTTGACTATCTTGGTCCTTGAGATGAACTTGATCAAGCATTCCTTCTGGGTCAAGGTAGCTCAGGAAGGGCCAACCTCTTAGAGTGAGCTAAGGGTCAGGTTTATCCCTGAGACGCTTTCCAGATGAAATACTTTAGAAGTGATTTGCAATGAGATCTTATTTGACCTTTTCTGGTGGGGAGGTCCTCTACCAACTTTGGACAATTTCATTTGTTATAATCGTGGTGTCCTCATGCTTCTACACTGCGATCAGATGTTTGATCGTAGGCACTCTATGATTTTGAGTTGGGTGGCTGAAAGATTATCAGTAGTACGTTTTGAGACGTTCCTACTGACTATAGATCTTCATTTGGTTCATCAGCCACAAAGTTTTGGGACTCTGTAGCTGGTACACTGCTTCATAGTATATCTCAGTATGTTGTTCCTTAACAGATCACTGCTCCCCATGGTTGATGCTGTTTTCTCAAATAGATGTGATTCCCTTTTCTACATGTGTATTAGAAGGCAGCCTTGCATATCTCCTTCTGACTGGAATCACCATTATCACTTAGATCTCCCTGTATCGTAGGCATGGATATTTTCAAGACTGATAACTCTACGATCATTTGTCAGCACTATGAACATAGTCTTCTTTGTCAGTCTTGTGAGTGTGAAGTTCTGCTCCCGTAATAAGTTCCTCTCGACTGATGCTCGATGATGCTCTGATGTGAGCTTCCTTGAGGATTCTTCTCATATAGTTTGCTTTGCCTGATTTGAGAATATAAGACCCTTTTCATCTTTGGTTGCTTGGCCTGCTTCCATATACAGATTAGCAGCCATATGAGCTTCATTCAGTTTAGCTTAGTGGGTCTTTGAGGATAGGCTTGGACATATAGGAATTTTATCAGAATCATTTCTGAACAGTCCTTAGCCTTCTGCTGGTTGAGTCTTCTTGATTGAAGTCTTCTGCTTCAGCATTCCTTAGTGTGGTCAGACAGACCAAGTACCTACAGGTTAGATACATTTCTATTTTTGGTACCAACAATTAAATGGGTCCTGCTAGGTTAGTTTTCTAAACCCCTGTTCCTCATATTTGGATAATCATCACATTTATTATCAACGGTCATATTCATGCATGCAACTAGTTTTAGATAATACATTTTGAGATGCATGAAGGTGAGTGTGTGTAAGATTTGTTATTTTAATAACACACTCTTTCTTTTTGATGGTTTCATCATTTGCTGAGTTATGTTCACAATGTTTGAGTGTTCACAGAGTGAAAATCAACTCTACGATTTATGTGTATCTTGTCGATTCATGGAGGTGATCAGTTTCTCCAAATCATCAAAATACACTTGTAGAACTAATTATACTCAGTGGGTTATCAAACACTTAGAACATAGGTTTGTACATACATACTAACCCATCAGCAAAGATTACTCCATATAGAATTAATTTGGCCTGTGATGCTCTTATGACCCATTTAAGATTTCATTCAAGATGTCATCTTCAACCTAAAACTTGGATGGAGAGAAAGTTTATAGGCATTTGAGTTTCCATCCTCAGGGTACTTTCTCTCTTCACCTTTTTAGGTAGATTATGACTCCTTGACGTATCTTGTTATAGTTCATAAGAAGATGCATTTATGATGTACACATTTATAATAGTGAGGAACTGTACCTTTTACTTGTCGCCGCTTAATATCATTTACCTTCACTATACTGAGTTTAGGCATTGATGTGCATATTTTCACATTTGCTCCTGACAGCTTATTGCTCTTGTTGGCCTTTAATCAATCAGTCGTAATCTTGACGATACATCATGAGAATCTCAGCATCTTTAGTTCTTTAACATCCTTCAGTTTACAAAGTTTGCACCCAGCTGCTGGTTGGCCAGACACATGTTTGAGAAGAACTTCTTTCTTCTCTGGATAAGTATTTCTTAGCATGTATGGCCTTTTCATCTTTCAGGCTGGTGGATGCTTGACTCTGTGTTGTTGATGTTTCTTAGGCTATCTCATCTGGTCTTCAGACTACAAGATTGACTGCAGGATAGGATTGGTCTTGTTGATATATTATTTGAGAACATGGACCAATCTGAGCAGCTTCAGGTGTATATACACATTTACCTGTACACAATATTTCCAACGTGTGAGCTCATCTGCATATAACAAGTGACTTACTACTAAACTAAGTTTAGAGCAATGTTTGTGCACGGATCAAACTCAAAGCGATTAGCTTTTGAATATAGCATGAGAACCTCGCTTGATACCAATTTTAGTTCCCAAAGTGAGAGCACAATAGATCTAGAAGGGGGTTGAATAGATCCTTTTAATTTCAAATACTTTTCTCTTTTATTTTGTATTGCTATTAAATTAACATATGACAAACATAAGAATCTTTTCAAGCACAGTGGAATAAGTAAAAGATCCCCTTCATTGATATATTCATAATTATACATACATTGTTAAGTAGAGTTAGTTTGGTTGTAAAGAAGCTAAAACATACAAAGAGCTTATAGCGGTTAATAGACATAATGTAAATGACATAATGTAAAAAGACACAAGGGTTTTAAGTGGTTCAGAGACTCAAGCTCCTAATCCACTCTTCTGCTTTCAACTAGCAGGATTTCCACTAAGGAAGGGAAGCACCCTGAATCACTAAGATTCATTCAAGACCAGCAGCCTTGGGACTTCAGTTCACTAAGAACTCTTCAAGGCCAGCAGCCTTGGAACTCCTCTAGCTCCCTAGGAACTCTTCAAGCCCAGCAGGCTTGGAACTTCATTTAATCCCTCCGGACAAGGACCACTCAGGCCCTGACTTCTGTTTAGTTGTTTGTTTGTTTGTTGGAGTTGGTACTGAGCTGCTAAGATGTCTTCCTTGTACACATGTTTCTATTATCTATTAAAGGACTTTACAACTTTTCTTAATGCAAGCATACTTGCATATTCATTCATATATATCATAATCAAAACATATATAAATAGGAATAACATTCAAATGCTTATTCCTGACACATAATATTAAATAACCAGGTCGTTCCCAGGAAAGAGGGGGCTTTCCGATAAGGATTTCTCCCTATTGGCACGCAATTAGATTATCTAACCTCTCCTTGACAGAACTTCTAGACATTGTCAATATTGCAAAGAATAATATGAATAAATCTGTCGTCTCAATTATTTATTTAATAATATAACATATTATACAGATGATACTGTGACAATAATTGAATCAATAATATGAGAGATATGATGCAAAGAATTCTCGTAGCAATAATTGAGTATAATCGAAAGTGACTTCTCACGTAAGCATCAATAATCAATACCGCAATACTACTATGCAACCACGCCAGATTCTATTACTTTACCAATCGATTATTTTATGACAACTTACTTACTTTGAAAAAATTTCAAATATCACCCTTAACTTTAACCTTTTATCAATTTAACCATTTACTAAATAGAATAATTATAAGAAAATTGAATACTTTTATTTCATAAAATTCGGTCTCACAATCTCCCTCTTTATGAAATTTACATCCCTCGAAATTTACGTGCGTACACGGTATTCAAGAGATGAGAATACCTTGCTTTCTTTTCGGATTGTCCCTTCCCCGGTATTTCCTCTTGTATCATGATTTTCCCATTGCTCATCTCTTGTATTTCAGATATCATTCTGGAATATATCTTCAAAACAAAGGTTAATTGACATCTCACAATTTGTGACGCCCCTAAAATAGGTATACATCACCCATCTTGAGTCGCTAGAAAATACACTACTGACAATTCCATTTATACAACTGTCATCCAGAGTACGACAACAGATAAGCTATGAGTTTTAATACAAATATATATAACTCTCATGGTGCCTTGACCACAAGACCTTACAATGGTACCTTACATAAAGGTACAGTCAATAATTATTTTAGAAATTAAAATCTTTGGAAAATACTCAAGGAAACCTTCGTACATGGGAGGCCATGCGTTTAGGTTATGATAAATATCATATGTCCACAAAATTATCCTTGTTGACCCAAAAGTCCCCAAAGAAAAACAAGAAGATTACTATCATCTTCTTTCCAATGGTGAGTCTTCTCTTGACATATAACTATCTCCGTTGTCTCCAAGTGAAAATTATATTTCAAATAAACTCCAAGATCATATAGGTAATGCTTGTAGATATACTCAGTAAGTGGATGTGCACAACCATGTCTTATGATAACACGAGGTTGTATGTTATTAGACATCTTATATGATAGTGGCAAAACACCCTTCCAAAGTTGGGTTCACCTCACCCTATTCGGTTCACCAAAATTAAATATCAAATGATGTATACAATACGACACACTTATCTAAAGTTCTCAACAAAATTATTTCCATACTATTTAGGGAGAACCTCAACAGCTATAAACCACCGTTCTATTCCCATGTTATCCCCGCTCGACCCGGCAACACTCTTATTACCTGAAAGGAATTCTGAAGCAAAAAGGGTGAGCACAACTAGCCCAGTAAAGAATATCATGACTAAAGATAATTTACATCACCAATAACCTTCATCAGTAATAAATCAGAGATTTAGAACATATGGTAGATGATAAAACTTTTCAACCATAGTTGCAGCGGAACGAGCAATCCATTAGAAGAGTCAAATAGACCATCAGGTCTATTATTTTCTCTATGTTAAAAGTCAACCAATAATGTTTTATCCATGTAACATCAATCAACAATTCATGTCCACAATCATATGAATAACTCGTAATCATAATTGTGATTCTAAATTCCTCTTTGCACCCAGGACGAAGATAATTTTTATCACCTATCCTCACCTGAAACATAAAAGACCATGGTTATATTAAATCACAATTCCTGCTCATAATCATACTAATAAATTCATCTTTGCACTACGGCCAAAGATATTCATTAACAATTCATCTTTGCTTATCAACAGTTCTTTATTATACCCAAGACAAAAAGAATTCTTATCACCTGTCTTCACCTGAACCACCAATGATTATAGTTATATCCACAATTCATATTTATAATCATGTGAATCAACTGTTTCTCTTTGCCACAAAGGCTTAATAAAACGTTTACTCAATATCCTTACCCCAAAGGCTAAAGACATTCAAGTGTAATAACAATGATCATACCAATTAGTTGTCTATCTTTGCACTACGGGCCAAGGATATTCAACTATAAAACCAATGGTCATGATCATACCAATCAATTGCCTGTCAGTGCACTATGGGCAAAGACATTCAACTGTTAACTAATGGTCATGATCCTGTCAATCTCATCATCAAATTATCCAAGCACCACGTCCAAGGATATTTGTTAGTATCACCAGTGGTCATGATCATGTCATACACCTTGTGACGCCCCCAAAATAGGTATACAACAACCATTCTGAGTCGTCAAAATACATGGTACAGATACAACTATAACGTTATTAATACAACATAAAAACTGTGAGTTTCAATACAAATATTGTCATCTACATAATATCCACACTCAAATAAGTCCTCATTACAATTATTGATACATTATTATACAAAAATGGTGAGGACTACTAAAACGACTTTCTAGAACCTTCATTCCATACCCCGACTAGTACTCACTACATTCTCGCCTCCTGAAAAGAAAAATGGAACAAAAGGAAAAGGGTGAGCTCAACTAGCCCAGTAAAGAATATTATGACTAAGATAACATAGAACAAATTATCGTTAGTCTTCAACAGGGAAAAATTTAATAGAATACAATAGACAATCAGTTTTAAATCAATCTTCGCAGCGAAAATAATAATTCATTAGAAGAGTTAAGTAGAGAATGCAAACTACTATCTTCTATATATGAATTTAAAAGTTCATCGTCGATATTTTATCCCTGTAACATCAATCAATATATATCTAGAATTAAATATTTATCTTTGCACTACAAAGCGAAAGATATTCACCATTAATCATGTTCATCTAAACACTTGTTCATCTTTGCACTACGGGCCAAAGATATTCATCAGAAATCATTAATCTTTGTAAGATGTGCCAAAGATATTCAATTATATCATCATTTAGGACTGAGGATGATGAAAAATATTTTAAAGAAAACGAATCCAGTGAAACAAAAGAATAAATATTAAGGATTCGTATTCCATGCCCTTTTGTCAAAAAAATCGAACCTTATGCCTTTCTATAGGAAATTCCATTAACTACAACTTTGCATAAGAAAGTTTTTCCAAATTCCAAATGAAATTGATCAAAAATCAACAAACGAAATGATTTTACAAGCTATAATCAAATTTCAGTCAAGAAATGGGCCCATGAGACATGTTTAACATGTTTTAAAACAACTTTTGCAAAAAAATACTATTCCTCCTCATATACTCATATATCCCACATTCATTGTAAAAATATCATCATTATTATATTATAATAATATAATAAAATATTATTTTATCAGAAAAGATAAAATATCAATTTTCAACAATTGTCACTTTAAAAATTTTCTCCATCTATATCCACATAAAATGAATATTTTCCTCATCATATAAATCAATAATTTAATTATTCACATATAATATTACAGAATCACAATACTGACAACCAGGCAGTTCCTAGGAAAGATGGGGCTTTCCAATAAGGATTTCTCCTTACTGGCGCACAATTAGGTGACCAAACCTCTCCTTAGACAGAGCTTTCTAGACATTGCCAATAATGTTATCTAATAATATTATTCAGATAATATGAATTATTGCTCCGATAATGGAAAATACTGTGTAGTGATAATTATTGAAACAACGAGAATATAAAATATCAACGTAGCAATTATTGAATCAATAAAATAAAATCTCGAAGCAAGATTTCTATCAGAATAATTATTGAGTAGTGCCTTCTTACGTAAGAATCAATAATTGGTGCAATCTGGTAGTCTTCTACTATGCAACAACGCCATTCATCGTGTTTTAACCACCACCGTATTCCAACAAGATTAATCTGGTAACAACTACGCCGTTATTAATAAACAACTTATACTTGTCGCTTTCTTCATCCAATCACTTTCCGTTATGGGGCCCACACAAATTCAAGGTCGCTACGTCATTTAATATTCCCCGAGATAGTAAGAATATTCCACGACCAAACGAATATTCTCCGATAAAATGAATATTTTATAACCACTTGCTTATTTGAAATATTTGCGCATTTTACCCATAACTAACCACATTAATCAGATCAACCCTTACTATTTCAAAATAATGAATAGAGAAAATTTAATTTCATTTATAATAAGTTGGGGTCTTACAACCTCCCCTCCTTATGAAATTTCGTCCTCGAAATTGACATACGTACCTGGTGTTTCGAAAAGATGAGGATACCTCGCTTTCATTTCCGTTTCCAACTCCCAGGTCATTTCTTCAATAGCATGGTTTCTCCACAAAACCTTAACTTGTGGTATAACCTTCGTGCGTAGGACATGCTCCTTCCTATCCAAAATCTTAATAGGTACCTCTTCATACGTTAAGTCTTCGGCTATCTCATCCGGTTCTAACTCAATAACGTGGTTCGGGTCTTTCACATATTTACGAAGCACGGATACGTGAAAAATATTATGAACACGAGACATACTTGGAGGTAACGCGAGTCTATAAGCCACCTTTCTTACTCGCTCAAGAATCTAAAATGGACCAATAAATCATGGATTGAGCTTTCCTCTCTTTCCGAATCTTGTAACTCCCTTCCATGGAGCAATACGTAACAATACATGATCCCCAATACTAAATTCCACGTCCTTTCGATGAAGATCCGCATAACTCTTTTGTCGATCCTGTGCCATTTGTATATGTTGTCGAATCATTTGGATCTTTTATGTAGTCATACGTACCAACTCGGGTCCCAACAATGTTGCTTCACCCACCTCATCCCAACATATTGGAGAGCGATACTTTAGTCCATATAATGCTTCAAATGGAGCCACACCTATACTTGCCTGATAACTGTTGTTGTAGGAAAATTCCACCAATGGTAAATACTTATCACAACTGCCTTTGAAGTCTAGGACACAGTCTTAATAGATCTTCAAGAGTTTGAATAGTCCTCTCTGATTGTCCGTCCGTTTGAGGATGGTATGCCGAACTAAATCGTAAATCCGTCCCCATAGATTTTTGCAAGCTAACCCAAAATCTTGAAGTGAATCTTGGGTCACGATCCGAAACTATGGATACTGGCATGCCATGCAATCTCACAATCTCATTTACATACATATGAGCAAGACGTTCAAGGGAATAAGTCTCCCTTATCGGCAAGAAATGAGCAGACTTGGTTAATCTATCAACAATAATCCAAATAGCATTTATGCCTTGAGAAACCGTGGAAGACCCAGTGTGAAATCCATGGTAATGTGTTCCCACTTCCATTTCGAATCTCAAGTGGTTGCAAAGGACCCTTTGGCACTTGATGCTCATTTACACTTTGACAAGTTAAACACATCGAGATAAACTTTGCAATCTCTCTCTTATTGTATTGTTCCACCAAAATGTATGTCGAAGATCACGATACATTTTGGTACTTCCAGGATGGATTAAAAATGGTGTATTGTGTGCCTCCATCATGATCTTGTACTTCAAATCAGAATCGTTAGGAACACAAAGTCTGGAGTGGACTGGAAGTATTCCTTCTTCATTGATTCTTGCTTCTGAAATAGCACCTTCTTGTACTTTCTTCTTCATAATCATCAGCTTCGGGTCTGTGGCTTGAGCAACTTTAACTTTCTCGATTAAAGTTGGTTTTATACGTATACTTGACATCATTGCATGGGTCCCCAGAGTCTTGAATTCTATCTTCATCTTTTGTAAATCACACAAAATGGGCCTTTGTTTTAACAACATCGCATTTGTTCTCGCGTATGATCTTCTACTCAATGCGTCAGCTACCACGTTTGCTGTAACGTCCGAGAATTTTGAATTATCAATGAATTAAATTTTTATTTGATTATGTGGATTAAATGAATTTTATTGAGTTATTATATGAGTACGATGTTCGAAGGTCGTTGTATGACCTAGAATGGGTAGATGTGGTTAGTATTCTGGCTTTGTGCTAGAATTAATTGTTGTGAATTATCAAGACGAGAACGAAGGTTTTTTGAGATTGTTTGTGTAAAAACACTATTCATCCGATGACGTTCGGAGCTAGGGTTTGAGATTCTGAGAAACGTGTAATGTTAGAATATGACAATATTATGGAATATCCAATAATATTTCTGTTCTGGCAAACGAAGTTTTCGCTTGCAGACTTAAAACCCTTAGGTTTGTGAAAGAGGTTTTCGAAAGGGAAATGTAATGCGTATAGTCATTTCGATTATTATACGTAAGGAATATGAGTATTATACTAGTATGTATACGAGTATGATATGAAGAATTGTACGACGTATAATACGAATATTATGGAATATGACAATATTATGGAATATCCAATAATATTTCTGTTCTGGCAAACGAAGTTTTCGCTTGCGGACTTAAAACCCTTAGGTTTGTGAAAGAGGTTTTCGAAAGGGAAATGTAATGCGTATAGTCATTTCGATTATTATACGTAAGGAATATGAGTATTATACTAGTATGTATACGAGTATGATATGAAGAATTGTACGACGTATAATACGAATATTATATGAATATTATACGAAGAGAATACGTGAATAATACGCGTAGAATACGAATCGTATTATTAGAATATGAGTTAAGGATTTTATATAATCCAATTGGACTTGGATTAATAACAAGCTCAATGAATTAAGTATACTGAGCCCAAGTCAAGGCCCAATATTAGATTGGTTAAAGCCCAATGTTTATTAATGTCGAGCCCGATACAAAAAGTAAACCATGGGTCGAACCTTGGGTCAAGGATGGGTAAAACCCATGGGGCAACCCATGGGGATTACCCATATGGGCAAATGGTAGGCCTTACTTGATGGCCAAACAAAGTGTCACTTGGTCACCAAGTATTTTGCTTGGTGACAAAGTTGTAAATAAGTGAGGAGGTGGTGAATTGGACAATTTTGCCCTCATTTGGTTTTCTATAAATAGAAAGCTAAGAGTTGGATTTTTGTTGTTTCTGAAGTTTGTCCAACATATTTGAGAGAGAGAAAAGAGCTAGAATCCTATAATCTTTCTACTTCCAAGCAAACCAAAAGACGTTTATCAAGAACGTTAACTACTTCAAAGGTAAATTCCTATAAACCGTAATCTTCATCCTTTTCGATTTCTTTCTCATAGAAGAATCGTAAATGAGTGGAGAATGTTTATAGAGAAGATATAAGAATGCCTTTTAATGACCAAATCATCGATAGGTCATGACCAAATAGAAATTGTAAGTGTTTACGTGAGTTAAAACCATAGAAAGTCTTGAAAGTTAACTTAGTTATAATTAAACGTTTTGGAAACCATTGTAGCTAAGATATGTGCATCTTGATTGGTTAGGATGTAGATATGAAGTCCATGGAGTATTCCATGTGATTTGGCTTAGAGAACATTAGTAACGAAGTTATGGCGGATTTTGCGGAAATAGACGTTAAACGTCGAAAATGCATAAAGTCCGGATTAAAGGTCAAAAGTTGTCGTGCGACTTGAAAACGTCGGTTTCCAATGTCAACACGTGAGATAAGGTAATTAAGAGTCGTTGGCGAAGGAATCGTCGCATTCCGACTTATAACGAAGAAAACGAGTATTGAACGGGCGAAAACGTTAAACGAATGCTTAAAAACGAACTTAAAGATGAATTCCAAGTTAACAGATTTATATACATGAAATTCTTATATGACCACGTAAAGGATGTAATTCCTGACTTGTAGGAATTCGAATGGGTCAATTCGGATGTAAAACGAACAAATTAGGAAGTCGGGAGTTTCGTTAAGAAACCAAATCTGTTTTGGCTAACTGGTGCACAGACTTTAAATAAATATACCAAAACCAATAAAAAGTGGTGGCATCACAGCATGTGCGATTAGGCCGAGTACCCTACTAACTCAAATGCAGCAAATACCACTAATATACAAGGATGTCGTCTTGTTGCACGGCGAAGGGAAAAAGTTGACCAAGTTAGGTTTAGTTCCCTTTTGAATGTAGACCTAAAGTAAGATGTTAAAGGTACTTAAAGTACATAATGAGACTTACTTTAAAAAACTTATAAGATGTTAATATAAGAAGAATGGGTAAGGTTTAATGGAAATTAAGCGAAGAACGCAAATACGTAAAAAGAGTGAACCGTGAACGACGTTCAACATTGGTAATTAACCATTAATGATCGAATGTATTGGCTAAGGGCGTAAGAACATTAATAAAAGCGTAACGAAGTATAGAAAGTCAAATCGACTTTAATAATGGAGTTAAAACAAGTAAGACATAGAAGAGAAAGAAGTTGGTTAGAACCGTAAAAGTGAGTTTGTTTGATAACTAATTACGATTGTCTTTGTGTGAATGTATCATGTAGATCCCAGAAGACCGAGAAGAGTTGGAATATATATTTGAAGACGCTTGAAGGCAAGTCTTTCTTAACTCTTGTCTGACCTTCGTGTTAGCTAAGTTTTTACGTAATGCATGATATACAATGCATGAATGGTAAATAGAAAAGAGTCAATGCCTATTTTATCCGGGCTAGACAAGTATTGAAGGATAGATTGAATTGGTTACAAGTCTATTGATATAGAACTGTTAATGCTATCCTATGCCAAGTATTTGGTACGGATGAGAAGGTAAGTTTGTCTATGAACAAACAAAAGTATTTTCATCGATTATTCGATGGGCACGCGAGGTTGCCAAATGTTAAACGTAAATACGTTTAACGTAAGAGTGTTGATCAACATAGAGTACAATATGCTAATCACCTAGAAGTGCTCGTAAGTAAAGACGGGTGGATGGCCTTAGTGCCGAATATCCTTTTCAAGTATGAAAACGAAAAGAGTATGTTCATGGTCTATTGACCGGTTCATCATTCCTAAGCTATTATATATACTCTAGAATTGTTGTAGTAGAAGTATTAGTCAAATGATTCAGGATGCTTAGTAAATAATTGTTCTGATATTGATATAAAGCATGAATTTACTGATGTGATATTCATATGTTTCATTGTTAAGACTTGCTGAGCTAGTTATGCTCATTCTTGCTTGAACCATATATTTGCAGCTAAAGCCGAACGAACTGAGAGTTCTATGAGAGATAAAGGCAAGGCTAAGAGGGACAATTAATCATCCTGTAACAGACTAGTATATTTGTATGTAATATACTTATGAAGAACAACGAATGTATTCGGTTATGAACCTGGGAAAGGATTTATTACAGATGTAATACAAAGATAGTAATTACACTCATTTTGTTGTTATTTCAATGGAATGATTGTATGAAATGTAGTATCGTGGAGCACCATCTGTCAGGTTGGAAGATACCCGAATTTGGGGGCGTCACATTTGCTTTTCCAGGATGGTATTGAATGGTGTGGTCTTAGTCTTTCAACAGCTCGAGCCAACGTCGTTGCCGCATGTTGAGTTCCTTTTGGGTGATGAAATATTTGAGGCTTTTATGGTCTGAATATATCTCCACTTTCTCCCCATATAGATAGTGCCTCCAGGATCTTTAGCGCGAACGCTTATCATCGCTAACTCTAGATCATGAGTAGGATAATTCCTCTCATATTCTTTAAGTTGTCGCGAGGCATATGCTATGACTTTCCCACGTTGCATGAGAACACACCCTAACCCTTTGCCTGAAGCATCCCTGTAGATAACAAATCCATCCGAACCAGATGGTATTGTCAAAATAGGTACCAAAATGAGTCTCCTCTTGAGATCTTGGAAACTCTTCTCGCATTCCTCGTTCCATACGAATTTTGTATCTTTACGAGTCAGCTGAGTTAACAGAGTAGCGATTCGAGAAAATCCTTCCACGAATCTTCGATAATAACCAGCTAAGCCTAAAAAGCTACGTACTTCAGTCACCGATTTCGGTTGCTCCCAACTTTGTATTGCTTCAATCTTCATCGGGTCAACAGATACTCCATGTTTTGACACCACGTGCCCAAGGAATGCTACTTCCTCAAGCCAGAACTCGCATTTCTTCAACTTGGCATATAGCTTGTTATCACGAAGCCTTTGCAGTACCAGCTTCAAATGGTGCTCATGATCTTCATGGCTTTTGGAATATATGAGGATGTCATCAATAAAGACAACAACGAACTGATCTAAATAATCCTTGAATACTCGGTTCATCATATCCATAAAAGCCGCAGGAGGATTAGTCAATCCAAAGGACATGACTAGGAATTCATAATGCCCGTACCGAGTTCTGAAGGTAGTCTTCGAAATATCCTTAGTTTTAACCTTCAGCTGATGATATCCAGAACGAAGATCGATTTTTGAAAAGAATTGTGCTCCTTGCAACTGGTCAAACAGGTCATCAATGCGAGGTAGCGGATACCTATTCTTGATAGTGACATGGTTTAATTCCCGGTAATCGATACAAAGTCGCATACTCCCGTCTTTCTTCTTTACAAATAAAACAGGAGCACCCCAAGGAGATGTACTAGGACGAATGAAACCGATGTCCAATAACTCCTGTAGTTGGACCTTTAACTCCTGAAGTTCAATAGGAGCCATTCGATATGGGGTTTTAGAAATGAGCTTTGTACCAGGTTCAAGGTCAATAAAGAATTCAACTTCACGTTCTGGGGGTAGAGCGGGAAGTTCTTCAGGAAATACGTCAGGAAAGTCAATAACAACATGAATATTATTCAAATCTGACGTGTCTTTATTCAAATCCATAACATGGGCTAAGAAAGCTTGACATCCGTTTTTCAATAAACGAATAGCTTTATGACTTGATATGACAATGATTGATTTTAGTGGTTTAGTTACTTGAATTCGAACAACAGGTTGATTAGGAATATGAAAACTAACAACCTTACGAAAATAATCAATTTTGGCATGATGAGTAGTTAACCAATCAATCCCTAAAATCACGTCAAATGCAAGTATCTTTAAAGAGATAAGGTCAACAGGTAATGTGATGGTGCCAACTTGGATCAAACAAGATTTATAAACTGTGGATGTGATGAAAGTTTCTCCTAACGGAGTTTCCACAGATAGGTCAAAATCTAATTTCTCCGGAGTAAAGTTTAAACGTTGAGCATAAGCAGGAGAGATAAATGAATGGGTAGCACCTGTAATGTATAAACTTCGCATGAATTTATGATTAGCTTACCCGTGATCACCTCGTTTGGGTTCCTCGCATGTTGACCAGTCACGACAAACGCTCTTCCAGGAATCGTTGACTTTGACTTTTCTGGGATAACCTTTTGAGTCACCATCCCTGCTGGACTTGGTTTCGCTACAGTGCAATCTCGAGCGATATGTCTTTCCTTTCTACAATTATAACATACCTTAAACTGTTGTGGGCAGTTTGGGCTGATATGTCCTTCTTTTCCGCACTTATAGCATATGATCGGTGGTCGTTCTCCTCCCTTGGAACCCGATTCTTCTTTGGTCTTTGACGTCTTCACATTGTCATTGTTGAATCTCCTCTTTTAAAATCTCCCCAGGCTAAACTTCTTCTATTTTTATGGCCACGATTACCACCAGTGAGTGGTTACCACTTTTAATCAGAATGTTTTCCTCCCCACTTTGGTTTTCATTGCTCAGATGATTTCTTGCCACCAGTGTGACCACAGTTGCGGTCCCTTGGTTGAACGTGCTCGTTATCTCGCCTAATAAATGAGCCACAATGACAACATCCCGAATATAAAGAAAATTTATGAGAGATAAGATATTACTCAATCTCGGGTTTTAAACCTCCTAGAAACATCCTCGTCATTCGTTTCTCATTCTCTACCAAATGAGGTGCAAACCTGGATAACTCTGCGAACTTCGCCTCGTATTGGGACACCGTCATGTTGTTTTGTTCTAGTCTAATAAACTCTACCTCCTTCATATGGCGAATACTTTCAGGAATGTATTTTTCGTTGAAAAGTTTCTAAAATGTTTCCCAAGACATGTTGAGTGCGGCAGACTGGGTACGTTTCATAGACTCCCACCAGTAGTTTGCCTCGCCACGGAACATAAAGGTAGCGAATGGAACCTTCTGTTCCTCCGTGCATCCCAAAACATCGAATATCTTGGTAATTTGTTTAACCCACGTCTCTGCCTTGATTGGATCCGGTTTTCCAATAAATTCTGGTGGTCCCAACTCTTTGAACTGCTTGGCTGTGACAAGTCGCACGTTGCTATCATTTCCACCCATATTCTGTACACGAGTCTCCCTCGTCTGGTTTTGCATGAACTGTAAAAAGCTCCTAAACATCCCGTCGTTCATTGTCTGATCAGTGGTGTTGTTTACAGGAGGAACATTGCCAGCCTGTTGCACGTTCTCCTCATTGGTGAGTACAGGCGTCTCCACAGTCTCATTAACTTCACTGTTAATATTCTCAGCTGCCATTCTTAAATACTGCCATAAAACAAGGGTTAATTAAATAATTTAACAAATCACATAATACCCCTATATTATGACCGACCAACAAATAAGCTTAGGTGGGACACACTAGCGAAAGATTTACTCATCTCTCCCCTCCTAGTTCTATTCTCCAATCTCCGCCAGAGATCATATCCCTAAGCTCTAATACCAACTGTGATGTCCCCAAAATAGGTATACAACACCCATTCTGAGTCGTCAAAATACATGGTACAGATACAACTACAACTATATTAATACAACATAAAAACTGTGAGTTTAAATACAAATATTGTCATCTAGACAATATCCACACTCAAATAAGTCCTCATTACAATTATTGATACATTATTATACAAAAATGGTGAGGACTACTAAAATGAATTTCTAGAACCTTCATTCCATACCCCGACTAGTACTCGCTACATTCTCGCCTCTTGAGAAGAAAAATGGAACAAAAGGAAAAGGGTGAGCTCAACTAGCCCAGTAAAGAATATTATGACTAAGATAACATAGAACAAATTATCGTTAGTCTTTAACAGGGAAAAATTTAATAGAATACAATAGACAACCAGTTTTATATCAATCTTCGCAGCGGAAATAATAATTCACTAGAAGAGTTAAGTAGATAATGCAAACTACTATCTTCTATATTTGAATTTAAAAGTTCATCGTCGATATTTTATCCTATGTAATGATATATATATCCGAATTAAATATTATCTTTTGCTCTGAGCCCAAAGATATTCACCATTAATCATATTCATCTAAACACTTGTTCATCTTTTTACTCTTGGCCAAAGATATTCATCGAAATCATTAATCTTTTGCACTACAAAACCAAAGATATTCAATTATATCATCATTTAGGGTTGAGGATGATGAAAAATATTTTAAAGAAAACGAATACGAGTGAAACAAAAGAATAAATATTAAGGATTCATATTTCAGCTATTCCATGTCCAAAAATACCTCATAAATAATCATAGTGGAGTAAAATTCAAGAATGATCAAAACATGGATACAATTAAAGCTAGTATCCATAATAGATATTTTGGACGAAAATTTAAAAATTAATTTTTTTGTGAATAGTGTCGTATTCGTGAATAGTAACTCATGAATAGTAACTCATGAATAGTAACTCGTGAATAGTAACTCCGACATGAAAAAGTTCCAAATTTGATAAAAATTTCCAACCAATATTTCGGCATAATGATATTGAAGAAATAATATCATTTACGAATAAAATAACATCCCTTACATCAGAAAGAATAGTACTTACGATCGGAATCTTTGGATATAGTCTTTGAAAGAACTTGCCTTTGTATAGTAATACTCAAAGTACTAGAATACTCACAAAAATACTCTCGATATTATAGAGAGAGAAAGAGAGAGAAATCTTTAGTTTCTGGTGTGATTTTCAATTCTAACCTAAGCACCGTATTTATAGGAAAATGCTTAGAACACCAAAGCATAAAATTTAATAAATTAATAATATATAAATTAAATTTTCTACGCCAACCTTTGAGTCAACCAATTCAGCATGTTTGATAGCCCACAAACACTAACAAAAAATGCTTTTCTAATTATAAATATTTAAAACTTCCAACAATTAATAATTAATTAATCCAGAACATCAATAATTCATAATAAATAGCCCTTTTGTCAGAAAAATTTGAACCTTACGTCTTTCTATATGAAATTCCATTATCTACAACTTTGCAGAAGAAAGTTTTTCCAAATTCCAAACAAAAATTGACCGAAATCCACAAACGGGCGAATTTACAGGCTATAATCAAATTTAAGTCAAGAAATGGGCCCACAGACATGTTTAACATGTTTTAAACAACTTTTGCAACAAAAATACTCTTCTTCCTCATATACTCATATATCCCACATTCATTGTAAAAATATCATCATTATTATATTATAATAATATAATAAAATATTATTTTATCAAAAAAGATAAAATATCAATTTTCAACAATTGTCACTTTAAAAATTTTCTCCATCCATATCCACATAAAATGAATATTTTTCTCATCATATAAATCAATAATTTAATTATTCACAAATAATATTACGAATCACAATCATCGACAACGAGCGGTTCCTGGAAAGAGGGGACTTTCCAAAGAAGGATTTCTCACTTCTTGCGCCTTGATCAGGTGACCAAACATCTCCTTGAGCGATGAACTTTCTAGACATTGCCAATAATGTTATCTAATAATATTATTCGGATAATATGAATTATTGTCTCGATAATGGAAAATCTTTGTGTAGTGACAATTATTGAAACAACGATAATATAAAATATCAACGTAGCAATTATTGAATCAATAAAATAAAATCTTTGAGCGATAATTCTTGTAACAATTATTGAGTAGTGCCTTCTTACGTAAGAATCAATAATTGGTGCAATACCATGTCTGTCTTCTTGTCTGACAACGCGTATTCATGTGTTTTAACCACCGGGTATTCCAACAATGATAATTGGTAACAACTACTGTTTTGTATTAATAAACAACTTATACTTGTCATTTTCTTCATCCAATCGATTTTTGTTATGGGGCCCACAAAAATCGCTACTGTCGTCATTTAATATTCCTAAGGCGGTAAGAATATTCCACGACCAAACGAATATTCTCCATAAAAATGAATATTTTATAACCACTTGATTATTTGAAATATTTGCGCATTTTACCCATAACTAACCACATTAATCAAATCAACCCTTACTATTTCAAAATAATAAATAGAGGAAATTTAATTTCATTTATAATAAGTTGGGGTCTTACACACCTGTCCATCTTTGCACTATAGGCCAAAGCTATCAATTAACAGTTCATCTTTGTACTACGACCAAAGATATCAATCAACTGTTCTTCTTTGAACTACGGGCCAAAGACATACAACTGTAAAACCAATAACTAATAGTCCATCTATGCACGTAAACCACAGATGACTTTCATCACAATATAAGCATAAGGACGATGACAATGATATAAGCATTAATCCAACGAAATCAAATCAAACGAAATCAAGGATAAATATTAAAGACTTTAAATTTATCCAGAGTTTGAAAATATCCAAATTGTTAACATGATACTGCTTTGTGGAGTAAAATTCAAAAATAATATTCATGTACCAAAAATAATTTAGACATAAAAGAAATATATTTTCCAGGTAAATAGTACCCCGAGAATAGTACTCTGTGAATAGTACTTCAGGAATACTATCTCGTGAATAGTACCCCGACATGAAAAGTACCCCAAATACCCGAGTGAATAATATTCAGGTAAATAGTAATTTTGGTGAATAGTAACTCGTGAATAGTACTCTGACACAAAAAGTGCCCCGAATACCCGAGTGAATAATACTAGAGTGAATAGTAACTCATAAATAAAATACCAAATAAAATGATATTTCATGACGAGTACAAAAGAAATGAAATCTCATACGAGTATAATAGAATATACAAAACTGCAATTGGATTTTCATCCGCCATGCGGTAATCCACGTAGACAAATCATTTCCATAATTTAATAAAGAATGAATACGAAAGGTCATTCACCATGCATGCGGTAGTCCACGTAGACATGTTATTCCAACAAAATAATAAAGAATTGAATAACAAAAGAATTCACCAGGCATGCGATAGACTGCACATACAGGTTATTCCCAACAGAATAATAAATAATGGAACCAGGTCATGCGTAATATGCACAGACAGGATATTCCAACAGAATAATAAAGAATGGAACCAGGTCTGCGTAATCCGCACAGACAGGATATTCCAACAGAATAATAAATAACGGAACCAGGTTATGCGTATTCCGCACAGACAGGATATTCCAACAAAATAATAAAGAATGGAATAACAACAGAATTCACCAGGCATGCGATAGACCGCACAGACAGGTTATTCCAACAAAATAATAAAGAATGGAATAACAAAAGAATTTCACCATGTATGCGGTACTTCGCATAGACAGGTTATTCCAACATAATAATACATAATGGAATAACAACCCTTACGAGTATTGAAAGAAAATAACCCTCTTCATGAATATGAAAGAATAATACCCCTTACTATAATAATAATATCCCTTACCTCAAAAGAAGACTGGATACTGGAATAGTGAGGTAGCAGACTTCTCTTCTTCTTTCTCTCTATAATTTCTCTCTATAATAATTACTCTATAGATTTAGTGAATTGGTGAGAAATGAAGGAAGAATGAGCTTCTATTTATAGGAAAATATAGTTTCGATAATTGCACATTTTGGGGCTCAAAATATTATAGTATAATACCTTCCTCTTTTCCTTCATTTTTAATTTAAGTCCTGCGAGTATTATCAAACTTGCACCACCTCCCTAATAGTAAATCATGTGAATTAATAGTAAATCATGTGACTCAATAGTTCTAAACATGTGAAAAAAATAATTACAGTAAAGTACCTTCATCTATACCTCCATTTTTAACTTAGTCATTCAAGTATTATCAATCTTGCACCAACTCTCCTAATAGTACAAGAATGTGAATCAATAGTATACACATGTGAACAAATAGTTATAATCATGTGAATTAATAGCAATTAATTGCTTATTTATCCGATTAATTACCCGATTGGTCAGTATAACTTCCAAACATCAATTAATATCGAAATAAATGTTGATTTCCACTAACACTAATAATTCCAACGCAATAGAACTATCAATTTCATCTTTAATCAACACGAACTTATTCATCATTAATATTACCCTTAACTTTAAACTTTTATTAATTTAACTATTTACCAAAATAAAAAAATTTAATACTTTTATTTCATAAAATTCGGGGTCTCACAATCACCCCTCCTTATTAAAATTCGCCCTCGAAATTTAGGTACGTACCTGATATTCGAAGAGATGAGAATACCTTGCTTCCTTTTCAGATTGTGCCTTCCCGGTAATTTCCTCGCTACCATGATTTTCACATTTCTCATCTCCTGTATTTCAGATATCATTCTAAAATATAGCTTCAAAACAAAGGTTAATTGACATATCATATGTAAGACCCCAACTTATTATAAATGAAATTAAATTTCCTCTATTTATTATTTTGAAATAGTAAGGATTGATTTGATTAATGTGGTTAGTTATGGGTAAAATGCTCAAATATTTCAAATAAGCAAGTGGTTATAAAATATTCATTTTTATCGGAGAATATTCGTTTGGTCGTAGAATATTCTTACTTTCGGGGAATATTCGTGCGACGTACCCCTTCGTATAAGCCCCATAACTGAAGCGATTGGATGAAGAAAGCACAAGTATAAGTTGTTTATTAATAACAGTAGTAGTTATTCACGGGTAATCTTTTGTTGGAATACACGGTGGTTAAACCGCGATGTCTAATGTTGTTGCACAAGATGCTTTGCGATATTGCACCAATTATTGATTCTTACGTGAAGGCACTACTCAATAATTGTTACGATAATTATTCTTCAGTGATTTTATTTTATTGATTCAATAATTGCTACGTTGATATTTTATATTCTTTGTTGTTTCAATAATTGTCACTACACGATTTTTTCCATTATTGGAGCAATAATTCATATTATCCTGAATAATATTATTAGATAACATTATTGGCAATGTCTAGAAAGTTACATCTAAGGAGAGGTTTGGTCACCTAATTGCAAGCTACCGATGAGGAAAAATCCTTATTGAAATCCCCTCTTTCCTAGGAAGCGCACTTTGGTTGTCGATGATTGTGATTACAGAATATTATTTGTGAATTATTAAATTAATGATTTATAAGATGAGGAAAATATTCATTTTATGTGGATATAGATGGAGAAAATTTTTAAAGTGACGAGTTGTTAAAATTGATATTTTATCTTTTCTCGCTAAAATAATATTTTATTATATTATTATAATATAATAATGATGATATTTTACAATGAATGTGGGATAAATGAGTATATGAGGAGGAAGAGTATTTTTTTTGCAAAAGTTGTTTAAAACATATTAAACATGTCATGGGCCCATTTCTTGACTAAAATTTGATTATAATTTTAAAATCGCTTGGTTATGGATTTGGTCAATTTACATTTTGAATTTGGAAAAACTTTCTTACGCAAAGTTGTAGAGAATGGAATTTCCTATAAAAAGACATAAGGTTCGAATTTTTCTGGCAAAGGGGATATTTATTATGAATTATTGAAGTTCCGGATTAATTAATTATTAATTGTTGGAAGTTTTAAATATTTATAATTAGAAAAACGTTTTTTGTTAGTGTTGGTGGGCTGTCAAACATGCTGAATTGGTTGATTCAAAGGTTGGCGTAGAAAATTTAATTTATATATTATTAATTTATTAAATTTTCTGCTTTGGTGTTTTAAGCATTTTCCTATAAATAGGGTGCTTAGGTTAGAATTGAAAATCACACCAGAAACTAAAGATTTCTCTCTCTATAATATCGAACGTATTTTTGTGAGTATTCTAGTACTTTGAGTATTGCTATATCTGATTGCAAGTTCTTTCAAAGACTATATCCAAAGATTCCAAATCGAAATACTATTCTTTCTAAGGTAAGGGATGTTATTTTATTCGTAAATGATATTATTTCTTCAATATCATTATGCCAAAATATTGGTTGGAAATTTTTATCAAATTTGGAACTTTTTCATGTCGGGGTTACTATTCACGAGTTACTATTCATGAGTTACTATTCACGAATACGACACTATTCACAGAAAAATTAATTTTTAAATTTTCGTCCAAAATATCTATTATGGATACTAGCTTTGATTGTATCCATGTTTTGACCATTCTTGAATTTTACTCCACTATGATTATTTATGAGGTATTTTTGGACATGGAATAGCTGAAATACGGATCCTTAATATTTATTCTTTTGTTTCACTGGATTCGTTTTCTTTAAAATATTTTTCATCATCCTCAGTCCTAAATGATGATATAATTGAATATCTTTGGCCTGTACTACAAAGATTAATGATTTCTGATGAATATCTTTGGCCCGTAGTGCAAAGATGAACAAGTGTTTAGATGAACATGACCAACTGGTGAATATCTTTGGCCTGTAGTGCAAAGATAAATATTTAATTCCAGATATATATTGATTAATGCTACAGGGATAAAATATCGACGATGAACTTTTAAATTCATATAGAAGATAGTAGTTTGCATTCTCTACTTAACTCTTCTAATGAATTATTATTTCCGCTGCGAAGATTGATTTAAAACTGGTTGTCTATTGTATTCTATTAAAGTTTTCCCTGTTGAAGACTAACGATAATTTGTTCTATGTTATCTTAGTCATAGTATTCTTTACTAGGCTAGTTGAGCTCACCCTTTTCCTTTTGTTCCATTTTTCTTCTCAGGAGGCGAGAATGTAGCGAGTACTAGTCGGGGTATGGAATGAAGGTTCTAGAAAGTCGTTTTAGTAGTCCTCACCATTTTTGTATAATAATGTATCAATAATTGTAATGAGGACTTATTTTAGTGTGGATATTGTCTAGATGATAATATTTGTATATAAACTCACAGTTTTTATGTTGTATTAATAAAGTTGTAGTTGTATCTGTACCATGTATTTTGACGACTCAGAATGGGTGTTGTATACCTATTTTGGGGGCGTCACATCATAATTTGTCAACTTATCAAGTGAACAATTTTAGCTTAGGTAAGTCACACACTAGCGAAGTATATAACTCGTCTCTCCCCTCCTAGTTCTAGACTCTTATCTCCGCCAAATGACCCATATCCCTAAGCTCGATTTCAACCGTGGCGCCCCCAAAATTAGGTATACATCACCCATTCACGTGTAATAGCATACATGGTACAAAATTCAAATACAACTTCATTTATACAACTATTGAGTACATCATATAGAATACGACCACAGTTAACTATGAGTTTTAATACAAATGTATGTAACTCTCATGGTAACTCGACCACAACCTTACAATGATACTTTACATAAAAGTATAGTTAAAAAGCTGCTTTGGAAATTAAAATCTTTGGGAAGTGCTCAAGAAACCTTCGTTACATGGGAGGCCATGCGTCTAGGTTATGATAGATATCATATGTCCACAAAATTATCCTTGGTTGACCCAAAAGTCCCCAAAGAAAAATAAGAAGATTACTATCATCTTCTTTCCAATAGTGAGTCTTCTCTTGACATATAAATATCTCCGTTGTCTCCAAGTGAAAATTTTGTTTCAAATAAACTCCAAAATTATACAGGTAGTGCTCGTAGATATATTCAGCAAGTGGATGTGCACAACCATGTCTTATAAGAACACAAGGTTGTATGTCATTAGACTTCTTGTATGATTGTGGCAAAAACACCCTTCCAACGTTGGGTTCGCCTCACCCTATATGATTCACCAAATATAACTACTAAGTGATGTATAGAATACAACACACTTTTCTATACTGTTTAGGGAGAACCTCCACAGCTAGAGACCATAGTTCTAATCATCTTAATACCCCCGCTCAACCTAGCTACACTCTTATTACCTGAAAGGAATTGTGAAGCAGAAGGTGAGCACAACTAGCCTAGTAAAGAATATCATGACTAAAGCCAATTTACACCATCAATAGGCTTCATCATTAATAAATCAGAGATTTAGAACATATGGTAGATGATAAAAGTTTTCAACCATAGTTGCGGTGAACGAAAGCAATCCATTAGAAGAGTCAAATAGACCATAAGGTCTATTATCTTCTCTATGTTAAAAGTCCACCAATAATGTTTTATCAAGTGTAACATCAATCAACAATTCCGTCCCACGATCATGTGAATAACTCATAATCACAATTGTGATTCTAAATTCCTCTTCGCACCGGTGACGAAGATAATTTTCATCACACCTCAAACATCAAAAATCATGGTTATACCAAATCACAATTCCTCGTCAGAATCATTAAATCATCTTTGCACTACTACCAAAGATATTCATGATTATCACATCCATGAATTAATATTTCATTCTTTGAGACTCACCAATAATTAATCCACATCATCGAATCATCCATGCACTTTCAAGCCAAGGATATTCTTTAGTATCACGACCACGTATTATCCATGCACTACGACCCAAAGATAATCGTGTTTTTCATCAATGATCTGATCATGCCATAAAACAATTCATCTTTGCTTCTACGGCCAAAGAGAATCCATAGCCATATTCATACCAAAAACTGTCAATCAATGCACTACGGGCCAATGGGGACTTTTTTTATATTATTTGTAACATTACGGTTATGATTATACCGAATAATTCCTGGTCATAATCATACCAAGTCCATCTATGCACTACAGAATACACGATGACTTTCAACATAATATAAGCATGAGGATGATGACAATATTATAAGCATTAGTCAAACTAAATCAAGGATAAATATTAAAGACTTTAAATTTATCTCAACATTATCAATCACTTAATAAAATCATAATCTAATATTGTTAATATTATAACAATATTTTAATCACTCCTTCAACTTATAAACAATTTAATTTAATTGTTTACACTTTTCTAAATAATGTATTTGATCATTCAAAATGTCATACTCATAAGATTTCATCACCAATAATCAAATTACTCATCAAAAATCTGCATATACCTTATATAGGATTTTCAAGCCATAAAATCCTATTTACTAATTTTTCAACTTCACATAACATATTAAATTCATATGTTCGTAACTAAATCATTTTCATGAAAAATACCAAATCAGTCCCAAAAATTATTCTTTTCTGGGATTAAGTAGAATATAGTCCCATATTGAACATATATTTTTCTTGGAATTTTTAAAATTCATTTACTATTTTTCAAAAATCAATTTCTAATTAATTCCTTAAGAAATTAACTACCTCAAGGTTAACTCCAGAAATTCCCAAACCTTGGCAGGATCTTAAACATGTTAACGTGAGCTTCCAATTTAAATTTCATGGTCATCGGAGTTATAGAACTCCGGTTATAGCATTTTTTGTCGGAAAAACCTAAATATTGAAATAGTCATAACTTGCTCATTTTAAGTCGAAATGAGCTCATTTTTGGACAGTAGGTACTTTATACCATATATTTTCATGTCCAAAAAAGACCGAAATTTTTCTCACAATTTAAGTGGCCAAAAATGCCCTTTTAAATTTTCTGGCAGTAGCTTTTTGGCACTTTTCAGTTTTTGACTCCTTTACTAAAATCAGTCCACACGAAAATCTACAACACCTTTTCTAGTTATTCCACTTGGATAAGTTAGAAAACTCATAGATCTAACTCTAGAACTTGACCACACTCAAAAATTTGAAATATAATAGGAGATATGGTCAATTGAATTTCATACTCTATTTTTACCAAAATCTGATTTTCAACCCATTGTGTTTTCTAAGAGCTTTCATGTTTTCACATAATAACCAATATACCTCATCATGACAATGACATAATAATTCAATAAAACACGTTCAAGAATAAGTTTTAAAGATTTATAAGTTAATTTATCTTGAACTCAATAATGTCCAAATTGTCAACATGATACTACTTTGTGGAGTAAAATTCAAGAATGATCAGATAATATTTCCATAAAAAGATAAAGGATGAAGTGCAAATATCAAGGATATTCCACTAATTTCATAGAGTATAGTATATAAGTTAAAGTTTTAACCAACTGAGTGTAATAAAGAATGGAATAACAAAAGAAATCACCAGGCATGCGATAGAATATCTTGACAGGCGTGTTATTCCAATGTAATAATAAATAACGAAACTAGGTCCTGGTGTAAAATGCAGACGATATTCCAACGTAATAATAGAGAATGGAACCAGTCCGGCGTAAAACGCATGCATGACGAGATATTCAAAAAATAATAAAGAATGGAACTAAGTCCCATGTAAAAGCGTCTGCATGAGGATATTCAAATGAATAATAAAGAATGAAATAATGTAAGAATTTCACCAAGTATAGGGTAGCAGGTATACAAAAAGTTATTCCAATGAATAATAAATAATGGAATAACAAAGTTCTTTTCATGAATACAAAAGAAATAATACCCCTTACCGTAAAAGCGAAACCGAATATAAGAGTAAGGAAGTAGCGAATACTTTTCTATAGTTTCTATAGTTTCTCTCTCTGAGTTTCAAAGGAATTCGTAAGAAATAATGAAGGAATAAGCTTCTATTTATAGAAGAATGGATCGTATAGTAACTTATTCATGAACGGTCCAGATTGATTTACTTTTAAACGAATTTGTCCATATTGGTTTACTATTAAAACTTAAAGTAATTCATTCCATCTTGATTTACTATTAAAACTTTAAACCAGCGATCCATATTGATTTACTATTATAACTATCCACCAGCGATCCATATTGATTTACTATTATATCTTCAACCAACGGTTTGAAAAATTAGCACATCTCCTCATGAACTAATATTGTACCCAAAAATAATTTGAACCGAAAAGAAATATATTTTACGGGTGAATAGTACTCTGTGAATAGTAACTCGTGAATAGTAACTCATGAATAGTAACTCGTGAATAGTACTCTGACACAAAAAGTGTCCCGAATACCCGATTGAACAATACTGAGTGACTTCTCACATAAGCATCAATAAACAATACCGTGTACTACTATGCTACCACGCGTATTACTGTACTTTTAACACCGGGTGTTTCAACAGTTAACGGTAAAACTTCCGTCGTTATTTTCATAAAGTATTTTTGTCGTTTTCTTAATCCGACAATAATTTCGTTGTGGGTCCACCAATGATTGTACCGTCGTACGGATATTACCCGACAAAAAGAATATTCCCTGACTAATCGAATATTTCCCGACACAACGATTATTTTATATCAACTTGCTTACTTTGAAAAAAAAAATTCACATATTACCCTTAACTTTAAACTTTTATCAATTTAACTATTTACCAAAATAGAAAAATTTAATACTTTTATTTCATAAAATTTGGGGTCTCACAATTACTGTAGCAATAATTGAGTATAACTGAGTGACTTCTCACGTAAGCATCACTAATCAATACCGTGTGCTACTATGCAACCACGCGTATTACTGTACTTTTACCACTGATTATTTTATGACAACTTACTTACTTTGAAAAATTTTTAAATATCACCCTTAACTTTAACCTTTTATCAATTTAACCATTTACTAAATAGAATAATTATAAGAAAATTGAATACTTTTATTTCATAAAATTCGGGGTCTCACACTTAATACCTGAAAGGAATTGTGAAGCAAAAGGCTGAGCACAAATAGCCCAATAAAGAATATTATGACTAAAGATAATTTACATTATCAATAGCCTTCGTCAGTAATAAATCAGAGATTTAGAACGTATGGTAGGTGATAAAACTTTTCAACCATAGTTGCAGCGGAACGAGTAATGTATTAGAAGAGTCAAATAGACCATAAAGTCTATTGTCTTCTCCACATTAAAAATTCACCAACAATGTGTTATCCCTGTAACATCAGTCAACAATTCCTGTCCACAATCAGGTGAATAACTCAAAATCATAATTGTGGTTCTAAATTACTCTTCGCACCCAGGACGAAGATAATTTTCATCACCTGTCTTTACCTGAAACATCAAAGACCATGGTTGTAAGACCCCAACTTTTATTAATAAAGAATAATTTTCTTGAATTATATTTTTGAATATTATGGTGTGGATTTGATATAATGTTGTAGTTGTGGGTAATATTTATAAATTTTGCAAAGTAAGCAAGTGGTTATATAATATTCGATTGGTTGGGGAATATTCATTTTAATAGGGAATATTCGTACGACGGCACAATTATTGGTGGACCCCACAACGAAAGTATTGTCGTAGATAAAAAACGACATAATTATCTTTTTATAAAAATAACTACGAAGTTTTATTTATAAAAGCGTAATTTACCACAAAATTCATACAATTTAATTCTCAACTTTGGTCGTTAATAACACATCTACCTTCTGATTTTACATCATTATTCGATGCTAAACATTATAAAATACGGAATAATTTAAACTTTTATGTCTTCTTACTTTAATTCCCGAATCAAACCTTTATCATCTACATGTCTTTGAATCAATCTTATTTTATGATTCACTTTATCACTATTATTATATAAAATTTTACATTTCAATCCGATAACCTTTACATATCAGATAACTCTAACTTTAGCTTTATAACTCAACATAAAATTATACATCATAAAACATTTAGTACATCTCATGAATCTTAATCATGGTATAAAGAAATAACAACTTTTGTTAAAATATTAATCTCGTGTATTATTTTTACGATCCACGTCATTCAAGTAGCACATAGTGTTACCTTCAATCCTTGACCTGCAAAAATGGTTATTTGCAAGGTTGAGCTCGACAGCCCAGCAAAATCTAACAGTTTTCATGCATCACAAAGCACATAATAACATGCTCAACATATAAGAATAATCATAAAACAAACATAACATACATGTTGTAGTTCACATAAAAACTATAAAGATTGAGTTCCTTACTCAATCATCATTCATAGCTCAATCATCATAGTCATAGATTGACTTTCACATTTCATACTTTTGATATATACAATACATCATACACTAAAATTTTACCAACACGCTAATACTTCGCGTTCTTGCATAACCTACACTGTATGTGAGATTGATAATAAATAAAATCAATACTCAACCTCATGGTCAAATTTATTCTAAGACCTTACTTTATCTTATTATCCTTTATAATGTCTTTATAGACATCTAACTATTTTATATGCAACTCGATTTTATTTTCCATTTTCATCACCACACATGCTAGACTATCACACTTGTAGTTTTATGTGCGTATATCACACCATTTTATTATACCACTTTGGTTTCAAAAATGCATATTCAACACATTGTTTACATGTTTAATTTTCCTTCATAAATCAAAAATTACCCTTTTCGATTTCTTTCCATTATTATTCTTGTATTATCATCTTTTCATACTTAGATATCCAATATTAGCTATTAGTTAGACACTTTGTATACCAAAGTTTAGAAAACACTATTACTCTTAGGCATTTTATCGAGCACGTTATGTGCACACATTAACTTATCTTAACTCTTGATCTTAAATAGTTAATTATGCATAGAATATGATAACACATATCTATACTCATTACATATGTCAAAACATATTTTTAATCAACCAAAATCTTAATTCAAACAGAATTATAAAACTCATCTTCATAATTTCTTTCACAAAACGTTGTTTTCGTTTTTAACGTAACTCGTTCGTTACATGTCCGTTTTTGTTCCTTCTTATATAGAATTAACCCTTACTCAGTGTACTACAACCTCATCTAGGCCTTAAAGTCAGACCCTTATCCATCTAAACCAGATTCTATAATTCATCAACTAGTCTAGAAATTTTCATTTTCTGGACATCCTTACTAAATAATTTATTTCGGACATGATCCGGTCCATAAAATGGCTCAATCTCGCGAGTCTAGCTAGTAAACTTCCATATCTACAATGTTACGCTTTTAAGTTTCTTCAGATTCAAAACAAACGAATTTATATGAATTTTTCAAAGTCGAAACCGTAATGCTTTTGATTTTCGACAGATTATTTTCCTTCTGACCAGCCTTACTAAAATAGACATTGCAAGAAATATACAAAGAGTTTTCATGTGATTCCACTTTCGTAATATAGCTTACTTCCATATCTTCGATTTGATATAAGGCTCACTTTCTAACTCATTATACCCAAAGAGGTATGAATTTCACAAGATATGTCCACAATTACTAAAAACCTACGAATTTTGTTCTTCAAATTTTCTTTCCATTTCATTTTCTTTCTTGAATCCTCTTGTTTGATTCTTGATAATCCAAGATTAAACCAATACAAACAGATTAAGCATGATCTACTACCCTAGAACATAAATCTACCCAAAAAAATCAAGGATTAAATAAGAGTTTAGAAGTTATCTTCTTCTAGCTTTTTTTTTTCTTCTTCTTCTTCTTCTAGCTCATCTCAATTCCTCTATTTCTCTCTATCTCTCTCAATTTTTCAATACAACTTCTACATAACAATTATCTACATTATGAAGAACATAAAAATATAATTAAAACAAGGAATTTAGATTATAACTTTATTATTATGAATTTAAGAGAGAGATGGAGGAGATGATGATGATGGGGTTTGTTTTGTCTTCTCAAAGCTTTCCCTTCTTCTTCTTTTTCTTCCTCTTCTTCTTCTCCTACAACTCTCTCTAACTCTCTTCTTCTTTCTTTGGTTTGTTTTCTAAAACTAACATATTAACTTGTAGTATATACATATAATATACAATACTAGTAATATATAATATATGTAACTCCTAGTAATTATTAGATATACTAATTACTAGTTAATACATAGGTTACACCAATTTGAACTTGAAAAGCCTAAGACCATATTTGGTAAATACTCATTATTTTAATTAATCAATATCTTAACATCAATCAATCTCATCAAATTGTCACATAATTATATTTACTTGTTAATTATAATTTTGTGTAACAATCATCACATAACTCATCTAATTTAATTATCTCAATTAAATTAGAACTATAACATAAAATTATTATATTAATTAAATTAAATACTAAATATTCATTTAATTAATCTGCTACACTTAATTACATTACTCTATAATCAAAACAAAATTTATTTATTTAACTCAATAAATAATTCAATTAAATATTTATATATATTAAAATTAATATATAACATTCTCTTCACATCAATTGACATATTCTACAATATATGACATACACATACTCACACCCAACATATCTCATAAATAATACTTTTATTTATAAAATTATCATTTATAATTTCTAAAAATCTAGGATGTCACATCCTTCCCTCCTTATAAGGATTCCGTCCTCGGAATCACCAAAACCCTACTTTACTCAGGTTTTCCTCAAATCTATTCATTGAATAACTTCAACACATTACCTTAATATAGGTTTTATATTTTCTACTCTCACCATTCTTGATAATAAATTCTTATAAGTTTTATTTCATAATATTTACTTAGACTCAATTATATTTGAGTATTACATATTCTTTGACCTGCTCATTATCTTTCTCTAAGGATCATTATCATATATTATATGATCAAACTCTCGGACATTACATTCACCCCTTCTTCTAAGAATTTCGTCCTCAAATTTTTTTATTTATTTATTAATCTTTATTCATTCAATCTATCAAAGTAGATTTTTACGTCACTACTTCATTCATTCATTGGTTTCTATAACCACTTTCTTTCCATAAACATCATTCTATAATTATTAAACTTTTCTATTAAAAGTTTCACATTATCCTTTGATAACTCACATCCTTCTCACTTCAAAATTTCTTTTCTCACTTATTCAACATATCCATCATTCAATTATTTATTTTCTCGACTTTACTTCTTTCTAAGGAATACTTTCCTTTTTCACTTCCATCTTGTAGAATAACAAGAATCCTCCACAATTGTTCAATAATTGGGAAGTAGTATGAATAACTCAGGAATTTAAAAGATTCCAAATCATGCTGAGGGTCACAAGACCATGAACTCTATTCTCTAGGTTTAATAGTGCTTCACCCCCTGCTTCTTCACACTTTAAACCCTCTTTGGCGTAATGTTTATCAATCACAAAGACCTAAAACACCTCCGCAAGTACTCTAGGTGATCAACCTATTGTACATGTATTGTATATAAACATTTCAAATAAGAAAGTATAAAACTAAGCGCAACCCCTAATAATAGGGTTGTTCATCTCAGCTTTTAACATCCTGAATCCGCACCAAAATAATTTGGTTTGGCATAACTTCTCAAGAAACTCTTGAATTTCATGAACATCTTTCAATATTTGTCTAGCTGAATCAAATAGCATAGACCTCTACAATAATTTGGACATCAACCAAAATATACATATTCATACATACATATGTATTCTCATATCTCAAAGAAATCTCAAAAATCTTTTTATGACGTCATGATACCGCACTGTATTTACAGTCCGTTGAGGATTCCGTCATTTGGTATTTTATCATACTACATCATACCATAGTGGGCTGACGATCCTTAGATCACATCCAACACTAGGTAATACTGCATTGATGACTCCATCGTTTTTATCATATTTGCACCAGGTTACATGATGCATTAATGATATAAAATATATTTTAATATATTGCAAATCATTTTTGTATAGCCGAAACAATTAGCATAGACATACGTATAACAATATTGTTGTTAAAACTCATTGGTTCCATCATTTGATCCAATGTTTTTCAAGAAAATACAAGTGTAAACATCATCACGAAGTCAATAAATTTCGAAAGTCTAGCATAGCTAGTAGATTTAGAATACCTATGCTTCCACCATCAACTCCACTTTCTATAATGATCCATTTCTTAATAGGTCTATCTATTCATATCATCCTCAATACTCCATTCACACTTATCTATACCAAGTTCATCAAACTTACCACACGTTATGAGTTCAGGAACTTGCCATAATCATATGAGTTTAAAAACTTATCCTAGTTAGACCATAGGCGTCCATTCGCTGAGGGGTTCAAAAACATACCATATAATTATGAGTCACGAACCTACCATAAGTATGAGTTTTAAGAACTCGCACTTAACCTTATAATATCCTCTAACTATACTCTACCTATCTGTTATACACATGAGAAAAGAATCACCTTCTCAACATGCTTATAACAAGTAGCGTGACACAAACATTCCAATGATTATCAATGTGATAAACTGAGTGCAAGCACAAAACCCTCGCCCATACAAAGATTTGTACAACTCAGCCATCACAAGAGTTCTCAATTGAAACCCCACATAACTCTATCTTGCTCTTAACTTGCTCTTTGCTCGATACGAATTCCTCGTATCACATTATCTATAACTCCTCATGAGTTATCTCGTACTTTTTCATAGTACACCATCTTCATAGCATTAAGCTATAATTATTCAAACATTATAGACTATCTTTCTTTTATAACTTAAATGCACTAACGCCGTGATCTTATTCTATAATCATCTCCCTTAAAATTCTTTTCTTAACTCGTGATCGTTTTGTTTTACGATCCTCTTTCTTTCTCTTTTTTATCATTTACGACATTATTCGTTATCTTGGCTTTTAGAGTTAGGAAACTCCCATTTCTTATCTTTATATCTCTTCAAGATTCTTCTTTGAATCTTCTTGTTTATATAACAATTCCTGCTTTAAGAATTTCTAACTTCATTTACATTGCTCAACATTTCATTCAAGTTCTACACTTTCATCATACGTATCCACTTTCTATACTTGGTACACATCGAGTCTCTACCAGTTTCAATATGGTACGCTGAGTGGTTTCCCACAAACAACCAATAAACTAGGTTTCGAGTTGCTAGTTCGTATATACCTCCGCTCTATAAAGGAATCGTTTAGCCCAGATACCATACATCAACTACGAAAGAGTACAATTGCACCACTTAGATATAACTCTCTATTCTTAACTTCTTTATCATTCTCTTTTTTATAGACATTGTCTATTTATTATCACCTTACATCCTTATTATTGGAGTTGGGTAACCCCACATTCATATTCCTTATAACTCTGCGAGATTCTTCTTTGAATCCTTTCACGCAAGTTTTAATCTCTTATTGTTGAAACTCTATTTGAGCTTATTCGTTCCTTATTTTCACCTCTTCTCTAAGGTTATAGCCTAAGGTACTCTTACCTAAGGTTTCTAACCTATCAGCTTTGATACCAACTAGAACGACCCCAAAATTCATACAATTTAATTCTCAACTTTGGTCATTAATAACACATCTACCTTCTGATTTTACATCATTATTCGATGCTAAACATTATAAAATACTGAATAATTTAAACTTTTATGTCTTCTTACTTTAATTCCCTCAATCAAACCTTTATCATCTACATGTCTTTGAATCAATCTTATTTTATGATTCACTTTATCACTATTATTATATAAAATTTTACATTTCAATCCGATAACCTTTACATATCGAGATAACTTTCTAACTTTAGCTTTATAACTCAACATAAAATTATACATCATAAAACATTTAGTACATCTCATGAATCTTAATCATGGTATAAAGAAATAACAACTTTTGTTAAAATATTAATCTCCGTATTATTATTTCGATCCACGCCATTCAAGTAGCACATAGTGTTACCTTCAATCCTCGACCAAGAAAAATGGTTATTTGCAAGGTTGAGCTCGATGTACCAAAGAAAATCTAACAGCTTTTCATGCATCACAAAGCACATAATAACATGCTCAACATATAAGAATAATCATAAAACAAACATAACATACATGTTGTAGTTCACATAAAAACTATAAAGATTGAGTTCCTTTACTCAATCATCATTCATAGCTCAATCATCATAGTCATAGATCGACTTTCATTTCATACTTTTGATATATACAATACATCATACACTAAAATTTAAAAGCGCTTCATCATCAAGTTCACATAGCAAAAAGGAACTCAAAGACTTGCCTTTTACTGCTGCGTTTTACCAACACGCTAATACTTCGTGTCCTCAGCACAACCTACAATCGTATGTGAGATTGATAATAAATAAAATCAATACTCAACCTCATGGTCAAATTTATTCTAAGACCTTACTTTATCTTATTATCCTTTATAATGTCTTTATAGACATCTAACTATTTTATATGCAACTCGATTTTTATTTTCCATTTTCATCACCACACATGCTAGACTATCACACTTGTAGTTTAATGTGCGATATATCACACCATTTTATTATACCACTTTGGTTTCAAAAATGCATATTCAAATACATTGTTTACATGTTTAATTTTCCTTCATAAATCAAAATTACCCTTTTTTCGATTTCTTTCCATTATTATTCTTGTATTATCATCTTTTCATACTTAGATATCCAATATTAGCCATTAGTTAGACACTTTGTATACCAAAGTTTAGAAAACACTATTACTCTTAGGCATTTTATCGAGCACGTTATGTGCACACATTAACTTATCTCAACTCTTGATCTTAAATGGTTAATTATGTATAGAATATGATAACACATATCTATACTCATTACATATGTCAAAACATATTTTTAATCATCAAAATATATCATCACCCAAAATCTTAATTCAAACAGAATTATAAACTCATATTCATAATTTCTTTCACAAAACGTTGTTTTCGTTTTTAACGTAACTCGTTCGTTACATGTCCGTTTTTGTTCCTTCTTATATAGAATTAACCCTTACTCAGTGTACTACAACCTCATCTAGGCCTTAAAGTCAGACCCTTATCCATCTAAACCAGATTCTATAATTCATCAACTAGTCTAGAAATTTTCATTTTCTGGACATCCTTACTAAATAATTTATTTCGGACATGATCCGGTCCATAAAATGGCTCAATCTCGTGAGTCTAGCTAGTAAACTTCCATATCTACAATGTTACAGTTTTAAGTTTCTTCAGATTCAAAACACACGAATTTATATGAATTTTTCAAAGTCAGAAACCGTAACAGTTTTGATTTTCTTGACAGATTATTTTCCCTTCGGACCAGCCTTACTAAAACAGTCATTGCAAGAAATCTACAAAGAGTTTTCATGTGATTCCACTTTCAGAATATAGCTTACTTCCATATCTTCGATTTGATATAAGGCTCACTTTCTAACTCGTTATACCCAAAGAGGTATGAATTTCACAAGATATGTCCACAATTACTAAAAACCTATGAATTTTGTTCTTCAAATTTTCTTTCCTTTTCATTTTCTTTCTTGAATCCTCTTGTTTGATTCTTGATAATCCAAGATTAAACCAATACAAACAGATTAAGCATGATCTACTACCCTAGAACATAAATCTACCCAAAAAAATCAAGGATTAAATAAGAGGAAGATGTTTCCCTGATACTACAAGGTCAAAAAGGCAATCAGAACATGCCTATTCAAAGGAGAAACTACACTCCCTTTCAAGCACAGTCTGCGAACCCTCCAATACCAAAAGGTGGAGAAGTCAAACTCCCTCGAGTGTTCACACCCTTAGGGGATACACTCGAGAACATTCTCAATCTTCTGACAACACAGAAGAAAATTACACATCTTCTTCCACCAGCCAGCCCTAATGGATGAGGTTTCAATGCTGCTCGAAAATGTGTTTATCATGTCAGGGCGCCTGAACATGATATTCAGGATTGTTGGGCCTTGAAACATAAGATCCAATTCCTGATAGACAACGGTGAGATCATGGTCACCAAACTAGATCAGCCTCACGTTCAAGACAACCCTCTTCCTCAACACAAAGAAGAAGATGTCAACATGATCAATTGGAGTAATGGACAGAATTCCAATTTCAACTGTGAATCCTCCCAGACCCTCAAAGACGGTGTTGACAAATGGGATTATGCCAAGTTCCGATTCACAATGGAACGAAAGATGAAAGCTTTATGCAAACAAATTGAACAATTGGCAGAATTGGTGACTTATCAGCATCAAGTGACACGTCAATTAATCAGCCAGGAGCATGCCAGTCTCCTACCTCTTGTCATGAATATTCCCTCGTCACTTTCAGGAAATGAAATGCTGGAAGACAAAGTGACAAAGAGAGCAAATGTCAAAGCCCGTCGGGATTTTTCCAACAAAAGGGAATTCACCTATCTGAGCCAACCTATGGAGGAAATCCTTCATATATTAATCAATGAAGGAAGGATCAGTTCCCTTCTACCTCCAATTAACCCCCGTTCAGGGCAATACAACTCTGATGGAGTATGTCAATATCACTCCCGCCTCTTAGGTCCACAAGACGGAAGAATCTTCAAGCACTCCGCCACCTTATTCAAAATCTAATTGACAAGGTTTGTCTCCGCACTTAGCGTATAAACGATACTGCAATGTTACGTTAAAGTGAGAATACAGGTCCTATTAAGTGGAAGAGTGTGGTAGCATATATCCATCAAAAACCGATGGGATTAATCAATCACTCACAATGCCAACAATTCAACTCAAGGGAAGCAACAATCCTTTGAAAGTGGCCGCTCCCGAGCCAATTAACTTGCTGTACAAAGCACAATACCCTATTGTTAGCTTGCACAAGGTTCCGTGGAATTATAGAGAAGGTGAAGGATCCACCTCACATACCACTGCTGCAGTGTCGAAGGAAAATCCATTGTATCTTCCCCAACGGGTGATGAAGTCTACCACCAAATCAAAGGGGAAAATACCCATGGAGAAGATTAAAAGATTCCTCCGCACTATGGGTCATAACGAAGCCAAGGTGGTTTTAAGCTTAAAAGAAGCTCCACAACAGATATCAATTTTGGGCTTGGTCCTAACTTCCGAGGATCACCGGAAGATCTTGTTGAAGGTTTTAGAAGAAGCCTATCTACCAGCATCAGTTGATACGGAAAAATTTCAACATCTGGATGATCACATTTTCAACAACAATGTGATATCCTTTACTGATGATGACATACCGCTCGAGGGGACCGGGCATTGCAAGTCGTTGCACATTGCGGTCTTGTCCTCCGGATACATGCTAGCTGGAGCCTTGATAGATGGAGGTTCATCTCTAAATATCTGTCCATACGCTACCTTGGTGAAGATGAATATCAATCTCAACTGAATTCGGAGTAGCCATACCGTCATCAAAGCTTTTGATGGAGCCCGCCGGAATTCGGTTAGAGTAATTGAGCTGCCAATTGAAATTGGTCCCCACACATTCTGCGTATCTTTCCATGTACTCAAGATAGATTCGGGATACAACATGCTCTCGGGACAACCATGGATACATATGGCTGGGGCAGTCCCCTCCACTCTTCATCAGCAGTTGAAATACATTATCAACAATAGCCTGGTCACGGCCAACGCTGAACCAGAATATCCTCAACATGGGGACATGCCGTTTATCAACGCTAATGCAGATGTTAAACCGGTCAGTTTTCATACCTTGGAAGTAAGCAATACGAATAGGTAGAGAATACAAGGTTAGTTGCGAGTTCTTAAAACTCATACTTATGGTAAGTTCATGACTCATAATCATATGGTATGTTTTGAACCCCTTAGCGAATGGACGTCTATGGTTTGACTAGGATAAGTTCTTAAACTCATATGATTGTGGCAAGTTCCTGAACTCATAATGTGTGGTAAGTTTGATGAACTGGGGTATAGCAAAGTTGTGAATGGAGGATTGAGGATTATATGAATAGATAGATTTATTAAGCAACGGATTAATAGAGAAAGTGAAGTTGATGATGGAAACATAGGTATTCCAAATCTTCTAGCTATGCTAGATTTCAAAGTTTTTGACATCAAGCTAAATACGCACTGTGTGCTTTTGAAAAATGAATTTTTATTCTCAACTCCTGGTGACTATTGTGTATGCGTGGACTTCGGGCCATCGATACCTCGTTACCTGTTGAAATGATAAAACAAATTTGCAATGGTTTTTGAACGGTTTAAAGAAGAGTCTATGCTAATTGATTCGGCTAGACAAAAATGATTTGAATTATCAAAATGTATTTTTTATATCATTAATGCATCATGCAACCTGGTGCAAAGATGATAAAAATGATGGAGTTATCAATGCAGAATTACTTAGTGTGGATGTGATCTAAGGATCGTCAACCCACTATAGTATGATGTAGTATGACAAAGTCACAAAATGACGAATCCTCAATCTGATCATATATACAATACAGATCATGACGTCAAAATGATTTTAAGAATTTTAAAGATAATTTATTGCCAACCTGAATTTGGCGTAAATATTTCGATTGAAATTGAATTATTGATATGTGTCTAATCTATTTGATTCAGCTAGACAAATGTTTATGAAATTCAAAGTATTCTTTGAAAGCTTATGCCGAACCAAATTGTTTTGGTGCGGAATCTTATGATAAGTCTGAGGTGAACAACCCTGAAAATGGGGATATACTAATTGGATAGAATATTCCAATCTAAGGACGCATATAGTCGTTCAGATTACTAAGGTACAATAGACTGATCATCTAAAGTACCAGCATCGGTAGTTTACCTTCTTCGTGATTGTAGACATACCTATTAAAGAAATGTTTCAGAGGTAGAGCACCTTTCTTTCAAAATTGAAAGAGGTAGCAGGTAGAAATACCCCTAAACCTCAAAGTTCAAAATTTTTATGATCCCTCAAACAGATATGAAAAGTTTTTTTTTTAAACTCTTCAGAGTAATGTTGTGGTAGAATGTGATGATGGATATGAATAGTGTAAACTCCAGTTGTATGCGAGTAGAATCGAGGTTGAATGTGACAACCCAAAAATTTCTAAAATCTTAAATGATTAGAATAAAGGTTAAAGAATAAAACCTAGATGGGAATTTGAGGATTTATTTAAAATTTTCAAGTAAAACCTATATGGTTTGATATTCGAATGAGAATAGAGAAAATATGGGTTATAAAATTTCTAAACCCTAGAAATGAATTAATATGTACTTGAAGGAATATCAAGAATAAGGTATTATGATACCAAATTGGCGTGAATGGAATAGTCTAAGAAATGTTTTATAAGTACATATGGAAATTTTATTATTGGAGATAAGATTTCACATGAAGAGATGCTATGAGGTTAAACAAAGATGAGTATATATATAGAAATATATATACTTAGTAAGGTGCTATATATTTTAGCAAGAAGAATGATGAATTAAGTTAATGATATAATGATCAAGATAAAACTATGTTAGTAATTAACATAGCTTGAGTGTCGGCCTTCGATCGAAAAATAAGAATTTGAAGAAGTATAAAGTCGTTAGTTAATACGATTAATAATGAGAAATGAGTAATTTAAAACTCAAAATTTGAGTTAGAGATAGAATTTTGAAGCATGGATCGCTTTGGCCATGCGTCCTAACGCCGAGTTTAGTCGAATGGACAAGAACACAAAATGTAAAAGGTTGACTTTTGGTTAAAGTCAATAAATGACTTTTTATGGAGAAAAGTCAAAATTAGTGTGAGAAGTGAAATATGTTATGATTATGTGAATTATGTGTATGATTAAATAAATATACATTATATAATGTGAATACATTTATTTTGTATATAAAAGTGAAGTAAGAATTAAGTTATGTAACCTAATATATATATTAGGTGTGATAATTAAATAACCTAAATGGTTATCGTTATTTAGTGGTCCTAATATTTTATTTTATACTAGTGACCTAATTTAAGAGAATTGTGGATCATGTCACAATTTATTAAATTATTTTGTTCAATATGTGAGTAAAGGAATATGAAGATTATGTGATGATTTATATTTGTTTAATTATATAAACAAATAAAATAAACTAATGTGATCCTAATTATATATTAGGAATGAAGAATTTAATAACTTAAGGGTTATGAGATGAGAGAATTATGGTATTTAGAATATATACCAATTATAAGAGATTTATTTTATACATCTCAGCTTAATTAATTTTATAGCCTAATTATAAAGAAGTCTAATTAGGTTAAGAAATTAAATGTACTTAAGTAAGAATTTTTATTTCACTTGAGTGCATGTAAACCCTAATTTAATGATAAGGGTAGAATGGAATAGAATTAAAAGCAATGAGCTATAATAATATCATAGCCCAATAATTTATTTAGAGTCCAAAAGAATTTGATTTAATGGACTAAAGGGGTAATATTGTTTAAACAAGTCCAATTAATTTATTTAAGCATGTGACTTGTAGATAATATGGTTTAAGGGCGATTAAATTATTAATCTAGCTCATTATATTTTGTGTGGGACAAGAATTATAATGGCCCAATTTAATTTGTAGAGGAAGGCTAATGTTATTTTGTTAGTAAGTAAAATAAAATAACAAGTCCAATGGAATTAATTAAATGTCCAAGTGTTGGCCCAATTATGGAAGGACTTTTTAGTCATTTGAAGAGTAAATTAGCAATTAAAATAAAAGCAATTTGATTAAGCCAACTTGGAAGATTTTAAGGCCTAAGGGCCGGTTATTGATAAAAAAAAAGAGAAGAGAAGATAAGGAAGAGAAAGAGAAAAGAAAGAAAGAGAAAAGAAGAAAGGAAAAGAAAAAGGGAAAGGGAGAAGAACGGCAAAAGCCGAGAGAGAAGAAGAGAGCATGGGAGAGAAGAACCGTGAGAGAGAAGGGGAGAAGAGAGGGCGGCTGCCCTTGAGGAAGAAGAAGATGGAGAAGAAAATCACCATGGAAGAAAGAAGAAAGAAGAAGCAAAGGTATAACTTTTCTCTCTCTAATCTCTTTCTATGGAATTTTTATGAAAGGGGTTTTTGATTTGGGTGTATAAAACCCTAAGATATATGTGTTTTTCTTTGATTCTAGTATGGATCCACCCATGATGGGTGTTGATTTGGTTGGAAACCAAAAGGAAAAGAAAAATAAATTTTCTAGTTTTGAAAATCGAAATTTCTATGTACTTTGAATGTTTACCGTTTTAAATCTATAATTTTTTTTTCTGATCCGTCAAAAAGTAGTGCTAGATGTATGTGTTGGCTAGTAAACCCAAGTGGTAGAACTCAAAAATCACGCTTTCTAAAAGTCGTGGTGTTGATTTATGTGAAAACAAATTCCGCTTTTAGGGACAGCTTTGATCAATCAATGGCAAAGGGCAATTTCGTCCAGTTTTTTTGTGCTTTAAAACTTTTGGGCTTTTGATATGTTGTAGTACACTGATTAAGTTTTCCATAGACTCCAAACGGACTAATTCCGACTCGGATGAGGTAGTTATGATGTTCGGAAGGAGCGAATAAAACTGTCCAACCAATCCCGAACAGCCTCCTTTGTTTAAATTTTTGGACCGATGTGTTCGGATTTTGGAAAACATCGTGAGACAAAAGTTGTAGCCCTGGAAGTTATCTTCACGTGGCTCAAGAATCGCTCAAAAATGTTTTGAAACGAAGAAGTTATGACTGCTTTAGTACAACAGGTCAAGCTGGAAAACTATTAAAAATCAAGTGACAGAGCATTTTTGAGCTTTGTTTGACTGCTTAAAGTTTCAAATGGGTGGGTATACAACCTATATAATATTCAAACTTTCAACATAAACGAATCAAAGTTACGAGGAATGAGAAGCTATCAAAACAAGAGCTAAGAAGTAGGGGTCACATCATTGGTAGCAAATGAATCGAAATGTTATATAAGTGTTTGGTGAGCCATTTTTATGCCAGGATGCATTTTGATTATTTACCCATAAATTTTGGGTTATTATTTCTAAATAAATGAGTGTATAAGATCTATAACATAGTTACAATGTAATATAATTGAATCTACAAGCTAAAAGCTAAGCTTGGGGCTGTTGAGCCAAGTTTGGGTTGCTATTATTTTATGGGGTTAAAATTTAGTATTGCTTGGAAACATGATGGGTTAAAAAATAATAATAATAATAATAATAAAATTGATTGTGTGGTCAATGGAATATTTAAAATATAACTGCATACAAGTTATATGGCATGTTTGTGTGGTTAATACGCTCATATATAGTGAAAATACAACTATTTGCAAAAAGAAAAGTAAAGCGAAAAGTGTTAAGCGGATAAAATACAATAATTGAGTCGACTCTGATGAATGTGTAAAATAATTATATAAAATTATTTATATTAAAGGAATAATATAGTAAATTGAATTTTACTATAAAAGCTATTTATTAGTCAAGCTTAAGTCCTAAATTAATGAGTAAGATATAAGATATTCCTAAAGCGGAATATAAGTGATCAAATCTTCAAAGTGTAAAATATTTATATACTCAAATGTGAGGGACCTTTATTTGGTTTAGAAAGGTTAAAATGAATTAAGTTTCTAATAAACTAATATTCATTTTGAGTAAGAATAAGTAATATTAGTTTGTATAAAACTAATAATTGTTATTGATGAATATACATGCATGTTTTGTAACATATTCGATTATCTAATATGTGTGTGCATGTAAATATAATTCAGAGGAATTGTGGAGAAACTCTAAGTTAAATTTTGTGGTAATCTCCAATCAAGGCAAGTTTTTCTGTTCTATGATGTTTGTGGATTAAATGTGATTATGTGGTGAGTTACATACCATACTTTATGAATTGTTAAAGTCAAAATATGACTAAGTTAATTGGGTTATGGAACTCAATTTATATGTGATATGTGATAAAGACGTGTCAGTATAATGTAACTTGATAAATTAGAAATGTATAATGCATGAATGTATGCTTTGTAAGGAATTATTGTTGCATGTAGGATATGCATAGTAAAGAATACATGTTGCGTGAAGATATATGCATAATAAAGGAAATATAGTGCATATGAAATTGTGTGCTATGTGAAACATGATAGATCGTTAAATTTGTCAATCATCGAGCTCAATCTTGCAAACACAAACTTTTTGCAAAGTTAATGATGTTAGGCAATATTACTTGCTATACTTGGATGATGAAGATTGAACGATGTGCAAAAGTGAATACATTTCCTTGAATTAGAAATGGTATAAATCTATGATTGATAGTTTTGTCAAATATAATTGGGCCTATGTACGGTTTGAAATGTTGAATGAATAAAGAATGTTTATTCCTAAATGAGAATAGATATGATTCTAAAATAAATGAATCATCGATAGAAAAGATATGAAGTATTGAGACTTAAGCTTTTAATACATTTACACAGATTATACAAATCATATAATAAATATGTTTCTAGTATAAAGAAGAATTATAAAGGTTATGATTCAGTGGAATGAATGAATGGAAGAAAAGAAAAAAAAAAAAAAAAAAAATTCCGCATTTTTAGCTATTTCACATTAAATAATGTTTTAAAGCTAGAACAAGATAATATTAACGCACAAGATCTGGGAGAGAAATTGTCCCATTTTGGGGATCAAGCAAGACGTCATCCTAATGATGCCAGTATACGCATCATCGCTCATGATGAACATACCAACAGATACACCTCAAAACGATGATTGCCCAGATGTAATGGCCATCATTCGGGATAGGGAGGACGATGACAATCCCTCCATCATCAAGGGTCCACCCTTTAACTTTACCTCGCTAATTGGAACATCATTCCTCGCACCGGTCGACAGAGGTAAAGCAGGCGTAACTCTTCTCGCCTCAGAGATATAATAACCGCTACTTTTCTCATAAAGATAGCGCTTTATTTTGCCAAGATATGTTAACACTGTGTGTATGATCAACACATTTCATATATACTAAGTGAAAGCATATTTTGTTTCAGGACTCAATTTAGATGTGCTCAGATTTGCGACATTTGCCGCCTCTTCTCCACAAGGATTGTACCTTTGATGTAGAGATGAATTCAAATTTGATGGAAATACAGGGATGACATTGAGGTGCCTCCGTAAATTCAAGAATGGGTCAAAGACAAACCTAAACCCAACCTTGATCAAACCACTTCTTTCAATCTCTAACCTTAGAAAGCCTTAAGTTAATCCAGTTGGTTCGGACCTTACCCCAAACCAAAGGAATGACATGGTTACGCTACTAACCCAATTCCAGGATGTGTTTGCATGGTCTCATGAAGACATGGTGGGTTTGTCCACTAATATTGTCCTTCATCGCCTTCCCATTAAAGAGGGATTTAAGCCAATACAAAAAAAGCTCAAAGCGATTGAAACCTGAGTGGAGTTTAAAGGTGAAAGAAGAAATTGTGAAACAATTTCAAGCTGGCATCATCATGGTGTCTACGTATCCTGAGTGGATATCCAACATTGTGCCCGTGCCTAAACCCGACGGGAAGGTACTAGTTTGCGTGGATTACTGGGACTTGAATAAAGCGTGCTTAAAAGATAGCTTTTCCGTGCCATTTATCCACATTTTCATTGACAATACTGCGCAATACGACATGTACTCCTTTGTTGATTGCTTTGCGGGGTATCATCAAATCATGGTTGCTGAGGAAGACCATGAGAAAACTGCTTTCATCATGCCTTGGGGAACCTTTTGTTATAGACGGTTGTCATTCGGCCTCATCAATGCCGGAGCCACCTATCAACGAGCTATGATGGCTCTTTTCCATAACTTAATGCACAAAGAGATCGAGATCTACGTGGATGACATCATTGTCAAGTCCCGGAAGGAGGATGACCATCTAGACCATCTCAGAAAGTTGTTCAACAGGTTGCGTAAATACAACTTGAAGTTGAATCCAGCTAAATGCGCCTTTGGCGTTAAATCAGGTAAGTTGCTAGGATTTCTAGTCAGCCACAAAGGTATTGAGCTGGATCCTGCCAAAATCCAGGCCATCACAGAAATGCCCATTCCTCAGATAGAAAAGGAAATACGGGGATTTTTGGGAAGAATCAACTTCATTACCAAGTTTATCTCTCAACTCACAGCAACCTGTGAGCCAATCTTCAAGCTATTAAGGAAGAACTCCTCCATGAAATGGAATGATGAGTGCCAGGATGCCTTCCTTACAATTAAAGAACAGCTAGTCAAAGCTCCCGTGTTGGTACCACCTAGGGATGATGTTCCCCTGTTCATGTAACTGTCCATAAGTGACAACGCCATGGGATGCATGCTGGGATAAAAAGACGATAGAGGCCAAGAACGAGCTATCAATTACCTCAGCAAAAGATTTAGCAGCAGTGAACACAAGTACACTCTGATCGAAAAGACGTGTTGTGCTTTAGCATGGGCTTCCATGAGGTTACAACATTACCTCCATGGTCACACAACCCATCTCATATCCCGCGTGGATCCTCTCAAATACGTGTTCAATAAACCCATGTTAAATTGCCGACTGTCCAGATGGCAGATGATCCTACAACAATTTGATATTGTATATGTGACTCAAAAGTCCATCAAAGGTCAAGGAATTGCGGATCAATTGGCCTCCGCACCTTCAGGGGATTTTAAACCCTTGGAAACATATTTCCCCGATGAAGGAGTAATGACGATTCAAAGAACAACATCGACGATACGCTACGCCAATCATGGAAGATGTATTTTGATGGGGTCATTAATATGGAAGGTTCCGGAGTCAGCGCTTCTAGTATCCGGTATGGGGAGCGATATCCCGTCAGCCGTCAAATTGCGCTTTATCAAGACCAACAACACAAATGAAGTATGAAGGTCGCCTCATAGGACTAAAACTTGCCCGTTCAATGGGCATTAGGCGGTTAATTGTCTTTGGAGAGTCAGAGTTGGTAATCAGACAATCCACTGGAATCTATCAAACCAAGGAACTACATTTGCTGCCCTACCATCGACAAGTTTTACAGATGGTTTTGGAGTTCGAAGAAATCTCCTTTCTACACATTTCTCGTAATAGGAATAACTTTGTGGATGCATTAGCTACTTTGGCCTCTTTGATTCGTATATCAGACAAGGAACACTTGCCAAGCGTCACAATTTCCCTGCACAAGGCCCTAGCCTATGGGAACTACGTTGGAGAAGTATCGGATGAGCTACCTCCCATCCAACATCCTTAGTATCAGCATATCAAGGAATATCTACGAGATGGATCTACACCATGAAGCGGCCCGACCGAGAAAATACGGATCCATCGACTTGCTATGAAATTCTACCGAGTGGAGATCGCGCTTACAAAAGATGCGCAGACTAGGTCTCCTCAGATGTTTAGACAAAGATCAAGCCCAAAGGCTTATGGATGAAATCCATGGTGGAGTCTGTGGCCCCACATTAATGGCCCCTCCTCCTCAAGAAAGTCCTCGTGACAGACATTCTCGGCTATCTCTCAAAGTCGATTGCAATGACCACGCCAGAGATGCTATCGCTGCCAAATTCATGGAATGCTATCCACGCCTCCACGGAACTCCACAATATGAGTTCACCTTGGCCCTTCGCAATGTGGGGAATGGACGTGATCGGGCCCATTGAGCCTAAAGCCAGTAATGGACATCGATTTATCTTCACCATGATCGACTACTTCACCAAGTGGGTAGAGGCAGCCTCCTTCCCCAGGGTTACCAAAGAAGTCATCATTGCTTTCATCAGAAACAATGTCATTTGTCGATACGGACAACCAGAGGTGATTGTATCCGACAATGCTAAGAACCTCAACAACAAAATGATGGAGGAGTTATGCAGTAAATTCCATATCAAACATCTTAACTCCATCATCTATCGTTCAAAGATGAATGGTGTTGTTGAAGCGGCTAACAAAAACATCAAGAAGATCATGCAAAAGATGTTCGCCAACTACAAAGATTGGCTAGACCTATTGTGTAACACCCCCTTCCCGAAATAGAAAGAGAGGTTACTCAAAACATAACAAAACTGATGAATTTAATAGCAAGCCTCAAAGCCACAAAAGAATAGTCTTAAAAACTAATAAATACCACAAGTCAACCATAATAAATCTCAAACTGTCTCAAACCACAATCTAAAATAATTATTACAATTCCAAATAAACTGACACATCAAGTCTAAACAAAATATTTGTAAATCATTGGAATGAATGGAGCTCTCATCACACTTGCCCTTGATCCCCCGATTACTGCCGAAGAAAAAACAAAGACGAGCCAAAATGCCCAAAGACGGATATAGAATACAAATAATGAACCGAAATAACTGACTCAATTAAATGAAAAGAAACGAAACGAACTGAAACGAAATGAACAAAACTAACACAATGAAATAATAGGCTGAATCAAATGGATGGGTGTTATTTCATACCGAGCTCAAAACAAAACAGAAATATACCTTGCCACACAGGCAAGTCAAATAATGCCACATAGGCAAATCAAATAATGCCACACATGCAAGTCACACACATTGAACCGCGAATCCAATGCATGTAAAATCGGAAGGTGTGTTTGGAACAAACATCACCAAATCGCATAACAGAACAGAAACTAGGGTCGACCCATACGCCTCCCACAACAAAACACCAAATGGCCAACTCCCACCGAAGCACAAAACAGAGACGCCGTGGACTGATCACACCGCCACGGAAAGTGTCATGCCTCGGTGCCAAGAGGTCATGCATGTGGTACCCCCACAGGTGGTTATAGCTCAGGTATACCCTACGGTATTCTAACAAAAATATAATGTCACAACACATGCGACAAAATATCAACACAAAGGGGTTCTAACATGTACATGTTAAATCGAACGAATCGTCAACACAAGTCTCCAAAATATACTAACATGTACATAACAATAAATATCAAAATACAATTTAGACATGACACACTAGTCTAAAGAGTACAAATATGAGTTCCAACTATGAACGCCAAACGAAACTATCACAATGAATTGACAAGGAATAATTATGAGAGGCAATACTAAATTTCAAAACGAATAATGAAACGAACAAATCAAAGACAAAAGAATCTCGCTGAAAGAGTACGGAATCTGTACCTAGATTAAGCAATGTAATACCCAAAGTATATTCTAAAAACTCGTTTAGACTCTCTCCATTCAATCTAAATTATTTAATAAGATTTTATTACAATTCAATCATTAATAACATAATACTATTAAATTTATTATTAAGAACTTTTATAACTATGTCGATAAAATTAATTAATTCAAATTAATATACATAATTTCAATTGATTTACTAATTTTGTTTATAAATTTCATGGCCAAAACGTATTAAAATATAATATATATATATATATATATATATATATATATATATATATATATATATACTTAATATTCATGCCTCTGAGTTGGTACATATATTGATATAAATAATCCTAATATATCTATATATATAATAACGTAATTATTGCAGCAACTTGGTAATATACATATATATATATATAGATTAACACTTGCAACCGCCAGAAATAGTAAAACAATATATAAAACGTCAGAAACTTTGACTGCCATGACTTCCATCACTATTCATATTTATAAATCAAATCGCCACAAAAATTATATAACCAAAAGCAGTAAAAGAAGAAAAAAACAGACAAACCTGATACAATGTGTGGCGCTTCTTCTTCTTCTTCTTTTTTCAGTGCGTATAAGTAATAAGAAAGTTTAGGTTTCAATTGTTATTTATTTATCAACCTATCTTATTAACTCTCCTAATTTTAATAGGATTTATTATTACCCACATTTAATTAAATTAAACCCAAATAAATTTGAAGGCCCAAATTGTACTAAATTTAATTTATCCACACTTATTAATATTTACTAGCCCACATAAATTAAATACTATTTTGACCCAAAGAAAAGACAAAGTCCAATTAATATGTTTTAAAACAAAATAATTTTTATTATTTAAAATTTATTTATTTATTATATTTTTTTTTTGGGTATTATATCACCTACCCCTTAAAAAGGATTTCGTCCCCGGAATCAAAAGAATGGAACGCACCTAATTTTCAAAGAAATGCGAATACTCCGCTCGAATAGACTTCTCCATCTCCCATGTAGCCTCCCGCTCCGAATGATTCCTCCATAAAACCTTAACAAACGGAATAGTCTTCCTCCTCATAATCCTCTCTTAACGATTCAAAATCGCCACGGCTTGCTCCTCACAAGTAAGATCCTCCCGAATCTTATCGAATGGATATTGCACCACGTGCAACGGATGATAATGATAACTCCTTAATACCGAAACATGGAACACATTGTGCACATGAGCTAGTTGTGGAGGCAAAGCTAACCGATATGCAACCTCACCAACCCTCTCTAAAATCTCAAATGGGCCGATGTATCGCAGACTAAGTTTCCCTTTCAACCCAAATCGCCGAATGCCCTTCCAAGGAGAAACTTTTAGAAATACATGCTCACCAGGTTCAAGCTCTAAAGTCCTTCTATGCTTATCAGCATAGCACTTCTGTCGTGATCGAGCCGACTTTAATTTCTCCTTAGCCACCGCTACCTTCTCTGTAGTGATTTGAACTAACTCACGCCCTTCTATGGCCCTTTCGCCAATCTCATCCCAAAAAGTTGCTGCTCGACACTTCCTACCATACAATGCCTCAAACGGAGCCATCCCAATACTTGCATGCCAGCTGTTGTTATAAGCAAACTCAACTAGGCTCAAGTAATCATCCCAATTACCCGACCACTCAAGTGCACAAGACCTCAACATATCCTCTAATGTCTGAATAGTCCTCTCGGATTGCCCATCAGTTTGCGGATGGAAAGAAGTACTGAAGTTGAGCCGAGTACCCCAAGCTCGTTGAAACCCTTTCCAGAACCGTGAAGTAAACCGTGGGTCCCGATCTGAAACAATAGACACCGGAGTACCATGAAGTCTAACAATCTCCTGCTGAAAGATTTGTGCCAACTTATCCACTGAGTAACCCTCATGGATAGCCAAAAAGTGTGCCGATTTAGTCAACCGATCCACCACTACCCAAATGGCATCATTCTTCCTGAAAGTCTTCGGTAGACCAGTTACAAAATCCATCGTGATATCCTCCCACTTCCACACTAGAATGTCTTAACTGTTGCAGTAAACCACTAGCTCGTTGATGTTCTATCTTCACTTGTTGACAAGTGAGGCACTTCCCAACATATTCAGCCACGTCTCGTTTCATCCCATTCCACAAAAAAAATTTCTTCAAATCCCTATACATTTTCGTAGAACCTGGATGAATAGAAAATGGCGAACTATGAGCCTCAGCCAACACCGCCTCCCGAATGATTGGATCTGATGGTACACACAACCGCTCACCCAACCAAATCACACCATGGTCATCAATACGAGACTCGGGTTGCTTGCCCTCCTCCAGATTCTGTGTCAGACCCCACAATTCCCAACTTCTTTTTGAGCTTCTTTGACCCGCGAGATAAGAGAGGGCTCCACTCTCATACCCGCCAAATGCCCATTTGAACCTCGTACATACAACTCCAACTCGATCCGATCCATATCCGAAATAAGCTGAGGTTGTGTAATAAGGGTTGCTACACTCCCTGAACTCTTTCGGGTAAGAGCATTTGCAACCACATTTGCCTTCCCCGGGTGATACTGAGTCCTAGCATCATAGCCTTTTAGAAGCTCCAACCAACGCCTCTGCCTCATATTGAGCTCCTTCTGAGTGAAAATGTATTTAAGACTTTTATGATCAGTGAAGATATCATAAGTCTCTCCATACAGATAATGCCTCCAAATCTTTAAGGAAAAGATCACTGCTGCCAACTCCAAATCATGTTTGGGGTAGTTTACTTCATAAGGTTTAAGCTGCCTAGAAGCATAAGCAATCACCTTACCGTGTTGCATCAAAACACACCCCAAGCCCTTCTTAGAAGCATCACTATAAATCTGGTAACCTCCCGTCCCCGATGGCAATGCAAGTATAGGAGCTGTCACAAGTCGTTTCTTCAACTCCTCGAAACTCTTCTCACGCTCCTCATTCCACACAAACTTCGTGCCCTTTCTCATCAACTGGGTCAATGGTAAGGCAAGCAAGGAAAACCCTTCCACAAACCTCCTATAATACCCTGCCAAACCCAAGAAACTCCTAATCTACTCGTCATCAGAGTAGGTCTCGGCCATTTAGTGATAGCCTCAACCTTCGTAGGATCCACCTTAATGCCTTCAGCAGAAACAACGTGGCCCAAAAAATGCAACCTGCTCCAACCAGAACTCGCATTTAGAGAATTTAGCATACAACTTCTCTTTCTGCAAAATCCCCAACACTGTGCGAAGATGCTCCTCATGCTCTTCCTTAGACCTGGAGTAAACCAAAATGTCATCAATAAAGACAATGACAAATTGGTCCAAGTACTCCTTGAACACCCGGTTCATCAAATCCATAAACACCGCCGGAGCGTTAGTCAACCTGAATGGCATCACTTGAAACTCGTAATGCCCATATCTAGTGTGAAAAGCTGTCTTAGGGATATCCTCATCCCTCACCCTCAACTGATGATAACCCGACCTCAAGTCTATCTTCGAAAAATACTTCGCCCCCTGAAGTTGGTCAAACAAGTCATCAATCCTCGGCAATGGATACCGATTCCTGATGGTAATCTTGTTCAACTCCCTGTAGTCTATACACAACCTCATAGACCCATCCTTCTTCTTTACAAACAAGACCGGAGCACCCCACGGCGAAACACTCGGCCGAATCACACCATGATCTAACAGTTCCTGCAACTTCTCTTTCAACTCCTGCAACTCCAATGGGGCCATCCGATACGGCGCCTTAGAGATAGGCTCCGCACCAGGAACAAGCTCAATAACAAACTCCACTTCCCGCTGCGGTGGCAACCCTGACAACTCCTCAAGAAACACATCAGAAAAATCATGAACAATTGGAACATCCTCAATACGGGACTCACCCTTAGAGGTATCCTTCACAAACGCCAAATACCCCTCACAACCCTTTGCTACCAACTTCCAAGCCTTCAAAGCTGAAATCAACTTCAACACCCTACTCGGCTATAAACCCTGAAACACGACCACCGGAGACTTCACATCTCCAAATATAACCTTCTTCGCCTGACAATCGATAGTGGCTTGGTGTTTATCCAACTAGTCCATCCCAAGAATGACATCAAAATTGTGCACACACATCGAAAGAAGATTAACGCTACGGATCTTATCCCCAAAACTGATCGGACACCCTCGATACAAATCAGAAATAACAACAGAAGTCCCCATCGGGGTAGCAATAGACATAACAGAATCTAAAGACTGAGATGGTACATCCAGGTGCCGAACAAAAGACTGAGCAACAACGGAATGAATAGAACTCGTATCAAATAAAATAGACGCCTCACGATTGTCAACTAAAAGAGTGCCAAAAACAGTACCTGGTGCACCTGCTGCCTGGTTATACGTCAAGGCAAACACTCGACCACCGTGACGCTGACCTCCATTACCACCATTATCGCCACCTCCACCATTACCACGTGGTCCGGTACAATCCCTAGCAATATGACCCATATGTCCACACAAGAAGCATACACCTGTGAGTCTGTGGCACTGCCTCCCCGGATGATTAGCCCCACAAGTAGCACAAGGAGCTATCGGGATAAGATTTGGGTTACCCCCACCAGCTGGTCCCGGATAACGACCCTAATTTTGTCCCTGCTTACGATTATGTCCCTACTGACGATTCTGTCCATACCAAGGTAGCTGAAGTTGACGATTCTGCCCTTGCTGAGGCATTTGCTGATAACCCCTATTTTAATTCTGACAACGTCACTGCCCCTGTTGTCCACCACGATTCCTATTCAACTAACCACCCTGATTTCTCCCATGCTGAACTGAAGTTTGACCCTGCTGGTCATCTCTGTCCCTCTTTCGACTCCCATCCGGTTTAGAAGACCGAAAGTCCTGTCGCTCCATCTCAATATTTTTGGCTACATTTGCCACAGTCGATATATCTGCAAACTTATTGTTAATGAGATGTTGTCGATACCTATAATGAATCCTCCACTTAAACTTCTCTCGCCGTTGTGCAGCCCTCCGCCGAGGTTCCCGCAAAGCCTGCTAACCTAGTAAACCTCGTCATGAAGTCCATGATGGACTCATCATCTTTCTGCCGAATCGACAGATACTCTCTAGCATAGGCCTCTTTATCAGCAGCTGGGAAGTACTGCTGATAAAAGACCTCACAAAACTCTGCCCAGCTAAGTGCCTAAACATAACCATCACCCTTTGTTACTTTCATCGCTTTCCACCACCTCTGTGCATCCCCTTCTAGCTTGTAAGCTGCAAGAAACACTTTCTGATTATCTGAGCACCCCAACACATCAAAGATCTTCTCTAGGTGGGCAATCCAATTCTCTACATTAATTGGAGTTGGAGCTAAACTGAATGCTTGTGGTTTCTGCTTTTGAAGCCTTTCCAACCACACATACATTGGAACCACCTGCTGATCAATACCATCTGCATTCCCTTCCTCTTCGTTTGCTTGTGGACCATTATTTCCCGGGTTCTCCTGCTCAGAATTTCGGTGGCAAATTCGATCGCATCGCATAACCCGTACACCCAACTGAGGTAACGCCTGATTCACTACTTGATTCACCAAGGTAGCCAACTGAGCATTTATCTGATTATTAGGTTGTTCATTAGGCTGACCCTCACCTCTTCCCCTATTGTTGCCTCGCCTCCCAGCAACTTTGGCGGATCTACGGGCCATCTAACAAAGAGATCAATGAATAGATAACAAAGCAGATTAGAGATGATTCGAATATAGGCGATATGATAGTCGAATGTAAAATCAAATGAACAAAACCTAACCCGTAAGTCTACCCATAACTCATGTGTCAAACCTAAATAGGTTTTCTACAAAAAGAACTCGCTCGATACTAACATCAGTAATAATTCTTCCCGAAATAGAAAGAGAGGTTACTCAAAACATAACAAAACTGATAAATTTAATAGCAAGGCTCAAAGCCACAAAAGAATAGTCTTAAAAATTGATAAATACCATAAGTCAACCATAATAAATCTCAAACTGTCTCAAACCACAATCTAAAATAATTATTACAATTCCAAATAAACTGACACATCAAGTCTAAACAGAATATTTATAAATAATTGGAATGAATGGAGCTCTCATCACACTTGCCATTGATCCCCCTGATTACCTGCCGGAAGAAAAACACAGCATGAGCCAAATGCCCAGTACGGATATAGAATACAAATAATAAACCAAAATAACTGACTCAGTTAAATGAAAAGAAACGAAACGAACTGAAACGAAACGAACAAAACTAACACAATGAAATAATAGGCTGAATCAAATGGATGGGTGTTATTTCATACCGAGCTCAGAACAAAACAGAAATATACCTTGCCACACAGGCAAGTCAAATAATGCCACATAGGCAAATCAAATAATGCCACACATGCAAGTCACACACATTGAACCGCGAATCCAATGCATGTAAAATCGGAAGGTGTGTTTGGCACAAACATCACCAAACTGCATAACAGAACAGAAACTAGGGTCGACCCATACGCCTCCCACAACAAAACACCAAATGGCCAACTCCCACCGGAGCACAAAATAGAGACGTCATGGACTGATCACACCGCCACGGAAAGTGTCATGCCTCGATGCCAAGAGGACATGCCTCAGGGTACCCCACGATGGTTATAGCTCGTATACCCTACTAAGATTCTAACAAAAATATAATGTCACAACACATGCGACAAAATATCAACACAAAGGGGTTCTAACATGTACATGTTAAATCGAACGAATTGTCAACACAAGTCTCAAAAATATACTAACATGTACATCACTATAAATATCAAAATACAATTTAGACATGACACACTAGTCTAAAGAGTACAAATATGAGTTCCAACTATGAACGTCAAACGAAACTATCACAATGAATTGACAAGGAATAATTATGAGAGGCAATACTAAATTTTGAAACGAAAAACGAAAAGAACAAATCAAAGACAAAAGAATCTCGCTGAAAGAGTACGGAATCCGTACCTGGATTAAGCAATGTAGTACCCAAAGTATATTCCAAAAACTCGTTTAGACTCTCTCCGTTCAATCTAAATAATTTAATAAGATTTTATTACAATTCAATCATTAATAACATAATACTATTAAATTTATTATTAAGAACTTTTATAACTATGTCGACAAAATTAATTAATTCAAATTAATATACATAATTTCAATTCATTTACTAATTTTATTTATAAATTTCATGGCCAAAACGTATTAAAATATAATATATATATATATATATATATATATATTCATGCCCTATGAGTTGGTACATATATTGATATAAATAATCCTAATTTATCTATATATATAATAACGTAATTATTGCAGCAACTAGGTAATATACCTATATATATATATATATATATATATATATATATAGATTAACACCTGCAACCGCCAGAAATAGTAAAACAATATATAAATTGTCAGAAACTTTGACTGCATGATTGCCATCACTATTCATATTTATAAATCAAATCGCCACAAAAATTATATAACCGAAAGCAATAAAAGAAGAAAAAAAAAGTATAAACTCGATATAACGTATGCTACCGCTTTCTTCTTCTTTTTTTTTTCAAAGGCGATAAGTAATAAGAAAGTTTAGGTTTCAATTGTTATTTATTTATCAACCTATCTTATTAACTCTCCTAATTTTAATAGGATTTATTATTACCCACATTTAATTAAATTAAACCCAAATAAATTTTAAGGCCCAAATTGTACTAAATTTAATTTATCCACGCTTATTAATATTTACTAGCCCACATAAATTAAATTACTATTTTGACCCAAAGAAAAGACAAAGTCCAATTAATATGTTTTAAAACAAAATAATTTTTATTATTTAATATTTATTTATTTTTATTTTTTTTTCGGGTATTACATATTGCCTCTTACTCTGTTAGCCTATAGAACCTCAATGCGTACTTCTACTGGGGCAACCCCCTACGCATTAACCTATGGGATGGAATCAGTGCTCCCTATAGAAGTTGAAATGGAATCCTTCAGAGTGTTGATAGACGCTCAGTTGGATGAAGACCAATGGGTACAAGACAGGTATCACCAATTGTCTCTAATAGACGAAAGGCGAACCGCGGCTATCTTCCATGGTCAGTTATATCAACAAAGGATCGCCAGATCCTATAACAAAAAAGTCCGGCTACGGAAGTTTAAACAACATGACTTGGTTTTGAAGAAGATCCTTAACAACCAAGATCAATCTAAGGAAAATTGCTCCTAACTGGAAGGCCCGCTTTGTTGTCAAAGAAGTATTGACGGAGGCGCCTCGATTGCAAGAAATGGACTACGATGAATTTCCACAACTCATCAATTCAGACACCGTGAAACGGTACTATATCTAAAGATGCCCTCAAGCAAACATCCTGGTGTTGGACCATCAGATCACCAGTCATTTCTGTTCTTTAACCCTTTACCATATACAACTCTTCCACACTTTGCCCCTCAGGGAAACATAATTGTTCAAGCCAGCAGCCTGGCTTCTCTGCGTTCCTACAACTTAGGTCATCCCACTACGGATTGAACCTCTCGCGTTTGTAGTTTGGCTACCCATACATGGGATCAAACTTCTACTACCTGCAGTTTATCCTCAACCTAGGATTAAACTTCTCCTCCCCGCACTCTGACCTGCACATGGGATTACGCTTTTCCACTCGCCCTGAGGGGCGAACTACGTCGACCTGATCTCCTCTTCAATAGGAGTACGTAGGTAATCATGTTACATGGCCCGGTCGCAATAAAACAAAAACATTTCTACCCTTACAAAAACAAAAACAACCAAAAACATTCCTACACCATTTCTGCCATATACAGCATTGAACCTCTTACACCGGGTTCGAACTACGCAGACCTGATCTCCTCTTTAATAGGAGTACGTAGGCAGTCATTCATGGTTCGGTCTCACCCCCTACCAAAACACAAACCCTTGTCAGTTGGTACTAGGATCAAACGTCAATCCACTACATTTCATTCTATTGCACCAAAGGGATGGAATTACTCGAACTCCTCCCAAATAGGAGATTCGGCGACCATCTAAGCTGCGGTCATACCTTGAAGAGAAACACCAATCCATAAGAGATAAAATTAACTAGTCTTCTCCTAAATAGAAGTACTGGCGACCATCTGTGGTGCGGTCAATCTCAGAGAGGAAAGCCACACTCCTCTCCATATTTCCATTCAGAAATAAGTCCCAAGACACCAAAGATGGTAGGGATACATACAGATCAATGATCCATTCTGAATTGTCCAGAGGCAACTCAATGTCCATCCATCCAGGAGGAATTCGGAATACATCAAAATCACAAGCCCTGAAGCAGCAGGCAAAATATCAAGCAAGTAGCAAAGCATATCTAAAAGGGAAGTGATCCAAAAATATATTTCCCTGTCATATATATAATGTTGTTTGATATATACAATGTAAACTGTACATAACAAAATGGCTAAGCTAGTCTGTACAGGAAAATCCAAGCCCAGCTATAAATCAGCGTGTATGTGAGCTAACAAGCCCAACATAGCATCCCTCTTAGAAAAAGGAGGCGAAGCTATGATCTCATGTATGAGGACATCCACATGACCCAATAGATCTACAGCCATCTGCATGGTGACCATATGATCATCAATATATGCACTCATCTCTAATCATGCCAAAGGTAAGTAAGGACCTCACCAAAGATTATCTCAGAATTCGCTACATCCCGTGCAAGATATGGCACTATCCCGCTCAACTATCACTGCATCTTTGGCTGATCTAGCCTCATCCCGCTCAACAACAGCGGCATCTCTGCGAGCTAATGCCTCGTCTCTCTCTAATAGATCTGCATCTCTCCCATCAAGGGCAGTCAACATCATAGATCAAGATGATCTCTCTCAAAGGTCATCAGATGAAGACTCTGCTCAAAATACTGTGATGAATGCTTAATCACAACAGTGCTGGTACTGGGAGAATCTAAAAGAGATGCTGGCAACCCAGCACTTGGCTCCTCCTCGATGTGGGAATCAATGTCCTCCATGGGCTCTACATCATCTGACTCACTATCTGGTACTGTGGATACTGCTGCAGCCGATAAAATCTCTCCGCTCCATCCATACTAATACTTTGCGTAACAACTTCGAATGATCGATAGAAAAATCAGCTATCTCACGCTGATCCCAACAAACGTACACCCGGGATTGGTCCTCTGCTAAAAGATATCGAGAAGCTGAACGCTGACCTATCGACCCCTTAAAAGGATGAAAATCCTAAAACTGGTTGAACTGCGACATCACAGCTAGCGGGTGATAAGTAGTCACGCCCCTCAAACCAACCAAAGGGAGGTAGTCCATGCCCAGAGCATGAGTAATAAAGATGTATGGTGAGCTAAGCCCCGAACACGGCAATATGGCAAATGGATCTCTGATATCCGCCAAAAATGTGGACCAAGACATAGCATCCGCACACTCCGATGGCTGAAAGGAGTAGGACATGACTATATCGTAGGTGAACCAATACCCATGTCGTCTAAGAGTGCCAATCGGTCTCAAGTGTGACATAAACCACACATATAGCATGACCGAACTACCTGTGAACACTCATGTCGGATAAGTGCAGCAGTAGATGGCTGACCACAGGGTCTCTACTATGATCATCGGTATAATGGTACGACCCTCCCTGAGAGCTCTCATGGCCATGATGACACCTATGTCTATCTCATCCATGTACCGTGGCATATAGACATACGACAGTATGCATAACAGCAGTACATCAACCCTGGCTAAACGCCAATGATCCTCCAGTGCGGTGAAATCCCCGGAATGTCGTGAATAACTATCCTCAGAGCCAAATCTGTCGAACAGAAAATGCTGGGATATAACGTGGCTCGATGTAAGCTTATCCTGCACCACTCTGCGCCGCAATCCAGTGAGAGTCATGAACCGTCTACTCATGTCTCCCAAAGCCATATGCACACAAGGTCTGTCCAATGGCAGCATCGTCAATCGTGCATACTCCTCCAGAGTATGAGTCAACTCATGGGTCCCGAATCAGAAAACCTGCCTATCCGATACCCAATGCTCTAACATCCCGTCCACAAACACTGCGGGAACCTGAAACATCAATAATGTCATGGTATACTGCAGAAAATGATCTACAGTCACCCTATTTGATGGTGACATGCTATCATACCCCGATCGCATACCCAATGCCACCAATGATGGTAGGGTATGATCTATACGGCTAACGGTAGAAGAAGACATATGTACGGGCCGTGTCATAAGACCATCCAGGGGTCAATGCTGAATATCTCTGGACATACATACATATGCATAACATGATATATGCATAGCAGATAATGGATGGCAATATGATATAGGGAATGAAAAACTGTGCATACATTCCTAAGTATATCATCATCTAATACATCATCTCTCAGTCATGCCTACAAATACAGGGAAATGGGGAATGACGCCTACTACTAACCGAGGCCTATCAAAAGATATAGCAAGAATGGGGCACAACCACCCAATATCTAACAGAGGCCTATCAAAAGATATAACGAGAATACACATCGAAGAAGAAGACAATGGTGTCGATGTCCACATCATCAATCCTATCCACCGATGTAACTCCTCCCCGAGTCACTAGATCTCTATCAATGTGGATGTCGTGCCTATATAGAGGAGGATATGCACCGCAAAACCGAATGGGTCATCCGAGGGCTAGCGCTCAGCCGAAATGAAGGAACAAACGAAGCCGCCTCATTTGGATCTCCGCCCCAATGCCGGATAAATATGTGTGCATGGTCCAACCGCCGTCAAACTATCAATCAGTATCACATGAGTCGGATCTCTACATAAGCTATCCAATCTGCTATCATCATGGATCTTGGAACCATATCCCCATGAATCGAAAGTGGCGCGGATCGGGCTCGATAATACGAGGGAACCACCAACGCCGAACGCTCTGAGTACATGGACCCTCCGATAATGCAAAACTCACAACCCCCAACAATGGGATATCGTTGAAGACGGTGATCGCGACATGTGCCAATGACGCTCGACAGAGGCAAGATTGGCATACGAATCTCCTCAGTGGTGCTCCTAATAAGACGCTTCTCCTAAATAGAGCTCCCACCTCCATCTGTGAAGAGAGGAACTCTCCCGGTGGAAATCACGTGCATCGACTCAATTGGGTATCCATCCTCAAACCGATGGTCAAATGTTCCCTGAATAGGGAATCCATGTGATGGTGTCACCGTCAAGAACTCCAACAGATACCTGCAGATGAGTGAAACCCTCACCATGTGGGACCTCCGACAAAATGGAATGATGCCATCGTCGTCCCCTCATGGATAGGTATCTACACCTAACACACCCACAGGACGCAAGCATGGGAGCCTCTCATAGGCCCAAAATCGCCAACACAATGGCAAAACATCTCGATCGAAGAAACACTCTTAACCTATAAATGGGAAATGACAAGAGAAATACTCACCAAAGAAAATGGGTAGAAGCTTCAGCCAAGCCTCTATTAAACCCCGCGTGAGCGCATACACATGCCCCAGAGGAAATAAGTAAAGGTAGGAACCCCAATCATACTCTCTAATACGGTCCCATATGACGTGTGGCGCCGATCAAAGCGAACGACACCAGAGAAGAGTTATCTCGCTATGGCGCGACCTCTAATGATCATCAGAACAATCGCCGCAGAATCGCGATCCCCGATTCTCGACATCATCGGGCATGGGCTCACTCAAAAGCCCGCTTTCAGCATCTACGCCAAAGGACCTGAACTGACAGATCCCCGCCATGAAGCGCCTCACGCAACTCCTAACAAGGATCCGACTAAGAAGGGTAATATTTGCCATGCAAGGCACTGACTCCCCTCCAAAATCCATACCTGTGATAAATCGCCAATCCATCGGCGTCATCATCACCTCGCAATCCAGCAGATGGAGTGACTGAGTCTGATGAAACCATCGTTCAGACAATGCCCTGAGGTAACCCCAGGGACAACGACGGGGAAGGATGGAGAAGAATGCCCCAAATCCCCAATCATGCACCACAACTCTGTAATCAGGATGAAGAACCTAATACATGGAATGTATGCTGAACCAGTTCCCTCGAGGCTGTGTAAAACCAGGAACCTGCATGAAATACAGATCAACATCAAAACCCTTTGCTCCTCATCAATAGGAAAGAAAGAAGATCAATATCTAACGTCATACCTCGTTAGCATGCAAGTACATCGAGGGATGTCTGCTCAAGTCACCCAGCAGCTCTGGGTTTGCCACCTGAATACTTGGGAGCTCCCTAACGGGGAACATGTGCGTAAGGAGCGGATCCTCAATCGGAATATCCTCATCCACATCCTCAACGTCCCGCACGCCTCGCCTCGGATTGATTTAATCACGACCTCCACCAATGACGAGGTCATCTCGACAGATGTGGTCGAGGCACTTCAGAAGCCCTCCTCCGTATACCAGAAGTGGTCCTACGGGAACTACTCGGCTGATCCGGATCCATGATATCTGGACAACAAGACTCCAAATCACCTCAGAAAGGGTGTGGTATTTCCTTACCTGGAGCTTTCTAAAATGCATTTTATGACTATATACATGCATGCATTTACTTTAATATACAATAGAGTTAAAATGCATGACTACCCAATGCCTATATTTTGAAAATTTTTGTCATAGTTCCCTTTGAAAATAGGACTATCCCCATGCACATAGGCATGTCTAGGTGGCCATTCAGTAGCACACCTGCCCCAAAAGTCATATACATAATATATGCATTAAAAATCAAAATCATCCATGCATAAGGTTAACCTCAATATCGAGTACTTTGCCTTTCTACCTTTTTTCTCATTGGACCTCAAATAGACAAAAATAGCGAGAAAAAAGTGCCAATTTGACTGCCTCAAAAGTCAAATTTTTTCACATCATTATGTTCAGCATGGTTTAATACAAACATTTACTATGTTGAATATTTTTTATCAAGTCATTTGTGCATACATAATCACTACTATGTGTTTAGATGCATTTCATGCGATAACTCAAAATCTAAAGGATAAAAACTGGAAAAAATACATGCATATGTTACCAGGATAGTGTAGAACACTTATACGATAACAGGATTTGCAGAAAATAGCCAGAACTTAGAAAATCTGAAGGAGGCTCACGGATTTCACTTCGCAAAGCAAGTTGAAAATGACTTGTGAGACCAACCTACTGGATTATATCATCCACGGCCGGTCAGTAGGCTCATCTCATGATCGCAGCAGTGTACCGCGCGGCCCCCTATATGGGCCCCACCCCCTCCCACTCTACCAATTCGAGTTGCAAAGGAGTTCTTGTGGACTAGAAAGGTCAAATCGGGAATAAAAACACCACGTGATTGAGCAAAACAGCATGCAATCCTGGTCTTCTCAAATGAAACTTTGAGTCTGTATATCGCTCATTGGTAGTCACCCGAACACGAGGTATACCCTGCCAATGATCTCATTTGTTACAAATCACATCCGGAAATACCTTGTACAGGTCCAATGCCGCCAACTCCGGGTCATTACCCTAAAAGATCAACGTAGATCCCCGATGGGGGTTACAACGTGAAGCCCCAGAAGGGGATTACAACATGAATTCAAGCCATTGACACATATATCAACGAAGGTCAAGCAACCTTGACGTTATCTCAGCCGATAGCGATTAAACCTATCAGAGCTCAAGAGCTATTCGAGGATTTTATGCTCGATTACTCATATTCCCCAGCGGATCCCCGGCGGGGGTCACAACGCAATGATTCCATTGATTCAAATGTCAGTGAAGGTCAAGCAACCTTGACAATCTACCCACAGAGTGTTTCGCTGATTCAAACATCAGCGAAGGTAAAGCAACCTTGACAATCTACCCACAGAATGATTCCGTTGATTCAAACGTCAGCGAAGGTCAAGCAACCTTGACAATCTATCCCACAGGGTTTTTTCAGCCGTTGATTCACATGTCGGTGAAGTACACGTCAATGAAGGTCAGGCATCCCTGACAATATTTGTTGTTGGCGAAAGAACTCAGGCGTATATCTTGACATGTCCTGGCGATACCAACCAGGAAAAGTCAATGTTATCAAGGAGGATCGATGATGGAATATGTTATACACATCCTCAAACAGACCAAGCTTTATCCCCACAGATCTTTTACACATAAGAGATTCGGATTACACATCAAATCTGGTAAACATTGCCAATCCCCAGTTAAAGCAACAGGGAGCCAGCAAGCATCCCCAGCATGTTAGGCTACAACCCCGTACACAAGCATTTGCATCATGTTGCTACACATAGTACCATGTTTGTCTTGTTGCGTTTCAAGTGTCTAGGATTCTTTATCCTACCCATGCATCGCCATGCATGAGTATGATAAAGAGGGCATCTGTAGACACTCGAAATTTTCTCAGATCGTTGTCACTAACATTGCGAATGACGATTCATCTTTTAAGAGGAACCCCGAAAGACAATCCATATCCATACCGAATACTACCTAAGTTCAAGATAACCCAAAAACACACACGGGAGTAATAATTCCAACCTCGGAGATAACCCCGAGGCATGCGTATCCAATATCTAACACACACCGAGTAGACCGATTAATCTCAAAGATAACCCCGAGGTATCCGGGCCTCGGCCCCAATCGTGGAATAACCCGAAAATGTTTGTTTCAAATGCAACCACCTTCAATCTCGACGCTCAAACGAGATACTCTGTACCTACCCTTGATATAACACCGGAGGACAGAACACCTCAAAGATGACATCGAGGACCTTAAACAATTGCAAAGAATCCAATCTCAAATAAGCCCCGAGCAACGCTCGCTTTATCAAATTTCAACCAGCGAGCATAACACCGGTGAGGGGCAACATCGTCATCTATCCAACGCGATGCCACGCCACGTCGTCTCAACATTTCATATACATCTATACACAACGATGTCCCACAAGAATCAAGGATAACCAATCTCGAGTGACTATCAGGCGGGTAACGGATGGAATTTGAAGCTTGAAGACCGGAGGCGTTGTCCCATCTTCAATGACTTCATACAAACTCTAATCCCATACCATCAGACAACTCTCAACAACGGCAAATCAAAATAGTCCTCAGATACCTCAATCGGATGCTTGATTGCACTTCTAAAAGTTCGAAATGGACATTACAAAGGTTCGAGTACACGCATCTTCGAGACGACCCGACCCGACCCTAGAATCCGGGCCCACCCGGGTTGCCTTTGGTACACTGCCTCAAATTTCTGTACACTCACATGGCTCCACCCTCTATAAATAGAGGGCTTGGGGTGGCCATTTTGCAAGAGAAAACGGCGAGGAAGCCCTGCCCAATTTGCTCTGCACTCACCCCATACAGTGTACTTTCTCATTTTAAACACCTGTGAGCTCATATATAGCTACTTTTGTACCTACAAAAGCCAGTGTTTACCCACTTTAAAGATATAGAAGTCTTCTTTGGCAGTCAACTGTAAGCCTTCTCACACACTTTAAAGCCCTTCTCTTAATCTTTGCACACACCCTTCTTCATGTTGAGAGTCGTGTTACTTGTGTTTGCCCGGACTTGATCCGTGGTTTTATTTCGCTTTATATATATATATATATATATATATATATATATATATATATATATATATATATATATACAATTATATATATTATCTGCTTGCCTGACTCGGGCTTCGATGAGCCTGGATTTTACATCCAGAAAGGCTTACTTGCTTTTATATATATATATATATATATTTAACCGCTTGTCTTGACTCTGTCAATGAGCCCTGATTTTACATCCTATATGCGTTTACTTTTATATATATATATATATATATATATATATATATATATATATATATATATATATATATATATATATATATACTTGGCCCCGCTCAAAAGCATTCTCGCTTACATAACATTATTTACCTTTAAAGAGCATTCCTATTTAAATGTCTGTGTTTTATCATTCTCACGATCGAAATCAAGTTTAACCAAAACTCCTCCCCTCCAAATCGCAGCATGCCACAGAAATCGAAGTCCAAGCCCTAGAAGCGGAACCCCGTTTCCGCCGAAGCCAAGCCCTTAAAATCGGACCGTTCAAGGGTTGTGTGTTTCGACTGAGGGAACGAGTTCTTCAGAGTAATCGAGCCCTAGTCTTCAGAAGAGAGCTTGCGATTTGGTAAGGGCTTGCGATTTGGTACTTCTGCAGCTTAATTTTACACCTTAATTGTTCCTATGTTCTTCTACCTAATTTACCTGTTTTTGCATTGCTAATATTTCTGTTATTTTCTCTGTTTTCAAATTTTCGGATGCTTACTTGTTTCCGTTTTTGATTTTGACTAATTTTGCACGTAAAAAGTGAATGAAGAAAGCCATTGTATAAACTGATTAAATTGCAAACTGTTGTTAAATTAGGAATTCGGGCTTTATAAATATTCTGTTACCAGAAATTAGTCATGATACTTGATGCCCTGAGATTTAATCGTGCTGGTGCTACCATTTGATTCGAGTTAAATAGATGACATTTTTATTTTGTAGGCAAGATTTTACTCTGGGAACAGAGTGGGATTGGGGTACAAAACTATAAAGAAAAGTAGTTTATGTCCAGTGCACAAACTCATTTTAAGGTTTATACATTGTTTTAAAAATGTTTGGGACACTGGTGGACCGCATGTTGTAGGGGCTTGAGATATGATGTGAAGTTACAAACTGTGTTATTTAGGGTATTTGTATCTCAGTAGTGACTAGTTTCTACGAAACAATTAATTGAATTGGTCTTCACTTCTATTTGGTTGTAATGATACAAACTGTCATTTTTTCTCCCTATTTACAGATTAAACACTACTGTTTAGTGAGTTAGTGTTTGAAAAGTTGATTATCCTAATTCCTACTTAAACAATTTGTTTTCACGAATCACGATTTATTTATTGTTATTGATTGACAAAAAATTGTGTTGATGATATTGCAGATGGGTACTAGTTTTGGGATTGTGCACTCAATTGACATCCATCCATCACGGAAGCACACTTGTCTGGTAAGTTGGCTGATCTGCAATTCAACATTACTCTTGTAACATTCTTTTTTGACAGCCTCATGGTTGAGGGTTGCGGGTATTTCATGTGGTATGGAGGAGCCGAGAGCTATTCAAGTGATTCCTAGTTTGTTGAGGAAGTTGAGGGCTCTTGAAAATGAAGCTCAAAATGTTAGACGCAAACATAGGATTTACTTGATAATCATATGGGTTTCCTTGATTTTGCTACTTTGGAATTTCTTTGGAACCATCTATGTGCAAGAAGATGCTTAAATAGGAAAAATTTGTAATTAGAATTTGGGAGATGAAAAAGTTAGGTTGTGTAAAGTCCCTATTTTAAATGTAATGAATTGATTGTAATGAAGCAAAGCTTTTGCCAACAACGGATGACTACCAGTTGATTTAGACAACTTTTAAATACTGTTTTGTGCAATGTGATGAAGACTGTACATGTCTTACAGGAACATGAATTCAATGCAATTATATTACATCATGATCTATTGAGGTTGATTGACCGGGTTAATTTCTCCATCCTATTTATCTTTTTGTGTATGAATTCTGATTTCCTTATATTTGGATACTTCATTTCTTACGACATACCAAAACAATGACATATATATTACTCCATCCCTTTTCAAAAGGAGTAAAGGATCAGTTATTAGCAAAACATGACAAAATATGGCAAAACTGTTTACATCAAGCAGCCATAAAATTCCACCTGTGCCATAAATTCCACCTGTTTACATTTTCGATTTCACAAATTTTGCTACACAAGCAGGGCACAACAGTCTCTTCTGAAAAAAAAATATGAAGTTGTACAAAAAAGGGAGATAAGTATATGTATAGTCCATCTCCTGATGACCAGTCTGCATATGTAAGGTTTTAATGACTGCATTAGAGTAGCTTACTGAACTCGTATTACCATGAACTGAAAAAGATGATTAGGAATTTTACAGAGTAGGGAAAGTAGGTCTCCAACTCTTTCTGGAGGAACTACATCTCAAAATTACACTGATGAGCCTTTTCATACAAAAATATTAATTTTCTAAGGCAACAAATAACAGAGCATGAAGCTGGAATGAATGGGCATGCAGCTAGATTCTGGAATGATAGCTTTGTGGTGTGCAGGTTATCTGTGCAGCTACGCAGCCAAAGAACCTCGACGTGCCATGGTCAGCTTGACTACTTCTACGTGCCATGGTCAAGCATCTTCAATGTCAGAAAAGGATTAGCTTTTATTACTTCAGTTGGTGTACTGCAACAAACCAAACAAGGATATTGTCATTATAAAAGAAAGCAAACGAATAAAAGCTAAAGTCACCTGTTTTTTTCAACACAGAAGAAGAATGCAAATTACAAAGCAAAATATTAAGTTTCATAGACATCCAAGCAAATTTCTACATTTCCTGCATACTTCCACTAAATATAAATACATACATGTTCATGAAGAATATATTGACATTTTCCTGCATCCTTCCACTAAATATAAAATATCCACTATAAGTAAAGCCACCAATATTGAATTTGAATACTGAATATGAGCTCATCTGTTCCCCAACTCTATATATACTCTGCCTCAACCTCATTAATATATGATAAACAGGGCCGGCCCTGAGTTTTTCAGGGCTTAAAGCGACAAAAAAAAAAATTGGCCTTTCGCGAATTGCTATTAAGATAGGCATAAAAAAAAAAATTAAGAACTTTTCCTAAACAAAAGAGCATCAATACGAAAGAATACCAAATATAATAACCGACTATTTCAATATTTTCTTTCTTTTTCTTTTTTCAAATCCAGACATATACTTTTTAGGAGCCATGGTGAATTAAAATTTAAAAATTTGCAAAATTCCAGCATAATCTCGTGATTATCTATAAATTAATTATCAAATAGGGATTCCTTTATAATTATTAAGAGTCTAACACTACTCCCAAACAATTAAAAAAACTCAAAAGAGATTAAATTTTTCACTTGATTCATAATAGCATAAACAAATCTACTCAATCACCATCAAGCCCAATTAAATTAAATAAATGCTTCTAAATCTCATAAACAAAACAATTAATTTCAAAACCCTAAAAATAGAATTAATAATTAAATTAGCTTGAAATTTATGAGAAGAAATACTGGAATAACATTTAACACTTGAGCCTTCTGATTTTCTATCTATATGTAATTCAGCTATGGCAGGGACAGTGATGAAGGAGACGAAGTCGGTGTCCGCTGGAGAAGGAAGCTCTCAATTGCTGCACCATAAAGTCACTTACCAGATTATTTGTTTTTTATTTAAGTATTCTATTTAAGTAATGAAAGGAAGAAAATATTTAAGGGGGTCCCTAAAAATTTGTGGGCCTAAAGCCCGGGCACCTTGGGCTTTAGCCCAGGGCCGGTGCTGATGATAAACCAATTCACTCATACAACTTTTTTTTTAAGAAAAAAAATAATTAAACAAGCTTCATCAGAAATGTCAAATCTATGGCAATGGATGTATAACTATTTTTACATTGTCAAATCTATGGCAATGGATGTATACTTACAGTTGAGAATACCAAGTTTAATAGAAAGGTGGTAATGGATGTATAACTATTTGTCACTTGTATATAACAAAGCAAAATAAATAAATAAAAAAGCAAAAAAGGCACAACTACCTGACTTGTAACTGATACCATAAGTCACTCCCATGATTACTGCAATTCTGAAGGACACTCTGTTGAAAAAAAATTCCAGATTAATACAAAAATAAAGATATACAAGTGTTGTTATAGCAATCTCAGTTCCACATGTGGGTTCAATGGATCATATGCATCTCAGAATAAAGGAACTCATTATTGTGATTGTTTGCTTAGAGAACAAGGTCAAAGATAAATTAGAGAAACACAAAATTAATGTTGACAGACAGGCCAAAATTGGGCGGGGAGGGGGGAGACAGGAGGAGTAAATAGTGTAAGCTAACTTGGTAACTAATGTTTTTTTTACAAATCTTTTTAATGAAAACATTGATTTTTATATTCAGTATGATAAAACAATTAAACACAAAGGGATAGTTTTTCACATAGCCCTAAAACAAATTTAATCACAACACAAAAAGGAAAAGCAAAAAAAAAAAGATAAAGCAAACTTCCACTAAATATAAATACATGCATGTTCATGAAGGACATATTGACAGTTTCCTACATCCTTCCACTAAATATAAAATATCCACTAAAAGTAAAGCCACCAGAAACTATAACTATTCAGATGATTAGGATACATGTTGAGATATAGATTTTGACAGTATGTGTCTAGGTAACAAGCAAGTAGAAGCCAAGTATCAGTTTATACAATGGCTTTTTTCATTCACTTTTTACGTGCAGAATTAGTCAAAATCAAAAACAGAAACAAGTAAGCATCCAAAGTGAGAAAATTTGAAAACAGAGAAAATAACAGAAATATTAGCAGTGCAAAAAAAGAACATCCAAAGAAAATAATTTCATCTACGATAACGATGTGACGATACACAACAATAAAAAACTAAGTAATGCCGATAACAACCACTTGAGCAACACATAAGGAAAAGATGTTACAGACATATGCTGACTTGATTCTCTAACAAATTTAAGAGGAAAAAGAACAAGGAATTTTTCAAGTCATATGCACCTCTAGGTTTGAAAAATGGGGGCATAAGACTTTAATAAATTAGGTAGATTAGGGCCAGTTTGGATTTAGCATGACAGGTAAATTAGGTAGAAGAACATAGGAACAATTAAGATGTGAAATTAAGCTGCAGAAGTACCAAATCGCAAGCCCTTACCAAATCGCAAGCTCTCTCTTTTGAAGACTATAAGGCTCGATTACTCTGAAGAACTCGTTCCCTCAGTCGAAACACACAACCCTTGAACGGTCCGATTTCTAGGGCTTGGCCTCGGTGGAAACGGGGTTCCGCTTCTAGGGCTTGGACTTTGATTTCTGTGGCATGCTGCGATTTGGAGAAGTTTTGCTTCGAGAGGGAGGAGTTTTGGTTCGACTTCGATTTCAGTCGTGAGGAGAGAGAATGATAAAACACGGAGCATTTAAATAGGAATGCTCTTTAAGGGCATAATGTTATTTAAGCAGAATGCTTTTGAACGGGACCGTATATATATATATTCTCACACAGAGATTTGATGGAGAGTAAAGGGAAGGATCAGAGGAGGGATGAAGAGGATAGAGAAAGAGGGATGACAAATTAATGAAATGTTATCATGTGGGGTTAAATTAGTTGTTTCATCCGCTAGTAATTCTAGCGGATGTCGATGTAGATATTTAGGATGTTATTTGCTCATTTTTGATTCATAGAAAATACATACATAACGACAAACTATATCTATATATCTAGGCACTACTAAAATTTTAATTTCTTCAACTAACCCACTCACTTTTTTCTTCTTTTTTCCTAAATGCTCAATTAATAAATCTACTATACTCTACTATTTTTTGTTAAGCACCCCTTTTTGGGGAGTATAATTACTTGTATAAATATACATTGATCATATTGTTCTACGAACACTTAGATTACTCTTCTAACAACATTTACACTACGACCACCATGTAGAGTAAATCTACGATCTACTTGATTACATTTAAAATCAACTCACAAGATCAACATAACAAGTTTGATCTTTCTATTCTAAATTATTGTACAACAAATTAACATTAAGGACTTTACAAAACTTATTGATTACAAATATACTTTAAATCACATTTATCTTTACAATAGTTATGCAAACTCTAATAATCCCATTTATCATCCAATTAAACAAACAAAATATAACAAGTCATATTTATCATTAAATCAAATCACGTCCATCATCACATAGTCACATACACACATAAATCATCACATAAGCAGAGTCACATAATCACATTCAGATACTCACATTTCACATTTATGTTCATCACATCATCACATAATCACATTTATCATCAAATTAAACAAACAGACTAACACATTAAACTAAATCAAAACAAAGTTAGGATCAAAGAAGTCGCGCTATCTCAGTATCTCACCATTCCATATCATGAACATGCCCAAAAAGATTCACCATAATCGCAGTCCTTCTGTTCTTCACCATCATTGTAGGCACCTCAACCTTCAAAGAGGCAACCAACAACATACCCAAAATTCGACCAAATCAAGCTACAATAACCTGGAGTCGATAATCCCCCAAATTTCAAAACCCTCATAGTCATCATCCCGTTCTAATAGGAGGAAGACATGTCACCATGATGGCAATTGCAACTACTCAACTCGAAAAATCATAAATTTTTGGAAGTTCCTTCTCTCAACATATATATGTATATATACAAACCGTAATTTTTGGGTTTTATTTTTTAGGGAACTTGACTTCTTTTCTCTCTCGTTTTTTTTTCAATCAGTGAATAGGATTCTTGATTTGGATTAGGTACGGGAAACGGGAAATGGGAAATGGGAAATGAATCGGTATATGAGTATGTATGAATAGGAGTATTATGATCATCAATCATAGTGATTTGAGACTATACGATCGGAAGGTTGGGTGAATTTACACGGTCAGTAGAGTGTTGGGACTCTACGACTGGAAAGATAGTATTTTCATCATTGTTTGAATAGTGTTGGGACTTTATGAACAGAGAGTTGGAGTAGTCTTCTTCGAAACAACCAGGAGTGGATGGTTGCTCAAAGATCGTAGAGGGTGACCCTACGACCTCTTCAGTGTAATCAGAGAGTGATGGAGCATTTGAAGGAAAAATTGAATAAATAGAGATTATACTTGCCTGTACTTTGCGATACTCGGGGTAGAAAGGCTCATAACATATCAGCAAAGATGCATACGATACAACCTTTGGAAAATTCTGACACACCAGGCTTAGATTTGGATACCTTGAATAACACCAACTTATGAAGCTTTGGTCTTTCAAAGTTATTGCCTTTAGCAGTGACAACATAGACATGAAGTGTAGCATTTGATTATTCTCAAGGCTTTTCTGATGATGGGCCAGATGCTCTAGTGACTCTCCTCTTCTTCTTGACTTTCATCTTTCTTTTCTTCTTCTTCTCGGCTTGCTTTTTCTGATATTCATATTCCTCCATATTTTTTGCTTTTCTTAGCCGTCTTTCTTCCTTCTGTTTCTTCTCTACTTTCTTTCCTTTCTTCTTCTCCTTATGAATTATGTTTTTCTTCTTACCTTCCTTCTCTGCTGCTTTGCTTGACTTATTCCTTTTCTTTGATTCTTTTGGTCTAGAACTTGAGACTTTAACAGCTTGATCTTCTTCACTTTCTCGGGGCTCTGGCTCATCAGCCATTACAGCCTGGTTGTCAATACTTTCTTGAGGTTTAGGTACATAAACCTTCATAGCCATTTATTTTTCACTTTCTTTTTTTTGGTTCTGTTTCTTCGGCTATGACAACTCTTTCATCTTCGAATCCTTGTGGCTCAGGCGTACAAGCCTTCTCAGCCGAATAATCATCATTACTGAGCTCAGATGTAACATATTTCAAAGCCTCTTCATCTCTAAGCCTAGGCTCAAGTAGTGGGGCCTTCTCAGCCGTTACTTCATCATCGTCTTGGTGCTCAAATGAGGAGTCTCTTATGATAGTAGATTCATCATCTGTGTTGGACTCAGGCATAGAGACTTTAGTCTTTCCTTTGTTCTTCCTCACGAGTCTAGATGACTCTTCATCATCAATCTCTATGATTTGAGAGGGCATCGAACTTACAGGGGCCTTCCACTGTTGACGAATTCTCATGCTCATTCTCCTTGGAATAACTTTTGGGATAAGCTTGATGACATCTTCTTCTTCACTTTCCTTAGAATTGGAGAGACTTTTATGGGATACCTTGGAAACTGCCTTTTTCTTCTTCTCAAGCTTCTTCTTCTCAAGCTTCTCCTTCTCAACCTTCTTCTTTAAGAGTTGGTCAGCAGTAGAGTCGAATACTCTAAGATCATGAGATGCAGCAGACTCTTGAAATACTTCACCTGAGACTTCACTAATTTCCTCTTTCCTTTGGCTTTAGAAGACTTTTGAACTTCACTACTGATGTTTTCACTGACACCTCCTGAGTTCTTTGATCTCTTAATCTTCTCTGGATTCTTCTTCTCGCCCAGAAATGTCTCTTGACATTTGTGAAAATAAGAAATTACGTCAACAACTACAGTCAATTACTTACACAATCTAGAGTTGTTTTTACTTCTCAAAAGTTCTATAAGACAGTAGGAGCCCATTCAGACCCCGTATAACCAGTTTATTGCCTGAAGGTTAAGCATTTGCCCAAGCGTGTAGAATTCAATAAGTGAAAACTTTCCTTTTTCAGAACAAAAAAGATCAGTACATACGTGCAACACTTGTATCTTCAGAATCATTGACTTCACATAAAGCAATGTAAAACAATAAAATCTTGCATGGAAAAGGACAAACCATATCTTGCCATATTCCTCGCCAAATTTACGGCTTCCTTCAAATTGCTAGCTGTGATACAAGGAATGCTTATACCATTAGCAGACAGTGTCTTCTGAATCATCAAGCGGAATATATCGTCCACAACAGCAAACAATCTAACCAAAAAAAGATAAAAATTTGTTAGTTTCAGACAACATGAACATTGATTACTGAAAGAAAAAAACAACTCAACATGTAATTCTTTCTTTTTTATTTTCCTTCTTATTGCAAACTTTTTGCAAGCTTGTAAATCTTAACTACATAACTGAAAACTGAATAGTCAGCCGGTATGAACCGAAACAATGCAATGCATTTTATGTATTTAAAGGCCATTCAGAAATATATGTTACATAACTTTTTCCACAGGAAACAAAAAGTGGAGAAATTACTAACAAGCATAATAACGATTCGAATTTCCTACAAAACATAAATGTATGGAACCTTCAATCTCTATATTCACAATTAGACTAATCATATAGAGAACTTGAAATAACATCGTACATAGTTTTCAAGGTCATCCGTACTCGGCCTGAATAATATAACATTATCGATAAAACAAAATCAAGAATCAAAGAGCACCATCAAAAATTAGACTAGAAATCATAGAAGAAACCCAAATTAAATTGTAAGGATATAAGATAATCGAAAAACCCTCTTTTTCTTTTGGGTAATAAAATGAAGATTATGAAGAAACCAATTAAACCTAAATTAAACAAGATAGACAAAGAAGAAACACAAATTGACAAGAAAACGCAGTACATGTCAGGCCACACTTTGGTCCTGACTAGAATCGGCAGAGTTAGAACAACAAATAGAGATAATGATAGAAGAAATTTAGGGAGGAAAAGAGAAACAAACAAATAGATTCAATTTGGGGGGAAGATAGAAGGAGGGAGGTAGGTGTGAGAGCAAACTTGCTTCTCAGATTTTCATATCTGTCATCACTTTTCAAATTAAAAGTTACAACTCTTGTATTTATAGACTACAGACTTGCTGAAAAAGTAAAGTATAAACCTACACCATATTCTCTTATCCTTCACCCAATACTAACTAACTCACTTATAACATAGTTGTCACTAGAAAATTTTAATAGATAGTAACTACCCAATATGCCATTGCCTGACATTCTCTCCCCTTAAAAGTATCCATGTCCTCATGGATATGTTGACTCTCTAATTTTAGTTTTGGTAGCTCTCGGCATCTTTCCAGTATCAAAAACGAAACTCAACAATTTGTTTAGTTGAACCTTTCCGTAGAAAAAGTTTTCCCCAACATTAGTTTTAGCATGCCTTGGACACTTGTGTTTCGCGCTCTTCTGAATATTCAGCAGTTTAGTGGCTTGTTCTTGAATGCTCTCTTCATGGTTCTCTTGAACTTATCATAGTCTTCTGCAGCCCTTTTCATCTTTAGAGAGGTAATTTTCTGTAATTGGGAAATAGAAGTTCTTGCCATACTCTTTAATGAACTGATTGCAATACCTTTCCATCACCATAGAATACCCCAAACTCCTAGCTGGAAAAGGCATTGGTTCCTTTAAACTTTTCTTTGATCACTTGCTTTCATTGTAGTCTTTTTCACCAGATGGAGAGACAGAGCCAAGAATGGAAGGAGCATCCCATAGATTGCAGCATGATTAAGCATAACCCAAGACCTTCTTTGGAGTTCTTCAAAGGCCTCATCATATGCTTCTTTCCAATGGAGACCAGTTTTTTGCAAAATTTCCCTTGTAACCAATTAAGTCATGCTTAAAAACAGAGAAATTGCACCAGTTTTTTTTTTGTTAAAGGGACAATGATGAATCCTAACCAATTCCGAAAAATAAAAACAGAGAAATTTGACGTGTTTCTCTTCTCAGTGTTATTTGTGATGATTCAATTTGATACTTAAACATTTATTTAATTTTTATCACTTTTGGGAATTGGTTAAGAGTTTATCACTTTCTTTTGTTCAGAGGAATAGGGTAATTAGTAAAGAATTTTTTTTCTTCTGTTTTTGCCAAAGTTTGTCATAGTAGATAGGGTAGTAGATTTTATGAACTTAATTTCGGTTATTAACCGGAATAACCGAATTTTATATTCGGTTTTCGATTATTTCTAAATTCGGTTAGTTTTTTGGATAGTAAAATTAAGAAGATTTTGGTTTTCGGTTATAACCGAATAAGCTATTCGGTTCGGTTATAACCGAATTGCTCACCCCTAACCAATAGTACGTTCAGTCTTGACCTTTTAGGTGAGCTCGTGTTGGGCTAAGATAACCAAAGAAAATATTATTGGGTCAGTGGTTTAAGACCTTATTTAGATGATTTGATTCGATTCGGACTTGGAATTTGATCCGAGATTTGTTTCAGACTCGATATTTGACCCGAGTTGTTTCAGATAGTAATTATAATTGACATTGTAAATGACATTGTATTAGTTTTTACAACAGCCAAACTGAAAACTGCAACAAGGGCTGCAAACAACAGTCAAACTGAAACACTAAAAACTATTTGATTTTAACAACACAATTGAAACTTTCTACAAATTGAAAATAAACTGAAACCAACTGTAACCAAATATCCAGTGCAATGCAAACTGAAAATAAAATGAACTGTCTGCTGCAAACTGCAACAAGGGGCTGTGCAATGCAACACAAACTGAAACATTCTACAAACTAAAAAAACTGAAACCAGATGTAACCCTACAAACTGCAACAAGGGGCAATGAGTACTGAAACCAATACACAAACAACTGAAACAAACAAACTGAAGCTCTATCCAGTAACTGAATCCATAGAGCTGAGCTGCTGCAACACAAACTGAATCCAAATATGCAATGAGTACTGAAACCAACCAAATATGCAAACCAAACATAAATCAAAACTGCTGACTTACTACCAGCAACACAAAACTGGCAACACAAACTATAGTACAGATCATGGCTGCAAAAAATCATAACTCAATAAATTCTGCAGGTGCAAAAAATCATAACTCAATAAATTATGCAGGAGCATAGTTAATGAATTTGGGATACATATCATGTATTAAAATTTGATTTTCATGATACACAGTGGGATACATTTTGTATTGCAAGATACCTGATGCTTTCAATAGGTCAAAACATGCTTATCAAGTCGTCGACTAGTCGTCGCCTAGGCGACGACTAGGCGTCAAGTCGGTAAAGAATTCCAAGGCGGCAGGACGACTTGGTGGGAGATCAGATAGTCGATCGCTCAGACGCTGACTCGGACGACTTGGACGATTGCCGAGCGACTTGGACGACTATATTGGTAAGCGGTCGACTTGTTGGAGCGGGTTTGGTCCGACCCAGTAAAAAAAACCTAAAGATCGATTGAACCTAATCGATCGCTCACTTCGGAACTTCAGTTTATCAATCATCAGAGGAGAGGGAGAAACGAAAAGAGGAAAACAGAGATTACGTCGAGCAAACATAGATTAAGACAGACCCAAACGATCGATCGCAAGTCGCAACTTGGGTATAGCAAAGAGGAAGAAACGAAACAAGTGAGAGAGAGAGAGAGAGAAACGAACCTGCTAATCGATCAATCAAGCCCATTTCGACGACTTAGGCGCGACTGACTCTGGCAACGACGACGTGACAGTTTACAGGTATGCTTCTCTTCTTCAATTCTTCATCTACTCTGATTTGCCGACAAAAATATGGAGCTCTTCTTCTACTTTGCTTCAGTTCTTCTCTTCTTCTTCTACCCTGCTTCTCGTCTTTTATCTTCTCGCCGAAAAAAATATGGGGCTCTGATTTGGCTCTGTTCTGCTCTTCTACTGTTTATTACTCCACAACCTTCACTATTTGTTTATCTTCTCTGACTGCTTTGGCTCTGCTGCCTATTTATTGTTTATGTGCTCTATTTAGTATTTATTTGACTCACAACTTGCTGTTTATTGCTGCACAACCTGTTTTTACTTGTTGTTTATGTGCTCAGTTTGTTTATTGTTTAGTGCTTCAGTATCATAGTTATGATGGATATTTGCATTTAAAGCATTTCCTAAAGTATAAATTATAATAGTGTAGTAACTAAAAAAAAGTTACTACTTATTACATTACTAATTGTTTACCAGATTACAATGAAACTATGCCATCTATGTTTAGTTGTTTACTTGTTTTGTTATTACAATTTTACAAATTACAATGTCTTGTTTGTTTGTTTAATTGTATTTTGTAGAATTGTAGATAGTTAAATGGCGGAAAGTTCAGGAGCTGAGGGTTATGATCCAACTAAGGATCCTAAAAGAAAGGCCAAGTCTAAAGATCCGGGGTGGAAATATGCATTTTGGCCAGAATTGAGCGATAAAAATCTTGTGCAATGCATTCTCTGTGGAAAAAAAGTTCATGGAGGAATCAAGAGATTTAAACAACATCTTACCGGTGGGTATGGGGATGTGTCCAAGTGTCCAAGTGTCCTCGAACTACAACAGAAATTTCAAATGAGATGCATCAAGCAATAATGGGTAACAAAAGGAATAAGCCAATTCAATTTGATGACCATGACGAAGTAGAAGAAATTCAGTCATCTAATATTTCAAACAATGCTTCCAATGCTTCTAATGCTTCCTCTACAGCTGTTCCAAGTTCTGGGACTGCATCTAAAAGGATGAAGAGTGTATTTCAATTCCCTAAGCCACAATCACAAACAAAACAAAGACCATTGAAACTCATTTTAAGAAATCTCCTGAAGAAGTTGTGGACGAAAGGCATCGAAAAGGTCCTAGCCAAACTACTTTGGAGAATCGTCTAAGGACACCAGAAGAGAAAGAGAAAGTTGACATGCATGTTGCCAACTTTTCTTATGAGTCTGGCATCCCTTTTAATGCAGCAAATCGAAGAAAGTTATGAGGTGATGGCAGAGGCTATTGGGCAATATGGGCCGGGTTACAACCCTCCCTCATATCATGAGTTGAGGGTTCCTCTTTTAGCGAAGGCCAAGACTAAAACAGAGGAACTGAAGGAGAAATACAAAACTTCTTGGAAGCAAAGATAAATTTGCAATCTTTATGTTGGGACGGATGGACTGGATAGAAAGCGCGTACACTTGATAAATTTTCTTGCTAATAGTCCCGCAGTACTTACTTTTTAGGATCGGTTGATGCCTCTCGCTTCAATCTCGTGATGCAAACATGTTGACAGAGCTACTGATGGGAAGATAAAAGAGATTGGGGCTGAGTATGTTGTGCAAGTGGTGACGGACAATGCCGCCAATTATAAAGGCAGCAGGTCGTATGTTGATGGAGAGGAAACCGACTTTGTTTTGGACACCATGTGCTGCCCATTGCCTAGACTTGATGTTAGAGGACATAGGCAATATGAAGCAATTTAAATCTACAATCGTGAAGGGCAAAAAAATAACTGGATTCATTTACAGACATGGTCGCCTTCTTGAGGCGATGAGGACCAAAACAAATGGGAGGGACCTTGTGAGATCGGGAGTCACCCGATTTGCTACATCATTTCTGACTCTTCAAAGCTTGTGCAAGCACAAGGATGCTTTGAGACATGTGTTCATCAGTGATGATTGGACAAATTCGAGGTCACCAAGCATGAGGCGGGAAACAAGTGTATGATTATTTCTCTTCTACTTTTTGGCACAACGTAGAAGATCAGATTAGAGCCTCACAACCATTACTTGTAGTCTTGAGGATCGTGGATTCGGATGAGAGGCCACCGCCCGAGATTCTTGCCATGATGGAATATGCAAAGAAAAAGATCAAAGATGTCTTTAACAACAAACAAAGGTTGTATAAGAAAGTGATTGACATCATTGAGCGAAGATGGGCATGCCAAATGGAGCAGAAGTTATATGGGGCAGCATTGTTTCTCAATCCGGGAAAGTATTTTGACATCAAAGAAGAAGAATCTAATTTGGCTTACAAGTTGCGTAGCAACTTCAATGATGTTCTTTCAAAAATAGTTCCCGACCAAGTTTTGGCAGACAAGATAAGCGACTTAGCCGATGTCTATGAATCTTCTCGTGATGACTTTCCTAAAGACATGGCGATTAGGCAACGAAAGCCAAAAAATCCTAGCAAGCATATTACATTAACTATAAATTTTTCTTTTAAGTTTAATAATTAAGACTATATTTGATTTTTTTTTATTTTTTTTATTTTTTACATCTAATGTAGTTGATTGGTGGAATGCTTTTGGCGGTTGTGCTATTGAGCTTACAAAGTTTGCAAAGCGAATCCTTGGCCTTTGTTGTTCTTCTTCCGGTTGTGAACGCAATTGGAGCACTTTCAAGTTTGTAAGTATTTAGTACATAACTAAATGTAAAAATATTTTATATATTCTTTTTGCTTAATATTTTTTAAACAAAAATTTCAGATTCGGTTGGAGCATCAACGGTTAAATGATTTGGTGCATGACCAATATAATCGTTGAATTGTTGATATGTTCCAAAGGAGGCGCGAACTTGGAAGAAACTTCGATCCATTAGTCCTACATGACTTTGATTGGGGTAATGAGTGGATAGTGCCCGAACAAGATATAGTTCATGATGGAGATGATCTTACGTGGGAGGATGTTGATAGAGCTGTTGGTGCATCTGATGCCGTCGAGGGACGCAATCTTCCTCGTAGGACGGGTCTATTCTACTCACAACGTGGTAATGCTTCAACTTCAAGAGCTGTGATTGTGAATGAATCTGATTCTGATGTTGGAGAAGAGGAGGAGGGCCTTCCTAATGATGATGAGGATGTTAATGATGATTATGGCCGAAGAGTAACTACTGTTTCGAGTGATGATGCCACTCTTGGGAGAGATGATGATGATTTGATCTTTGATGGTTTGATAGCTTAATTGATATTTTCATTATGAAAAATGAGAATTCTGAGTTAAAGAATACTGAATTTTTATGAATATGGTAAATCATTAGAAATATCAATATATAATTAATTAAATATTCATATAAATGTTAAATATATAGAATTTTATACGTATAAAATTTACATTGTTAACGATTTGTTATTACGTGGGCGACTAGTTTGGACACTTTAATCGCCTAAGCGCTTAAGCTCCCGGTCCACCGTCCTCACCGACTTAGCGCCTTGATAACTATGGGTCAAAAATTAATTATATTCTTACAAAAATCTTTTATCAAACTGAACCATTATATAATAATAACATATAACTGACAAATATACATTAAGTAACTTGCGATGATTTAAATTTAACATATAAAATTAAGTTGTAACCTCCAAACACCTATCACTTAGTAATAAATCGACATTCTTTGTTTTGGGGTGTTTGTTTACAAACTGAATGTAATCGAATCTGAATAATCAATCGCCGCCAATCGCTTGTTTTTGTCTGAATAATCAATCGGTAAGATGGACTAGCTGAATGGATTAGTTAGATTTTTTTAGCTGAATGGCTGAATGAGCAGCTGAATGAAATAAAAAAAATTAAAAAAAAATTTAACTATTATATTAAGTAATATTAAATAAATTTACAACAATTTTGAATTTTTTCAGAGGGGTAAAATAATAAAGTTTTGTCATTCAAATATTTCAGACATGTCAATTATCAAACAACTTTTTTCATTCAGATTCAGATTCAACTCATTCATTCAGATTCAGCTCATTCAGATTCAGATTTATTCAGTTTTTATCAAACACCCACTTAATTGCTTGAAAACTGAAAAAAATGAGTTTTAAAACAGTAGAAGTCATTTTAAATCTTTAATGTGGAATTATTAAGTATCACAATGCACATAATTTATAGTAAAATATGGTGACATATGTATAGTTCAAGACATTTTGTAAGATACAGCAGGATATGCCTCGCCTATCATTCCTTAAATCTCCCATCTCAACTACAGAAACTAAAACTCCATAAGTTGTTTGTTGTTCGCTGCCTTCCATAGAAAAAATCATTCCTTAAATCTCCCCTCTCAACTACAATAACTAAAACTCCATAAGCTGTTTGTTGCTTGATATTAACTTTACTATCAAAGGATGATGTAGGAGCAATAGCCTAAGTTCGATGTGACCTGTATTTCGCTTCCTGATTCTCTACGTCACTAATATTCAGTTCCCATAGGAAAAGTATATAAGTCTAAACTAAGAAATATCATGAGACTAAAAGATCAGAAACAACAAGGGATATAGCTTCATCATTTTGCAATTCAAGGGTAAAAATGAAAATAACATGCATTCACTCTTAGCCATCTAAAAATCATATAATGTTAATCTTCCTAAACTCCAGCACTATTGCAGAGCCTTCACTAAGTTCAACAAATTGAAAGGCAAGAAACAGAAAATTAAAAAATAAACAAAAAATGTGATTGCTGCTCCAATATATCACGCCCAAAAGGTTAAGATACACTGTACTGACTGATGAAGATCCAATCAACTAACAATTAAGCCAAATCAAAACCAAAAAGATTCAAGAATGAAAGTAAGGGGGTGTTTAAAAGAAGAGCAGAAAGAATCCTATTATCAAAACTCATTTTTACCATAGTTATTTGGTGATGAATTAGCTTGTGGATCAGAAGAGTAAGTAATATACCTGAAAGTCAACAAATGCAACTGGAGATCCATTTCTGCCCTGCATCTTCAATTTCAGATACCCAAGGCATCTAAAAAAGCAAAACGTAGTCAAATATATAGTTATGCCAACTTCTACAAACTTCAGAGACTAGAAAAAGTGAAAACACAATACAATCTATCCAAACTGTAAGTTCCATTCTTTTAACTGTTTAAGTTTGTAACAATTAACTAATTAAAACATTTTGAACATATAATGCCAACTTCAATAAATAACAAAATCAAAATTTTAGTTTTTGAACATAAACAAGAAAATGCTACCAGTAAAAAATGACTGAAATCTCAGCTTCAAATAAGCAATTAAGCATTTGTATCCTTTATGTGGCCTACAGCTTCCCTCTCACTTTCTGAACTTACTTAAATCTCATCCCATTATCTATCTTCATAATTTTTCCCATCTTTTTGCCTGTGAAGTTGTCTCCTAACTCAAGTTGTTATACACCACAATGGTGCTAACCCTTGTAGTTCAGATACCTTGCTTAGTAATGCAAGACAACGGAAACTGTAATATTATAAAAAGCAAAAACTATCAATAGAAACAAAATTCAACAGCCTGATCGATTACTAGTAATTTTGCCCCAATTCCTTTTCACATCAAGCAGACGATCTGCAGTCAATTTCGAACTAGGGTTCCAATTCCAAATCGCATAAATTGCAGAATGTTTGCAGTAATCGCAGCAATTAATCGCAGCAGGTAATCGTCGTCCGCTAGAAATTGTTGACAGACTTAGGAAGTAATCGTAGCAAGTAATCGCCATCCACTAGAAATCGTTGAGAGACTTAGGATTGTGTTAATCGCCGTCCGCTAGAAATCGTTGAGAGGAAATCATTGAGAGTTAGGGCGTAATGTGTTTTGCGTTTAACAGTGGTGAGATCGTTGAGACAGTCGTCCGCTAGAATTCTAGCGGACAAAAATTTTTATTCGTTTGAATTGGCCTAATTAGGGGCATAACTGTCCAGAATGTTTTGATCTGTATTTCGCTTCGAAATTCTCTACGTCACTAATATTCAGTTCCCATAGAAAAATACTATTCCATTATTTTATAATTTATAAATAAGTTTAAAATATATTATTATTAGTAAAGGTATAATAGTCTAAACAATATTTTTTAATTTAATATTTTAATTAATCATGAAAAAAATAAACATAACATATGATTATTTTAAATTATCTCATGAAAAACAAACAATTAGAACTATTTAATCCTAAATTATAATTTCATTAATTATAAACATGGCCAAAAAGACTTTACTTATTACGTTTCGAGAGAGGCAGGTAGTAAATTTATTGTTTTTAAAATCAAAAACCAAGTAGGAAAATGTCAGATTGAAGATTCTTTTTATGAGAAGGATTCAGATTGAAAACGAAATATTATAAATTGATCACTTTTACAAGTAAAACGAAATACACTAATACCAAGTGTTGGCATGTTTATTTGGGCTCAATGGATTGGCCGGTTGAGCCATAGTGTGGAGAAAGACTTCCTCATTTTGAGGAATTCTATCATTTTAAGGTATCTAAATGAATTCTATTTCCATATCTCATTATATTGTAATATTGGACGTGATTATTAGACGCGTGGATGAATCTTGACACTAACGGTATGAATTGTTTCTTTATACGAAAAGGAGAAAAGGAGGAGAGAGAGGCATTAATTGAAGAGCAAAGTAAACAATTAACTATATCCATGCACCCTACCCCTACCAAAGCTGATGTTGCGCAGAGAAAACTACTCGAGGTAAACCTGATTCTTGTATACTTGCTACAATAATAAATATATAAACACACACATGTTATTTGGTTAAAGGCATATAAGATTGAATTGATATATATATAAGTTTTTATATTTAGGTAAGGTCAATTCTTTAAAACAACGTGGTTGAATTTAAAAGGAAAAAAAAAGTTACCTACAAAAGGTAGAACTTGAAATATGCAACTAATTCGAATTCATTATTAAAGGCATAAAAAAAATTGAATTGGATATCTGATTTGGATGAAGAAAAATCTCATCACAAACTCGATCTTTTGTTCTTTATAAAAAAATATTTCTTTATACACAATATAATGTTTTATGCGTAATTGTATAAAGAATAATTTATGCATTATGTACTATTTTTAGTCTTTTGTTCAATATGCAAATTAATGGAATTGATGCTGTAATATAGCTAATTTACGTAATTTGGAGAGAAGACAAATTAAACATTCATGGAGTAATTTAATGGAATTAATAGGTACTTTTTCAACTCACTGATGCTGTGCATTTCCACCAAAGCTCTTACTTGCCTCTTCCCATTAGGTGTCAAAGCCGCCTCAGGACACCTGTCGGCAACCAAATCTGGCCATATATTCATTACACTCCCCATCTTCAGAGCCATGGTTTGTAACAGTACCTATACTGCGAAATGCTCCCAGCATAGGATTTCCAGTTGACAACTTCCGTACGAGTGTCAAGAAGTAAATCAGTTTGTAGTTACAAATTTCTTTCAAGATTTTCATTCCGTTGTACGCCATATATGTTCATGACTTCTCATAAATATTCTCATCCTTTCCACATCTCCCCACCTTCCAGCATCAGCATATATGTTCGAAAGCAAGACATAATACCCACAATTTTTTGGGTCTAGTTCAAACAATTTCCTTGCAGAAATCTCCCCAAGCTCCACATTCTTGTGCATCCTACATGCAGCAAGGAGAGAACCCCAGACCACGAAATCAGGCTTCACCTTCATTTTCTTTATCAAATCATAAGTTGTATTTCCTGATGTCTATCCGTTAGTAATACTAGCGGACTATGGCATATTATATAAACAGAGGCTAATCGAGGGCATAAGGGTCCAAACGATTTATTTTAAACATCCGCTAGTAATACTAGCGGACGGGTAGTTCTAACTTCTCATCCCAAATTTCATCATCTATAAAGCGTATTTTATTAGAGCCTATATGCCATTTTTTTTATCCCATAGCATATAGATCTTTATGGATCGCTTCCCTATATATATATATATATATATATATATATATATATATATATATATATATATATATATATATATATCTAAAGCCTAACCTAAAAACTCCAAAGAGTAACCAAAAAGACAAATCGTCGTCTTTGGTGTCTATGGCGCGACAGTTCGATCCGTCGCCATAGTCATGTAGTCTTTGGCGACGAGTCGAGCTGTCATCGTCATAGACACCAAAAAACAATGATTAAATGCTTTGATTTACTTTTTAGGTTCGCTTTAATTTCTCCATAGATATATATATATATATATATATATATATATATATATAGGTATATTAATTGGAATATGTGCACGGCTTATAGAAGTGAGTTGGCATTTTTTATATGGCAATGTTGTAAATGAGTAACAAAAAAATACAACTTTTCCGAGTTATCCTTATTGAACCTATTTGTTACACCAAAAATCTACGTTTACACTCTTGTGGAAATATCAATATTCAATCACTGCGTTTTGATTAAAGTAATAAATGTGGAAATACAATGACTCATTCTTATAGAATGAAAAAAATTGTGTTTGGTTGCGATTGAAATGGATTGAACTATTATTTATTTTTTTTGCTATTTTCGATTGAAATTTAATATTTTTGCCCAAGATTTCATACCCAAAACTTTATGAGTAGTTTTTTTTATCATTGAGCCATGAGGGTCTTGGGGGAGGAAGACCATGGAATAACTCATTCCAACTAAAATGGAATGAATCATTCCAATCTCCATTACATTCATTTAATCCAAACGCATGTATACTTTCATTCATGATTCTCTAAATATACGTGTATGCATGTACTCCATCCGTTCCTTAATATAGGTCGTTTTAGACTTGTTTACAAGAATTAAGAAAATGATTAGAAAACATTAACTATAATATCAATTGTCTATATTGCACTTGTACTGAAAAAATAGAGTGTTATTTATTGGACATAGATGATAGAATAGTGATAGAAACAAAGTTATATTTAATATTTGGGGTAATATTAAAAACTAAACAATTAATTTTTACTTAAAATTCTCAAACGACTTATATTAAGAAACAAAAATATTTATCTAAAAAGATTTATATTAAAGAACGGAGGGAGTATATATTAAACAGCTGATTTGAACTCATATATATATCTGAAGGCACGGTGTAACAAATCATCCATCTCTCTCCGTTTCAACCATCTGAAAATTAGAATGAATCTGAACCGTAGTTGTTCTTTTTCCGCCAAAATTCAAATTGTGTTCTATCTTATAATTATTATTATAGATATATAATGAATCTAATTTTCTCCAACCAATTCACATTTCTTAATTATACTATTGCTTTTCTATATATTCAGACGCATGTTGGGCATTTCAAATTGTGAATGAACTTAATGCAATATTTATGCTAGCTACGGGGAAATCATATCGTTTTTCTGTTCAAGAACTTATTGACTTCGATGCTGGTAATGTTTCTTCTATCCGACATTATCGTGCTATTGTTAAGAGGATTCTACGTCTCAACTCGGACTATTCGGGTGATTTCTCTGCGGCTCTTATATGGGTTTTCAAGCATGGGCTATCTTTGGAAAAAGATTATCCGCTAGTAAGTGGATTTCCTAAAATACCTAGCTTCTTTAAAAGGGTAAGAATTTCATGCCTAGAACTTTAATACATGAGCTCAAAAATCTCGTGGAAGGTTGTTTATCAATATATATCCTATATTAAATTTAAATTAAATGTGCATTTAAAGTTATTTTGTTTTTCTTTGTCTTTCATAATTATTATGTGAAAAAAGAAGATACCTTAGAGGTTGTCTAATTAGTATACTACTACATAGAGTCCATCAGCTAGTGTTTTTTTACACAAATCCAACTGTATGGTTAAAAGAATATATAAAATATTTGAACATCTGAATTTTCATATGATTTAGTAATATCTATCATAATTTATATTAATAAAATATCAAAATATTTAAGTTGTCTAAAAGTATACTTATTTTATAAGGTTATATAATGGTGTTACACAACTTCAAATTAAATAAAAATTTATATATTACATATATTTTTTAGTTGATTTTTCTATCTGTATGGTTTGGTTTTTACTAAATGATCAAAACAATACTCCCACTCCCACTGACCCATAAATACGGGATTATTTTGACTTTTCAAGACAAATCAATTATTTTCAAAATTGATAATTAAACTTAGTTATTTAAAATTTTAAACTCCTGAACTTTTGGAGTTTGTAAGAAATGGTATATATTTTGAATTTAAAAATGGTTAGTTTGACTTAAGTAATCAAATTAAGCTAGTTTATATAGGACAAATTAAGGGAGTATATATCATTTTATAAAATTAGGATATATATATAGAGAGAGAGAGAGTCCGGTTCCAGTCCGGACGCCCGGATTTTAGTCCCGTCCGGACTTTTTTTTTTTTTTTTTTTTTTTTTTTTTAAAACAACTAAAAAAAAATAATTAATATTTTATGGAATTGAAATTTTTTTCATAATACAGTGTTTTGGGCGTGATTTGGGTGCACGATAACAAAACATGTATGTACAGCTTTGTCTTGATCGTACCACCATTTTTTTAGTATAGGTATTCAAATCACCCCAAAAATATTGTATTATGGAAAATTTCTTTCCCATAAAATATTAAATATTATTTTTAGTTATTTTTAAAAAAACAAAAAAATTTGGGTCTTTGATCAATCCCGGAGTCCTGACTGATCCGATATATATATATATATATATATATATATATATATATATATATATATATATATATCCTAGAAAGTATCTCCCATGTACCCTTTATTTATTCAAAATTTCCATTCTTTCCATCTTTTATTTGTATTCTTTATAATCATCTTTTATCTATTAATGTATTGAAGTAAACTCATATTTTGAAAGGGCAAAAGGACCACATTCAAGATCAATGATATAGCATGGATTCCTTATTTTCATGAGGACTACTTAAAGCTTGCTGTAGCACATCATCCGGTGCTTGTTCCTTTGACAATACATCAAAATGATTTTTCTTATTACGAAGGGGTTAGATTTAATTATTGTCAAACCAAAATTTTCTATAAATACACTAGGCTATGTTTGTTTGTAAGAATTATAATCCCGAGATTATAATTCATGAGATTATAATCCCAAGACTATTAATCCTAAGATTATAATTCCGGGATTATAATTATAATATCAAGATCGATTATTAAGTCATTTTATAATACCGAGACTAATAGTCCAAAGTTTAAATTTGAAAACAAACAAAACATTTGAGATTAATAGTCATATACCAAGTATAATACTTGCAAACAAACATAGCCTAGGTTTTTCTTAATGTGATTGACCATTTTACTTGAATAGGGAATATATACGCCATCGCATTATCCAGAAAAGTTATTAGGTCTGCATGGTGCTCTCCTAGTTGGTTATGATGTTATTGAAGGGAGAAAGGTGTGGTACATTCAAAATTGTTGGGGTTCAAACTGGGGTATGGATGGTTACATGTTCCTGCCAAGGGATGTTGATAATCCATATGAAAATTGTCATATAGCTCAATGCCCTGTATACCCTATCATGTAAGTATTAAAATTGGAAGTTGTTCAATCTTCATTGATTTGTTTGATCATCAAGTTAGTCACTGGAATCACTAGTTTATTTGGTGTAATAATCTAGTGTTTTGGATGTGCAGATCTTCATTCAATTGCAACTTATTTGAGGATTTGGTGAGTAATTTAATAAAATTGTGTAAAATATTGTATTATCAAGTGTTAAGTCGTGTACTAGTTTTCAAATTCATTTGGGATTCTTGTCCGTCTCCTAGCAACATATTCTAGAGACAAATTATTTAACTCAAATATGGGGCTCAAATGCCCTAAATTTTCTACCACTAAAAATATTGTAAATCGCACACCCTTTAAACTCCAATTCTTCACACAATCCGATTAATTAATTGATATGTTTTATGTGATTGGATCATTAATTCTTTTAGTTAAAGGTAATTAGTGGGCTTAAACTATAAACCTATATAATATTATCTTATTCGTATTACTACCTAGTTTTACAGTTTATTAATTTTGATGTTTATTGATATTAGGATTTTGATGGATTGGTTTTAAACGATTCTTGAGGTTTTGAATTTTGTTGAAGAATTAATCATTTTAAGGTGAGTGTTTCTAATTATCTTGATATCAACTTATGGGTTAATTCTTTTTCATGCATCAACCCCATAAATTTAGTTGATCCAAACATGTTAATTTTCCCGGCCCCACTTGTTTTATGTTGAGTTGTGAATTTTCAAATTCATTAGTCTGACATGTTTTGCTCATAATTTCTTCATCCCTATTCAGATTTGGGGTTTCTTTAGCTGATCATTAACTTATAAACTTACCCACTTGTGTATTTGTTTTTTCTAGTCAGATAACCCAGCTATGCCCTTGATAAATGTACTTATTTTTTTCTAGTGATGCTCTTATGGACAACTTTTCTTGACGATATTTGTATTTGTATTTAGATTTGTGTTTGAATTGATTTTTGTACAAGTTATGTGACTACTAATTAATTGGAATTTCTCTTGAATCATTAAGTATGAGATTTATAATTAGTTTTTCATGTTCTCTGTTGAAATTTCTTTTTTATTTTTCCTCCTACAGGTTAACAAGCTTACAAGTCACGACGAATTAGATTCTCTTTTGGGCTAGAACAAATTCACGAATTTTATTTCAAATTTTTTTTGGATCTAGTTTGTGTTTTGTTAGAACTCATATTCTTACTACCAAAAATATATAATTAGCAATAATTATAATGATATATATATATATATATATATAATATTTCTTATCAATTGTATTTTGACATTTTTGCCCCTATTAAAATGGCACATGCCCAACATATAGTCAAGTTTGGTAAAAAAGAAGAGAGGAAAAAAGTCATTGCGGGGACTTAATTGTCTCAAATTAATAACTAAATAAATACATATGTCAATTTTATCGATTGAAGGACTATTTTAAAATGGTTGAATAAAACTTTTGATCCTCTAAGTTGTCACTCACTTTTAAAGGTGTCTCTAAAATTTATTTTTTGTCAATTAGAACCTTAAATTATAATTTTTTGGCGATTTTGTTACTTTTACCCGATTTAACCCCAACCCGATCCATTTGAACAATTTTTTCACGCAATCCGACATAGTTTGACATGACCCCAATTTCACAAATTAATTTTTAAAAGAATAATAAAAGGTTTTAAAATTATTTTAAAAATAATTATTATTTTAAAACAATATTTGATTTTAAAATATTAAAATAATAAATTTTTTAAATATTTTTAAAATTAATTATTATTTTAGTTAGAAAAATTTTCATTTAAAAAAAAGAGTAATGTTTTATAAAATATAGATTAAAAAAGTAAAAAAAAAATATTATTAAAATAATATTTTATTTTGAAATATATATAATAATAATTATTTTAAAAAGTTTTAAAATAACTATTATTTTCGTGGAAAAAATATTAGAAACTTTTTTTTTTCAAAAATGAGTAAAAATTTTCATAAAATATAGATTCCAACAAATTAAAATTTTTAATTCTTAATTATTTTATGAAAATTTACACATCTTTTAAAAAATAAAAATTTATAATTTGTTTTATGAAAATAAAATTTTTTATTTACTTTTTTGAACTTATATTTTATGAAACTTTACTCATTTCTTTGGAAAAAAAATTTATATTTTTTTTCTGAAAATAAAGTTTTATTTTTAGTTTTATTTTTTATTCTTTATTTAATAAAACTTTACTTATTTTTTAAAGAAGGAAAAAAATTTCTAATTTTTTCTTAATAATAATAATAAATTTTGAATTTTTAAACAAATTTTAATAAGTTTTTTATTTATCTATTAATGTTTTTTGTATTTTAATTTTAATTTTTAGATTTTATTTTTAAAATTCCTAATATTAAGAATAAATATAATAATGGTAAAGGCATAATTTTTTATGAAAATAATTTTTTACTTAAAAATGAAAAAATCTTCTTTTTTAAAATAAATTTTATTTTCTTATTTAATTTTTTTCAGTCTTTATTTTATTGAAATTTACTCATTTTGTGAAAAAATTAAAATTTCTATTTTTACTTGAAAAATAAATATTATTTTAAAAAATATTTAAAATAATAACTTTTTTAATATTCTAAAATAATATATTAACTTTCAAATACTTATTATTTTTAATATAATTTTAATTTTTTAGTTTTTTAAAATTTAATTGGTGAAATTGAGGACGGATCAAACTGGGACGAGTTGAGTCAAAATGGGTCGGATTTGAGTCAAATAAGATAAATGAATAGAATCGACAAAAAATGTCAATTTAAGGACCTAGTGGATGAAAAATAAACTTTACGGACGAGTATAAAAGTGGATGACAACTTAAAAGGTCAAAAATGTCATTCAACCATTCTAGAATTATTTTTCCCACGTGCACAATTATGCTCGATATAAGTGAGATTAGCATTATGGATTTAAAATTTCAATTAATAAGTTTTCATGTTAACTCATAAATCTCCATTTAACACTAACTTCTTAAAATGTTTGAATAATGACAAAATAATAAGAAAGTACTACAACTAAGAGAGATTCAATATATATTAATTTGGATTTTACAGGAAAAATAAAAATAATTAAATCTAATATATATAAATCCACCCAGCTTCAACCAAATTAGATAATCTCAATTGATCGCACAAAAATAATTAATCTGTAAGTCTCATGTTCGATTATCATTTAGATGAGTTTATTTACTCTTTTATATGAAGTAAGGATAAATAAGTTTAATTATTTTTTTTACATGATTATACTATTGAGTCACATGATTGTACTATTGATTCACATGAGGTGGTGCAAGTTTGATAATACTTGCAGGACTAAATTAAAAATGAAGAAAAAGATGAAGGTATTATACTGTAATATTTTGAGCTAAAAAACGTGCAATTATCGAAACTATATTTTCCTATAAATAGAAGCTCATTCTTCCTTCATTCGCACCAATTTACTAAGACTCACAAGAGCAATTATAGAGAGAGAAGCTATAGAGAGAAAAAGAAGAAGAGAAGTCTGCTACTTCACTATTCCAGTATCCAGTCTTCTTCTGAGGTAAGTGGTATTATTTATTTCATATTCTGAAGAGATATTATTTTTCGTATTCGTATGAATATTATTTTCGTTCAATATTCGTAAGGAATATCATCTTCGTTCAATATTCGTAGGAATATTATTTCTTTCGTATTCATGAAGAAAGTTATTTTCTTTTAATACTCGTAAGGGTTGTTATTCCATTCTTTATTGCTCTGTTGGAAAAACTTGTCTACGCGGACTACCGCATACATGGTGAAATTCTTCTGTTATTCCATTCTTTATTATTCTGTTGGAATAACTTATCTACGCGGACTACCGCATGCATGGTGAATGACCATTCGTATTCATTCTTTATTAAATTATGAAAATGAGCTTTCATTGTTCTCTTCAGGAAATGAGAATATAGCTGAGACGAGTCGGGAATTGGAGTGACGGTCCAGATATGTGGCTATAGTAGTTGTGACGCCCCCAAAATTAGGTATACATCACTCATTCTGAGTCGTCAGATACATGGTACAAAATTCAAATACAACTTCATTTATACAACTGTTGAACTGTCGTATAGAATATGACCATAGTTAACTGTGAGTTTTAATACAAATATATGTAACTCTCATGGTGCCTCAACCATAACCTTATAATGGTACTTTATATAAAAGTATAGTCAAAAACTTTTTTAGAAATTAAAATCTTTGGGAAGTGCTCAAGGAAACCTTCGTACATGGGAGGCCATGCGTCTAGGTTATAATAGATATCATATGGCCACAAAATTATCCTTGGTTGACGACCCAATAGGCCCCAAAGAAAAACGAGAAGATTACTATCATTTTTTTCCCAATGGTGAGTCTTCTCTTAAAATATAAATATCTTCGTTGTCTCCAAGTGAAAATTATGTTTCAAATAAACTCCAAGATCATACAGGTAGTGCTCGTAGATATATTCAGCTAGTGGATGTGCACAACCGTGTTTTATGAGAACACGATGTTGTATGTCATTAGACATCTTGTATGATAGTGGCAAAACACCCTTCCAAAGTTGGGTTCACCTCACCCTATTTGATTCACCAAATATAACTACTAAATGTTGTATAGAATACAACACACTTTTCTATACTGTTTACGGAGGACCTCCACAGCTAGAGACCACTGTTCTATTCCCCTGTTATCCCCACTCGACCCCAAGAACACTCTTACAGCAACACTCTTATTACCCTAAAGGAATTGTGAAGCGTAAAGGGTGAGCACAACTAGCCAGTAAAGAATATCATGAATAAAGATAATTAAATTATCAATAGCTTTCATCAATAATAAATCGTAGATTTAGAACATATGGTAGATGATAAAACTTTTCAACCATAGTTGCATAATGAACGAGCAATCCATTAGAAGAGTCAAATAGACCATAAGGTCTATTATCTTCTCTATGTTAAAAGTCTACCAATCTTGTTTTATCCATGTAAAATAAATCAATCAGCCTCACATCCACAATCGTATGAATAATTCATAATCATAATTGTGGTTCTAAATTCCTCTTACATAACTGTGATGAAGATAATTTTCATCACCTATCTTCACCAAAACATCAAAAATCATAGTTATACCAAATCGAATTCTGCTCATAATCATACTAATAAATTCATCTTTGCACTACTACCAAAGATATTCATTAACAATTCATCTTTGCATTACATGCCAAAGACATACAACCGTATTTTAGAAGAGTCAAGTAGAGCATGATATCTACTATCTTCTACAATTAAAAGTGTATAATAAATATTTTATCGGCGAGACTCGACTTAATAAATAATCCACATCATCGAATCACCCTTACTTTACGGCCAAGGATATTCGTTAATATCACATCTATGAATTTATATTTCATCATTTGAGACTCATTTCGATAATCTATCCATATCATCGAATTATCCATGCCCTACGACTAAGGATATTCGTTAATATCACTACCATGAATTATCCATGCACTACTACTAAAAGATAATCGTGTTTTCATCAACGGTCATGATCATGCCATAAAACAATTCATCTTTGCACCCTTGGCGAAGAGAATCCATAGCCATAATCATACCAAAAAAGCTCCCATCAATACTACGAGCCAATGAGGACTTTTTCCACATCATTTGTAGCATTACGGTCATGATTATACCGAATAATCCTCGGTCATAATCATACCAAGTCCATCTGCACTACTACCAAAGATGACTTTCAACATAATATAAGCATGAGGATGATGACAATGATATAAGAATTAATCAAATGAGATAAATGATAAATATTAAACATTTATAATACAATTTATCCAAATTCAATAATAACCAAATGTTATCAATCACTTAATAATCTCATAATCTAATATCATTAATATTATAACAATATTTTAATCATTTCTTAAACTTATAAACAATTTATTTCAATTGTTTACACTTTATCAAATAATGCATTTAATCATTCAAAAATGTCATACTCATAAGATTTCATAATCAATGATCAAATCCCTCATCAAAAATCTGTATATACCCTATATAGGATTCTCAAGCCATAAAATCCTATTTTTCAATTTTATTACTTCACATAACATATTTAATTCATTTACTAATAATTAGTTCATTTTCATGAAAAATACCAAATCAGTCCCAAAAATATTTCTTTTCTGGGATTTAGCAGAATATAGTCCCATCTTGAACATATATTTTTCTCAAAATTTTTAAAATTCATTTTCTATTTTTCATATGGCTAAAACTGCCGAATATTTAGATATTTATCATAAATTGTACTTTTGTCTAAAAATTCCGAAATTTACAGGGTATACTCCTGTTATATACATGTACTCCCAATAAAAATTTCACCAATTTTGGATTTAACCACAAGGCGTTATAAGGGTTTACTTTTAAAATAGTATTTTCCCATAAAATCCATAACTCTTAATCTATAGATCCAAAAATCGCCATTTTTGGACACAATCTAGAAAACTCATCAAATTATCATTTCAAATTTTTCAGAATTTTTGAGGCTCAAAAAAATTATGAAACCGCCTCGCGTAGAAACCCCTTTAATGAAAATACTATTAGTATGAAAGTACGAAGGATCATTTACAATGCATGCGAGAATCGACATAGGCGGAGTTATTTCAACGAGTAATAATAAAGAATGGAACCAAAGTCATGCGAACGCATGCATGGAGATATTCCAAATGTAATAATAAATAATAAAATAATGTAAGAATTCACCGTGCATGCGATAGACCGCATGCATATGTTATTCCAATGTAATAATAAATAATGGAACCAGTCATGCGTAAAGCATAGACGTGATGTTCCAATGTAATAATAAAGAATGGAATAATGTAAGAATTTCACCATGTATGCGGTATTAGCATAAAACAAAGTTATTCCATAATAACAAATAATGGAACCCGTCCCATGTAAACGCATGCATGTGATATTCAAGCGATAATAAAGAATGGAATAATGTAAGAATTTCACCAAGTATAGGTAGCAGTGTGTATACGAGTTATTCCAATGAATAATAAATAATAGAATAACGAAGTTCTCTTCATGAATACAAAAGAAATAACACCCTTTACATAGTAGGAGATTGAATACTACAAAGAGTGTAGTAATGTGAATACTCTTCTTCTTTCTCTCTTCTCTCTATACTTTCTCTCTCTATAGCTTGAATGAATTAAGTGAAAATAATGAAGAACTAGGCCTCTATTTATAGAAGATTTCTAGCTTAGCACTTGGAATGTGAAAAGGCAAGCGGCTTGACGACTGGTGATGTGAAAAGAAAAGTGGTTTGATGCCTGTAATGTGAAACACCAAGTGGTTTGATGCCTGTAATGTGAAACACCAAGTGGTTTGATGCCTGTAATGTGAAACACCAAGTGGTTTGACGCCTGTAATGTGAAACGACAATTGGTTCGACGTCTGGTAAAGGTAATTACTATTGGCGAAAGAGACTCTTAGATGATGACATATTGGCCCCCATAGAATAACCAAACTTACCACAAACGTCTCATAATAGACTCTTTATATACATCAAGGATTGAATAAATATTACCACAAATCATTTTATTTTTAATCAACACATATTTAATCTTTCAACAATTATTAATCATTAATACTATAACTTGTCGTCTCAATTATTGAGTTAATAATATAACATATTATACAGATGATATTGTGACAATAATTGAATCAATAATATAAGAGATATGATGCAACAATTACTATAGCAATAATTGAATATAACTGAGTGACTTCTCACGTAAGCATCAATAATCAATACCGTGTGCTACTATGCAACCACGCGTAATACTGTACCTTTACTACCGAGTAGTTCAACAGTTTTAACGGTAAAACTTTCGCCGTTATTTTCATAAAAATATTTTTGTCGTTTTCTCAATCCGACAATAATTCTGTTGCGGGGTCCACCAATGATTGTACCATCGTACGGATATTCCCCGATAAAAAGAATATTCCTCGACCAATCAAATATTCCCCGAAAAAACGAATATTTTATATCAACTTGCTTACTTCAAAAAAAAATTCAAATATTACCCTTAACTTTAAACTTTTATCAATTTAACTATTTATCAAAAAAAATAAAAATTTAATACTTTTATTTCATAAAATTCGGGGTCTCACAGTAGTCCTCATTATTATGTGAAATAGTGTGATAATAATTGTAATGAGAGCTTTATTTGAGTTTGGATACTCTCTACGAGACATTATCCGTGTTGAAACTCTCAGCTACGTTTTGTCGTACCGTATAAAAGAAGTTGTATTTAAATTTTGTACCATGTATTTGGAGACTCAAGATGGGTGATGTATACCTATTTTGGGGGCTTCACAGTTGGTATCAAAGCTTAGGGATATGATCCCTGACTGAGATGTGAGACAAAAACTAGGAGGAGAGAGACGAGTAAATCCTTCGCTAGTATGACCTACCTAAGTTATTTTTTATTTAATTAGTCGGTTAGAATATAAGGATAATATGTGGCATGTCAATTAACCCTTATTTTGAAACTATATTCTAGAATGATATTTGAAATATAGGAGATGAGAAATGAGAAAATCATGATAGAGAGGAAATAACCGAGAAGATACAATCCAAAAATAAAGCAAGGTATTCTCATCTCTACGAACTACCAGGTACGTACGTAAATTTCGAGGGCGAAATTTCATAAGGAGGGGAGATTGTAAGACCCTGAATTTTATGAAATGAAAGTATTCAATTTTCTTATAATTATTATTTTATTTAGTATATGGTTAAATTGATAAAAGGTTAGAGTTAAGGATGATATTTGAAAATTTTGCAAAGTAAGAAAGTTGTTATAAAATATTCGCTGTGTCAGGAAATATTCGATTGGTCGGGAAATATTCGTTTTACCAGGGAATATTTGTACGACGACACAATCATTGATGGACCCCACAATGGAGGTACTGTCGTAGTTAGAAAATGACTAAAATATTTTTAAAAATAACGACGAAAGTTTTACCGTTAACTTTTGAAATACTCGGTGGTAAAAGAAAAGTAATACGCGTGGTTGCATAGTAGCACATGGTATTGATTATTGATGCTTACGTGAGAAGTCACTCAATTATTGTTACAGTAATTGCTGCATAATATCTCTCGTATTATTGATTCAATTATTGTCATAGTATCATCTGCATAATATTTATTATTATTAAATCAATAATTGAGACGACAAAGTTATTCATATTATTATTTGCAATATTGACAATATCTAGAAAGTTCTGTCAAGGAGAGGTTTGGTCACCTAATTGCGCGCCAATAGGGAGAAATTCTTATCGAAAAGCCCCCTCTTTCCTGGGAATGATCTGGTTGTTAAATATTGTGAGTTATAATATTCATGATGAATAAGTTCGTGTTGATTAAAGATGAAATTGATATTTCCATTGTGTTGGGATTATTAGTGTTAGTGGAAATCGACATCTATTCCGATAATAATTGATGTCGGGAGGTTATATTGACCAATCAGGTAATTAATCGGATAAATGAGCAATTAATTGCTATTAATTAACATGCTTATAACTATTTGTTCACATGTGTGTACTACTGATTCACATGTATGTACTATTAGGGGAGGTGGTGCAAGATTGATAATACTTGCACGACTAAATTAAAAATGGAGGTGTAGATGAATGTACTATACTGTAATTATTTTTTTCACATGAATGTACTATTGAGTCACATGATTGTTGTAATACCCGAGAATTTCCACATATTAATAAATAAATATATTAATGAAAATGAATATTTATTTGAATTAAAATGATGTTGGTGTTATATGATAAGTTAACTCAATTATATAATTGAGAATATATGGAAATTGTGGTGAACTCGTTGAAAGCCTTGTGTGGCACGATTAATGAATATATTAATTAACGAAAGAATTGTTAAGCGAACAATTAATCTATATTAATTGTTATTAAAGAATTTCGGCTAGATATTAATAGTAATATTAATCGACGGTGGAATTATCAAGTAAACAATTAATTAATATTAATTGTTATTGTAGAATATTAATTATTAATGGTGAGTGATTAATGATATGTGATTATTAATTGTTATTGTGAGTAAAGTAAAGTGCATAATTATAATGGTATTATTCAACTAATTTATGTGTGCAAGACATGTGATATTATATAGTTCTTGCATTAAAAAAAATGTGATGTGACACATTAATATAACTATGTAATAAAGTGTAGGAAATTATATGTGACGCCCCCAAAATAGGTATACATCACCTATTCTGAGTCGTCAAATACATGGTACAGAATACAAATACAAACTTAAATATACAACATGAGCTGTGAGTTTTAATACAATTATTGTTTTCTAGACAGTATTCAAACTCAAAATAAGTCCTCAACACATTTATTAACACACTATTCCATAGAATAGTGAGGACTACTAATGCTATCCTCTGGACCGTCACTCCGTTCCCCGACTAGTTCCTGCTACGTTCTCATTTCCTGAAGAGAACAATGAAAGCAAAAGGGTGAGCTCAACTAGCCCAGTAAGAAATATTATGACTAAAATAATGCATAATAAATTATCATTAGCCTTTAACAGTGTTAAACTGATACAATATAACAACCATCAAGTTTAACTGCAGCGGAACAAGCAATCCATTAAAAGAGTCAAGTAGAGAATAAAATCTACTTTCTTTTATGATTTAAAAGGTTTTGCATCACTTTTATCGCTGAGACTCAGCTTAATAAATAATCCACATCATCGAATCACCCCTGCACTACGGCCAAGGATATTCTTTAGTATCACGACCACAAATTATCCATGCACTACGGGCCAAGGATATTCGTGTATTCATTAATGGTCATGATCATGCCAACAACTGTCCATCAATGCACTACGGGCTAATGAGGACTTTTACCACATCATTTGTAACATTACGGTCATGATTATACCGAATAATCCCTGGTCTTAATCATACCAAGTCCATCTATGCACTACAGGTCACAGATGACTTTCAATATAATATGAACATGAGGATGATGACAATGATATAAGAATTCAATAAAACAAGTTCAAGAATTAATTTATCCAGGAACCAATAACGTCCAAATTGTCAACATGATACTTCTTTGTGGAGTAAAATTCAAGAATGGTCAGAAGAATATTTCCATGAAAAGATACTGGATGAAGCGCAAATATCAAGGATATTCAACTAATTTCATGAAGTATAGAAGTCAAAACGTTAACCAACTAAGTATAATAAAGAATGGAATAACAAAAGAAATCACCAGGCATGCGATAGACCATCGATGATGTTATTCCAACAGAATAATACATAATGGAACCAGGTCATGCGTAAACGCACAGACAGAATAATAAACAATGGAACCAGGTCATGCATAAATGCACAGACATGATGTTCCAACAGACTAATAAATAACAGAACTAGGTCATGCGTAACGCACAGATAGGATGTTCTAACAGAATAATAAAGAATGGAATAACAGAATAATTTCACCATGTATGCGGTACTTCGCATAGACAGGTTATTCTAACATAATAATAAAGAATGGAATAACAGAAGTTCTCTTCATGAAGACGAAAGAAAGAAATAATACCCCTTACCTTAGAAAAACTGGATACTGGAATAGTGAGGTAACAGACTTCTCTTCTTCTTTCTCTCTATAATTATTGCTCTAAAGCTTTTGTGAATTGGTGAGAAATGAAGGGAGAATGAGCTTCTATTTATAGAAAAATATAGTTTTGATAATTGCACGTTTTGGGGCTCGAAATATTACAGTATAATACCTTCCTCTTTTTCTTCATTTTTAATTTAGTCCTGCAAGTATTATCAAACTTGCACCACCTCCCCTAATAGTAAATAATGTGAATCAATAGTTCATTCATGTGACTTAATAGTATAATCATGTGAAAAAACTAATTACAGTATCGTACCTTCATCTATACCTCCATTTTTAATTTAGTCATACAAGTGTTATCAATCTTGCACCAACTCCCCTAATAGTACAAGAATGTGATTCAATAGTACACACATGTGAATAAATAGTTATATAAGCATGTGAATTAGTAGCAATTAATTGCTCATTTATCTGATAAATTACCCGATTTATCAATATAACCCCCAGACATCAATTATCATCGGAATATATATCGATTTCCACCAACACTAATAATCCCAACACAATGGAACTATCAAATTCATCTTTAATCAACACGAACTTATTCATTATTAATATTATAACTCCCAATATTTAACAACCAGGTTGTTCTCAGGAAAGAGGGGGCTTTCCGATAAGGATTTCTCCTTATTGGCGCGCAATTAGGTGACCAAACCTCTCCTTGACAGAACTTCTAGACATTGTCAATATTGCAAATAATAATATGAATAACTTTGTCGTCTCAATTATTGATTTAACAATAATAAATATTATGCGAGATGATCTTTGACAATAATTGAATCAATAATATGAGAGATAAGATCAAAGAATTCTTGTGAGCAATAATTGAGTATAATGAGTGACTTCACGTAAACATCAATAATCAATACCGTGTGCTACTATGCAACCCGTGTATTCTTCAGACTTTTACTACCGGGGTAGTTCAACGGTTTAACGGTAACACTTTCACCGTTATTTTTATAAAAGATAATTACGCCGTTTTCTAATTACGACAATACTTCCGTTAATGGGGTCCACCAATGATTGTGCTTGTCCGTCATTTAATATTTCATGTTAAAACGAATATTCCCCGACCAATTGAATATTATATAACCACTTGCTTACTTTGAAAAATTTGTAAATATTACCCACAACTATAGCATTATATCCAATCCACACCATAATATTCAAAAATATATTTCGAGAAAATTATTCTTTATTCATAAAAGTTGGGGTCTTACAACCTCCCCTTCTTATGAAATTTCATCCTCGAAATTAGGGTACGTACCTGGTATATCGAAGAGGTGAGGATACCTTAATTTTATTTCAGATTCTAACTCCCAGGTCATTTCCTCAACATCGTGGTTTCTCCACAAAACTTTGACTTGATGTATAACTTTAGAGCGTAGAATATGATCCTTCTTATCCAAGATTTTAACAGGTAACTCTTCATACGTTAAATCTTCCTCTATCTCATCTGGTTCTAATTCAATAATGTGGTTCGGGTCTTTCACATATTTACATAACATAGATATGTGGAAAACGTTATGAATACGAGACATACTTGACGGTAAGGCGACTCTATAGGCCACAGTTCCTACTCGATCGAGGATTAAAAATGGGCCAATGAATCGAGGGTTGAGTTTTCCTCTCTTTCCAAATCTCGTAACTCCCTTCCATGGAACAACACTTACAACACATGATCTCCAATATCGAATTCCACGTCCTTTGAAGATCAGTATAACTCTTTTGTCGATCTTGTGAGGTTTTTATACTTTGTCGGATCGTTTGAATCTTTTCCATAGTTATACGTACCAACTCCGGTCCCAACAACGTTGCTTCACCCACCTCCTCCCAGCATACTGGAGAATGACACTTTCTTCCATACAACGCCTCGAATGGAGCCAAGCCAATACTTGTTTGATAACTGTTGTTATAGGAAAACTCCACCAATGGTAAGAACTTGTCCCAACTTCCCTTGAAGTCAAGGACATAGAGTCTTAACAGATCTTCAAGAGTTTGAATAGTCCTTTCCGACTGCCCGTCCATCTGAGGATGATATGCCGAGCTAAATCGTAAATCTGTGCCCGTAGCTTTTTGCAAACTAACCCAAAATATTGAAGTGAATCTTGGGTCTCGATCAAAAACTATGGATACTGGCATACCATGCAGTCTTACAATCTCATTTATGTACCTACGAGCAAGACGTTCAAGTGTATAAGTTTCTCGTATAGGTAGGAAATGAGCAGACTTGGTCAATCTATCAATAATGACCCAAATTGCATCTATGCCTTGAAAAACCTTGGGAAGACTAGTAACGAAATCTATGGTAATGTGCTCCCACTTCGATTCTGGAATTTCAAGTGGTTGCAATGGACCTTTTGGTACTTTATGCTCCGCCATAACTCGTTGACAAGTTAAACACCTTGAGATAAACTCCGCTATCTCTCTCTTCATATTGCTCCACCAAAATGTATGTTGAAGATCACGATACATTTTGGTACATCCAGGACTAATGTGCATGGATTATTTGATGTGAGTACGTAAATAATCCCCAACTCTCCATTGTGCAGTAGCATTAACACATTAAAATTACATTTTGGAAATTAAAGGAACCAAAGTAAGCTTTATAAACACAATTGCTGAGATTTAATACTCATGTCCCATATTTAGTGACCCTCATAATACATAAACAATAGTCTACTCCTTCATTGCGTACACTCCAGCAAAACCAAAAGGCTAAGAAGATGGATGTGATGATGGCTACGAGATGGCAGTTGGCCAACTCTTCTTTATCCCATATCTCTTCTCATTTTTTGTTGGATCAAACCATGGTGTAATGCCATGAACTGGACACTCTATTCTCTATAAATGACACCCCTCCTTCTCCATTCTCTGATTGCTTGAATTGTCTGTTAAATTATGAATTGAGAGTGTGAGTTGTTGAGTTTTGAGGAGTGTATAATCAGAGTAGTAAGGAAGTTTAATTTAAGCTTCAAGAGGTAGCATTTCTATTCTTATATTCTAAATTTTGGAGTTTGTCAAATTCTTGCAATTCTCATGAGATCTCTGTTAAGTAGTATAAATTAGCAAGCCTTTGTGTTGTTTGAGTTAGCATGTATGCCTTGAAGTGCTGTAATGAGTCTGGGTTAAAAAATTAACAATATCTGTGCTAAGGTTTTACAGAAGCAGAGCCATATATTTTACCTCAGAATGAAGTATGCTGCCGCCACTTACATATATATATCGCTACCGTACGCGTGGTGACTTTTCTTTCTAGATATCTTTGTAGTGAGTCAGTGATATGCTAACTAGGGTAGAATGGTTTGAACATGCCTATAAATAACCTGTACATATGTACTGAGATTGTTAGGCATATAGGAAGCCATGATTAGTTGATTCTAGTTTGATTATTCAAAGAGGAGGACTTAAATAGTTGGAAACTAGTTTGATAAATATGGTGTAAAACATGTTCTGATTTTATGTGCTAATGTGTCAAGACCTGAACTACATTAAAATGTGACCCATATGCTAGTCTATATTGTTTGCAAAGGTATGTTGTAGTCAAGCATGATTAAAAAGGAAAAATTTCAAATATAAGGCTATGTGTAAGTAAGCCAAGTATATGTTAAGTTTGAGCATGCTATCATAATCTGTAAACGTCAAAGTACAACATAGAATACATTAACTTACTATGTATGCTTAAGTTTTGATGATTTACTAAGGGAGACGTAGGATTTTAAATACAAACTGGATGAACTATATATGAACTTGTGAGTATGATTATATGTTATAATGTGTATGTGGGAGGGTATGATGTATAGTAAATAAAGGAAGTAACTTTGCATGCTTAATTGGTTAAACATGAAAATTTTCAATAAAATGTTGAAGTTGAAAATCAACTTTAAATTTTTGGGGAATACCCTATTAGTATCCTGAACTTATGGATCATCATACATCTAAACATAAGTTACTATCATGTTAACTAGTCATGAGAATTTCAAAGTAGTGGAGCATGGAATGTGATAAGTCTAAGTGATGACTTCATAACTTGAAATACATGATGTATCTAGCAGGCATGTATACTTGGGGTGGAAGGACCCTTGGCATGTTAATATATATAAGGATAGATGTTTAGGCTGCACAAATAGTCGCTTTCGATCCTGGTTTGAGCTGGAGTCGCGCGTAGCGTCTCCTTAGTATACAAATCAGTAGCGCCTTTACAATCATCTCTTTGTAGGATCGCTTTTTATTAATTTATAAGAGTTGCATACTTGTATTATTACTTTAGCATGCATTATATGACCAGTACATGTCCAATGTGTTAAGAAGCAAGCTAGATGATATGAGTGAATGTTTAATGATGCGATTATAGACTTTCAAGTGATAAGTTCCAAAAAGTATTTGCAAACTATAAAACAACGATTAAAGACTATGTTAATTGATTTTCATGGTGATTTACAAACTGATTTTGTGTTTTAAATACGTAAGGTATGAAATGAAGTATGTGGAGAGTATATAACTAAGCGATATTTAAACTTACATATCAAGCATGAGCATATTTAACTAATAAATATCTTGTATACATATTACATTATGTTAGGATTTGAAAGAGTATTGTTAAGCGATATTTTGGTAAAACTGCGCTTGAGGCAAGTATTCGAATCCTACTATTATTGCATTATTCGACAAATACTGTAAGCTTATCCCTTTTGAATACAAGTTAGATTACTTTCTCGTTTAAATGAGCTAGTATGTTAAACCCTTGTGAAAGCTATTATTCATGTTAAAATTTGTATCGTACTTGAATATTGTGAAAGAGTCGATGCCATTTGATTCGGCTAGACTATATGCATGTTTATAAAACTATCCAAACCAATTGATTGGTGTGGAAATCTTGAAAACTGATTTGAACAACCCTTAAGGTAAGGGGATTGTATGTTGTTGGAAACCCCAACACATGAGTATATTATTACTATGGTGTTATGCATAACGTGGAGTATTGTAGACTGATCCTCTATAATACTTGTTCTTTTGGGTTATCAATTTAATGTTGGCGATTCTAGTAGATGTTCAATAGTCCTTAGTGACTGCTCAGTATAACTTGTTATCCAGTTGGATACTTCGATAGCCTTTGAGTTCATATATATCTGTTGATTTATATTGAATCATCATTCTTATGCAAAGAATTGTTGATATTTCTTATCCATGATATTATTCCTGACACTTTGAACTATCCTAGAAATGACACTTTGATATTTCAAACCTTATGATATATATATCCTACACCCTTGTTGTATATTACTTGCTGGACAATTTGTGCTCATCCTTGCTTATTTTAAAACCTTTCAGTTAAGGCGGAACAAGGAGGTGTATCTGGGAAAGGCAAGGGCAAGGGCAAGGGCAAGGGCAAGGCTACCGACTAGCTTGTCCCTTTATATTTAAATTAATCATGTTGTATTTAGACTATTTGCAGACTATGTTTAAGCTTAAGTTGGATCATGTAATAAGTCTTTATTAGATATTATTATGTAATCTATTGAGCACTGTAGGTTGCGAGACTTGGGGGAATAATTATAATAAATCATTGTATATTATTCTAAATTAGATCTTTCATTGCAAATGTATGATTTTAGTTATTATGGTAATACTTTGAGAAAGTGACGAATCGAATTCGGGTGACCAAGTGGAGGTCAGAATTTGGGGGCGTCACAATTGTACTATTGATTCACATGATATACTATTAGGGGAGGTGGTGCAAGTTTGATAATACTTGCAGGACAAAATTAAAAATGAAGGAAAAGATGAAGGTATTATACTGTAATATTTTGAGCCCCAAAACGTGCAATTATCGAAACTATATTTTCCTATAAATAGAAGCTCATTCTTCCTTCATTCTCACCAATTCACTAAGACTCACAAGAGCAATTATAGAGAGAGAAGCTATAGAGAGAAAAGCTATAGAGAAAAAGAAGAAGAGAAGTCTGCTACTTCATTATTCCAGTATCCAGTCTTCTTCTGAGGTAAGGGGTATTATTTATTTCATATTCTGAAGAGATATTATTTTCCGTATTTGTATGAATATTATTTTCGTTCAATATTCGTATGGAATATCATCTTCGTTCAATATTCGTAGGAATATTATTTTTTTCGTATTCATAAAGAAAGTTATTTTCTTTCAATACTCGTAAGGGTTGTTATTCCATTCTTTATTGTTCTGTTGGAATAACCTGTCTACGCGGACTACCACATGCATGGTGAAATTCTTCTGTTATTCCATTCTTTATTATTCTGCTGGAATAATCTGCATCACGTGACTACCGCATTTATGCATGGTGAAATTCTTCATTATTCCATTCTTTATTATTCGTTGAATAACTCGCCTACGCTGACTACTGCATGCATGGTGAATGACCCTCAGATTCATTCTTTATTAAATTATAGAAATGAGCTCTCTATGTGGATTACCGCATTGCGGGTGAAAATCCATTTGCAGTTTCGTATATTCTATTATAGTCGTATGAGATATCCTTTCTTTTGTACTCGTCATGGAATATCGTTTTCTTTTGTATTTTCATTTTATGAGTACTATTCACGGAGTACAATTTATGGGTACTATTCACGTATACGACACTATTCACGTATACGGTACTATTTATGAATACGAGTTACTATTCATGAAGTACTATTTTCGGGGTACTATTCCCGGGGTACTATTCCTGAAGTACTATTCATGGGGTACTATTCACCCAGAGTACTATTCATGATAAAAATTGATTTCTTTTCGGTCCAAATCATTTTTGATACAATATTATTCTTGAATTTTACTCCATAAAGCAGTATCATGTTGACAATTTGGATATTTTTAAACTCTGGATAAATTTAAAGTCTTTAATATTTATCCTTGATTTCGTTTGATTAATGCTTATATCATTGTCATCATCCTCATGCTTATATTGTGATGAAAGTCATCTGTGGCTTATGTGCATAGATGGACTATTGATTGGTATGATTATGACCATGGATTATTCGGTATAATCATAACCGTAATGTTACAAATGATGTGGTAAAAGTCCTCATTGGCCCGTAGTGCATTGATGGACAATTATTGGTATGATTATGACCAGGGATTATTCGGTATAATCATGACCATTGATGATTACATGAATATCCTTGGCGTCAGTAAAGCGAGGATGATTCGATGATGTGGTTTATTTATTAAGCGAGTCTCAACGATAAGTTAATGAAAACTTTTAAATCATAGAAGATAGTAGATATCATGCTTACTTCTGACTCTTCTAATGGATTGCTTATTTCACCGCAGTTGTTGATCTAAAACTTGTTGTCTATTGTATTCTATCGGTTGTTATACTATTGATTGAAGGCTAAGGATAATTTATTACGCATTATCTTAGTCATAATATTTCTTCTTTGGGATAGTTGAGCTCACCCTTTTCTTTCACTATTCTCTTGAAATGAAAATGAGAATATAAATTTGGGACTAGTCGGAAATGGGTAGACGGTCCGGATGGTAGCTTTAGTAGTCCTCATTATTACGTGAAATAGTGTGATAATAATTGTAATAAGATTGAATTTGAGTTTGGATATTGTCTAGGAGACAATATTCGTGTTAAAACTCTCAGCTATGTTTTGTCGTATTGTACACGACAGTTGTATAATTAAGTTTTATTTGTATTATGTAAAATATATTTAGCGACTCAGAATGGGTGATGTATACCTATTTTGGGGGCGTCACAACCGGGACATGATACTCAGGATTGTTGGGCCTTGAAACACAAGATCTAAGATTTAATAGACAACAGTGAAATCGTGGTGACTAAGCCCGATCAACCCCATATGCAAGACAACCCTCTTCCTTAACACAAAGAAGAAGATGTCAATGTGATTAATTGGAGCAGTTGTGACGCCCCCAAAATTAGGTATACATCACCCATCTTGGGTCGCCAGATACATGGTGCGTAATTCAAATACAACTTACTAATACAACTATCGTCGTACAATACGACAAAACATAAACCGTGAGTTTGAATACAAATATTATCTACTAGAGATTATACAAACTCAAAAGGAGTCCTTATTACAATTATTATCACACTATTTCACAGAATAGTGAGGACTACTAATGCTATCCTCTGGACCATCACTCCGTTCTCCGACTCATCCCAACTATATTCTCATTTCCTGAAGAGGACAGTGAAAGAAAGGGTGAGCTCAACTAGCCCAGTAAGAAATATTATGACTAAGATAATGTAGAATAAATTATCATTAGCCTCCAACAATGTTAAACTGATAAAATACAATAGACATCAAGTTTAACTGCAGCGGAACACGCAATCCATTAAAAGAGTCAATTAGAGAATAAAATCTACTATCTTTTATGATTTAAAAAGTTTTTCATCACTTTTATCGCTGAGACTCAGCTCAATAAATAATCCACACCGTTAAATCATCCCTGCACTACAGGCCAAGGATATTCTTTAGTATCACGACCACGAATTATCCATGCACTACGGGCCAAAGATAATCGTGTTTTCATCAAAGGTCCTGATCATGCCATAAAACAATTCATCTTTGGTCCCTTGGCCGAAGAGAATCCATAGCCATAATCATACCAAAAACTGTCCATCAATGCACTACGGGCCAATGAGGACTTTTAATTTTCACATCATTTGTAACATTAAGGTCATGATTATACCAATAATCCTCGGTCATAATCATACCAAGTCCATCTATGCACCACAGCCACGATGACTTTCAACATAACATAAACATGAGGATGATGACAATGATATAAGAATTCAATAAAACAAGTTCAAGAATAAATTTATCTAGGAACTGATAACGTCCAAATTGTCAATACTGGATGAAGCGCAAATATCAAGGATATTCCACTAATTTCATGGAGTATAGAAGTCAAAACTTTAACCAACCGAGTATAATAAAGTATGAAATAACAAAAGAAATCACCATGCATGCGGTATTAGATGATAAAAGTTATTCCAACAGAATAATAATAACGGAACCAAGTCGTGTGAAATTCACAAGCGGATGTTCCAATAGAATAATAAATGCGGAATAATAAATGATGGAACCAGTCCCACGTATAACACGTATGTGATATTCCTACGAATAATAAAAAGACAGTAATAATAAAATGGAACCAGTCCCACAGATAAAGACAGCATGAGGATATTTCGACGAGAATAATAGAAGAATGTCACCAAGTATAGGTAGCCCACAGATACAAGTTATTCCAATGTAACAATAAAGAAATAGAATAATGTAAGTTCTCTTCTTGAATACAAAAGAATAATATCCCTTACCGTAAAATAATACTTGATATAAGAGTAGTGAAGTAGCGTAAAACTTTTCTTCTATCTCTATAGTCTCTCTCTATATTTTCTCTCTAGAGTTCAAAGAATTGTAAAGAAAATAATGAAGGAATGAGCTTCTATTTATAGGAAAATGGAATGCATAAGAACTAATCCATGAACGGTCCAGATTGATTTACTTTAATCCGACGATACTATATTTAAAGAAAAATCTTTTAAATAAAATATAATATATTCTATTTATATAAAAGATTTTTACTATGCAAACACTATGCATAATAAAATATAATATATTCTATTTATAGAATAGCTTTAATAAAGTATTCTGCTTTTATATAAATGTATTTTACTATGCAAAATACTATGCACAATAGAATATAATATATTCTATTTATAGAATAACTTTATAAAAGTATCCTGTTTTATATAAAAAGCTTTTCTGTTATAATTTCAACCAACGGTCTGAAAAATTTGTACATCTCTTCATGGAATAATATTGTACCCAAAAATGATTTGGACCGAAAATAAATATATTTTTTGAATTGAATAATACTTCGAATAGTACCACATGAATAGTACCCACACAAAAGTGTCCCAAATACCCGAGTGAAGAATACTAGAGTGAATAATAATCGGGTGAATAGTAACCTGTGAATAGTAACTCGTGAATAGTACTCCGACACGAAAAATACCCCAAATACCTGAGTGAACAATATTTGGGTGAATAGTAATTTAGTAAATAGTAACTCGTGAATAGTACTCCAACACAAAAAGTGCCCCAAATACTCGAGTGAACAATACTAGAGTAAATAGTAACCGGGTATTTTATGACAACTTGTCTACTTTGAAAAATTTTCACATATCACCCTTAACTTTAAACTTTTATCAATTTAACTATTTACCATAATAGAAAAATTGAATACTTTTATTTCATAAAATTCGGGGTCTCACAACAGTGGACAGAGTTCCAATTTTAATGGTGAATCTTCCCAGACCACCAAGGACGGTGCCGACAAATGGGATTATGCACAGTTCCAATTTATGATAGAACGAAAGATGAAAGCTCTCTGTAAGCAGGTCGAGCAATTGGTAGAACTGGTGATCCATCAGCACTAAGTCACACGCCAATTAGTCAGTCAGGAGCATGCTAGTCTCCTTCCTTTTGTTATAAATACTCCATCATCACCTTCAGAAAGTGAAACACTGGAGGATAAAGTTGCAAAAAGAGCAACTGCCAAAGCCCGTCGGGATTTTGCCAATAGAAGGGAATTTACATACCTTGGCCAACCTATGGAGGAGATACTTCAGATACTGATCAATGAAGGAAGAATTACATCCCTTCTACATCCAATTAATCCCCGCTCAAGACAGTTCAATTCTAATGGAGTATGTCAGTATCACTCCCATTCTCGCGGTCACATCACAGAAGAATGTTGGGCACTCCGCCACCTCATTTAGAATTTAATTGACAGCGGTGTCATGAAGATGACAGATGATGACACTTTGTTACTCGAGAGTGGGAATACATATCCTACAAAATGGAAGGACGGAGTAGTATCAGTTATATCTGCAGAGACTGATGATGCTTCCAGACCACTCACCATACAAGCAATTCAACTCAAAGGTGTTGACAATCCTTTGAAAGTGGTTGCACCAGAGCCAATTATCTTACCATTTAGACCATAGTATCCTATTGTCAACCTACAAAAAGTCCCATGGAATTATGGAGAGGCTGAAGGATCCATATCTCATACAATTGCTACAGTGTCGAAGGATAATCCACTGTATCTCCCCCAACGGGTGATGAAGCCTACCATCAAAGCAAAGGGGAAGATTCCCATGGAGAAGATTGAAGAGTTTCTCCGTACTATGGGCCATAATGAAGATAAGGCGGTTTTAATCTTAAGGGAAGCTCCACAACAAATTTCCATACTGGACTTGGTTTTCTCTTCCGAAGATCACAAGAAGGTCTTGCTAAGGGTCTTGGAAGAAGCCCATTTGCCGAAATCAGTGGATGTGGAAAAATTCAAACATCTGGTTGATCACATTTTTAACAACAATGTGATATCTTTCACTGACGACGACATACCTCCTGAAGGGACCGGTCATTGCAAGCCGTTGGACATTGCGATTTTGTCCTCCGGATATATGGTGGGAGGAGTCTTGATAGATGGAGGTTCATCTCTGAATATATGTCCTTATGCCACTTTGGTGAAGATGAACATCAATCTCAAGTGGATCCGAAGCAGCCATACGGCTATTAAAGCTTTTGATGGATCCAACAAAATTCTATCGGAGAGATTGAACTACCAGTTGAGATTGGTCCTCATACCTTCTGCATATCTCTTCACGTGCTCAAAATAGGTTCAAGATACAACCTGTTATTGGGAAGACTGTGGATTCATATGGCTGGAGCCGTCCCCTCCACTCTTCACCAGCAACTCAAATACATCATTAACGACAGCCTAGTCACTGTTAATGTTGAGCTGGAATGTCCTGAACAAGGTGACATAACACTAATCAGCTTCAATTCAGAAGTTAAGCTGGTCAGTTTTTATGCCTTGGAGGTGAGCAACACTCATTACCATCCCATTAGGGCGCCACCTCTCACACCCAAGATTTCTGTCGAAGTAATGTCGGCTACTCAAGAAATGATGTCATTGGGTCATCAACCTGGACAAGGGTTGGGTAAAGATCATCAGGGCATTAAACACTCAATTTAAGTGTCCAGTCAAACCAGGACAGCCAGACTAGGCTATTCTGCCAGTTCCAGTCATAGGAATCCTCATAAGTACAAACAGATTCCTTCAGCTTCAGCCACACGATGATTATCTCCACCTACAAATCCTGAGCCTATACTGTCTCCGGTAAAGGTGCCAACCCATGTAATGGCTATGCTATTTCCCAAGCCAATACCGGTCAAAGGAAAAGAGGTCATGGCTCCTGATCCCAGAGTGGAAGAAGAGGAACGGAGACATAAATAAGACATCGCCAAAATGATGGCAAACGTACACATCATTCGGGAAAAGGAGGACGATGACAGCCCCTCCATCATTGCAGTCCACCAAGACTTTACCCTCGACAATTGGAGCAGCACTCCTTGCATTGGTTGACAAGGGTAAAATGGTCAGAAACTCCCTCTGCCCTATAGATATCATTAACTGCTTACTTTTCTGTACAGTATTAGCAGTTGTTTTGTTAGTACATGCTAACACTTTGTATGATTAAACAGTTTCATTTATTAAGTGAAAGCATATTTTGTTTCAGGACTCTGAATTTAGATGTGCATGTACTTGCTGATGAGATGCCTCTTCTCCTCAAGGATTGTAACTTTGATGAAAAGTTGGACTCAGACTTGATGGAAATACAAGAGGACATTGAGATACCTCAGGAGATCAAAGAATGGGTTGAAGACAAACCTAAACCCAACCTTGATCAAACCACTTCCTTCAATCTCGGAACCTTAGAAAACCCTAAGCTAATCTAGATTGGTTCAGACCTCACTCCAAACAAGAGGAATGACATGGTTACACTACTAACCCAATTCCAGGATGTGTTTGCATGGTCTCATGAAGATATTGTGGGTTTGTCCACTGACATTGTCCTTCATCGCCTCCCTATTAAAGAGGGATTCAAGCCAGTCAGGCAGCTCAGGCGATTGAAACCTGAGTGGAGTTTAAAGGTTAAAAAAGAAATTATGAAACAATTTCAAGCAGGCATCATCATGGTGTCTACATACCCTGAATGGCTATCAAACACAGTCCTCGTACCTAAATCAGGAGGAAAGGTGCGAGTTTGCGTGGATTATCGGGATCTGAACAAAGCTTGTCTTAAAGATAGCTTTTCCGTGCCATTTATCCACATTCTCATTGACAATACTGCTCAATACGGCATGTACTCCTTTGCGGATTGCTTTGCAGGGTACCATCAGATCATGGTTACAGAGGAGGATCGTGAGAAAACTGCTTTCATCATGCCTTGGGGAACCCTTTGCTATAGACGGTTGTCATTCGGCCTTATCAATTCTGGATCAACCTATCAACGAGCTATGATGGCTCTTTTCCATGACTTAATGCACAAAGAGATAGAGATCTACGTGGATGACATTATTGTGAAGTCCCGAAGGGAAGAAGACCATTTAGACCATCTTAGAAAGCTTTTCAACAAGTTGCATAAGTATAACTTGAAGTTGAATCCAGCCAAGTGCGCCTTTGGCATTAAATCAGGCAAGTTGCTAGGATTCCTAGTCAGCCATAAAGGGATTGAGCTGGATCCCACCAAAATCCAGGTCATCACGGAAATGCCCATTCCTCAGACAGAAAAGGAAATACATGAATTTTTTGGAAGAATCAACTTCATTAGCAGATTCATCTCTCAACTCACAACAACCTGTGAGTCTATCTTCAAATTGTTAAGGAAGAACTCCTCCATGAAATGGAACGATGAGTGTCAAAAAGCCTTCCTTACCATCAAAGAGCAGTTGGTCAAAGCTCTTATTTTGGTACCTCTAGGGATGGTGTTCCCCTGTTCATGTACCTATCTATCAATGACAATTCCGTGGGCTGCATGCTGGGACAGAAGAGTGAGCTATCTACTACCTCAACAAAAGATTCAGCAGCAGTGAACACAGGTACACTCCGATTGAGAAGACTTGTTGTGCTTTAGCATGGGCTTCCATGAGGTTACAACATTACCTCCATGGTCACACAACCCATCTCATATCCTGCGTGTATCCTCTCAAGTACGTGTTCAGTAAACCCATATTGAATTATCGGCTGTCTAGATAGCAGTTGATTTTAGAACAATTTGACATCGTCTACGTGACGCAAAAGTCCATTAAAGGGCAAGGAATTGCGGATCAACTGGTCGCCGCACCAACAGGGGATTACAAACCCTTAGAAACATACTTCCCCGATGAAGTGGTAATGGCAGTTTAGCCACACCATCAATATAATTCATGCTGTACGTGGAAAATGTATTTCGATGGAGCCGTTAATATGGAAGGTTCTGGAGCTGGAGTAGTTCTAGTATCTGATACGGGGTAGAAGTATCCCGTCGCTGTCAAATTGCAGTTTGTCAGCACCAATAACACAGCTGAGAATGAAGGCTGTATCATGGGGCTAAAACTTGCTCACTCAATGGGCATCAGGCATTTAACTATTTTTGGGGATTCGGAGTTGGTAATCAAATAAACCACGGGAATCTATCAAACCAAAGAACTACATTTGCTGCCTTACCATCGATAAGTTTTATAGATGGCTTCGGAGTTTAAAGAAATCTCCTTTCTACACATTCCTCGTAACAGGAATGACTTTGTAGATGCGCTAACAACTTTTTCCTCCTTAATTTACATACCTGAAAAGGAAAACATGGCAAGCATTACATTTGCCCTGCAAAAGGCTCCAGGCTATGGAAATTATGTTGGAGAAGTATCAGATGAGCTACCTCCCATCCAATACCCTTGGTATCAGCACATCAAAGAGTCTTTACGAGATGGATCTATACCCGCTGAGGCGAACCCGACTGAAAAAAGGCGGATCCATCGACTTGCTATGAAATTCTACCTGAGCGAAGATGCACTTTACAAAAGATATGTCGAACTAGGTCTCCTCAGATATCTGGACAAGGACCAAGCTTAGAGGTTCATGGATGAGATACATGGTGGAGTATGTGGCCCATACATGAATGACCCCCTACTTGTTAAGAAGATCTTCAGAATATGACATTACTGGCTCACTCTCAAGGCTGACTTTGATGATCACGTCAGGAGATGTAATCAATGCCAAATTCATGGGAATGCTATCCATGCCCCTCCAAGGGAACTCCATAATATGAGTTTGCCATGACCCTTCTCAATGTGGGGGAATGGACATGATCGGGCCCATCGAGCCCAAAGCCAGTAATGGGCATCAGTTTATCTTCACCATGATCGATTACTTCACTAAATGGGTAGAAGCAACATCCTTCTCCAGGGTTACCAAAGAAGTCATCATTGTTTTCATCAGAAACAATGTCATTTTTTGATATGGACAACCAGAGGTCATTGTGTCAGACAATGCTAAGAACCTCAACAACAAAATGATGGAGGAGTTATGCAGTAAATTCCACATCAAACACCTTAACTCCGTCATCTACCATCCAAAGATGAATGGTACTATTGAAGCGGCTAATAAAAACATCAAGAAGATCATGCAAAAGAGGTCCTCCAACCATAAAGGATGTCCTGACTTGTTGCCTCTGACTTTATTAGCCTACAGAACTTCAATGCGTACTTCCACTAGGGCAACCCCTACTCATTAGCCTATGGGATGGAAGCAGTGCTCCCCATAGAGGTGGAAATGGAATCCCTCAGAGTGTTGATGGACGCTCAGCTGGATGAAGACCAATGGGTACAAGACATGTATCACCAATTGTCTCTAATAGACAAAAGGCGAACCGCGACTATCTTTCATGGTCAGTTATATCAACAAAGGATCGCCAGATCCTACAATAAAAAAGTCTGGCTAGGGAAGTTTAAATAACATGACTTGGTTTTGAAGAAGATCATTGACAACCAAGATCAGTCTAAGGGAAAATTTGCTCCAAATTGGGAAGGCCCGTTTGTTGTCAAGGAGGTATTGACAGTAGGTGCTCTTAGATTACAGGAAATGGACGGTGATGAATTTCCACAGCTCTTAACTCAGACACCGTGAAACGGTACTATGTCTAAAGTTACCATCAAGAAAACATCCTGGTTTTGGATCATCAGATCACCAGTTATTTCAGGTTCTTTAACCCTTACTACACACAACCTTTCTTCATACTCTTCTGCCCCATTAGGGAAACATAATCTGCAAGCTAGCAACCTGGTTTCACTTCAGTTCACACTTCTACAACTTCGGTTATCCCACTAGGGATTGAACCTTTCACACCTACCGTTTGTCCTGCACATGGGATCAAACTTTTTCATACCCGCAGTTTGTCCTGAACATGGGATTAAACTTTTTCGGCTACAAATCATCCTGAACATGGGGCGAACTATGTCGACCTGATCTCCCCGATACCTGGGAGTATGTAGGCAACCATTTTATATGGCCCGATCGAAATAAAGAAAAAACAACAAAAATAATAGAAAACAAAAATAACAAAAATATTTCTACACCTTTCTTCACCAATAAAACACCTACATCTTTCATATACAGCGTTGAACCTCTTACACCAGGTTCAAACTACGCAGACCTGATCTCCTCTTCAATTGGAGTACGTAGGCAGCCATTCATGGTTCGATTGAACCCCTTGCCAGAACACAAATACTTGTTAGCGGTACCGGGATTAACCTTCAATCCACCACATTTCATTTGGCTTTAGACCAAAGGGATGTAATTACCTGACCTCCCCATAAATGGGAGAATCAGCAACCATCTAAGCTGTGGTTGTGCCTTAAAGAGCAACACCAATCCATAAGAGATGGAACTAACTGAGCTCCTCTTAAATAGGAGTATTGGCGACCATCTGTGGTGCGGTCAATTTTAGAGAGGAAAATCCACACTCCTCTCCACATCTACATACAGAAACCAATCCCAAGATACCAAAAAGAGGGTAGGGATACACACAGATCAATGATCCATCCTGACAGATCCTGAGACATCTTAATGTCCACCTATAAAGGATTTCAGAATACATCAAGATCACAAGACCTTAAGAAGCAGGTAAAATATCAAGCAAGTGTCCATGCATAACTAAAAGGGAAGTGAATCAAAATATATTTCCATGCTAGTCTGTGCAGGAAATAGTCTTTGCAGGAAAATACAAAATGGCTAAGCTAGTCTGTTCAGGAAAATACAAGGATATCTACAGATCGGTGTGTATGCGGGCTAGCAGATCTAACATAGCATCTCTTTCAGAGGAAAGGGGTAATGCTATGGTCTCCTGCATCAACATATCTACACGAGCCAACAAGTCCAAGGCTAACTGCATGGTGATATGATGCTCATCAATATATGCACTCATCTTGGCAATCATACTAGTGGTCAGGGATCTCACTGTAGTGCCATCTGTAATGGTTACGTCCCAGGCAGAAATAACATCATCCCGCTCAACAATCAATACATCTCTTGCTGATCTGACATCATCCCGTTCCTCAATAGTGGTGTCTCTCTGAGCTACAACCTCATCTCTCTCCAATAGAGCAATGCCACTCCCATCAAGAGTTGTCAACATCAAGGCCCTAGACTGATCTCTCTCAAAGGTCATCAGATGAAGACTCTACTCTAAATACTGTGTTGAATGCTAAATCACAGTAGCACTCGTATTGGGAGAATCTACAAGAGCCGCTGGCAACCCAGTGAATATCTCTTCCTCGGTGGGAATATTATTGTCCTCCATGGGCTCCCCATCGTCGGAATGAATCCCCGGCACTGTGGATACTGCCACAGTCGATGCCGTCTCTGTCTCCATTCATGCGGAATACTCTGTAGAACAACCCGGATGGCTAACAGAAAACGCAGCTACCTCACGTTGATCCCAACAGGCATACAACCTGGATCTGTCTGCTGATAAGTGGCGAGAAACCAAGCATTGACTCAATGCCCCCTCAAAAGGATGGAAGTCCTGCAACTGGTCGAACTGACACATCATGACCAGTGGTTGATAAGTAGTCATGCCCCTCAATCCAGCTAGAGGGAGATAATCTATGCCCGGAGCATGAGTAATGAAGCTGTAGGGTGAACTGAGGCAAGTACATGGAAATATATCAAACGGATCTCCGATCCCTTCCAGGAAAGCGGACTAAGATGCAGGATCTGTACACTCCGCAGGCTGGAAGGAGTAAGACATTGATATCTCATGGGTAAAACAATACCCATGCCGTCTAAAAGTGCCAATCGGTCTCAAGTGTGACATGAACCACACCTACAACATGACCAAGTTGCCTGTAAATACTCCTAGAGGATATGTGCAGCAGTATGTGGCCGATCTCAGCGTCTCTACTACAATCATCGGTACAATGGCGTGACCCTCCCTGAGAGCTCTCATTTCCATAATGACGCTTATGTCCAACTCATCCATGTACTATGGCATGTATACATATGACAATACGCACAGTAGCAGTACATCTACTCTGGCTGAATGCCAATGATCCTCCGGGGTGGTAAAATCCCCAGAATGCCGTGTATAACTATCCGTTGAGCCAAATCTATCTATCAGAAAATGCTGGGATATCACATGGCTAGATGTAATCTCATCCTGCACAACTCTACGCCTCAGCCCGGTGAGGGTCATAAACTGTCGACTCATGTTGCCAATAGCCATCCGCGCGTAAGGTCTGTCCAGTGGCAGCGCCGTCAACCGTGCATACTCCTCCAAGGCAAGAGTCAACTTATGGATACCAAACCGGAAGACCTACCTCTCCGGTATCCAATGCTCCAGCATACCCTCTATAAAGCCTGCGGGAACCTGAAACATCAAGAGGGTCATAGAATGCTACAATAGCTGATCTACAATCACCCTGTCTAATGGTGACATACTATTATACCACGACCTCAGACAGGAAACTACCAAAACTGGTGGAGTGTGGTCAATGCGGCTAACTGTCGAGGAAGACATCTGTGTGGGCCGTATCATAAGACCATCCAGGGGTCAATGCTGAATATCTCTGGACATACATATATATGCATAACATAATACATGCATGATAAACAATAGATGACAATATGATATAGGGAATGGAAAACTGTACATACATTCCTAAGTATATCATCATCTAATACATTATCTTTGTACAGTTAAGAATACAGGGAAATGGGGCACAGACACCCTACAACTAACATAGGCCTATCAAAAGGTATATCGAGAATGGGGCACAACCACCCAGTGTCTAACAGAGGCCTGTCAAAAGATATAACGAGAAATACACATCAGAAGAAGACAATGGTGTCAATGTCTACATCATCAATCCTGTCCACCTGATGTAACTCCTCCTGAGTCACTGGATCTCCATCAACGGGGATGTCAGGCCTATACAGTGGAGGATCTGCACCGGCTAAGCCATATGAGTCACCTGAGGGGCCAGCTCCTGAGCTGGAAGGATCAAAAGTATCTTCCTCTGAAGGATCTCTGCCCAAGTATCGGATAAAGAAATGTGCCCAGTCCAATCTCTGGGTCAAACTGTCAATTTGTGTCAAATGAGTCGGATCTCGGACACAGGCCATCCAATCCGTCATCATCACGAATCCAGGAACCATATCCCTCATGAACTGAGTGGTGCGGGTCTGGGCTCTAATGGTACGAGGGGACCACCAATGCTGGAATATCTCCTGAGTGCAGGGACCCTCTGACAATGTAAAACCGTCAACACCCAACAATGGGATATCAATGACGGACGACTCTGAAATAGGCCAATAATGCCTGGAAGGAGGCAAGATCGGTATACGAATATCTTCTGTAGTGCTCCTAATAGCACGTTCTCCTAAATAGAGTTCCCATCCTCCTTCAGTAAAGAGAGGAACCCTACGGGTGGAAATCACGTACTCGACACCAGTCGGGTACCTATCCTCAAATCCAATAGTCAAGTGCTCCCCAGAGTAGGGAATCCATGTGATGACATCATCTGTCAATAACTCCAACTGTAGGCGACAATGAGTAAAACCCTCAGCTACAGGGACCTCCGCCTGTGACAACCCAAGAATTTAGATATTTATTAAAATCTTAAAAGATTGAATTAAGGTTAAATATTAAACCTAGACATAAAATAAGTGTATATGTTCTGTGTATATGGCCATATATGTGTACAGTATGTGGTTAAGGGTCAAGGGTTGACCAGATAAATTATATATTAGTGACAAACCCTAATATTATATTAAGAACCTCGCCGACTGATAAGAAACCCTAGCACCGGTTCTAAAAACTCTAGTTTCAGTTTTGGGAATCCGAAACATTAATTTGGGAGCTTGAAGATAAGTATAAGGTTTTTATGTTATTGATTATATATTTAATTAGGGATAGCCCTAATTGATTATTAGAAAACCCTAATTGTTCAGCTGGAAACCCTAATGTACAATTATGGAACCTAAATGCTAAATTAGCAATTTTAATTAAGGAAATATTCACCCTAATTAGCAAGCTTGAATGTGATTAGTAAACTCTAATGTAATTAGAAAACCCTAATTATAATTTTGAAATCTTAAATTTCTATTTTTAGAACTTAATTAGAAAAGCCTAAAAAATAAATTTGTATAACCTTAGGGTTAAACCCTAAGGGTTAAAACCTAGGGGTTGTGACAAGTTACCAAGTTTTCATTAACTTTACAAGTTAAATGTTCAAACTACCCTTTTTAATATTTTAATGAGATGGAGTGTAGATCTAACCCTACTTGTGGTTGGTGACCAACCCTAAGCTAGCCATGTGGTCTAGTAATCAACTTTAATCAGCCAACAACTGATCACATGATCAGCCATATGCATTACATCATTTTATATATAGATTAAGAGAGAGAAAAGTTCACTTTCAAGCCCATTTGTTCACTCAATCTCAACCAAACTCTCTCCAACTCAAACCTACAAAAATCATAAGTGGACCAGTTCCTAGAATGAAATTTAGCAAGCCAAGAGCAGATCATGATGATCAGAATCAAGATCAAACTCAAAAAGAGGTATAAAAACCCTAACTTGAAAAATCTATGTATTTGATGTTAGATGTTGTTAATGATTGGTTAGATATGTGTTAGAGGGTGTCATTTAGTGATCTGGGTTGTTATATCCTAGATCCATAACATCAAAGTGCTCGAAATTGAAGTTTTTAAAAATTTGGAAAATTTGAAAAGTTTGGTCTGATAACAGAATGTCAGGGCTTCTAGATCCGTGTGTGTTAGGTGTTATGTGTGTTTTATGTAATAGATCTGTAGTATGCCATGTGGACTATGATCTGGAACTAAAATAAGGATCAGACCATGTTGATATTGCAAGTTATGAGCGGTCAAAGTGCGTTGACTGAGCACGAAGTCTGATTTCTTGGAATCCCAAATTTCCCAGAAACTCTGACAAGCATGTTCTAAGCTTCTGATCTCACATACGTTTGATATTTAGGCCATGTTGTTATTTTAATGTTATAGTCTGACATATGGACTATCGATCCCTGCCCTTATAACACTTAGATTAGCATCAGAATTAAAGTTGTGGCTGGTCAAACTATAGTTGACCATCAGCCGAATGAACAATCTGGAAAACCCAGATTTTTCAAGAATGCGTTCCTGACAGAAAGTTTGACCGGATGAAAGTTTCATTTTGTGTTGTTGTTAGACTAATATGATTGTATAGAGATGTTCTTTGACATCTCAACTACAAGTGTGAATCTTTAAATCACACCAATAAGACTTGTATTGCCAGTTATAATGATCTAAATATAGTACCTTCGTCTGTTCTTCATTTTCTGGAAAACCCAGAAATGAAGAACAACATTGTAAGACTTTTTGAGGGCTAATAACTCACTGATCTGATGTTGTATAGCCATGAGGATTTTTTGTAAGTGTAGTAGTACATAAATACTACAACACTGATGCCCTAGACTTCCCAGAAAACACTAAGAGCTAAGATTAAATGACGGTCAAACCTACCACCCTGTCCACTGACATGGTTTCTGGGTTTGGACTCAAGAACACCAATAGCCACAGTTTTGTCACTAAAGCCACCTTTAGCGACACTTAATTTCTAAAATGATAAACCGAGCTGGGATCGATATATATCCTGTGCGTTTATCACTTATATATATATGTGTGTGTGTGTGTGTGTGTGTGTGTGTGTGTGTCAGGCCTGGAGTTTACTTTGTGTCCTTTTACAGCTTTATTTACATTTAGTCCCGCATGAAGTTTACTTTGTAGCGGTTGATCATTTTTTCACAGCTTTCTTTACATTTTCAATCCCCCATGGAGGTGCTTCATGGTGGTTGATCGTGTTTTTACTACTTTATTTACATTTATAATCCCCCATGGAGGTGCTTCATAGTGGTTGATCATGTCTCTCTATATATATTTACTGCTTTTATATATTTACAATTCTGATCCCCTATGGAGGTGCTTCGTGGTGGTTGATCATGTCTGTATATATATATTTACAGCTTTTATATATATAACTACTTACTGCTTTCATATAAACTACGACATCATGTGAGCCTAGGAATCATGTGATCACAGATTCAGTCTACTGAATCTAGATTCGGTTTTCGTGATGGACATTTTCAGCTGTAAGCAACTTATAAATTATTCATGGTGTTTGGATTTCCTCAGACGATTTTCATACCCACGAGGAGTTCGGCACTGCTTTGTACATTATTTTCTCGAAGATGCTTCTCATCTCGAAAATAAAAGCAATAAGCCGAACATAATAAAATGGAAGTATCAATGGCCTCAATTACTATTGAGCATTAGGGTTTGAAAAACCTCTTTTACAAAACATCACTGCTATATCTTGTTTAAAACTGAATTTTTATACAAATTCAAACCCTTTGTATATAGGTGCGAACGAGGCCTCTATTAGTTGTTGGGTAGTTTTGCCCCATTCCCATGTATTCTCCAGCTGTACAGAGATGATGTATTGGATGATGATATACTTAGGAATGTATGTACAGTTTTCTATTCCCTATATCATATTGCCATCTATTATTTATCATGCATGTATTATGTTATGCATATATATGAATGTCCATAGATATTCAACATTGACTCCTGGATGGTCTTATTATACGACCCACACAGATGTCTTCTTCGATAGTTAGCCGCATTGACCACACTCCACCAGTGTTGGTAGTTTCCTGTCTGAGGTCATGGTATGATAGTATGTCACCATCAGACAGAGTGACTGTAGATCAGCTATTGCAACATTCTATTACCCTCTTGATGTTTCAGGTTCCCGCAGGCTTTGTAGAGGGTATACTGGAGCATTGGATACCGGAGCGGCAGGTTTTCTGATTCGGGACCTAGGAGTTGACTCCGACTTTAGAGGAGTACGAGCGGTTGACGGCTCTGCCCTTAGACATGCCTTGCACTCGGATGGCTATCGGAGATATGAGCCGACAGTTCATGACCCTCACCAGGCGGAGGCGTAGAGTAGTACATGATGAGATTACATCCGGCCATGTGATATCCCAACATTTTTTGATAGACAGATTTGGCTCAGAGGATAGCTACACACGACATTCCTGGGATTTTACCACACCGGAGGATCAGTGGCGTTTGGCCAGAGTAGATGTATTCATGATGTGCGTATTATCATATGTGTACATGCCACGGTATATGGATGAGTTGGACATCGATGTTGTTATAGACGTGAGAGCTCTCAGGGAGGGTCATACCATTGTGCTGATGATCATGACAGAAACATTGAGGTCAGCCACGTATTGTCATACCTTCGCTACCGGGGTGTTCACAAGCAATTTGGTCATGTTGTACGTGTGGTTTATGTCACACTTGAGACCGATTGTCACTTTCTGACAGCATGGGTATTGTTTTACCAATGAGATAGCTATGTCTTACTCCTTTCAGCCACCGGAGTGTACATATGCTGCATCTTGGTCGGTATTCTTGGTAGGGATCAGAGATCCATTTGGCATTATGTCATGCACAGGGCTCTGTTCACCCTACAGCTTCATTACTCATGCACCTGACATGGATTATCTCCCTCTAGTTGGTTTGAGGGGCATAACTACTTATCACCCACTGGTCATGATGTCACAGTTTGACCATTTTCAGGAATTCCATCCTTTTGAGGGGGCCTTGAGTCAGCGTGTAGTGTCTCGCTATTTGTCAGCAGATGATAAATCCAAAGTGTATGACTGTTGGGATCAGCATGAGCTAGATGAGTATTTTGTTAGCCATCCGAGCTGTTCGACAGAGTATTCTACATGGATGGAGACAGAGACTGCATCGGCTGCGGTAGTATCCACAGTGCAGGAGATTGATTTTGATGATGGGGAGCCCATAGAGGACATTTATCTTCCCACCGAGGAGGAGTTTCCTACTGGGTTGCCAGTAGCTGTGATGGATTCTCCCAGTACGAGTGCCACTGTGATCTAACATTCAACACAATATTTAGAGCAGAGCCTTCATCTGATAACCTTTGAGAGAGATCATGCTAGGGCCTTGATGTTGACAGCTCTTGATGGGAGAGACGTTGCTCTGTAGGAGAGAGATGACACTTTGGCTTATAGAGACACCGCTATTGAGGAGCATGATGATGCCAGAGCATCTAGAGATGCATTGATCGTTGAGCGGGATGCTGCCATATCTTCCCGGGACGTAGCCATTACAGATAGTACTTCAGTGAGATCCCTGATCACTTGTATGATTGTTGAGATGAGTGCATATATTGATGAGCATCATGTCACTATGCAGTTAGCTTCGGACTTATTGGCATGAGTAGATATGTTGATGCAGGAGACCACATCGTTACCCCCTTCTTTTGAGAGAGATGTTATGTTAGATCTGATAGCCTGCAGATACACCGATCTGTAGATAGACTTGTATTTTCCTTCACATACTAGGTTAGCCATTTTGTCATGTACAGTTCGTATTGTATATATCAAACAACATTATATATGGCAGGGAAATATATTTTGGTTCACTTCCCTTGTAGTTATGCCTTGCTACTTGCTTGATATTTGCATGTTTCTTAAGGGCTTGTGATCTTGATGTGTTCTGAATACCTCCTTGATGGATGGATATTGACATGTCTTAGGATCTTCAGAATGGATCGTTGATCTGTATGTATCTCTACCTTCTTTTTGGTGTCTTGGGACTGGTTTCTATATAGAAATGTGAAGAGGAATGTGACTTTCCTCTCCGAGATTGATCGCACCACATATGATCGCCAGTACTCCTATTTAAGAGGAGCCAAGTTAGTTCCATCTCTTATGGATTGGTGTTTTCTTTTGAGGATTAACCGCAGCTTAGATGGTCGCCGATTCTCCCATTTAGGGGGAGGTCAGGTAATTCCATCCCTTTGGTCTGAAGCCGATGAAAAGTGGTGGATTGAAGTTTGATCCTAGTACCATGTCACAAGTTTTTGTGTTTTGGTAGGGGGTTAGACCGAACCATAAATGGCTGCCTACGTACTCATATTGAAGAGGAGATCAGGTCTGCGTAGTTCGAACCTGGTGTAAGAGGTTCAACGCTCTATGTGAAAGGTGTAAATGGGTGTAGAAGTTTTATTGGTTGAGAAGGGTGTAGAAAATGTTTTTGTTACTTTTGTTTTGTATTGTTTTTATTTTTTTATTGTGACCTGGCCATATAAAATGGTTGCCTACGTACTCCCAGGTATCGGGGAGATCAGTTCGACGTAGATCGCCCTATGTTCAGGACGATTTGCAGCCGAAAATGTTTGATCCCATGTCCAGGACAAACTGCGGGGGAGAAAGTTTGATCCCATGTTAAGGAAAAACCGCGGGTGTGAAAAAGTGTGATCCCATGTTCAGGATAAACTGCAGGTATGAAATGTTCAATCCTTGGTGGGATAACCAAAATTGTATGAAAGGTTTGAAATGAAGTGGAGTAAAGGATTCGCTGATCCAAAACAAGGCTGCTGGCTTGAAAATTGTGTTTCCCTGATGGGGCAGAAGAGTATGAAGAAGAGTTTGTATGTAGTGAAGGGTTAGAAAACCTAAAATGACTGGTGATCTGATGATCCAAACCAAGGATGTTTGCTTGATGGTAACCTCAAACATAGTACTATTTTATGGTGTCCGAGTTGATAAGCTGTGGAAATTCATCGCCGTCCATTTCCTATAATCTGAGAGCACCTCCTGTCAATACCTCCTTGACAATAAACGGACCTTCCTAGTTTGGAGCGAATTTTCCCTTGGACTGATCTTGGTTGTCAATGATTTTCTTCAAAACCAAGTCATGTTATTTAAACTGCCGTAGCCAGACTTTCCTGTTGTATAGCGATCCTTTGTTGATATAACTTACCATGGAAGATAGCCGCGGTTCGCCTTTTGTCTATTAGAGACAATTGGTGATACCTATCTTGTACCCATTAGTCTTCATCTAGCTGAGCGTCTATCAACACTCGGAGGGATTCTATTTCCACATCTATGGGGAGCACTGCTTCCATCCCATAGGCTAACAACTAGGGGGCCCCAGTGGAAGTACGCATTGAAGTTCAGTAGGCTAATAAAGTCAAAGTCAATAGGTCAGGCCATCCTTTGTGATTGGCGGACATTTTTTGCATGATCTTCTTGATGTTTTTATTAGTCACTTCAACAACACGATTCATCATTGGATGGCAGATGACGGAGTTAAGGTGTTTGATGTGGAACTTACTACATAACTCCTCCATCATTTTGTTGTTGAGGTTCTTAGCATTGTCTGACACAATGACCTCTGGTTGTCCATATCGACAAATGACATTGTTTCTAATGAAAGTAATGATAAATTCTTTAGTAACCCTGGGGAAGGGTTCTGCTTCTACCCATTTGGTGAAGTAGTCGATCATAGTGAAGATAAATCGATGTCCATTACTAGCTTTGGGCTCGATGGGCCCGATCACGTCCATTCCCCACATTGAGAAGGGCCAAGGCAAACTCATATTGTGGAGTTCCCTTGGAGGGGCGTGGATGGCATTTCCATGAATTTGGCATTGATAACATCTATTGACGTGATCATCATAGTCCGCCTTGAGAGTGAGCCAGTAATGTCCTATTCTAAGGATCTTCTTAACAAGTAGGGGGCCGCTCATGTATGGGCCATGTGTGTGGCCACATACTCCACCATGGATCTTATCCATGAGCCTCTGGGATTGGTCCTTGTCCAAACTTCTGAGGAGACCTAGTCCTGCATCTCTTTTATAGAGTGCATCTCTGCTCAGGTAGAATTTCATAGCAAGCCAATAGATCCGCCTTTTTTCAGTCGGGCTCGCCTCAGCGGGTGTAGATCCATCTCGTAAGTACTCTTTGATGTGCTGATACCAAGGGTTTTGGATGGGAGGTAGCTCATTTGATACTTCTCCAACATAATTCCCATAGGTTGGAGCCTTTTGCAGGGCAAAGGTGATGCTTGGCATATTTTCCTTGTCAGGTATGTGAATCAAGGAGGCCAAAGTTGCTAGCGCATCCGCAAAGTCATTCCTATTCGGAAGAATGTGGAGGAAGAATATTTCTTCAAACTCCGAAGCCATCTGTAAAATTTACCAATGGTAAGGCAGCAAATGTAGCTCTTTGGTTTGATATATTCCCGTGGTTTGTTTGATTACAAACTCCGAATCCCCAAAGATAGTTAACCGTCTGATGCCCATAGAGTGAACAAGTTTTATCCCCATGATACAGCCTTCATACTCAGTTGTGTTGTTGGTGCTGAAAAACTGCAATTTAACGGCAACGGGATACTGCTCCCCCATTTCGGATACTAGACTGCTCCAGCTCCAGAACCTTCCATATTAACAGCTCCATCGAAATACATTTTCCACGTACGGCATGTATTGTACTGATGGTATTGCTGAACTGCCATTACCCCTTCATCGGGGAAGTATATTTCCAAGGGTTTGAAGTCCCCTGCAGGTGCGGCAGCCAATTGATCCGTAATTCCTTAACCTGTGATAGACTTTTGCGTCACGTAGACGATGTCAAATTGCTGTAGGATCAACTGCCATTTGGACAGCAGATAATTTAACATGGGTTTACTGAACACGTATTTGAGAGGATCCACGCGGGATATAAGATGGGTTGTGTGACCATGGAGGTAATACTGTAACCTCATGGAAGCCCATGCTAAAGCACAACAAGTCTTCTCAATTAGAGTGTACTTGTGTTCACTGCTGCTGAATCTTTTGCTGAGGTAGTAGATAGCTCGCTCTTAGCCTCTATCGTCTTTCTGTCCCAACATGCAGCCCATGGCATTGTCGTTGATTGAAAGGTATATGAATAGGGGAACATCATCCCTTGGAGGTACCAAAATAGAAGCTTTGACAAAACTGCTCTTTGATGGTAAGGAAGGCTTTTTGACACTCATCGTTCCATTTTATGGAGGAGTTCTTCCTTAACAACTTGAAGATAGGCTCACAGGTTGCTGTGAGTTGGGAGATGAACCTGCTAATGAAGTTGATCCTTCCCAAAAATCTCCGTATTTCCTTTTCTGTCTGAGCAATGGGCATTTCTGTGATGGCCTGGATTTTGGTGGGATCCAGCTCAATCCCTTTGTGGCTGACTAGGAATCCTAGCAACTTGCCTGATTTAACGCTAAAGGCGCACTTGGCTGGATTCAACTTCAAGTTGTATTTACGCAACCTGTTGAAGAGCTCTGTGAGATGGTTTAAGTGGTCTTCCTCCCTTCGAGACTTGACAATGATGTCATTCATATAAATCTCTATCTCTTTGTGCATTAAGTCGTGGAAAAGAGCCATCATACCTCGCTGATAGGTTGCTCTGGCATTGATGAGGCCGAATGACAATCGTCTATCACAAAAGGTTCCCCAAGGCATGATGAAAGCAGTTTTCTCACGATCTTATTTAGCAACCATGATTTGATGATACCCCGCGAAATAATCAGCAAAGGAGTACATGTCGTATTGAGCAGTATTGTCAATGAGAATGTGGATAAATGGCACGGGAAAGCTATCTTTAAGGCAAGCTTTATTCAGATCCCTGTAATCCACGTAAACTCGCACCTTTCCTCCCGGTTTAGGTATGGGGACTATGTTTGATAACCATTCAGGGTATGTAGACACCATGATAATGTCAGCTTGAAATTGAATCACAATTTGTTCTTTAACCTTTAAACTCCACTCAGGTTTCAATAACATGAGCTTCTGCTTGACTGGCTTGAATCCCTCTTTAATGGGAAGGCAATGAAGGACAATGTCAGTGGACAAACCCGCCATGTCTTCATGAGACCATGCAAACACATCCTGGAATTGGGTTAATAAGATAACCATGTCATTCCTTTGGTTTGGAGTGAGGTTTGAACCAATTTGGATTAGCTTAGTGCTTTTTAAGGTTCCGAGATTGAAGGAGATGGTTTGATCAATGTTGGGTTTCAGTTTGTCTTCAACCCATTCTTTGATCTCCTGAGGTATCTCAATGTCATCCTGGATTTCCATCAAGTCTGAATCCAACTTTTCATCAAAGTTACAGTCCTTGTGGAGAAAAGGCACCTTATCAGCAAGTATAGGCACATCTAAGTTCAGAGTCCTGAAACAAAATATGCTTTCACTTAATATATGAAACTATTCAATCATACAAAGTGTTAACATGTAATGTCAAAGCAACCGCTAATACTGTACAAAAAAGTAAGCAGTTAATGATATCTACAGGGCAGAGGGATTTTCTGCCCGTTTTACCCTTGTCGACCAATGTATGGAGTGCTGCTCCAATTGTCAAGGGTTAAGTCCTGGTGGACTACAGTGATGGAGGGGTTGTCATCATCTTCCTTCTCCCGAATGATGACCATTATGTCTAGCCAATCATCATCCGGGGTGTATCTATTTGTATGCTCATCATGGACAATGATGCATATATTTGACATCATTCTGGCGATGTCTTGCTTACGTCTCTGTTCTTTTTTTTCCACTTCGGGATCAGGAATCAGGACCTCTTTTCCTTTGACCGGTATCTATTTGGAAAATAACATAGTCATTACATTGGCTGGTACCTTTACTGGAGATTGTGTAAGCTCAGGATTTGTAGGTTTGAGTAATCGTCGTGTGGCTGAAGATGAAGGAATCTATTTGTGCTTATGAGGATTGCTGTGGCTAGAACTGGCAGAATAGCCTAGTCCGGCTGCCCCTATTTGAGTGGACACTTGAATTGGGCGCTTAGTGCCCTGATGATCTTTACCCAACCCCTGTCCAGGTTGATGATCCAATGACATCATTTCTTGAGTAGCCGACATTACCTTGGCAGAAATCTTTTGCATCAAAGGTGGTGCCCCAATGGGATGGTAATGAGGTTTGCTCACCTCTAGTGCATGGAAACTAGCCGGCTCAACTTCTGAATTGAAGCTGATGAGTGGTATATCACCTTGTTCAGGACATTCCGGCACAACATTAACAGTGACTAGGCTATTGTTGATAATGTATTTAAGTTGTTGGTGAAGAGTGGAGGGAACGGCTCCAGCCATATGAATCAACGGTCTTCCTAATAGTAGGTTGTATCCTGTATCTATCTTGAACACGTGAAAAGATACGCATAATGTATGGGGTCCAATCTCAACTGGCAGTTCAATCTCTCCGATAGAATTTCGTCGGGATCCATCAAAAGCTTTAATAATTGTATGGCTGCTTCGGATCCGATTGAGATTGACGTTCATCTTCACCAAAGTGGTATAAGGACATATATTCAAAGATGATCCTCCGTCTATTAAGACTCCAACTAGCATGTACCCGGAGGACAGAACCGCTATGTGCAACAGCTTACAATGACCGGTCCCTTTAGGCAGTATGTCATCATCAGTGAAAGATATCACATTGTTGTTAAAAATGTGATCAACCAGATGTTGGAATTTTTCCACATACACTGATTTCGATAAGTGGGCTTCTTCCAAAACCTTCAGCAAGACCTTTCTATAATCTCCGGAAGAGAAAACCAAGTCCAATATGGAAATTTGCTGTGGAGCTTCTCTTAAGCTTAAAACCACCTTGGCTTCATTATGACCCATAGTACGGAGGAACTCTTCAACCTTCTCCATGGGAATCTTTCCCTTTGATTTGATGGTAGGCTTCATCACCCATTGGGGAAGATACAATGGATTTTCTTTCGACACTACAGCAGTTATGTGGGATGTGGATCCTTCACCCCATTCCATAATTCCATGGAACTTTTTGTAGGCTGACAACATGATACTATGGTCTGAATGGTAAGCTAATTGGCTCTAGTGCAGCCACTTTCAAAAGATTGTCAACACCTTTGAGTTGAATTGCCTGTATTGCGAGTGGTATGACAACATCATCAGCCTCAGCGGATATAACTGCTACTAATCCCTTCCATTTTATAGGACATGTATTCCCACTCTTGAGTAACAAAGTGTCACCATCTGCCATCTGCAGGACACCGCTGTCAATTAAGTTCTGAATAAGATGGCGGAGTGCCCAACATTCTTCTGTGTTGTGATCGCGAGAATGGGAGTGATACTGGCATACTCCATTAAAATTGAACCACCTTGAACGGGGATTAATTAGAGCTAGAAGGGAGTTAATTCTTCCTTCATTGATTAGCATCTGAAATATCTCCTCCATAGGTTGGCCCAGGTATGTAAATTCCCTTTTATTGGCAAAATCCCGACGGGCTTTGGCACTTGCTCTTTTTACAACTTTATCCTCCAGTGTTTCACTTTCTGAAGGCGATAATGGAGTATTCATGACAAAAGGAAGGAGACGGGCATGCTCCTGGTTGACTAATTGGCGTGTGACTTGATGCTGATGGATAACCAGTTCTGCCAATTGCTCAACTTGCTTACAAAGAGCTTTCATCTTCTATTCCATCATAAACTGAAACTGAGCGTAATCCCATTTATCAACACCGTCCTTACTGCTTTGGGAGGATTCGCGACCATAATTGGAACTCTGTCCACTGCTCCAATTAATCATATTGACCTCTTCTTCTTTGTGTTGAGGAAGAGGGTTATCTTGCACATGGGGTTGATCGGGCTTGGTGACCACGATCTCACCGTTGTTTATTAAATCTTGGATCTTGTGTTTCAAGTCCCAACAATCCTGAGTATCGTGTCCCGATGGCCTCGGCATGATAAACACACTTCCAAGTAGCATTGAAACCCTTCCCATTCGGGTTGGCTGGTGGAAGAAGATGAATAATTTTCTTCTGAGTAGTCAGAAGATTGAGAATATTCTCGAGTGAATCCCCTAAGGGTGTGAAAACTCGACTGCGTCTGGCTTCTCCACCTTTAGGCAATGGAGGGTTTGAAGACTGTGCTTGAAAGGGAGAGTAATTTCTCCTCTAAATAGGCATATTGTGACAGCCTTTCTGACCTTGTAGTATCAAGGAAACATCCTCCTCTTTTTTTTATGGACCCTTCGGGGGTTGTTTCCATAAGTTCTGGATTGGATGTGCTCAGTAACTGCTTTAAGAGCGGCTAGGTCTTCGATCTTTCTTGACTTCAATCCCATCTCAGCCATCTCTCCGTGTTTGATCATTTCAGAGAATGGTTTACCGATACCAGCTAAGACTCTCTCATAGAAAGGAGTTCTTGTATGTCTATGAAGGTCATCACCATCTCCGACTCAGTCATAGAGGGAATAACTTGAGCAGCAATGCGCCTCCACCTCTGAGCATACTCTCTGAAAGACTCGTTGGCTTGTTTCTTGACCTTGGTACTCTGGTATCGGTCTGGAGCCATTTGAGACTGGAAGCTGTACTGAGTGAAGATGGCATGAGCTAGCTCCTCCCATCTATGGATCTTGGAATTGTCTAATCTAGTATACCACGATCGGGCTTCTCCAGTTAGACTCTTTTGGAATAGCTGCATTCTGAGATTTTCATTTTCTGTATAAGATCCAAGTTCTCCAATAAACACCTTCAAATGTGTGTAAGGATCCCCTAACCCATCATACTTTTCAAAGTCAGGAGTTTTAAACTTCTCTGGATAATGAACACCAGGGAATATACAAAGGTCAGCAATGAGACACTTCCGTGTGCTCCAATTCCTTTGATAGAACGGATGGTTTCTTCCATTTGAAGGACTTTCTTCCTGATATCACCGGTGTCTAGATCTTTTTTGAGATGAGTGTTTTCAGGGTTTTTGTTGGTTGTATCCAACTGAAGTTCCGGAATTGTTTTATCTGAACCTTAGATTCCTCCCTGTGCAGAGGATTCTGTATGTATGGGTATTCGCGAACCCTGAGTAGACTGATGTAGTTCTTTAAGCAAAATAGCCAACTCTGTAATTTGTTTACTTAATCCATCAAATTTTTCACGAGAAATAGGATTAAGATTAGACTGGTCAGATGAAGACATGATTGGTTGTAGGCTCGTGGCCTTTTTAGACTTTGAACGGGTAGTAGGCCCAATTGCTTCCCTACAAAAAGACTTATGTAGTTTAGTCTTGAGGAATGTATAAATGATTTACATGTTATTATATAAATCCGTTAAAGGAGTGTGGTCCTACAAAAACGAGTGTTAGCTGCACATAGCATGTAAAGTTTTTAATATGTACGTGCATATATTCCTTTATATTTTCCATTACAATGATTTTGACATGGAATGAAAATTACAAGTAATAGCATTTTTACAAGTAATTGAAAATGGAAAGTATGAAGAGACTTTCCTCCACGTTTGGTTTATCAAAGGCTGACCTATCTTAGGTTTACTCTCGCGACTTTTTGGCATGAAGGTTCCCAGATCATCGCAATCTACTTGACGGGACGTTAATCCGGTCTTTCAACTGGAGCGAATCTGGGTGGTGCCTTTCCTGAGCCTCATTGGAATTAGTCTCCCTACGAGTCCAGTAATCAAACACCGACAGGATATCCTCCCGGTGGAGGAACCATACAACATACATTCACATACAACGTGTCTCACCGTTTATGAAAATGATGACATAAGCGAAGCACTAATATCACAAGCAGATATAATGTGAAGCACTAAATACAGTAAATAAATGCATTCGTACACATTCCTCAAAAATGTAAATGCAACATCCACACACAAGCATATAACACTTTGAAAAGTTTGTAGTAGCAACTTAAGCCCTCTTACTGGAGTTCTCCCTAGCAGAGTCGCCACCTGTCGACGTCGGGATTTTTATTGTCCCTTTTCTGTTCTTGTTCTTTGGTGTTCTCATGTTAGATGAGATTTGTTTGAAAAAACAAGTTGTGAAAAGGTCCAACATTTATATGTCGATGATTGGACTGTAAGAGTCGTCAGTTGGTTTTTTAAATTGTACCAACACAACCGAGAAAAGGTTTGCACATTGACCCAGTGATATGACACTGCTAAACGGGTCTGTGAAATCGAGATTCGTTAGGGTTCTAGGGCTTGATTATGCGGAGGGAAGGTGTTAGGCACCCCCCGACATCCATGTTACCACGGTGATCTCCACTTTTCAATTAAACTGTTATACGAATGTGTGTGTGTGTGTGGGTCAATGTGCAGTTATCTAGAAGTAGTGCGAGGCCTCGTTCGCACCTATATACAAAGGGTTTGAATTTGTATAAAAATTCAGTTTTAAACAAGATATAGCAGTGATGTTTTGTAAAAGAGGTTTTTCAAACCCTTATGCTCAATAGTAATTGAGGCCTTTGATACTTCTATTTTATTAAATTTCCGGCTGGATTGCTTTTATTTTTGAGATGCGAAGCATTTTCGAGAAAATAATGTACAAAGCAGTTCCGAATTCCTTATAGGCATGAAAGCCATCTAAGGAAATCCAAACACCGTGAATAATTTACAAGCCACTTACAGTTGAAAATGTCCATCACGGGAACCGAATCTAGATTTAGTGGACTGAATCTTTGATCACATGATTCCTAGACTCACATGATGCTGCAGTTTATATGAAACCTGTAAAAAGTTATATATATAAAAACTGTAAATATATATAGGCGATCACCCGCCACGAAGCACCTCCATGGGGTCTGTGAAATCGAGATTCGTTAGGGTTCTAGGGCTTGATTATGCGGAGGGAAGGTGTTAGGCACCCCCCGACATCCATGTTACCACGGTGATCTCCACTTTTCAATTAAACTGTTATACGAATGTGTGTGTGTGTGTGGGTCAATGTGCAGTTATCTAGAAGTAGTGCGAGGCCTCGTTCGCACCTATATACAAAGGGTTTGAATTTGTATAAAAAATCAGTTTTAAACAAGATATAGCAGTGATGTTTTGTAAAAGAGGTTTTTCAAACCCTTATGCTCAATAGTAATTGAGGCCTTTGATACTTCTATTTTATTAAATTTCCGGCTGGATTGCTTTTATTTTTGAGATGCGAAGCATTTTCGAGAAAATAATGTACAAAGCAGTTCCGAATTCCTTATAGGCATGAAAGCCATCTAAGGAAATCCAAACACCGTGAATAATTTACAAGCCGCTTACAGTTGAAAATGTCCATCACGGGAACCGAATCTAGATTTAGTGGACTGAATCTTTGATCACATGATTCCTAGACTCACATGATGCTGCAGTTTATATGAAACCTGTAAAAAGTTATATATATAAAAACTGTAAATATATATAGGCGATCACCCGCCACGAAGCACCTCCATGGGGGATCGTAAAGTAAATATATAAAAGAGGGAAATTTTATATATATATATATATATATATATATATGATCAACCATCACGAAACACCTCCATTGGGGATCAGAAATGTAAAGAAAGTAGTAGAAACGATCAACCGCCTCGAAGTAAACTCCAGGCGGGACGAAATGTAAAGAAAGCAGTAAAAGGCCACGAAGTAAACTCAAGGCCTGATCGAAAATCTAAATATATATATATATATATATATATATATATATATATATATATATATATAATAGCGGTAAACGACTGGATGTTTCTCAATCCAGGCTCAGTTTATCATTTTAGCGATATGTCGCTATATATATATATATACAAACCGAAATAAAAACCATGGACCGAAGTCCAGGCCTACACACGCAACACGACTCTCAACGTGATAAATAGTGTGTGCACAGTAGTGGAGAAAAGACTTTAAGAACGGTATGAAGGCTTACAATGGACTGCCACAGAAGACTTCAATAGCTTTAATGGGATGAACACTAGGCTCCCGCCGGTAAAAAGTAGAAATATATAAGCTCACAAGTGTTTAAAATGAGAAAGCACACAGTTTAGGGTGTGTACAGAGCAAATTGGACAAGGCTTCATCGCCTTTTTCTCTCTTTAAAATGGCCACCCAAGCCCTTTGTTTATAGAGGGGGGAGTCGCAGGTACACCTGCGGTAGCCGCAGATGTATCTGCGGCTATTCGGGATGCCCCGGGCTCTGCGGGTCCCACCGTCTCGAAGTACGTGTATACGTGCAACGTAATGTCTGCTCAAACTTTCAGAACTTCAATCTGAGCTTTCGATTGAGGTGTATAAGACCTTTTATGGAATGCTGTTGTCGAGAGCTACACATGACATAGAATTAGAGGTTGTACGAAGTCAGGAAGATGGGACCATACCCTTGGTCTTCGAGTTTTCAAATTCTATCTGGTGTGCTGTCCTGTGTAGTAGTCACTCGGGATTGTAGCTATTTGGTTATTGTAGGACACTTCTGTGTAAAATGTATGTTGAGATGTTGAGAAGGCGCAAATGTAGGATCGAGGTGGCAAAATGACAATTTTGTCCCTCTACCGGGGTTATCTCCGATTTGGGCTTATATAGCAGTCGTTGCTCAGGGTTATCTCTGAGATTGGACTACTGCAAGTATTGGATGTCCTCAATGTTGTTTCTAAGGTGTGCCTAAACTCCCAGTGTTGTCTTCGGGTCTTGAACTGAGTGCCTCAACGTGATTTTCGAGGTTGAAGCTGATTGCAAAGATTTGAAACAAGCATTTCTAGGGTTATCTCTAGAACTGTAATTGCACTCCTCGGGGTTATCTCTGAGGTTGAACTGCCTTCTCCGGTGTTATTTCCGGAAATTTAACTGCATCTCTCGGGGTTATCTCCGAGGTTGGCCATGAAGCTCCCGGTGTCGTTTTCGGGACTGGAACTAGGGATCTCGGGGTTATCTCTGAGATTGAACTTCTTTCCTTGGTGTTGTTTCCTAGGTGTAAATGAAACCCCCGATGTGATTTCCGGGATTGAGCTAAACTTCTGGTGGTATTTCCGAGATTGAGATGAGTTGTCTTCTAGGGTTATCTTTGAAAGACGACTCTGCCCTCCTGCAATGTTAGTAATAGGTATGCAGAAAATTTCGAGTGTCTACAAAGACCAATCTTAAATCACTTATATAGTGATGACTTTAGGAAATGAATGTTGTTTGATAGTAATTAAACGAAGAACGCAAATCATAAGGAGGTAAATCGTATTCAACTACTATGGTATTAACCAAGGGTCTTTGAGTATTGATTTAGGGGCGTGAGAACGTTAATAAGCCGTAAGGAAGAATTGTAACTCAAAACGAATATTATTAATGAAATAAACTCGATTAAGTTATATAAGAGAAAGAAGTTGGTAAAAACAATGTGATTAGATAATTTGGTAGCTAATTTCAGTGTGCTATGTGAATATATCATGTAGAGACTGATAAGATCAAGAACTATTGAATATTAAATTGAAGACGCTTGAAGGCAAGTTTTCTTAACGCTTGTCTAACCTTCGTGTTAGCCAAGTTTTCTGTGATTCATGTTATGAGATGCATGAATTATTTTATGAACGAGTCGATGCCAGTTTTAACTCGACTAGACTAACCTTAAGAGTTTGATTATTTGCTTACAAGTCTTTCGATATAGTATTGTTAACACTATCCTATGCCAATTGTTTGGTACGGATTCAAAGGTAAGCTTGTGTATGAACAAAAAAAATGTATTTTCATCGATTATACGATGGGCACATGAGGTTGCCAAAACTTAAACGTAAATACGTTTAACGGATGAGTATTGATCAACATAAAGTACTATAGGCTTATCATCTAGAAGTTCTCGTAAGATATATCGGACTTACGGACTTAGTGTCTGGTTAAACTTTTTCATGAATGAAAACCAAAAGAGAATGTTCATGGTCTTTTGACTAACTTAGAATTCCTAAGTTAATATATTTACGTTGGATTTGTTTTATGACATGAAAAGTGCTATTTACTGTTTCATAGTACTTCATTACTATTTGTTCAGTTGATGAAGAATAATCATATAATTATCGATGTGGTATCTGTATTATCTATTGTTAGACTTGTTGAGCTAGTTATACTCACTTCTTGCTTGAATTATATGATTGCAGCTAAGGCCAAACAAAATGAGGGTCCCAGTAGGGATAAAGGCAAGGATAAGATGGATAAGTAGATTATCCTGTAATAGATTAGTATGTTTGTAAGAATTATACTATGATAAACGAAGAATGTATTCGGTTATAGAACCTGGGAAAGGATTTATTACTATTGTAATAAGAATGTAGTAAATACACTCATTTTGATATTATTTCAATGGAATGAATGTACAGTTATGAGTACCGTGTAGCACCATATCTGTGGGTTGAAAGTATCCGAATTTGGGGGCGTTACAAAATATTGTGCAGATGATATTGTGACAATAATTGAATCAATAATATGAGATACTGTGCAGCAACTACTGTAAGACCCCGAATTTTATGAAATAAAAGTATTGAATCTTTTCTTATAATTACTATTCATTAAATGGTTAAATTGATAAAAGTTTACAGTTAAGGGTGATATATGAAATTTTTTTAAAATAAGCAAGTGGTTATAAAATATTCTTTCTACGTAAAGAATATTCATTTGGTCGTGAAATATTCTTTACGTAGGGAATATTCGTATGCACGCAGCAAGTGACCATTTATGGGCCCCATAATGAATAATCATGGGATGAAGAAAACGAAAAAAAGGGAGTTTTTATAAATAATTACAGTAGTTCTTCTGAATTAACACTTGTTGGAATACCCGGTGGTTAAAATACGATGTCTGGCGTTGTTGCACAAGATGACACGGTATAGCACAAATTATTGATTCTTACGTAAGAAGGCACTACTCAATAATTGTTACAAATGAATTACTTGCTTTAGTATTTTATTTTATTGATTTAATAATTCTTTGCGTTGATATTTCATATTATCGTTGTTTTTAATAATTGTCACCACACAAAGATTTTTTCCATTATCGAAAGCAATAATTCATATTATCCTAATAATATTATTAGATAACATTATTGGCAATATCTAAAAAGTTACATCTAAGGAGATGTTTGGTCACCTAATTATGCGCCAAGAAGGAGAAATTCTTATTGAAAGCCCCTCTTTCTAGAACCGCGCTCGGTTGTCATTATTGTGATTCTCATAATATTATTTGTGAATAATTAATTATTGATTTATATGATAAGGAAAATATTCATTTTATGTGGATATAGATGGAGAAAAAATTTTAAAGTGACAATTGTTGAAAATCGATATTTTATCTTTTCTGATAAAATAATATTTTATTATATTATTATAATACAATAATGGTGATATTTTTACAATGAATGTGGGATATATGAGTATATGAGGATGAAGAGTATTTTTGTTGTAAAAGTTGTTTAAAACATGTTAAACATGTTGGTGGACCCATTTCTTGACTGAAATTTGATTATAGCCTGTAAAATCGTCCGTATGTGGATTTCGGTCAATATTTGTTTGGAATTTGGAAAAACTTTCTTCTGCAAAGTTGTAGAGAATTTAATTTCCTATAAAAATGTGCGAGATTCGAATTTTCTGATAAAAGGGATATTTATTATGAATTATTGAAGTTCTGAAGTTCCGAAATAATTGATTTTTGGAAGTTTTAATTATTTTAATATGAAAAATGTTTTTGGTCATTATTGTGGGTCTTGCATGTGATGTAAATGGCTAAGTTCAGATCTAAGAAAGTGGGCGTAAGAAATTTGATTATATGTATTAATATTATATTAAATTTTCTGCTTTGGTGTTCTAAGCAATTTCCTATAAATAGGTGCTTAGGTTAGAATTGAAAATCACACCAGAAACTGAAGTTTTCTCTCTATTTCTCTCTCTATATTATCGAGTGGATTCTTGTGAGTATTTTGATATCTTGAGTGTTGCTATACGGTGCAAGTTCGTTCAGCGTTATTCCAGTCAGAAGTACTGCTCTTTGGGGTAAGGGATAGTAAGAGATAGTAAAGGATTTTAAGGGATTGAAAGGGATGTTATTTTCTTCGTAAGTGATATTATTTCTTCAATATCATTATGTTGAAATATTGGTTTGAACTTTTTATCAAATTTGGAACTTTCTCATGTCGGGGTTACTATTCATGAGTAACTATTCATGAGTTACTATTCACGAGTTACTATTCATGATTTACTATTGACAAGTTACTATTCACAATGAGTTACTATTCATGAGTTACTATTCACAGGTACTATTCACTACAAAATTGGTTTCTTTTTCTAACCAAATTATAGTTGATTTATGAATATTACTTTGGAGATTAAAACTATGTATTGATTATATTGATTTTATTATCATATATAATATTTTTATAACCCTGATGTTGAAATTCTCTTTCACTGGAGTGTAAAGATGGGTAAATTATTGGTATGATCATGACTAGGGTTCTCTTTGGCGATGGTGAAAAGTTGAATTGTGATTTGGTATGATCATGACCATTGAATTTATAATTGAATATCTTTAGCTTAAGTGCAAAGGTGAATTGATCAACATGGTTATAATTATTGTTTATATAAATTCTGAAATGATTATATATTTCTTTGAGATATTAATATATTTGGCCTGTAGTGCAAATATGAACTGTTGATGAATATATTTGGCATGTAGTGCAAATATGAACTGTTGAGGAATATCTTTGGCATGTAGTGCAAAGATGAATTATTGATGAATATCTTTGTCCTGTAGTGCAAAGATGACTTGTTGTTGAATATCTTTGGCCCGTAGTGCAAAGATGACCTGTTGTTAAATATCTTTGGCCTGTAGTGCAAAGATGACCTGTTGTTGAATATCTTTGGCCTATAGTGCAAAGATGACATGTTGTTGAATATCTTTGGCCCGTAGTGCAAAGATGAATTTATTATTATGATTATGAACAAGAACTGTGATTTGGTATAACCATGATCTTTGATGTTTTAGGTAAAGACAGGTGATGAAAATTATCTTTGCCCTAGATGAGAAGATGAATTTAGAACCACAATTATGATTATGAGTAATTCATATGAATGTGGACAGGAACTGTTGATTGATGTTACAGGGATAAAACATTGTTGGTGGACTTTTAACATGGAGAAGATAATAAACTTTATGGTCTATTTGACTCTTCTAATGGATTGGTCGTTCCGCTGCAACTATGGTTGGAAAGTTTTATCATCTACCATATGTTCTAAATCTCTGATTTATTACTGTTGAAGGCTATTGATAATTTATTTATCTTTAGTCATGATATTCTTTACTGAGCTAGTTGTGCTCACCCTTTTGCTTCACAATTCCTTTCGTGTAATAAAAGTGTAGCTAGGAAAGCCCGAGGGAATAACGAGGGAATAGAACGGTGGTCTATAGATGTTGAGGTGAGGTGAATTTTAACTTGAAGGGTGTTTTGCCACTATCATACAAGATGTCTAATGACATACAACCTCGTGTCATCATAAGACAGGGTTGTGCTCATCCACTTGCTGAGTATATTTACAAGCACTACCTATATAATCTTGGTGTTTGTTTGGAGTATAATACCTAATTAGAGACAATGGAGATAATTATATGTCAAGAGAAGACTCACCATTGGGAAGAATAAGATAGTAATCTTCTCATTTTTCTTTGGGGTCTATTGGGTCAACCAAGGATAATTCTGTGGCCATATGATATCTATCATAACTTAGACGCATTGCCTCCCATGTACGAAGGTTTTCTTGAGCACTTCCCAAAAGATTCTAATTTCTAAAACAGTTTTCGACTATACCTTTATGTAAGGTGTCATTATGAGGTGCTGTCCACGGTTGGGGTTGTCGCATTTGGTATCAGAGCTATAAGTAAAGAGCCCCGAGCCTCTTGCTGGTGACTTCCTGTTGATGTGGGATGCACCAAAGCCACACTCTTCTTAGTGGACGCCGTTCTGTGGTGGCAAACTGATAGGTACCACTGTGAGGTGCTGACACAAGTTTGTGTCCAAAGTCACAGTTGGTATCAGAGCAGGGATATGATCTCTGGCGGAGATCAGGGAATAGAACTAGGAGGGGAGAGATGAGTAAATCCTTCGCTAGTGTGTCCTACCTAAGCTTATTTGTTGGTCGATCCATAATATCGGGATATTATGTGATATGTTAATTTGTTAAATTAACCTTTATTTTTGAAGTCAGATTCTAGAATGATATCCAAAATACGGGGAGATGAGCAATGGAGAAATCATGATGACAGGAAAGATGGAATCAAATGAAAGCAAGGTATTCTCAACTCTTTGAAATACCAGTGCGTCGATTTCGAGGACGAAATTTCATAAGGAGGGAGATTGTAAGACCCTCAATTTTATGAAATAAAAGTATTCAATTTTTTTATAATTATTATTCAGGTAGATGGTTAAATTGATAAAAGTTTAAAGTTAAGGGTGTTATATGAATTTTTTAAAATAAGCAAGTGGTTATAAAATATTCTTTTCGTCGGGGAATATTCGTTTGGTCGTGGAATATTCTTTACGTTTGGGAATATTATTAATGCAATATTGCCTTGACCATTTGTGGGCCGCATAAATGTAATAACCGTCGGATGAAGAAAACGAAAAAAGGAGTTTTTATAAATAACGGCGTGAATTCTACTGCGTTAACACTTGTTGGAATACCCTATGGTTAAAATACAATAATGCGTTGTTGCACAAGAAGATACTGCAGTATTGAACCAATTATTGATTCTTATGTAAGAAGGCACTACTCAATAATTGTTACGATAATTATTGCTTAGATATTTTATTTTATTGATTTAATAATTCTTTGCGTTGATATTTCATATTCTTGTTGTTTTAATAATTGTCACTACACAGTATTTTCCATTATCGAAGTAATAAGTCATATTATCTGAATAATATTATTAGATAACATTGTTGGCAATGTCTATAAAGTTCTGTCTAAGGAGAGGTTTGGTCACCTAATTGCGCGCTAGTAAGGAGAAATTCTTATTGAAAAGCCCCCTCTTTCCTGGGAACTGCCTGGTTGTCATTATTGTGATTCTGTAATATTATTTGTGAATAATTAATTATTGATTTATATGATAAGGAAAATATTCATTTTATGTGGATATAGATGGAGAAAATTTTTAAAGTGACAATTGTTGAAAATCGATATTTTATCTTTTCTGATAAAATAATATTTTATTATATTATTATAATATAATAATGGTGATATTTTTACAATGAATGTGGGATATATGATGAGGAGGAAGAATATTTTTGTTGTAAAAGTTGTTTAAAACACGTTAAACATGTTGGTGGACCCATTTCTTGACTGAAATTTGATTATACACTGTAAAATTGTCCGTATGTGGATTTCGGTCAATTGTTTTTTGGAATTAAGAAAAACTTTCTTCTGCAAAGTTGTAGAGAATTGAATTTCCTATAAAAATAAGCGAGATTCGAATTTTCTGATAAAAGGGCTATTTATTATGAATTATTGAAGTTCTGAAATAATTGATTTTTGGAAGTTTTAATTATTTTTAATATGAAAAACGTTTTTGGTCATTATTGTGGGTCTTGCATGTGATGTAAATGGCTGATTTCAGATCTAAGAAAGTGGGCGTAAGAAATTTGATTATATATATATATATATATTAATATTATATTAAATTTTCTGCTTTGGTGTTCTAAGCAATTTCCTATAAATAGGTGCTTAGGTTAGAATTGAAAATCACACCAGAAACTGAAGTTTCTCTCTCTATATTATCGAGTGGATTCTTGTGAGTATTTTGATATCTTGAGTGTTGCTATACGGTGCAAGTTCGTTCAGCGTTATTCCAGTCAGAAGTACTACTCTTTGAGATAAGGGATAGTACGGGATTTTAAGGGATTGAAAGGGATGTTATTTTCTTCGTAAGTGATATTATTTATTCAATATCATTATGTTGAAATATTGATTTGAATTTTTTATCAAATTTGGAACTTTTTCATGTCGGGGTTACTATTCATGAGTTACTATTCATGAGTTACTATTCACGATTTACTATTCACGAGTTACTATTCACGATGGGTTACTATTCATGAGTTACTATTCACGGATACTATTCACTACAAAATTGGTTTCTTTTTCTAACCAAATTATAGTTGATTTATGAATATTACTCTGGAGAATAAAACTATGTATTGATTATATTGATTTTATTATCATATATAACATTTTTATAATCCTGATGTTGAAATTCTCTTTCACTAGAGTGTAAAGATGGGTAGATTATTGGTATAATCATGACTAGGGTTCTCTTTGGCCAGTAGTGAGAAGTTGAATTGTGACTGGTATGATCATGACCATTGAATTTATAATTGAATATCTTTAGCTTAAGTGCAAAGGTGAATTGATCAACATGGTTATAATTATTGTTTATATAAATTCTGAAATGATTATATATTTCTTTGAGATATTAATATATTTGGCCTGTAGTGCAAATATGAACTTTTGATGAATATATTTGGCATGTAGTGCAAATATGAACTGTTGAGGAATATCTTTGGCATGTAGTGCAAAGATGAATTATTGATGAATATCTTTGTCCTGTAGTGCAAAGATGACTTGTTGTTGAATATCTTTGGCCCGTAGTGCAAAGATGACCTGTTGTTGAATATCTTTGGCCTGTAGTGCAAAGATGACCTGTTGTTGAATATCTTTGGCCTGTAGTGCAAAGATGACATGTTGTTGAATATCTTTGGCCAGTGAGTGCAAAGATGAATTTATTATTATGATTATGAACAAGAACTGTGATTTGGTATAACCATGATCTTTGATGTTTTAGGTAAAGACAATGATGAAAATTATCTTTGCCCTAGATGAGAAGATGAATTTAGAACCACAATTATGATTATGAGTAATTCATATGAATGTGGACAGGAACTGTTGATTGATGTTACAGGGATAAAACATTGTTGGTGGACTTTTAACATGGAGAAGATAATAAACTTTATGGTCTATTTGACTCTTCTAATGGATTGGTCGTTCCGCTGCAACTATGGTTGGAAAGTTTTATCATCTACCATATGTTCTAAATCTCTGATTTATTACTGTTGAAGGCTATTGATAATTTATTTATCTTTAGTCATGATATTCTTTCTTGAGCTAGTTGTGCTCACCCTTTTTCTTTCACAATTCCTTTCGTGTAATAAAAGTGTAAATTTGGACAAGCGAGGAATAACAGGGGAATAGAACGGTGGTCTATAGATGTTGAGGGTGAGGTGAATTTAACTTGGAAGGGTGTTTTGCCACTATCATACAAGATGTCTAATGACATACAACCTCATGTCATCATAAGACAGGGTTGTGCTCATCCACTTGCTGAGTATATTTACAAGCACTACCTATATAATCTTGGTATTTGTTTGGAGTATAATACCCAATTAGAGACAGTGGAGATAATGATATGTCAAGAGAAGACTCACCATTGGGAAGAATATGATAGTAATCTTCTCGTTTTTCTTTGGGGTCTATTGGGTCAACCAAGGATAATTCTGTGGCCATATGATATCTATCATAACTTAGACGCATTGCCTCCCATGTACGAAGGTTTCCTTGAGCACTTCCCAAAGATTATAATTTCTAAAACAGTTTTCGACTATACCTTTATGTAAGGTGTCATTATGAGGTGCTGTCCACGGTTGGGACATGAGTCACAGTTGGTATATATTTGTATTTAAACTCATAGTTTAAGTGTTGTCGTATCTTGCACGACAATTGTATTAATAAAGTTGTAGTTGTTTTCTGTACCATGTATTTGGCGACTCAGAATGGGTTGGATGGAATGGACCTATTTTGGGGGCGTCACAACTAATGTTGTAATAATTAAATAAAACAGAGTGACTTCTCATATAAGCATCAATAATCAAAGATATTATACAATACCGTGTGCTACTATGCAACCACGTGTATTACTGTACTTTTATCACCGGGTATTTAAATATTTAACGGTAAAACTTTTGCCGTTATTGTAAGGCCCCAACTTTTATGAATAAATATTAATTTTCTCAAAATTTATTTTTGAATATTATTGTGTGGAGTTTGATATAATGTTATAATTGTGGGTAATATTTACAAATTTTGTAAAGTAAGCAAGTGGTTATAAAATATTCGATTGGTCGAGGAATATTCTTTTTGTCGGGGAATATTCGTACGACGGCATGATCATTGGTGGACCCCACAACATAATTATTGTCGGAGTTAGAAAATGACAGAAATATCTTTTTATAAAAATAACGGCGAAAGTTTTACCATTAACTGTTGAAATATCCGGTGGTAAAGTAATAGAATACGCTGGCGTGGTTGCATAGTAGCATTACCAGATTGTATCAGATATCTTGGATTATTGATGCTTACATAAGAAGTCACTACTCAATAATTATTACAGTAATTACTGTTCAATATTTTATTTTATTGTTTCAATGATTGATACGTTGATATTTTATATTATTGATTCAATAATTGTCATTACACAGTATTTCAAATTATCAAATCAATAATTCATATTATTTGAATAATATTATTATTTGCATTATTGACAATGTCTAGAAAGTTCTATCGAGGAAAGGAGTTTGGTCACCTAATTACGCGCCAATAGGGAGAAATCCTTATCGGAAAGCCCCCTCTTTCTTGGGAACGACCTGGTTGTCAATATTATAATTTTGTAATATTATTTGTGAATAATTAATTGTTGATATATATGATAAGAAAATATTTATTCAATGTGGATTTAAACTGAGGAATTTTTAGCATGTGACATTTGTTGAAAGTTGGTATTTTATCTTTTTCGATAAAATAATTTATTCAAATATATTATTATAATATTACATTATAGTAGTATGATGTGATTATATAATAGTACATTTTTTATAATTTGAATGGTAACATTATTATAGTAAATTCATGGTATAAAAGTAAAATGAGGTGGAAGAGAATAAATTGAATCTGAATTCATATGATGTAAGCGATGATGTCATCAGACGATGAGGTAAGCTATGATGTCATCGGACGATGATGTAAGCAATGATGTAATATGATCGATGATGTAAGAGATGATGTCATAAATTATGGAAAAAAGACTATTTTACCCTTACTCTGCCAAGCCTATAAATAGAAGCTTATTTCTTCATTATTTTTCACCAATTCATTCAAGCTATAGAAAAAGAAAGTATAGAGAGAATAAGAGAGAAAGAAGAAGAGTATTCTGTTACTACACTATTATAGTATCCAATCTCCTACTAAGGTAAGGGGTATTATTTCTTTCGTATTCGTAAGTGATATTATTCTTGTTCAATATTCGTAAGAAATAATATTTTCTTCCATACTCTGTAGTATGTAAGTAATATTATTTCATTTCATATTTCTAATTCTACACTTATGTTGATAAGTATTGCTTTTATACTCCATGAAATTAGTAGAATATCCTTGATATTTGCACTTCATCCAGTATCTTTTCATGAAAATATTATTCTGAGCATTCTTGATAATTTTTAATCTTTTCATGTCGGGTACTATTCATGGGTTACTATTCCCGAAGTACTATTCATGAGATATTATTCACTCAGTTACTATTCACGAGGTACTATTCATGACAAAAATTAATTTCTTTTCTGTCCAAATTATTTTTGATACAATATTATTCTTGAATTTTACTTCACAAAGAAGTATCATGTTGACAATTTGGACATTATTGAATTCTGAATAAATTGAATTATAAATCTTTAAAATTTATCCTTGCTCTCATTTAAATTGAATTCTTATACCATTGCCATCATCATTATGCTTATATTGTGATGAAAATCATCTTTGGCCGTAGTGCATAGATGTACTGTTGATTGGTATGATTATGACCATGAATTATTCGGTATAATTGTAATAACCCAATATTTTCAATACAATTAAATAATAAGTTTTTGCATTTAAATTTTTCTTTAAAGGTGGGATTATGTGCAAAGAGAAGTATGTGTATTTATGTGATAAATAAAACTTATTATTACATGAAAATTTATAAATCAATACTTTTTAAGAATTATTGATCATTATAGATTATATTATTATTATAAATTAATTTTCTAATAAAAATATTTAGTATTTATTTTCCATGAAAATATGATTATTATATATATGATATGATTATAGGGATTATTATGATATGTATTTTATTATATTAGTTAAGTTAATTATTTTAACTTAATTAATAAAGGTATATTTGAAGGTTATGTCGGATATGGATTCAAAACCCTAATTCTGGATTTTGAATAAGGAATGAGAATATTAATATAATATTAATTATATTTCATTGATATAAACATGCCTGATATGTGTGTAAGGTTAACGTGTGGAACAGTTATAGTAAAACAGTACAAAACGCTAGCATTACTGATAAACTATAGTACATAAGTCAATTACGACAGTAAGAATTGTTAAGTTGTGTGTTATGTAATTAATGACAATTATTATAGATTTTATGTTAATTAGGTAAACCCTAATTAATATATAGAAATCCTAATTACTAAATTAGAAACCTAATTGCTAAGTTGTAAACCCTAATTATTAATTTAGCAAGCTTAATGGTAATTAGTAAAGTATGAAGTCTAATTTACAAATCCTAGGTGATTAGGAAACCTAATTTAATTAGGGAACCCTAATTTACTTTTTAGAAACTAAGATTCCCATTTTAGCCCTAATTACCAAATCTTAGAAATTGGAGTTATGGAACCTGAGGGTTAAACCCTAAGGGTTAGAATAGATTGCCCACTTTGCCACTAAAAGTAAAAACCAAATGACCAAATTGCCCTTTTGAATATTTTAATGAGGTGGAGTGTAGATCTAGCCCTAGTAAGTGGTTGGTGACCAACTCTAGCTAGCCATGTGCCTATAAGCCAAATATCTCAGCCACTTTAATAATCCAAATGCATTGCATCCATGTTTTATATAAGATCAAGAGAGAGAAAGGTTATTAACTTGCTCATTTTATACACCAATACTCAACTCACTTCTTTCTCACCCAAACCTCCGAAATTACCTTGCTATATCAGTCACAAAACAAGACCCACTATCAGTTATATCAAATAAGAAAGTCAGATTCAAGAATAGTTCAAGAAAGGTAAACCCTAGGCCAAGAAAATTAAATCTTGTATGCTATGTTAGATTTGATGTATGAATGTTTAAATATGTTATATAAGGTGTGAATCAGTGATCTGGGTTGCTAAATAGTGGATCCATAACATTTAAATGCTCGAATCTAAGTTTTTACAAAATTTGGGAAATTTTCAAAAGTGGTCTGACAACCGAATGTCAGACTACATAGGTCTTTATCTGGTTATCATTTTTGTTGTTTAAATGTTTGAACATGTAGTATGCTAGAAGGACTTTGATCTGGACTTGAAATCATACTTAGATCATATGTAGATTTTGTGTTATTAATGGTCAAACCTCGTTGACCAAGCATGACCAACGGGTTTCTGGGTAACCCAGAAACTCATTATCCGAGTCTGACAACGTTTTCAATTGCTTTGATCTGTCAAGTTTGATGTTGGTTGTTGATGTTGTTGTATCCAGCTTGTAGCCTGTAGTATTAACTCTATAACCATGCCTTTATATCACTCAAATCATAAATTGATTGAGAGTAGTGGTTGGTCAAACTAGCCTGGATGAGCACGAACTCGGTTTTCTGGGTAACCCAGAAAACTGATGAACATTGTCTCTGACATGGTTTGATCGGGTTCTAGCTTCTGTTTAAGGTGTAGTTTAACTGATGTTAGGAGTGTTAGATGTACTCTGTCATGTGTACTACAAGTTAGACCAATTAGACCACCATATCATCAACCAGAACCCTAATATAATTAAGCCTCAAATCGCCTTACTGGTCGGTCGACCGGTTTTCGGGTAACCCGAAAACCCGAGGAAGCTCGACGATGAGTTTGATGGCCCAGATCTTCATGCTACGATGCGTTATGACCTAGATTATGATTGATAATGATAGTGTTACATACCTACTGCACGATCAATGTTTAAATAAGCCCAGAAACATAGTAAATTGAAATTTAGGAACGGTCAAAGTAGGACCCTTGCAAAGCCGACTGTCAGTGTTCTTGAGCTCAAGAACACCAACAGTGACAGAAAGTGTCGCTATAGCCTATAGCTATGGTTTCTAATATTTTTATTATCTAATTTCCGGAAAATAATTTAAAAATATAAATACATTCTAAAAATCATTTTAAAATAGTAAATAAATTTTGAATATTATAAAATCAGTTTTAAAAATTATTATAAGTCATTTAAAAATAATATGACTGGTATTTAAAATATCCAGGATAATATTGAACTATATGATAGAGTTTTAAACTTGATAATTGCCCGATAAAGCCGTCGGTACACCGAAATGCTATTGAAATTGATCCGAACATATATAGTTTGACTGTATAAGTATTTGTTTGTGTCTTAATGACTGGTATAACTATGTGACAATGTGATCAGGTTATGTGTTGACTGTAAATAACAGTACTATGTGTTATGATATGTTATTCTAATCAATAGAACAATCTTATAAATGATAGGTCGTTGAATTAGAGATAGAACTAAGTTGTGTAAGCAACAGACCAGGCAAGTTTCTTAATTCTTACTCTTTTATTTGAGTAAGTATCTAAACTATCATTTATGTTGTGCAAGTATCTTTACCCTTGCATTTACTTTATGCAATGGACATGAGTAAGAAAGTTTCAGAATTACATTATCATTGTGTCAGATTATTAACTCTATTGCTATTGATTATGTACTCAAATATTCGTATTCATGCAAGTTCTCGAACTTTATTCGTACATTGTTTATCAGTACAGTATTACTATTAGATTCATATATATTTATTTTGTTCGTAAATTTCTAAGATTGGTTATACAAGTGTCCTCACTTGGATAATTATTGAACATGTTAATGCATACTTAATTATTTCCAATATGTATATCTTAATTGAACGTCGTCTAAGATATTTGTCTCGGCTAGACACAAATTTAAAATATCTTTTGAATATGATAGAACCTTATTGACATCCAACCGAATTGTTTGGTTTGGATTCCCGACTAAGTATGAACATCCCGAACATGGAAAAACCTTTGCGCTTTGGTGAAATATGATGAACGAGAATATCGTTCTGGTATGTAGTATTGATCAATACAGGGCATAACGGGCTGATCACCCCCCCGTGCTTGTAAGTTATGACGGCTCACAGATGAAGTTCTGGTTGACCTTTTTGAAAACTAAAAACTATGTTCATAGTCTATCGACTGTTCTCTATTTATAGTCAGTACGTAGTTTCAAAATTGAAATAAGATTCGTTATGTTGTTTAGTGTTGCTTCAGTACTTCACAACTATTGCTTCGTTGTTGAAGAGTCGTTCAAAGAAAACATTTAATCCTTTCAGCTATTATTTATTGATTGCTATTACTTGCTGGGCACTCAAATGCTCATTCTTGCTTAATTTAAATGTTTTCAGCTATGTATGATCGACCTGAAGGTTCAGGCAAGAACAAAGGGAAAGGAAAGCTAGCAGAATAAGTTTGTCTTATCTTATGTAATAGCTAGACTTAAATAAGATGACAATAAAAAGATTTAAATTTCTCGAAATATTTTTTTGAATATTATGGTGTGGATTTGATATAATGTTATAGTTGTGTGTAATATTTATAAATTTTTGCAAAGTATGCAAGTTGTTATAAAATATTTGTTTGGTCGGGGAATATTCTTTTTATCAGAGAATATCTGTACGACGACATAATCATTGGTGGACCCCACAACGGAAGTATTGTCGTAGTTAGAAAATGACAGAATTATCTTTTTATAAAAATAACGGCGAAAGTGTTCTTACCGTTAAAACCGTTGAACTACCCGGTAGTAAAGAAATGCGATGTCTGGCGTGGTTGCATAATAGCACACACGGTATTGATTTATGATGCTTACGTAAGAAGTCACCCGAGTTATACTCAATTATTGCTACGAGAATTGTTGCATCGTTATCTCTCATATTATTGATTCAATTATTATCACGATATCATCGCATAATATTTATTATTATTAAATCAATAATTGAGACGACAAAGTTATTCATATTATTATTTGCAATATTGACAATGTCTAGAAGTTCTGTCAAGGAGAGGTTTGGTCACCTAATTGCGCACCAATAAGGAGAAATCCTTATCGGAAAGCCCCCTCTTTCCTGGGAACGACCTAGTTGTTAAATATTGTGAATTATAATATTAATGATGAATAAGTTTGTGTTGATTAAGGATGAAATTGATAGTTCCATTGTGTTGGAATTATTAGTGTTAGTGGAAATTGACATTTATTTCGATAATAATTGATGTCTGGAGGTTATATTGACCAATCGGGTAATTAATCGGATAAGTGAGCAGTTAATTGCTATTGATTCACATGATTATAACTATTTGTTCACATGTGTGTACTATTTATTCACATTCATTTATTATTAGGGGAGTTGGTGTAAGATTGATAATACTTTCATAACTAAGTTAAAAATGGAGGTATAGATGGAGGTACTATACTGTAATTCGTATTTTCACATGTCTAGAACTATTGATTCACATGATTTACTATTAGGGGAGGTGGTGCAAGTTTGATAATTCTTGCAGGACCAAATTAAAAATGAAGGAAAAGAGGAATGTATTATACTGTAATATTTCGAGCCCCAAAATGTGTAATTATTGAAACTATATTTTCCTATAAATAGAAGCTTATTCCTTCATTATTTTTCACCAATTCACTAAAGTTATAGAGCAATTATTATAGAGAGAAATTATAGAGAAAAAGAAGAAGAGAAGTCTGCTACCTCACTATTCCAATATCAAATCTTCTTTTGAGGTAAGGGGTATTATTTCTTTCGTATTCATGAAGAGAGCTTCTGTTATTCCATTCTTTATTATTATGTTGGAATAACCTGTCTATGCAAAGTACCACATACATGGTGAAATTCTTACATTATTCCATTCTTTATTATTATGTTGGAATAACTTTTCTGCTCATCGAAGTACCTCATACATGGTGAAATTCTTACATTATTCTATTCTTTATTATTTTGTTGAAATATCACCGCCTGTCGCTAATTACGCATGACTGGTTCCATTCTTTATTATTCTATTGGAATATCATATGCGTGCGTATTACGCATGACTTTAGTTCCATTATTTATTATTACTGTTGGGAATAACTTTTATGCTGTATGCGGTCTATCGCATGCTGGTGAATTCTTCTCATTATTCCATTATTTATTATTCATTGGGAATAACTTTTCTGCATGCGGTCTATCGCATGCACGGTGAATTCTTTTGTTATTCCATTCTTTATTATTACATTGGAATAACTTTGTTTCTTACGCGACTCGCATGCATGGTGAATGACCTTTCGTATTCATTCTTTATTAAATTATAGAAATGATCTGTCTATGTGGATTACCGAATGGCGAATGAAAATCCATTTGCAGTTTCGTATATTCTATTATACTCGTATGAGATATCATTTATTTTATACTCGTCATGAAATATCATTTTATTTGGTATTTTATTTACGAGTTACTATTCACGGGTTACTATTCACCCGGTTACTATTCACTCTAGTATTATTCACTCGGGTATTGAGGGCACTTTTCGTGTCGGACTACTATTCACAAGTTACTATTCACGGGTTACTAATCACCCAAATTACTATTCACCAGAATATTATTCACTCGGGTATTTGAGGTAATTTTTATGTCGGGGTACTATTCACGAGGTACTATTCTTGAAGTACTATTCACGGGGTACTATTTACCCAAAAAATATATTTCTTTTCTGTCCAAATTATTTTTGGTACATGAATATTATTCTTGAATTTTACTCTACAAAGCAGTATCATGTTGACAATTTGGACGTTATTGATTTCTGGATAAATTAAAATATAAATCTTTAAAATTTATCCTTGAACTTGTTTTATTGAATTATTATGTTATTGTCATCATCCTCATGCTTATATTGTTATGAAAGTCATCGTTGGCTTACGTGCAAAGATGGACTTGGTATGATTATGACCAAGGATTATTCGGTATAATCATGACCGTAATGTGACGAATGATGTGGTGAAAGTCCTCATTGGCCTGTAGTTCATTGATGGACAGTTGTTGGTAAGATTATGACCAAGGATTATTCGGTATAATCATGACCGTTGATGATGACATGAATATCCTTGGCCGTGGTGCAAGGATGATTTGATTTTATTTATTAAGCTGAGTCTCAGTGATAAAGTTGATGAAAAACTTTTTAAATCATAGAAGATAGTAGATTTTATGCTCTACTTGACTCTTCTAATGGATTGCTTATTCCGCTGCAGTTGTTGATCTAAAACTTGTTGTTTATTATATTCTATCAGTTGTTATACTGTTGAAGACTAAGGATAATTTATTCTGCATTATCTTAGTCATAATATTTCTTCTTGGGCTAGTTGAGCTCACCCTTTCTTTCATTGTTCTCTTGAGAAATGAGAATATAGTTTGGACGAGTCGGGGAATGGAGTGATGATCCAATTATAAGTGGCTTTAGTAGTCCTCACTATTCTACTAATAATGTGATAATAATTGTAATGAGGACTCCATTGAGTGTGGATATTATCTAGATGACAATATTCTTGTTTAAACTCTCACTATGTGTTTTGTCGTATTTTACACGCATTGTATAATTAAGTTATATTTGAATTTATGTACCATGTATCTGGCGACTCAAGATGGGTGATGTATACCTGTTTTGGGGGCGTCACAATATTTATTATCTATCATGTAATGAAATGTTTTAAAAGTCGCGTACCTGTGATTTAGATAACTCTGATATGTAAATTAAGTTTGATATTTATGGCATTATTATTATTATTATTCCGCTCAAAGAAATGGTATCGTGAAACACTAAATTCGGGTTTCAAGTACTTGAATTTGGGGGCGTCACTGGTTGGTATCAGAGCTTTAAGGTTAGAAACCATAGGTGGGATAGAGCTTAGGCTATAACCTTAGGGAAGAGGTAAACGTTGAAAATATAAATAACTCGTATAGAGTTTTAAGGGAGATGAATTGAATAAATTCATCGTAAAATAAAATAAAAATAACCTGTATAAAACTATTACTTGCTGTGTGTATATATTATATACTAATCTAGATAAATTATGTGTAGATGTCAGGTGGAAAAGGATTAGGATACCTTCGGATCGTAAGGGAGGAGCCAATCTCCATAACCTTGATGATGTGATCATTTTGGAAAATATAGTACCGGACCCAGAAATGGTGGAACTAACAGATAGTGATTCAGACACCGAAGTTGGAGCTGATCAAGCATCAACCGAAGTGCAGAATCTGAGGAACAAGGTTTCTTCTCTGGAAAAGTTGTGGGAAATTGAAAAGCTACTAAATAGTCAATTACGAAAGGCATTAATCAAAACGATGGAAGAACAAGATAAGCTTAAGATCCAAATTGATCAGATGGGAGCCAAGAGCAACATATCGTGTGCAGCTCCGGGCAAGAAGGGGAAAAGAAAAATGGAAGACCGCGAAATAGGAAATTCCGATAATAACCAAGAGGACGCTAACAAAATAGGAAAGTGTACAAACTATGACAAGAAACATGAGGGCGTATGTGACAACCCCAAAATAGGTCCATTCCATCCAACCCATTCTGAGTCACCAAATACACGGTACAGAAAACAATTACAACTTTATTAATACAATTGTCGTGCAAGATACGACAACACTTAAACTGTGAGTTTAAATACAAATATATACCAACTGTGACTCATGTCCCAACCGTGGACAGCACCTCATAATGACACCTTACATAAAGGTATAGTCGAAAACTGTTTTAGAATATCATGACTAAAGATAAATAAATTATCAATAGCCTTCAACAGTAATAAATCAGAGATTTAGAACATATGGTAGATGATAAAACTTTTCAACCATTGTTGCAGCGGAACGAGAAATCCATTAGAAGAGTCAAATAGACCATAAAATCTATTATCTTCTCCATGTTAGTCCATCAACAATGTTTTATCCCTGTAACATTAATCAACAATTCCTATCCACAATCACGTGTATAACTCATAATCGTAATTGTAGTTCTAAATTCCTTTCCTCATCCAGGACAAAGTTAATTTTCATCACCTGAAACATCAAAGATAATGGTTATACCAAATCACAGTTCATGTTCATAATCCTACTAATAAATTCATCTTTGCACTACGGGCCAAAGATATTCATCAACAAGTCATCTTTGCACTACATGCCGAATATATTCAACAACAGGTCATCTTTGTATTACGAGCCAAAGATATTCATCAGAAATCATTCATCTTTGCACTACAGGCCAAAGATATTCAGTTATATCATCATTTAGGACTGAGGATGATGCAAAATATTTTAAAGAAAACGAATCCAGTGAAACAAAAGAACAAATATTAAGGATTTGTACTTTAAACAACCCAAGTTCAAAAATACTTCATAAATAACCAGAGTGGAGTTAAATTCAAGAATGAAGACCAAAACATAGATCCAATAAAAGATAGGAATCATAACAGACAATCTTGGACATAGAGAAGAAAACTTAATTTTTCTATGAATAATGTCGTATTTGTGAATAGTGCCGTATACGTGAATAGTGTTGTATACGTGAATAGTAACTCCGACACCAAAAGATAGAAATTTCACAAAAAACATCATCATGCTTCGTGAATAGTACTCGTGAATAGTAACTCATAAAAAGTAACTCGTGAATAGTAACTCATGAATAGTAACTCATGAATAGTAACCCCGACATGAAAAAGTTTCAAATTTGATAAAAAGTTCAAACCAATATTTCGGCATAATGATATTGAAGAAATAATATCATTTATGAAGAAAATAATCTCCTTACCTCGAAAGAATAGTACTTACATTTGGAATCTTGGATATAGTGCTAAAAGAACTTGCACCGTATAGCAATACTCGAAGTACTAAAATACTCACAAAAATACGCTCGATATATAAAGAGAGAAATAGAGAGAAAACTTCAGTTTTTGGTGTGATTTTCAATTCTAACCTAAGCATCCTATTTATAGGAATATGCTTAGAACACCAAATCAGAAAATTTAATAAAATATTATTATAATTAAATTATAATCCTACGCACACCACACCAGACCAAACTCATCAGCCATTCACCCAAAACAATAACAAAAACATTTTTCAAAATTAAAATATTTTAAACTTCTAAAAATTAATTATTTCGGAACTTCAGAACTTTTATAATTCATAATAAATAGCCCTTTTATCAGAAAATTCGAATCTCCCAAATTTTTATAGGAAATTCAATTCTCTACAACTTTGCAGAAGAAAGTTTTTCCAAATTCCAAACAGAATTTAACCGAAATCCACATACGAACGATTTTACAGGCTATAATCAAATTTCAGTCAAGAAATGGGTCCACCAACATGTTTAACATGTTTTAAAAACCTTTTCCAACAAAAATACTCTTCCTGCTCATATACTCATATATCCCACATTCATTGTAAAAATATCACCATTATTATATTATAATAATATAATAAAATATTATTTTATCAGAAAAGATAAGATAACGATTTTCAACAATTGTCACTTTAAAAATTTTCTCCATCTATATCCACATAAAATGAATATTTTCCTCATCATATAAATAAATAATTAATTATTCACAAATAATATTACAGAATCACAATAATGACAACCAGACAGTTCACAGGAAAGAGGGGGCTTTCCAATAAGAATTTTTCCTTACTGACGCGCAATTAGGTGAGCAAACCTCTCCTTAGACAGAACTTTCTAGACATTGCCAATAATGTTATCTAATAATATTATTCAAATAATATGAATTATTGCTTCGATAATGGAAAATACTGTGTAGTGACAATTATTAAAACAACAGTAATATAAAATATCAACGCAACAATTATTGAATCAATAAAATACTGAACAGTAATTACTGTAACAATTATTGAGTAGTGCCTTCTTACGTAAGATTCAATAATTGGTGCAATACCGTGTGCTACTGTGCAACAACGCGTATTACTGTATTTTAACCACCGGGTATTCCAACAGTGTTAATGTAACAACTACGCCGTTATTTATAAAAACTCCCTTTTGTCGTTTTCTTCATTCGACAGTTATTCTGTTATAGGGCCCACCAATGGTCGCTACTTGGTAAATACGAATATTCCCCAAGCGTAAAGAATATTCCACGACTCAAACGAATATTCCCCGATAGGAATGAGTATTTTATAACCACTTGCATATTTTGAAAAAAATTCATATATCACCCTTAACTTTAACTTTTATCAATTTAACCATTTACTGAATAGTAATTATAAGAAAAATTGAATACTTTTATTTCATAAAATTCGGGTCATACAATCTCCCTCCTTATAAAATTTCGTCCCAAAATTTACGTACTGTATTTCAAAAGTTGAGAATACCTTGCTTTCATTTCTGATTCCATCTTCCATGTCATTATGATTTCTCAATTGGTCATCTCACCTTATATTTGAGATATCATTCTAGAATACGACTTCAAAACAAGGGTTAATTTAACAAATTAACATATCACATAATATCCGATATTATGGCTGACCAACAAATAAGCTTAGGTAGGACACACTAGTGAAGGATTTACTCATCTCTCCCCTCCTATTTATATTCCCCGATCTCCGCCAGAGACCATATCCCTAAGCTTTGATACCAACTGTGACTCATCTCCCAACTATGGAAAACACCTCACAGTGGTACCTATCAGTTTGCCATCGCAGAACGGCGTCCTCTACGGAGAGTCTGGCTTCGGTGCATCCCACACAAGGAAGTCACCAGCGAGAGGCTCGGGGCTCTTTACTTATAGCTCTGATACCAACTGTGACAACCCGAAAATAGGTCCATTCCATCCAACTCATTCTGAGTCGCCAAATACATGGTTCAGAAAATAATTACAACTTTATTAATACAATTGTCGTGCAAGATACGACAACACTTAAACTGTGAGTTTAAATACAAATATATACCAACTGTGACTCATGTCCCAACCGTGGACAGCACCTCATAATGACACCTTACATAAAGGTATAGTCGAAAACTGTTTTAGAAATTAAAATATTTGGGAAGTGCTCAAGGAAACCTTCGTACATGGGAGGCCATGCGTCTAGGTTATGATAGATATCATATGGCCACAGAATTATCCTTGGTTGACCCAATAGACCCCAAAGAAAAATGAGAAGATTACTATCATATTCTTCCCAATGGTGAGTCTTCTCTTGACATATCATTACCTCCACTGTCTCTAATTGGGAATTAAACTCCAAACAAACACCAAGATTATATAGGTAGTGCTCAGTAAATATACTCAAAGAAGTGGATGAGCACAACTGTGTGTCTTATGATGATACGGGTGATATGTCATTAGACATCTTGTATGATAGTGGCAAAACACCCTTCCAAGTTAAATTCACCTCACCCTCAACATCTATAGACCACCGCTTCTATTCCCTGTTATTCCCGGCTTGTCCCAAATTGCACTTTTATTACACGAAAGGAATTGTGAAGCAAAAGGGTGAGCACAACTAGCTCGATAAAGAATATCATGACTAAAGATAAATAAATTATCAATAGCCTTCAACAGTAATAAATCAGAGATTTAGAACATATGGTAGATGATAAAACTTTTCAACCATTGTTGCAGCGGAACGAGAAATCCATTAGAAGAGTCAAATAGACCATAAAATCTATTATCTTCTCCATGTTAAAAGTCCATCAACAATGTTTTATCCCTGTAACATTAATCAACAATTCATATCCAGAATCACGTGTATAACTCATAATCGTAATTGTAGTTCTAAATTCCTTTCCTCATCCAGGAGAAAGTTAATTTTCATCACCTGAAACATCAAAGATCATGGTTATACCAAATCACAGTTCATGTTCATAATCCTACTAATAAATTCATCTTTGCACTACGGACCAAAGATATTCATCAACAAGTCATCTTTGCACTAGAGGCCAAAGATATTCATCAACAAGTCATCTTTGCACTACATGCCAAAGATATTCAACAACAGGTCATCTTTGCATTACAAGCCAAAGATATTCATTAGAAATCATTCATCTTTGCACTACAGGCCAAAGATATTCAATTATATCATCATTTAGGACTGAGGATGATGCAAAATATTTTAAAGAAAACGAATCCAGTGAAACAAAAGAAAAAATATTAAGGATTCGTAGTTTAAACAAACCAAGTTAAAAAATACTTCATAAATAACCAGAGTGGAGTAAAATTCAAGAATGAAGACCAAAACATAGATCCAATCAAAGATAGGAATCATAACAGACAATCTTGGACACAGAGAGAAAAAACTAATTTTTCCGTGAATAATGTCGTATTTGTGAATAGTCTTAGATATCGTGAATAGTGTCGTATATCGTGAATACTAACTCCGACACCAAAAGATAGAAATTTCACAAAAAACATCATCATGCTTCATGAATAGTACTCGTGAATAGTTACTTATGAATAGTAACTCGTGAATAGTAACTCATGAATAGTAACCCCGACATGAAAAAGTTCCAAATTTGATAAAAAGTTCAAACCAATATTTCGGCATAATGATATTGAAGAAATAATATCATTTATGAAGAAAATAATCTCCCTAACCTCAGAAAGAATAATACTTCTGACTAGAATACTAGATATAGTGCTAAAAGAACTTGCACCGTATAGCAATACTCGAAGTACTAAAATACTCACAAAAATACGCTCGATATATAGAGAGAAAAATAGAGAGAATACTTCAGTTTCTGGTGTGATTTTCAATTCTAACCTAAGCATCCTATTTATAGGAAAATGCTTAGAACACCAAAATAGAAAATTTAATAAAATATTATTATAATTAAATTATAATCCTATGCACACCACACCAGACCAAACTCATCAGCCATTCACCCAAAAAAATAACAAAAACGTTTTCAAAATTAAAATATTTTAAACTTCCAAAAATCAATTATTTCGGAACTTCAGAACTTCAATAATTCATAATAAATAGCCATTTTATCAGAAAATTCGAATCTTGCGTGTTTTTATAGGAAATTCAATTCTCTACAACTTTGCAGAAGAAAGTTATTCTAAATTCCAAACATAAATTGATCGAAATCCACATACGGACGATTTTACAGGCTATAATCAAATTTCAGTCAAGAAATGGGTCCACCAACATGTTTAACATGTTTTAAACAACTTTTGCAACAAAAATTTTCTTCCTCCTCATATACTCATATATCCCACATTCATTGTAAAAATATCACCATTATTATATTATAATAATATAATAAAATATTATTTTATCAGAAAAGATAAAATATCGATTTTCAACAATTGTCACTTTAAAAATTTTCTCCATCTATGTCCACATAAAATAAATATTTTCCTCATCATATAAATCAACAATTAATTATTCACAAATAATATTACAGAATCACAATAATGACAACCAGGCAGTTCCCAAGATATAGGGGGCTTTCCAATAAGAATTTCTCTCTTCTTGGCGCGCAATTAGGTGACCAAACCTCTCCTTAGATGTAACTTTCTAGACATTGCCAATAATGTTATCTAATAATATTATTCGAATAATATGAATTATTGCTTCTATAATGGAAAATCTTGTGTAGTGATAATTATTAAAACAACAATAATATAAAATATCAACGCATCAATTATTGAATCAATAAAATCTTTGAATAAGTAATTATTTGTAACAATTATTGAGTAGTGCCTTCTTACGTAAGAATCAATAATTGGTGCAATACTGTGTAGCTTTGTGCAACAACGCGTATTCTTCGTATTTTAACCACCGGGTATTCCAATGAATTATTAACGGTAACAACTACTGTAGTTATTTATAAAAACTCCTTTTGTCATTTTTCTTCATTCGACAGTTATTCTCATTATGGGGCCCACCAATGGCGCTGCTTGTGATAATTTAATATTCCCGATAGGAATGAGTATTTTATAACCACTTGCATATTTTGAAAAAAAATTCATATATCACCCTTAACTTTAACTTTTATGAATTTAACCATTTACTGAATAGTAATTATAAGAAAAATTGAATACTTTTATTTCATAAAATTCGGGGTCATACAATCTCCCCTCCTTATGAAATTTCGTCCCCAAAATTTACGTACCTGGTATTTCGAAAAGTTGAGAATACCTTGCTTTTATTTCAGATTTCATCTTCCCTGTCATCATAATTTCTCCATTGCTCATCTCCTGTATTTCAGATATCATTCTAGAATACAGCTTCAAAACAAGGGTTAATTTAACAAATTAACATATCGCATAATATCCCGATATTATGACTGACCAACAAATAAGCTTAGGTAGGACACACTAGCGAAGGATTTACTCATCTCTCCCCTCCTAGTTATATTCCCCTATCTCCGCCAGAGACCATATCCCTAAGCTCTGATACCAACTGTGACTCATGTCCCAACCATGGACAGCACCTCACAGTGGTACCTATCAGTTTGCCACCGCAGAACAGAGTCCCCTACGGAGAGTCTGGCTTCGGTGCATCCCACACAAGGAAGTCACCAGCGAAAGGCTCGGGGATCTTTACTTATAGCTCTGATACCAACTGTGACAACCGCAAAATAGGTCCATTCCATCCAACCCATTCTGAATCGCCAAATACATGGTACAGAAAACAATTACAACTTTATTAATATAATTGTCGTGCAAGATACGACAACACTTAAACTGTGAGTTTAAAAAAAAATATATACCAACTGTGACTCATGTCCCAACCATGGCTAGCACCTCATAATGACACCTTACATAGAGGTATAGTCGAAAACTGTTTTAGAAATTAAAATCTTTGGGAAGTTCTCAAGGAAACCTTCGTACATGGGAGGCCATGGTACACCGTTGATGCTGAGATGTATGACACATTATACTGTTTATAACGTTAGAGTTACGAGAGACGAGGTCCGAGATTTGACCGAAATGGCGGTTATTCAAAGATATTACTCTGAGAGCGAGAAGGATAGGGAGATTTCGACTCTTCACTCTCGACTGGCAAATGTAGAATGGGATTTGGTCCATGAGAAGGGTCAAACTGAAGATAAGACCGAGGAGATAGAGAAACTGAAGAAGGAACTGAAGGAAACCTCCGAAAGACTAAAAATAGCAGAGGAAGGCTGGGTAAGAGAATCACGTCGAGCTGATCGTGCAGAGGATGATAGTCGTGCAAAGAAAGCGAAGATTGGGGAAACGTACTCTACACTTAACAAGGCAATGAATGAGACCCAAGATCGAGTTTTGAGGTACCCAATCCAGTTCGAGGGACTACCATTGTACATGATGGATCGCAGGACGATGCATCGCATCTTAGAAGAGGAGCGTAGCAAGGCTAATCAGTACCTTGACCGACCGTGATATGATTTATTTAATTATGTGAAGAACTTAATTAGTTTTTAGATGTAAATTCTGACGTGTTTATGAACGAAAGAATATTTGAATATTTTAAATCCTGTGGATTCTTTATTCCAGGATTGTTGATGTAAATAATAGTTATGCTATCGTTTAATGTTAAAACTTTGATTTGACTGCAAATATATCAAGTTGTTTGAGATGATGTGTTAAGTGATATGTTAAATTATTGAGTAATGCCTTAACTATTTAGAGAATAAATAAAGTTCTAATAAGCGTTATTTAACAGAAAAATGCCGCCAAGAAGAAGACAACCACGCCAACCAACTTAGGAAGAGTCAACCAATAATAACAATAACGCCAATGCTAATCCTGTTCAACAGTTAGTTAACTTACTGACTGGAGCAATGAACAATCAACCTCAAGCTCCACCAAACACAATGTTTAAGGACTTCAAGGCGGTGGGACCGCCAGAGTTCAAAGGTTCCATGAACCCAATCGAGGCTTAAACGTGGGTTATGGAAATGGAGAAGGTTTTCGACGTTTCTAGGGTTAGAGAAGACCAAAAGACTGCTTTTACAACGTTTATACTGAAGTCTGAGACTAGCTACTGGTGGCAAGCAAACAAAGTGCGAGGAGGTGAAGGTGTAATTACTTGGGAGAATTTTAAAGAAATGTTTTTAGAGATGTACTTCCCAACTAGCTCGCAGAACCAGATGGAGGTTCAATTTTTGGAACTGAAGCAGGGAAACATGAGTGTACCTGACTACGCAGATAAGTTCAACGAGTTGGCAAGGTTCGCCCCATACCAAGTACACACTGACGAGAGAAAAGCCAGAAGATTCGAACAAGGACTAAAGCCTTGGGTGTACAGCAAGGTATCAATGTTTCCGCTAAACACATTTGTCGGAGTACTGGAAAAGGCCATCCTCGCTGAAGGAGGAAGCGATGCGGTGACCAAGTACAATCAAGATCAAAAGAAGAAGAAGAATGAAGGTGAAATTAATAACAAGGCCAGTGGAAGTGGCACATGAGGTGGAAATTTCAATCAGAAAAAAAGGTGGAACGACAGCTCATCATCGGGGAATCAGCAAGGTAGTCAAAAGAAAAGCATCGAAGCATGCGCGACTTGCGGGAAAGCCCATCTGGGAGTTTGTATGAAAGGAAAAAGAGTGTGTTATAATTGTGGTCAGGAAGGCCACATAGCACCAAACTGTCCAAATCCAAAGAAGGGTGCTTGTTTTACTTGTGGTTCGAAGGACCATCTGGCAAGAGACTGTCCCAAGAAGGGATCGGGAGGGTCAGGATTAGGAGGAAACCGGGGAAATAACAGTGGAAATGCCTTAACCATCACCGGACCAACTGCAACAAACCGACCAACCGCTCGGACTTTCAACATGACGGTGCAAGATGTAGTTCAATCCCGTGATGTGGTGTCAGGTATCATTTCGATCAATAAAGTTAATGCTTACGTATTATTTGATTCGGGTGCTACTTGTTCTATTATATCCGATGATTTTTCCAAGAATTTAGATTTGCCTAAGAATGAATTGGATTACCCCATGAACATAGAAATTGCGAATAGAGAAATAATCCCAGTTAAGTATGTACATAAGAACTGTAGAGTGGATATTAAGGGTAATATCATGAACGTAGATCTTATCCCTATTCGACTTGGGGAATTTGACGTTATTTCGGGAATGGACCGGTTATTCAATTATGGTGTCAGAATTGATTGCCAAAGAAGCGTATTAACCTTATGACTCCATCAAAGGTTGTATTTTATGGTAGCAAGTCGCTGAGACAAGCGAGTTATCGGCGATGATCACGAGCCGGGAAGTTCTTGAGACAAAGTACATGTAGGATACTTAGCTTACATAGTCGACGATCGAAAAGAGAATCCAAAGGTAGAAGAGATCTGATTGTGAGGGACTTAAATCGGACGTATTTCGAGACGATTTGCGGGACTTCCACGGATAGAGGTAGACTTACGTCATCGATTTGGCGCCCGAATCGCTGCTCCAATATCGAAGGCACCATCTTAGAATATGCACCAGGTAGAGATGAAGAAATTAATGGTACAACTACAAGAATTGTTGGACAAGAAGTATATTCAACCGAGCGTATCGCCGTGGGGAGCGCCAGTGTTGTTTGTGAAAAAGAAGGACGGATCGATGCGGCTCTACATTGACTATAGAGAACTGAATAAGGTCACAATTAAGAACAAATATCCATTACCGAGGATCGACGACCTGTTTGATCAATTGAAGGGAGCGAGATACTTTTCTAAGATAGACTTGAGAAGCGGTTATCATCAACTGAAGGTGAGGCCAGAGGATGTACCGAAGACAGCGTTCAGAACGCGATACAGTCACTACGAATTTTTAGTAATGTCGTTTGGTCTAATGAATGCTCCTGCAGCATTTATGGGACTAATGAATGGTGTGTTCAAGCCGTTTTTGGATAAGTTCGTAGTGGTATTTATAGATAACATTTTGGTATATTCCAAAACCAAAGAAGAATACGAAGAACATTTGAGGTTAGCGTTGAAAGTATTGAGAAGGGAGAAGTTGTACGCTAAATTTTCGAAATGCGAATTCTGGATCGAGCGAGTGAAATTTCTTGGTCATGTGATTGATAAAAATGGAATTTCGGTAGATCCATCAAAAGTCAAAGCCGTGATTAACTGGGATCAGCCGAGAACGCCGTCAGTAGTATGAAGTTTCTTTGGATTAGCAGGATATTATAGAAGATTCATACAAGACTTTTCCAAGATCTCAACTCTGTTAACGAATTTAACTCGTAAAGCTATGAAATTTGTTTGGACGGAGAAGTGTGAGGAGAGCTTTCAAGAATTGAAGAAGAGATTGAGTACGACACCTGTGTTATCCCTTCCGGATGATACAGAAAATTTTGTTATTTATAGTGATACGTCGCATAAAGGACTTGGTTGTGTGCTGATGAAAAACGGTAAAGTCATTGCGTATGCATCACGACAATTGAAATATTACGAGAAAGGATATCCGACCCATGACTTAGAGTTAGCTACAGTTGTTTTTGCTTTAAAAATTTGGAGGCACTACCTCTACGGGGAGAAGTGTGAAATATATACGGACCATAAGAGTTCAAATATATTTTCACCACGAAGGATTTGAATATCGTCAAAGAAGGTGGTTGGAGTTAATTAAGGACTACGATTGTGAGATTTTATACCATCCGGAAAAGCAAATGTGGTTGCCGACGCCTTAAGTAGAAAGGGTCGTGAGAAATTGATGATGTTAACTGCTCAAGAGGAGCTAATTTCAGAAATGGAGAAACTGGAGTTAGAGGTGAAATATCCTATAGAAATTGATGAGAAGCTATTTCAGATGCAATCTGGTACAACCCTACTGGATAAAGTTAATGAGGCTCAGCTTCAAGACGAAGAATGTAAAAAGGTGACAAAGAAGATATCTGAAGGAACTGAACCGAGATTTAAGATGGATAAGGAAGTAATACTGAGATTTGAGAGTAGAATTTGGGTTCCGCCAATACAAGAGATTAAGGAAGAAATTTTGAGCGAGGATCATAGTTCACGATAGTCGATTCACCCTAGTAGTACCAAAATGTACCAAGATCTTCGACAACATTTTTGGTGGCCAAATTTAAAACGAGATGTTGCAGAATGTGTTGCCAAGTGTCTTACCTGTCAGAAAGTGAAAGCAGAACATCAAAGACCAAATGGGTTGCTACAACCGTTAGAAATCCCAGAATGGAAATGGGAATATATCACAATGGACTTCGTGGTTAGCCTTCCGACGACTCAGAAAGGCTACGACGCAGTATGGGTTATCGTTGACCGATTGACAAAATCTGCACACTTCCTTCCGATCAAAATAAGATTCAACTTAGATCAGTTGGCGAGGCTATACGTAAAAGAGATTGTTTCGAGGCACGGAGTGCCTATGTCAATTATTTCAGATAGGGATCCGCGCTTTATATCAAATTTCTGGAAACGTCTTCAGGAATGCATGGGTACGCAATTGCGAGTGAGTATAGCTTATCACCCTCAAATAGACGAACAGAGCGAACGAACAATTCAAACGTTAGAAGATATGCTAAGAGCCCGTGTGATGGACTTCAAAGGAAATTGGGATGATCACCTACCGTTAGTAGAGTTTGGCTACAATAACAGTTACCACGCTAGTATTGGCATGCCGCCTTACGAAGCGTTATACGACAAAAAGTGCAGAACTCCGCTTTACTGGGATGAAGTTGGTGAAAGACAATTGCTAGGACCAGAATTGGTACAGCAGACGACAAAAATAGTCAAAGTGATCCGAGCACGACTGGTAGCGGGTCAAGATCGACAAAAGAAATACGCTAATCCACATCGTAAAAATATCGAGTTTGAATCAGGAAGTTATGTTTTCTTGAAGGTCTCTCCCTGGAAGGGGAAGATCAGGTTCGAAAAGAAAGGGAAATTGAGCCCAAGATTTATTGGACCCTTTGAAGTATTGCGTAGAATCAGAGAAGTCACGTACGAGGTAGCCTTACCTCCATCACTCGAGAATGTCCACAACGTCTTCCATGTTTCTGTGTTACGCCCCTACAAGGCCGATTACAATCATGTAATTGAATACGAACCCTTGCATTTTGAAAAAGACTTATCTTACGAAGAAATTCCTGTCCAAATTGTCGACCGAAAAGAACAAGTTCTCAGAAATAAAGTTATACCTTACATTAAGGTAATTTGGAGGAACCACAACGCCAAGAAGCTACGTGGGAACTCGAAGAGAATATGATGAAGAATTACTCTCATTTATTTACTTAATTATTTGAAAGCGATTACGGGGATGAATCTTTGTAAGGGGGAGAATGTAGCAGGTCAAATTTATTGAGTCGTGATTAGGGGACGAGAATCCTTTTAAGGGGAAAAGATGTGACTTGACGAGATTTTTGTAAATTAATTTTAATATTTATTGAATTAAATAAATATTTTTCGATGATTTAATTATTGGATTAAATAATTATTTGATGCAATTGTGGTAGATTAATTTAATTATGTGTTACATTTATTAAATTAATGTAGAGAATATTATTATTCAAGTATGTATTTATGTGAGCTTATTGAATTAAATGAAATATTTAACTAAGCATGATGTTATTTTAATTAATTTAATTATTAATTAGAGAGTTAATAATTTGACATTAATTATTAATGAGAAATTTAATTATGTGACTATGTGAATTTATGAGAAATTATTATATTTTATTTAAAGTAAATTAAATAAAATATTGGAGTTATTTTATAAGGAGTGTGACATTAATTAAACTACGATTATAAAGAAGTTTATCAAATTAAATGAGAATGAATTATATTGAATAGCCAAACAAGGCCTTAGTAGTAGTGGTGAGGCGATTAACCACGAATTGGTTAACTGATTGGCAACTACGCCGATTTATAAAATATATCGTATTCTTTTATTTCATTTTCTTGAATTTGATAAAACTAGTTAGAGAGAATCTGATAATTGTTGAGGAGAATTGTGAGTCAGTGATTGAAGAAGGAATTGAGAAGGAATTCATCTCCTATTAAAATCAACACTACGCTTTGGGTAATTCTATCCAACCCAATTCTTACTTTACGTCTTTTAAAGTTTTCCTAAACATGGCTTAAGTCCTCTGTAAAGTTTATGTATTTGTATGGGGTAACAATTATGTGTATATATGTAATAATTCGAGTAGCATAACATATCTTATATATATTGTATATGATTCCATATCATAAGTTTCATAATACTATGAATTGCTATTTCAAAAATTTCCAGAGTTTGGGTTATGGCCATATGGCCTTATACGTGATAATTCATGTGTTGATCATATATTATCCCTAAATTTTATACTCGTTTATTATTATGCATGTTGATACGAAGAGACCAAACCTTAAATGAACTCGGATTCGATTGTTATAACTTGATCCAGTAGTGTTAAATTTTATGTTTTTTTTTGTTCAAAATCATTAAGAACACAAAGAACATTACAATTTGCATATTTTAATTCTGTAATTATGTGTTTAATGGGTTAAAATCAGTCTTTAGATGTTGAGTAATGTTTGTATACGAATTATATCATGTGGGTATGTCTAAATTCAAGTAGAAATTAAGAAATTGGTAGAAATTGGCATGTTCTGCGATTTTTTCATGAATCGCCATTTCAGATGTCTGATACACCGCCGCAAGCAAATATTGCCAATTTTGTCTATTTCATGTATGCAATACAAAGAGTCCAATACAATATACTCTCCGAAAAAGTTCGAAATGTAATTTTTAAAATGTTTAAGTCTAACAATGTGTTAGTAAATTAATTTAATGAACATGTAAACATTTTAGAAGTATAATGAGATGTTAAAATAGTTGTTTAACATGTAAATAACATAATTGCATGTGGATTGAATTATTGAATACATAATTAGCTTGATATTCATGAAGTACAAATTATATGACAACGTGGTAATTTGACTAAGTATAGTCAATAATCAAAGTTGACAAAGAGAATGAGTTTATAATGATTAGTTAAGTTATAATTAACTGGTATTGTGAATGTGAATGGTATGTAGGATTAAATTCAAAGAACGTGATTAGTTAAAGTGTAATCTACGCACGAGGCAAGTTTCCTAACCCTACTTGTCATTATTGTTCAAGTTTATTAGTTATCTTGAGTAAATTATCATTACTATTATTCAAGTTCAAATGTTATATTAAAGATTGATTATCTTTTCAAAGCATGATTCAGTTATACAATAATTGTCTTATTGTATACTTCTTGAGATTATTATTCAAATCGAATATCAATATTGTTGAACCTTATTAGACTAGTGAACTTTATTGATTCAACTAGTCCTTAGTTGATGAACGTTCTAAATTTCTGAACCCTTATTGAATTATCCAAACCAAACTTCCTTTGGTGCGGACTCGAATGTCAAACCGAGATGAACAACCCCTGCAAAGGGATTTACTTATCTTAAGTTAAGCGTTAAGATATTGTGCATGATGATGGTACTAAGGGTGATCCCCCTAAGTACAGTAGGAAGGTCCATAGTCTTATGACTGTTAAAGGTTTTAAGTATAACCCTTGATAACCTAGTACATAGTTCAAGGTCTTATGACCCTCAGAATTCTTTTAATTCTTGTTATTCATTCTTGATTCAAAAGTTGAGCTTTCATTCAGATGTCTTTGATTTATTCGCATGTTATTATACTGTTATTTCATTATTATACTTGTGGGCAATAGTGCTGACTCTTGCTTAATAATAACATTGTAGTTAAGAACGAAAGAACTGATGAACCTTCCACTAGTAAAGGCAAAGGCAAAGTTAGCAAGTGATGAAGAATTGTTGTTTATATGATGATGTATTTTGCTTAAGACTTGATTTAATGATGTTGTTTAAGACTTATTTGTTTATGATTCTGCACAGATGTTTAAGGTTAGTTTAACCTGGGATTGTATTATTATTATTCAGATGTTGTAACCCTTAAAGGGAAGATTTTTATTCTATCTATTGCATGGTTTGCATTTATTATGGGTAGATAGATAGATGATATTTGTCTGAAGAACACCAAATCCAGGTGGAATCGAAGTACCCATTTGGGGGTGTCACAAGTTGGTATCAAAGCCAGGTTATGAACCTTAGGTGGGAGAACAACCTTAGGTAGTAGCCTTATAGAAAGAAGATAGTGATGGAAAACTCTTATCGAGTTATAAGAAATGAATTTATGTAATTCATTGAAGATAATAAAAGACCTTATGTGTTTATGTGTTAAAGTATAAATAGATGATACGACTTTAGTAACTAAAACTTAAAATTTTGTTGTCGGGGATGTCGAATGTTGGAGAAGCTAGTCAAGCTAGGGAGGAAGAACCCCGAGCACTTATAGTACCTCTTGAGGAGAGAACCCCGTGTACCTATAGTAAGCGGAGAGAGAAGCCCCAAGACATTCATGTCGTTAGGGAGCAAATTGGTGCGAGAGGAATCATCTCCATTGATCACCGTTGTTGGTCGGGAGCATGAACACGAGGCCGATCTGAGGAGGATCCTGAGGAGGAATTTGTTGAGGAAGAGGAAGAGGAAGAAGAGGAGTTACCACGGTACACCGTTGATGTTGAGATGTATGACACGTTATACGACCGTAACGTGGAGTTACGAGACGAGGTCCATGATACACCGTTGAGTGTCTTAGTGGTAAGTTCGTGTGCTATAAGTGTGGGAAGGAGGGACATATCTCCCCTAACTGCCCCAATCCTAGGACGAACAATAGGTGTTTTCTGTGTGGATCAATGGAACATAAGGTAAAGGACTGCCCGAAAATGAGAATGGATGCAGGAAGCATGAATACGGGGAAGGGCAGCGGAACACTTGCGATAACGGGACCAACTTCAACAAAATCAACCGCAAGAGTCTTCAACATAACGGTTCAGGATACCGTAGTAGCCGAGGATGGAATTTCAGGTATTATTCGGATAAATTTTATTTTCTTATATATGATTTTATTTTATTTTTGTTATAGAGAAATTTGAGTTTTGTTAGAAATCAAATTTTCATATGATCAGATAGACAAGTTTTATGTTAAATAGTTAAAGAACAGTTCGATCGAATCTGATCGAGATCTACTTCTGGGGACGGAATCCTTATAAGGGAGGGTGGATGTTATAACCCAATATTTTCAATATAATTAAACAATAATTTTTGCATTTAAATTTTTCTTTAAAGGTGGGATTACGTGCAAAGAGAAGTATGTGTATTTATGTGATAAATAAAACTTATTATTACATGAATAATTGTAAATAAATTCTTTTTAAGAATTATTGATCATTATATATTATATTATTATTATAAATTAATTTAGTAATAAAAAATATTTATTATTTATTTTCTATGAAAATATGATTATTATATATATGATATGATTATAAGGATTATTATGATATGTATTTTATTATATTAGTTAAGTTAATTATTTTAACTTAATTAATAAAGGTATATTTGAAGGTTATGTGGGATATGGATTCAAAACCCTAATTCTGGATTTTAAATAAGGAATGAGAATATTAATATAATATTAATTATATTTCAGTGATATACACATGCCTGATATGTGTGTAATGTTAATGTGTGGAACAGTTATAGTAAAACAGTATAAAACCCTAGCATTATTAATAAACTATAGTACATAAGTCAATTACGATAGTAAGAATTGTTAAGTTGTGTGTTATGTAATTAAAGACAATTATTATAGATTTTATGTTAATTAGGTAAACCATAATTAATATTTAGAAACCCTAATTACTAAATTAGAAACCTAATTGCTAAGTTATAAACCCTAATTATTAATTTAGCAAGCTTAATGGTAATTAGTAAAGTATGAAGTCTAATTTACAAATCCTAGGTGATTAGGAAACCTAATTTAATCAGGGAACCCTAATTCACTTTTTAGAAACTAAGATTCCCATTTTAGCCCTAATTACCAAATCCTAGAAATTGGAGTTATGGAACCTTAGGGTTAAACCCTAAGGGTCAAACCCTAAGGGTTAGAATAGATTGCCCACTTTGCCACTAAAAGTAAAAACTGTGACGCCCCCAAAATTAGGTATACATCACCCATTCTGAGTCGCCAGATACATGGTACAAAATTCAAACACAACTTCATTTATACAACTGTTGAACTGTCATATAGAATACGACCACAGTTAACTGCGAGTTTTAATACAAATGTATGTAACTCTCATGGTACCTCGACCACAACCTTATAATGGTACTTTACATAAAAGTATAGTCAAAAACTGTTTTAGAAATTAAAATCTTTGGGAAGTGCTCAAGGAAACCTTCGTATATGAGAGGCCATGCGTCTAGGTTATAATAGATATCATATTGCCACAAAATTATCCTTGGTTGACCCAATAGACCCCAGAGAAAAATGAGAAGATTATAATCATCTTTTTCCCAATGGTGAGTCTTCTCTTGACATATAAATATCTCCGCTGTCTCCAAGTGAAAATTATGTTTCAAATAAACTCCAAGATCATACAGGTAGTGCTCGTAGATATATTCAGCTAGTGGATGTGCACAACCATGTCTTATGAGAACACGAGGTTGTATGTCATTAGACATCTTGTATGATAGTGGCAAAACACCCTTCCAAAGTTGGGTTCACCTCACCCTATTTGATTCACCAAATATAACTACTAAATGTTGTATAGAATACAACACACTTTTCTATCTTTGTTTAGGGAGGACCTCCATGACTAGAGACCACTGTTCTATTCCCCCATTATCCCCACTCGAATTCAAGAACACTCTTACGGCAACACTCTTATTACCTTAAAGGAATTGTGAAGCAGAAAGGGTGAGCACAACTAGCCCAGTAAAGAATATCATGAATAAAGACAATTAAATTATCAATAGCTTTCATCAATAATAAATCAGAGATTTAGAACATATGGTAGATGATAAAACTTTTCAACTATAGTTGCAGCGGAACGAGCAATCCATTAGAAGAGTCAAATAGACCATAAGGTCTATTATCTTCTATATGTTAAAAGTCCACCAATACTGTTTTATCCATGAAAAATAAATCAACAGTTCCTGTCCACAATCATATGAATAACTCATAATCATAATTGTGGTTCTAAATTCCTCTTCGCAACCAGGACGAAGATAATTTTCATCACCTATCTTCACCTGAAACATCAAAAATCATGGTTATACCAAATTAGAATTCCTGCTCATAATCATACTAATAAATTCATCGTTGCACTACGGCCAAAGATATTCATTAACAATTCATCTTTGCATTACATGCCAAAGACATACAACTGTATTTTAGAAGAGTCAAGTAGAGCATGATATCTACTATCTTCTACGAATTAAAAGTGTATAATAAATATTTTATCGCTGAGACTCAGCTTAATAAATAATCCACATCATCGAATCACCCACACTTTACGGCCAAGGGTATTCGTTAATATCACATCCATGAATTTATATTTCATCATTTGAGACTCACCGATAATCAATCCATATCACTGAATTATCCATGCCCTACGGCTAAGGATATTCGTTAATATCACGACCACGAATTATCCATGCACTACGGCTAAAGATAATCGTATTTTCATCAACGGTCATGATCATGCCATAAAATAATTCATCTTTGCACCCTTGGCCGAAGAGAATCCATAGCCATAATCATACCAAAAATTGTCCATCAATGCACTACGGGCCAATGAGGACTTTTTCCACATCATTTGTAACATTACGGTCATGATTATCTTAGATAATCCTCGGTCATAATCATACCAAGTCCATCTATGCACTACGGCCAAAGATGACTTTCAACATAATATAAGCATGAGGATGATGACAATGATATAAGAATTAATCAAATGAGATAAATGATAAATATTAAACATTTATAATACAATTTATCCAGCATTCAATAATAACCAAATGTTATCAATCACTTAAGAATCTCATAATCTAATATCATTAATATTATAACAATATTTTAATCATTTCTTAAACTTATAAACAATTTATTTCAATTGTTTACACTTTATCAAATAATGCATTTAATCATTCAAAAATGCCATACTCATAAGATTTCATAATCAATGATCAAATCCCTCATCAAAAATCTGCATATACCCTATATAGGATTCTCAAGCCATAAAATCCTATTTTTTAATTTTATTACTTCACATAACATATTTAATTTATTTACTCATAACTAGTTCATTTTCATGAAAAATACCAAATCAGTCCCAAACAAATTTCTTTTCTGGGATTTAGCAGAATATAGTCCCATCTTGAACATATATTTTTCTCAAAATTTTTAAAATTCATTTACTATTTTTCATATGGCTAAAACTGCCGAATATTTATACATTTATCATAAATTGTACTTTTGCCCAAAAATTCCAAAATTTACAGGGTATACTCCTGTTATATACATGTACTCCTAATAAAAATTTCACGAATTTTGGAGTTAACCACAAGGCGTTATAAGGGTTTACTTTTAAAATAGTCTTTTCCCCATAAAATCCATAACTCTTAATCTATACATCCAAAAATCGCCATTTTGGGACACAATCTAGAAAACTCATCAAATTATCATTTCAAATTTTTCCAGAATTTTTGAGGGTCAAAATAATTATGAAATCGCCTCGGCAAAACCCTTTTTAATGAAAATACTATTCATTATGAATCTGAAGGATCACTTACAATGCATGCGGTAATCCACATAGACATGTTATTTCAATGAATAATAAAGAATGGAACCCGGTCATGCGTAAACGCACGAACGTGGATATTCCAACAAAATAATAAATAATGAAATAACGTAAGAATTCACGGGCATGCGATAGACCACACAGCGGAGTTATTCCAATGCAGAATAATAAATAATGGAACCAGGTCATGCGTAAAACATAGACATGATGTTCCAACAGAATAATAAAGAATGGAATAACAGAAGAATTTCACCATGTATGCGGTACTTCGCATAAACAAAGTTATTCCAACATAATAACAAATAATGGAACGTGTCCGCGTAAACGCACGCATGTGATATATTAAACGGAATAATAAAGAATGGAATAATGTAAGAATTTCACCAAGTATAGGGTAGCTCAGCATGATACATGTTATTCAATGAATAATAAATAATGGAATAACAGAAGTTCTCTTCATAAATACAAAAGAAATAACACCACTTACATTAGTAGGAGATTGAATACTGCAGTAGTGTAGTAACAGAATACTCTCCTTCTTTCTCTCTTATTCTCTCTCTATAGCTTGAGTGAATTCGTGAAAAATAATGAAGAACTAGGCCTCTATTTATAGAAGATTTCTAGCTTAGCACTTGCAATGTGAAAAGGCAAGCGGCTTGACGACTGGTGATGTGAAACACCAAGTGGTTTGACGCTTGTAATGTGAAACACCAAGTGGTTTGACACCTGTAATGTGAAACACCAAGTGGTTTGACGCCTGTAATATGAAACGACAATTGGTTCGACGCCTGTAATTGAAACGACAAGTGGTTTGACGTCTAGTAAAGGTAATTACTATTGGCGAAAGAGACTCTTAGATGATGACATATGGGCCCCCATAGAATAATCAAATTTACCACAAACGTCTCATAATAGACTCTTTATATACATCAAGGATTGAATAAATATTACCACAAATCATTTTATTTTTAATTAACACATATTTAATCTTTCAACAATTGTAGACACTCGAAATTTTCTCATACTCATCATTACTAACATTGCGAGAGGATGATTAAATCTTTAAGAGAGAACCACGAAAGACAATCCAAATCCATACCGGATACTACCGGAAGTTCAACATCAACCCCGGATCGCAATCTGGGAGTAACAAATCCAACCTCGGAGATAACCCCGAGGACCGCAGATACAAATACCGGAACACACACCGAGAAGACCGATTAATCTCGGAGATAACCCCGAGGTATCCAGTCTCAGTCCCAACCATGGGAATAGCCACCAACCTTGGTGATAACCCCAAGGAATGCAGTTTCGGCGATAACCCCGGAAATGCTTGTTTCAAATGCGACCAACTTTAATCTCAGTGCTCACCAACGAGATACACTCTACCAACCCAACAATAACATCGGGAAGACAGGCACACCTCAAAGATGATAACGAGGACCTTCAACAATTGCAGCAGTCCAATCTCAGCGAAGCTTGAGTAACGTCTGCTTTATCAGCCCAATCCGGCGATAACACCGGTGAGGGAAGACATCGTCATCTCGTTTAACACGATGCCATGTCACGTCTCTACGCAATGATGTCCCACAAGGCTAACCAATCCCGAGTGACTATTGTGTAGGGTAACAGATGAAAGTTAACGCTTGAAGACTGGAGGGCATCATCCCATCTTCAATGACTTCGTACAACTCTCGAGACGACCCGACTCGACCCGATAAACCCGGGCCGACCCGGGTTGCCTCTGGTACACCTGCGGCGCAGCCGCAGGTACACCTATGGCTAAAATGCCTATAAATAGAGGGCTTGGGGTGCTGATTTTCTAAGAGAAAAGATGGGAAACCACGCATAATTTGCTCACTTTTCGCCCATCATACAAATGTATTTTCCCACTTTTAAACACCTGTGAGCTCATATATAGCCTCTTTTGTACCCACAAAAGCCAGTGTTTACCCACTCTAAAGATATAGAAGCCTATTTTTAGCAGTCAGCTGTAATATTTCTCACACACTTTAGAGTCTTTCTCTTCATCTTTGCATACACCTTCTACACGCGTTGAGTCGTGTTGTTTGCTTTTGCCCGAACTTCAAAGTGGTTTCATTCCGAGATATATATATATTGACTAACATTATCGAGTTATGCCTCGATTGAGCCTGAACTTGATGCGGAGAGTTTATTTGCTTTTCTATATATATACCTTTATATATATGAACTGTGTGTCAAACTTTGTTCTATGAGCCTAGACTTGATGCAGGGCGTTCTTTCTCTAATATATATATATATATATATATATATATATATATATATAAACTGTAATGTCAAACTACATTCGATGAGCCTAGATTTTATATATGGTGCATTTATTCGCTTTTATATATATTTATACTTATATATATATGAGCGTGGTCGGACTACGTTTGATGAGCTTTGGATTTTATATCCGAATGCGTTTAATGCTTATATATATATATATATATATATTTTATTTTAAATCTTGCTGGAGTTTCCTTCGTGGCGCTTTATCACTTTACTTTTATTTACATTTCTCGATCCCCATGGAGGTGCTTAAGTGGTTGGTGATCATATACGTATATATATTCTGACTTTTATATATATATATATATATCTTCTTTCGCTTTCATACAAATTACAACATTCTATGCTTTAGGAATCATGTGATCACATTTCATCCCATTGGATCTAGATTCGGTTCCGTGATGGACATTTTCAAATTATGGCGGTTTGTAAATTATTCTGCGATTCCGAATTTCCTCGAGATGGTTTCCATACCCACGAGGAAGTCGGCATTATTTTTGTATATTATTTTCGTACGGATGTCTCGCATTCGTCAAATAAAATCAATCCAGCCGATCACTTAATAAAAATGGGAGTGTAAAAGGTCTCAATTCCTATTGAGCATCAGGGTTTGAAAAACCTCTTTTATAAATCATCACTGCCATATCTTGCTAAAAACTGAATTTTTACATAAATTCAAACCTTGTGTATATAGGCTCGAACGAGGCCTCGCACAACTTCCATATAACAGCACATTGACCCACACACACACACACACACACACACACACACACACACACACACTCAGATAATAGTTTCTTGTAAAGAGGCGGTCACCGTGGTAACACAGATGTCGGGGGGGTGCCTAACACCTTCCCCATATAACCAAGTCCCCAAACCCTAAACGAATCTCGATTTCAATTGACCAGTATATCGATGTCACATCACCGGGTCAATGTGCAAACCTTTTCTCGATTGTGTTGGTACAACCATTTAAAAACCAACTGGCGACTCTTAAAAGTCCCATCGTCGACATCATACATATCGGACCTTTTTCACTTATTTTTTTCAAATAAATCTCACCTAAAAATGAGAACACCAAAGAACAAGTAACGGAAAGGGACACCCAAAAATCCCGACGTCGACAGGTGGCGACTCTGCTGGGGACTCCAGTAAGAGGACTTAAGCTGCTATTACAATCTTTTTAAAATTGTTATCTGCTTGTGTGTGGATGTTGCATTTACATTTGATGAATGTGTACGAATGCATTTCCTTATGGCACTTAGTGCTTCGCACCATAACTGCTTGTGATGCTAGTGCTTCGCACTATAAATGCTTGTGATATTAGTTCTTCACACATGTCATCATTTTCATACGGTGAGATGCGATGTATGTGAATGTATGTTGTGTGGTCCCTCCACCAGGAGGCTATCCCGTCGGTGTTTGATTACTGGACTCGTGAGAAGACTAATTCTCCGAGGCTCAAAAAAGGCACCACCCAAATTCGCTCCAGTTGAAAGACCGGATTAACTTCCCGTCAAGTAGATTGCGATGATTTGGGAACCTTCATGCCAAAAAGCCGCGAGAGTAACCTAAGATAGGTTAGCCTCTGATCAACCCAAAGCGGAGGAAAGTCTCTTCATGCTCTCATTTCAATTACTTGTAAACACAAATTACTTGTAATTTCATTCCATATCTATCTCCATGTAATGAGAAATATGAAGAAATGTGTACACATACATATTAACATGCTATAAACAGCTGACACCCGTTGTGCAGGATAAAAATTCCTAAAATGGACACATCAAATAACATGTTATTGCATACGTTCCCTAAAGACTAAACTATGCAAGTCTTTCGTAGGGAATCAATCGGACCTACTACCCTTGTCGAAATCCAAAAAGGCAACAGCCTCTACGATCGATCATGTCGTCATCCGACCAGATGAACTTAATCCGATTTCTCATGAAAGAATTAACGGATTAAGCAAGCAAATTACGATTTGGTTGTTCTACTAAAAGAATTACACCAGTCTACACAGGGTCAGAAAATACCCGTACATGCTGAATCCTCCACACAAGGAGGAATCCCGGTCATTACCATTCCTGAACTATAGTTGGATACGACCAACAAAATTCATGATGCTGCCCATCCCACTGGAGATCCAGACACTGGTGACATCAAAAAGAAAGTCCTCCAAATGGAAGAGACCCTTCGCGCTATCAAAGGAATTGGAACACACGGGAGTGTTTCATATGCTGATCTGTGTATTTTTCCTGGTGTTCATTACCTAGAAAAATTTAAAACTCCTGACTTTGAAAAATATGACGGGTTAGGAGATCCTTACACACATTTAAAAGTATTTATTGGAGAACTTGGATCCTATGCAGAGGATGAAAAACTCAGAATGCAGTTGTTCTAAATGGGTCTAACTGGAGAAGCCCGTTTGTGGTACACAAGATTAGACAACTCCAAAATCCATAGCTGGGAAGAGCTAGCACATGCCTTCCTCACTCAATACAGTTTTCAAACTCAGATGGCTCCTGATCGGTATCAAATTACCAAGATCAAGCGACCTAAAGAATCTTTCGAGAGAGTATGCTCGGAGGTGGAGACGTCTGGTACGCCAAAGTTAGTCCTTCCATGACAGAAATCGAAAATGGTCATGACTTTCATAGACATACAAGCTCCCTTCTATGAGAGAGTTTTAGCCAAAGATCGGTAAACCATTTTCCGAAATGGTCAAGCATGGGGAGATGGTGAGATGGGATTGAAGTCGGGAAAGATTCAAGACCTAGCTGCACTCAAAGTCATTAAGTATCACATCCAATCTGAAATTATGGAAACAACCCCTGAGGGTCCATAAAAAGAAAGAGAAGATGTTTCCACGATACTACTGAGGGGCAAAAAGGCAATCAAAACATGCCTATTCAAAGGAGAAACTACACTCCCTTTCCAAAGACATTTCTACAAACCCTCCAATACCAAAAGGTGGAGAAGTCAAACGCCTCGGTGTTTACACCCTTAGGGGATACCCTCGAGAACATTCTTAATCTTCTGACAACACAGAAGAAAATTACGCATCTTCTTCCACCAGCCAGCCTTAATGGACGGGGTTTCAATGCTACTAGGAAATGTGCTTATCATGCCGGGGCACCTGGACATGATACTCAGGATTGTTGGGCCTTGAAACACAAGATCCAGGACCTAATAGACAATGGGGAGATCGTAGTCACCAAACCCGATCAGCCTCATGTTCAAGATAACCCTCTTCCTCAACACAAAGAAGAAGAGGTCAACATGATTAATTGGAGCAATGGACAGAGTTCCATTGTTAGCTGTGATTCCTCCCAGACCATCAAAGATGGTGATGACAGATGGGACTATGCCAAGTTCCAATTCACAATGGAACAAAAGATCAAAGCTCTCTGCAAATAGATTGAACAATTGGCGAAACTGGTGACTTATCAGCATTAAATGACTCGTCAGTTAATCAGCCAGGAGCATGCCAGTCTCCTACTTATTGTCATGAATATTCCTTCGTCACTTTCAGAAAATGAAATGATGGAAGACAAAGTGACAAAGAGAGCAAATGCCAAAGCCCGTTGGGATTTCGCCAACAAAAGGGAATTCACCTATTTGGGCCAACCTATGGAGGAAATTCTTCATATGTTAATCAATCAAGGAAGGATCAGTTCCCTTCTACTTCCAATCAACCCCCGTTCGGGACAGTACAATTTTGATGGAGTATGTCAATATCACTCCCAGTCTCGCGGTCACAGCACAGAAGAATGCTGGGCACTCCGCCACCTTATTCAAAATCTAATCGATAGTGGTGTACTGCGCCTGGCAGATAACGACACTGTATTACGTGCAAGTAAGAATGCAGGCCCTACTAAGTGGAAAAGTGTGGTAGCAGTCATATCCACTGAAGCTGGTGGGATTAATACCTTACTCACAACGCCAACAATTCAACTCAAGGGAGGAAACAATCCTTTGAAAGTGGTTGCTCCCGAGCCAATCAACTTTCCATGCAGAGCACAATATCCTATTGTTAGCTTGCGCAAGGTTCCGTGGAATTATGGAGAAGGTGAAGGATCCACCTCACATACAACTGCTGCAGTGTCGAAGGAAAATCCATTGTATCTCCCCCATCGGGTGATGTGGTCTACCACCAAATCAAAGGGGAAAATACCCATGGAGAAGATTGAAAAATTCCTCCGCGCCATGGGTCATAATGAAGCTACGGTGGTTTTAAGCTTGAAAGAAGCTCAACAACAAATATCAATTTTGGACTTGGTCCTAACTTCCGAGAATCACCGGAAGGTCTTGTTAAAGGTTTTGGAAGAAGCCTATCTCCCGACATCAGTGGATACGAAAAAGTTTCAACAATGGTTGATCATATTTTCAACAACAATGTGATATCCTTCACTGATGATGACATACCGCCCGAAGGGACCAGTCATTGTAAACCATTGCATATTGCGGCCTTGTCCTCCGGATATATGGTAGCTGGAGTCTTAATTGATGGAGGTTCCTCTCTGAATATCTGCCCATATGCTACCTTGGTGAAGATGAATATCAATCTCAACAGAATTCGTAGTAGCCATACTATCATCAAAGCTTTTGATGGTGCCCGTAAGAACTTCGGTTGAGTAATTGAGCTGCCAATCGAAATTGGTCCTCATACATTCTGCGTATCTTTCCATGTGCTCAAGATAGACTCGGGATACAACCTGCTCCTGGGACGACCATGGATTCATATGGCAGAGGCAGTCCCCTCCACTCTTCATCAACAGTTGAAATACATCATCAACAATAACCTGGTCATAGTCAACGCTGAATCGGAGATTCCTCAGCACGGGGACATGCCATTCATCAATGCCAATGAGGATGTTGAGCCAATTAGTTTTCATACTTTGGAAATAAGCAATATCCAATTCCATGTTGTTGGAACGCCACTGCCCGAACCCCATATTTCTACCGAGGTGATGTCAGCCACTCAAGAAATGATGTCGTTGGGTCATAAGCTGGGACAAGGGTTGGGTAAAGATTGCCAGGGTATCAGGTACCCTATTCGCTTAACCAAGCAAAAGTGGAACAATTTGGACTAGGCTATTCTGCCAGCTCTAGTCACAGGAATCCTCATAAGCATCAGCAGATTCCTTCAGCTTCAACCATGTGGCGTTTAGCTTCGCCTTCAAACTCTGAGTCCGCACAATCTCCCGTAAAGGTGCCAGCTAATGTAATGGCTATGTTATGTCCCAATCCGGTACCGGTGAAGGAGAAAAAAGTCTTTGTTCTAAATCCCACAGTGGTAGAAGAGGAACGAAGAATCAAATAAGACGTCATACGGATGATGTCCGGTATACGCATCATCGTTCATGATGAACATACCAACAGATACACCCCAGACGATATTGCCCAGATGTAATGGCTGTCATTCGGGACGAGGAGGATGATGACAATCCCTCTATCACTGCGGGTCCACCTGACTTTGCTTTTCGCCAATTGGACCAACATTCCTTGCATTGGTCGTCGAGGGTAAGCGGCGTAAACTCTTTTACGCCAGTAGATATAATAATCGCTTACTTTTACATGCGATTACTAGCGGTTTATTTTGCCGATATATGCTAACACTGTATGATCAACACATTTCATATATACTAAGTGAAAGCATATTTTGTTTCGAGACTCAATTTAGATGTGCTCTGTATTTCTTGCGATACGTTGCCTCTTCTACCTTTGGGATTGTACCTTTGATGTAGAGATGAATTCAACCTTGATGGATATACGAGGATGACATTGAGGTGCCTCCGAAATTCGAGAATGGGTCAAAGACAAACCCAAACCCAACCTTGATCAAGCCACTTCTTTCAATCTCGGAACCTTAGAAAGCCCTAAGTTAATCCAGATTGGTTCAGACCTTACCCCAAACCAACGGAATGATATGGTTATGCTATTAACCCAATTCCAGGATGTGTTTGCATGGTCTCATGAAGACATGGTGGGTTTATCCACTGACATTGTCCTTCATCGCCTTCCCATTAAAGAGGGATTTAAGCCATCAAGCGAAACTCAAAGGTATTCAAACCTCGAGTGGAGTTTAAAGGTGAAAGAAGAAATTGTGAAATAATTTCAAGCTGGCATCATAATGGTGTCTACATATCCTGAGTGGATATCCAACATTGTACCCGTGCCTAAACCTAGAGGGAAAGTGCGAGTTTGCGTGGATTACTGGGACCTGAACAAAGCTTTCTTAAAAGATAGCTTTCCCGTGCCATTTATCCACATTCTCATTGACAATACTGCGTAATACGACATGTACTCCTTTGCTGATTGCTTTGCGGGGTACCATCAGATCATGGTTGCCGAGGAAGATCGTGAAAAAACTGCTTTCATCACGCCTTGGGGAACTTTTTGCTATAGACGGTTGTCATTCGGCCTCATCAATGCCGGAGCCACCTATCAACGAGCTATGATGGCTCTTTTCCATGACTTAATGCATAAAGAGATCGAGATCTATGTGGATGACATCATTGTCAAGTCCCGGAAGGAGGATGGCCATCTAGACCATCTCAGAAAGTTGTTCAACAGGTTACGTAAGTACAACTTGAAGTTGAATCCAGCTAGTGCGCCTTTGGTGTTAAATCAGGCAAGTTGCTAAGATTTCTAGTCAGCCACAAAGGAATTGAAATGGATCCCCGCCAAAATCAAGCCATCATTTGAAATGCCCATTCCTCGAGACGGAGAAGGAAATACGGGGATTTTGGGAAGAATCAACTTCATTAGCGAAGTTTATCTCCCAACTCACGACAACTTTGTGAGCCAATCTTCAAACTATTACGGAAGAACTCCTCCATGAAATGGAATGATGAGTGTCAGAATGCCTTCCTTACAATCAAGAAACAGCTAGTCAAAGCTCCCGTCTTGGTACCACCCAGGGATGATATTCCCTTGTTTATGTACCTGTCCATAAGTGACAATGCCATGGGTTGCATGCTGGGACAGAAGGACGATAGAGGCCAAGAACGAGCTATCTATTACCTCAGCAAAAGGTTCAGCAGCAGTGAACACAAGTACACTCTAATCGAAAAGACGTGTTGTGCTTTAGCATGAGCTTCCATGAGGTTACAACATTACCTCCATGGTCACACAACCCATCTCATATCCCGCGTGGATCCTCTCAAGTACGTGTTCAACAAACCCATGTTAAATTGTCGGCTGTCCAGATGGCAGCTGATCCTCCAACAGTTTGACATCGTATATGTGACTCAAAAGTCCATCAAAGGTTAAGGAATCGTGGATCAACTGGTCGTCGCACCTTCAGGGGATTTCAAACCCTTGGAAACATATTTCCATGATGAAGGAGTAATGACGGTCGCAAAGAACACCATCGATCGATACGCGCCAATCATGGAAGATGTATTTTGATGGGGTTTGTTAATATGGAAGGTTACGAGCTAGAGCGGTTCTAGTATCTCGTGCGGGAGTAGTATCCGTTGTTGAGTCAAATTATAGTTTGTCGGCACCAATAATACGGTGAGTATGAAGGCTATCTCATGGGGCTAAAACTTGCCTGCTTCAATGGGCATCGGTGATTAAACTTGCCTTTGGAGATTCGGAGTTGGTAATCAGACAATCCACCGGAATCTATCAAACCAAGGAATTACATTTGCTGCCTTACCATCGGTAGGTTTTGAAGATGGCTTTGGAGTTCGAAGAAATCTCCTTTATACACATTCCTCGTAATAGGAATGACTTTGCGGATGCGTTAGCAACTCTGGCCTCCTTGATTCGCATATCAGATAAGGAACACTTGCCAAGCGTCACAATTGCCCTGCACAAGGCACCAGCCTATAGGAATTACGTTGGAGAAGTATCGGATGAGCTACCTCCCATTTGACATCCTTGGTATCAGCATATCAAGGAATATATGTGAGATGGATCTACACCCGCGGAAGCGAGCCCGACTGAGAAAAGGCGGATCCATCGACTTCCTATGAAATTCTATCTGAGTGGAGATGCGCTCTACAAAAGAGATGCAAGATTAGGTCTCCTCAGATGTTTAGACAAAGATCAAGCCCAGAGGCTTATGGATGAAATCCATGGCGGAGTTTGTGGCCCCCACATGAGTGGCCCCCTCCTTGTCAAGAAAGTCCTTAAGATGGGACATTATTGGCTATCCCTTAAAGCTGATTGCAATGACCACGTCAAAAGATGCTATCAGTGCCAAATTCATGGGAATGCTATACACGCCCCTCCACGGGAACTCCACAATCTGAGTTTGCCTTGGCCCTTCTCAATGTGGGGAATGGACTTTATCGGGCCCATTGAACCTAAAGCCAGTAATGGTCACCGATTTATCTTCACCATGATCGACTACTTCACAAAGTGGGTAGAAGCATCCTCCTTCCCCAGGGTTACTAAAGAAGTCATCATTGCTATCATCAGAAATAATGTCGTTTGTCGATACGGACAACCAGAGGTGATTGTGTCAGACAATGCCAAGAACCTCAATAACAAAATGATGGAGGAATTATGCGAAGAAATTCCACATCAAAAATTTCAACTCATGTCATCTATCGTCCAAAGATGAACGCGGTCTTTGTTGAAGCGCGGCTAACAAAAAAACATCAAGAAGATTATGCAAAAGATGTCCGCCAACCACAAAGATTGGCCCGACTTATTGCCTCGACTCATTAGCCCTACTGAACCTCAATGCACACTTCAACCGGGGTAACCCCTACGCTTTAACCTATGGGATGGAAGCAAAGGCTCCCCATAGAAGTTGAGATGGAATCCTCGTAGTGTTGATCGACGCCACCGGATGAAGACCAATGGGTACAAGACAGGTATCACCAATTGTCTCTAATAGATGAAAGGTGAACCGCGGCTATCTTCCATGGTCAGTTATATCAGCAAAGGATTGCCAGATCCTACAAGAAAAAGGTCCGGCTACAACAGTTTAAACAACATGACTTGGTTTTAAAGAATATTCTTGACAACCAAGATCAGGCTAAAGTAAAATTCGCTCCAAACTGGGAAGGCCCGTTTATTGTCAAGGAAGTATTGATAGGAGGCGCTCTCAGATTGCAAGAAATGGACGGCGATGAATTTCCACAACTCATCAACTCAGACACCGTGAAACGGTATTATGTCTGAAGTAACCAGCAAACACCCTGGTGCATTATCATCAGGTCACCAGTCATTTTGGTTCTTTAACCCTTTACCACATATAACTTATCTACACTTTGCCCCTCATGGAAACGTACTCTTCAAGCCAACAGCCTGGCTTTCTCCTTTGTGCTCATACAATTCAGGTCATCCCACCGCGGATTGAACCTCTTGCGTTTGCAGTTTGGCTACCCTTACCTGGGATCAAACTTCTCATACCTACAGTTTATCCTCAACCTAGGATTAAACTTTCTCCTCCCCGCACTCTGACCTGCACATGGGATTACACTTTTCGTCTCGCCCTGAGGGGCGAACTACGTCGACCTGATCTCCTCTCAATAGGAGTACGTAGGCAACCATTTCATATGGCCCGGTCGCAATAAAACAAAAACAACAAAAACAATTCTACCCTCTTCTCCTCACAAAAACAACCAAAAACATTCCTACACCATTTCTGCCATACACAGCGTTGAACCTCTTACACCAGGTTCGAACTACGCAGACCTGATCTCCTCTTCAATAGGAGTACATAGGCAGCCCATTCATGGTGCGGTCTCACCCCCTACCAAAACACAAATCATTGTCAACTGATACAGGGATCAACCTTCGATACATTACATTTCATGTGGCTTCAGACCGAAGGGATGGAATTACCTGAACTCCTCCCAAATAGGAGATTTGGCGACCATCTAAGCTGCGGTCATACCTTGAAGAGCAACACCAATCCATAAGAGGTGGAATTAACTAGGCTTCTCCTAAATAGAAGTACTGGCGACCAAATGTGGTGCGATCAATCTCAGAGAGGAAAGCCACACTCCTCTCCACATTTCCATTCAGAAACAAGTCCTAAGACACCAAAGATGGTAGGGATACACATAGATCGATGATCCATTCTAAACTATCCAGAGACAACTCAATGTCCATCCACCCAGGAGGAATTCAGAATACATCAAGATCACAAGTCCTGAAGCAGCAAGCAATATATCAAGCAAATAGCAGGACATATCTAAAAGGGAAGTGATCCAAAAATATATTTCCCTGTCATATATAATGCTGCTTAATATATACAATGTACGCTGTATATGACAAAATGGCCAAGCTAGTCTGTGCAGGTAAATACAAGCTCATCTATGAGTCAGGGTATATGCGAGCTAACAAGCCCAACATGGCGTCCCTCTTAGAAGACGGAGGCAAACCTGTGGTCTCCTGTATGAGAATATCCACATGACCCAAAAGATCTGTAGCCATCTACATGGTGACTATATGATCATCAATATATGCGCTCATCTCTACAATCATGCTAGTGGTAAGGGACCTCACTGCAGTGCTATCTGTGACGGCTACATCCCGGGCAGATATAGAACTATCCCGCTCAACTATCACTGCATCTCTAGCTAACATAGCCTCATCCCGCTCAATAACAGCGGCATCTCTGCGTTCTAATGCCTCGTCTCTCTCCAATAGAGCGGCGTCCCTCACATTAAGAGCAGTCGACATCATAGATCGAATATGGTCTCTCTCAAAGGTCATCAAATGAAGACTCTGCTCTAAGTACTGTGCCGAGTGCTGAATCACAAAAGTACTAGTAGTAGGAGAATCCAGAAGAAATGATGGCAACCCAGTAGCGAGCTCCTCCTCGATGTAGGTATCAATGTCCTCCATGGGCTCTGCATCGTCTGACTCAATATTCGATACTGTAGATACTGCTGCAGCCGATAAAATCTCTGTCTCCATCCATGCGAAATACTCGTAATAAATAGCAAGATGACTAACGAAAAAGCGGCTACCTCACCGATCCCAAAGAAGCGATACACAAGATTGGTCCTCTCTTTGAGAGATATCGAGAAGTCGAATTGACTTATCGCCCCCATCGAAAGGATGAAAATCCACAGGCGGGTCGAATTATGGACATCACGTCCAATGGGTGATAAGTAGTCATGCCCCTCAAGCCAGCCAGAGGGAGGAAATCCATGCCCGGAGCATGAGTAATGAAGCGGTATGGTGAGAAAAGCCCCGAACACAACAATATGCTAAATGGATCTCTGATATCTGCCAAAAATGCGGACCAGGACAGAGCATCTATACACTCCGATGGCTGAAAGGAGTATGACATTGCCACATCATTGGAGAAGTAATACCCATGCCGTCTAAGGGTACCAACCGGTCGTAAGTGTGACATAAACCATACATATAGCATGACCGAACTCCAAGTGAACACGCTTTACGGATAAGTACAGCAGTAGGATGCTGACCGCAAAGTCTCTGCTACAATCATAGGCATAATGGTGCGACCCTCCCTGAGAGCTCTCACGGCCATGATAACGCCTATATCTATCTCATCCATATACCGCGACATGTACACATATAACAGTACACATATAATCAGTACATCAACTCTGGCCAAACGCCAATGATCCTCCGACGCGGTGAAATCCCCGGAATGTCGTGAGTAGCCATCCTTCGTGCCAAATCTGTCATACAGAAAACGCTGAGAGATCACATGGCCAGATGTCAACTCATCCTGCACTACTCTGTGCCTCAATCCTGTGAGAGTCATGAATCATCTACTCATGTCTCCCAAAGCTAGATGCATGCAAAGTCTGTCTAAGGGCAGCATCGTCAAACGTGCATACTCCTCCAGAGTAGGAGTCAACTCATGGGTGCCAAAACGGAATACCGCCTATCGGTAGCCAATGCTCTAAATCCGTCTACAAATCCTGCAGGAACCTGAAATGCCAAAAGGGTCATGGTATGCTGCAGCAACGGATCTACAGTCACCCTATCTGGTGGTGACACGCTATCATACCATGATCGCATAGCTAATGCCACCACTGACGGTGGGGTATGATCTATACTGACTAATCGTCAAGAAGACATCAATGCTGAATGTGTCATAAGACGATCCAGGGGTCAATGCCGAATTTCTCTGGACATACATACATATGCATAACATGAAACATGCATAACAGATAATGGATGGCAATATGATATAGGGAATGAAAAACGGTGCATACATTCCTAAATATATCATCATCTAATACATCAGCTCTGTACAGCTACAAATACAGGGAAATGGGGCACAACCGCCCTACTACTAACAGAGGCCTTTCAAAAGATATAGCGAGAATGGGTAACAACCACCCAATATCTAACAGAGGCCTATCAAAAAATATAACGAGAATATACATCAGAAGAAGACCAGGGTCTCGATGTCCACGTCCTCAATCCTGTCCACCTGATGTAACTCCTCTTGAGTCACTGGATCTCTATCAACAGGGATGTCAGGCCTATAAAGAGGAGGATCTGCGCCGGCAAAACCAAATGGGTCGTCTGAGGGGCCAGCACCTGAGCTGGAAGGAACAAATGACTCCACCTCTGCTGGATCTCTGCCCAAATGCCGAATAAATACATGTGCCTGGTCCAACTGCCGGGTCAAACTATCAATCTAGGTCATATGAGTCGGAGCTCGGACACAAGCTACCCAATCCGTCATCATCAAAGATCCTGGAACCATGTCCCCCATAAACTGTGTGGCACGGGACTGGGCTCCAATAGTGTGAGGGAACCACCAACGCTGGAACGTCTCCTGAGTACATGGGCCCTCTGATAATGCAAAGCCGTCAACCCCCAACAATGGGATATCAGTGACGGGTAACCATGATACAGGCCAATGACGCCTGGTAGGAGGCAAGATCGGTATACGGATCTCCCCTGTGGTGCTCCTAATAGCACGCTCTCCTAAATAGAGCTCCCAGCCTCCATCTGTGAAGAGAGAAAATCTCCTGGTGGAAATCAAATACTCGACTCCAGTCGGGTGTCCATCCTCAAAGCCGATGGTCAAATGCTCCCCTGAATAGGGAATCCATGTAATGGTACCCGCCGTCAAAGAACTCCAACCGTACATCTGGCGGTGAGTGAATCCCTCGAATCTGAGGACCTCTGGCAAAATAGAATGATGCCATCGTCGTCCTCGTGGATAGGTATCTAAACCTAACACACTCACAGGACGCAAACATGGGAGCCTCTCATAGGCCCAAAACTGCCAACACAATGGAAAAACATCTGCTATCAGTAAACATTCTTAACCTATGAATGGGAAAAGACAAGAGAAATACTCACCAGCAGAAATGGATAAAATCCTAGCCAAGCCTCGGTCAAACCCTGTGAGGGCATGCGCATGCCTCGAAGGAAATAGGCAAACGTGTAAGAGCCCCAATCGTACTCTCCAATACGGTCCACATCGCGTGTGGCGCTGACCAAAGTGACAGATACCGTGGAAGAGTTGTCTGCTATGAAGCAGCCTCGAATAATCATCAGGAACAATCGCCGCAGAACGCGATCCCTGATCTTGACATCATCAGGCATGGCCTCACTCAATAGACCGCTCATAGCATCTACGCTCAAAGGACCTGAACATACACTCCTGCCTTTGAACGCCTCCGCTGGAACTCCTAGTAAGGATCGGACGGCAGTGGGGGTGATATTCGCCATGCAAGGCACTGGCTCCCCTCTAAACTCCATACCTGTGATAAATCGCCAATCCATGGGCGTCATCATCACCTCGCAATCCAGCAAATGGAGTGACTGAGTCTGATGAAACCATCGCTCAGACAATTCTTTGAGGTAACCCCAGGGACAACGACGGGGAAGGATGGAGAAGAACGCCCCAAATTCCCACTCATGCACTACCGCTCTATAGTCAGGATGAAGCGCCTGGTACATGGAGTGAATGCCATACCTCGTTAGCATGCAAATACATCGATGGATGTCTGCCCAAATCACCCAGCAACTCTGGGTTTGCCACCTAAATGCTCGGAAGCTCCCTGCGAGGGACATGTGCAGCAGGAGCGGGATCCTCAATCGGAATATCCGCCTCCTCGTCCTCAACGTCTGGAACATCTACCGGGAGGACGTATCACGCCCCACCAACCGACGAGGTCATCTCGACGTAATCAGGGGACGAGGCACTTCAAAAGCCCTCCGCCGTCACGCGCTTTAAGCGGTCCAGTAAGAACCGCTTCATTGATCCGGATCCATAAAATCTGGACAACAAGTCTCCAAATCACCTCAAAAATGGTGTGGTATTTCCTTACTTGGAGCTTTCTAAAATGCATTTATGACTATATGCATGCAAGCATTTACTTTAACATATAATAGAGGTAAAATGCATGACTACCCAATGCCTACATTTGGAAAATTTTTGCCATAGTCCCCATTGAAAATAAGACTATCTACATGCACATAGGCATGTCTAGGTGGCCATTCAGTAGCACACCTGCCCCAAAGTCATATACATAATATATGCATTAAAAATTAAAATCATCATGCATAAGGCCAACCTCAATGCTAGGAGTATTTTTCCTTTCTAACTTTTGCTCATTGGACCTCAAATAGGACAAAAAATAGCAGAAAAGGGTGCCAATTTGACTGTCTCAAAAGTCAAAAAATTTCACATCATTATCATTATGTTCAGCATGGTTTAATACTAACATTTACTATGTTGAATATTTTTTATCAAGTCATTTGTGCATACATAATCACTACTATGTGTTTAGATGCATTTCGTGTGATAACTCACAATCCAACGGATAGAAACTGGAAAAGAATACATGCATACGTTACCAGGATAGTGTGGAACACTTGTACGGTGATAGAATTTACAGAAAGCAGCCCGAACTCAGCAGATCTGAAGATGGCTCGCTGTTTTCTCTTTGCGAAGTAAGTTGAAAGTGACTTGTGAGACCAATCTGCTGGAATTTATCATCCACGATTGGCCGCAGGCCCACCTGCGGCTATAGCAGGTGCACCTACGGCACCCCTACGTGGGTCCCACCCCTTCGGGTCGGTCCAGTTCGAGTTGAAACGGAGTTCTCACGGACTAGAAAAGTCAAATCGGGAATAAAATGTCACGCGATTGAGCAAAAACGGCATACAATCCTGGTCTTCTCAGATGAGACTTTGAATTTGTACAACACTCATTGGTAGTCACCCGAACACGAGGTATACCCTGCCAATGATCCCATTTGTCACAAATCACATCCGTGATACCTCGTGACAAGTCCGATGTCATAACTCCGGTCGTTACCTAAGTAGCTCCCGACGAGGGAATTACAACGTAGATCACGGGGGTTACAACGTAAATCCTCGGTGGGGGTTACAACACGTTCATTCGTTGACATTTCTCTTAATGAAGGTCAAGCAACCTTGACGTTATTTCAAGCCAATGGCATGTAAACCCATCGAAGCATTGAGGACTATTCGATAGTTGCGTACGTACTCATGAGTACCCAGTAGGTCCCCGACGGGGGTAACAACGTAGATCCCCGGCGGGGGTTACAACACACGTCTAGCCATTGACACACATATCAACGAAGGTCAAACAACCTTGACGTCATCTCAGCCGATAGCGATTAAACCTATCAGAGCTCTAGAACTATTCGAAGATTTCATGCTCGATTACTCATATTCCCCCCAGCGGATCCCCGGCGGGGGTCACAACGCAATGCTCCATTGATCTACACGAAAGCGAAGGTCAATCAACCTTGACAATCTACTCACAGAGCCTCGGCTGCTGATTCGCGCATCAGCGAAGGTCAAGCAACCTTGACAGTATATCCCATAGGATGTTTCAGCCGGTGATTCACATGTCAATGAAGCACACGTTAACAAAGGTCAGGCACCCCTGACAACATTTGTTGTTGGCAGTAAATCCAGCAGGATCTTGACATGTTCTGGCGATACCAACCAGAAAAGGTCAATGTTATCAAAGAGGATAGATGATGGAATATGTTATACACATCCTCAAACAGATCAAGCTTTATCCCCACAGATCTCTTACACATAAGAGGTACATCTTCAAGATCAAATCATTATCAGAGACACAGGAATTTGGTGATAACTCCAACATCAACATCCTAACAGATTCGACTTACACATCAGATCTGGTCAGTATTGCCAATCCCCAGTTGAAGCAACAGGGATCCAACAATCATCCCCAGCATGTTGGGCTACAACCCCGTACACATGCAACATACATTTGCATCATTTTTTTAACCATAGTACCACGTTCGTCTTGTTGCGTTTCAAGTGTCTAGGATTCTTTATCCTACCCATGCATCGCCATGCATGAGTATGATAAAGAGGGGCATCTGTAGACACTCGAAATTTTCTCAGTACTATCATCGTTATTAATATTGCAGGAAGACATATTTGTCTTTTAAGAGAGAACCCTGAAAGACAATCCAAATCTATACCGGATACTACCGAAAGTTCAGCATCAACCCCGGATCGCAATCTAGGAGTAACAAATCGAACCTCGGAGATAACCCCGAGGCCCGCAGATACAAATACCGGAACACACACCAGAGAAGGTCGATTAATCTCGGAGATAACCCCGAGGTATCCAGTCTCAGTCCCAACCATGGGAATAGCCACCAACCTTGGTGATAACCCCAAGGAATGCAGTTTCGGCGATAACCCCGGAAATGCTTGTTTCAAATGCGACCAACTTTAATCTCAGCGCTCACCAACGAGATACACTGTACCAACCCGACAATAACATCGGGAAGACATGCACACCTCAAAGATGACAATGAGGACCTTCAACAATTGCAGCAGTACAATCTCAGCGAAGCTTGAGTAACGTCTGCTTTATCAGCCCAATACGGCGATAACACTGGTGAGGGAAGACATCGTCATCTCGTCAAACACGATGCCACGTCACGTCTCTACTCAATGATGTCCCACCAGCCTAACTAATCCCGAGTGACTATTGTGTAGGGTAATGGATGAAAGTTAACGCTTGAAGACCGGAGGGCATCGTCCCATCTTCAATGACTTCGTCTAAACTCTAATCCCATGCCATCGTCTAACTCTCGACAACGGCATGGTCCGAAATAGGTCCTCAGATACCTCAAACGGATGCGGTTGCACTTCGAAAACCAAGTGGACATTACAATGCTTGAGTGCACGTGCTTCAAGACGACCCGGGCAGACAAACCCGGCCGACCCGTTGCCTCTGCACACAGGCTCACCAAGCAGTACACTGCGCTAAAATGCCTATAAATAGAGGGCTTGGGGTGCTGATTTTCTAAGAGAAAAAGATGGGGAAACCCTACACAATTCGCTCCGCACTCGCCCATATAGTGTACTTTCCCACTTTTAAACACCTGTAAGCTCATATATAGCCTCTTTTGTACCCACAAAAGCCAGTGTTTACCCACTCTAAAGATATAGAAGCCTTTTTTTAGCAGTCAGCTATAAGCCTTCTCACACACTTTAGAGTCTTTCTCTTCATCTTTGCACACACCCTTCTACACGTTGAGAGTCGTGTTGCTTGCTTTTGCCCGGACTTCGGTCCGTGGTTTCATTTCAGTCTATATATATATATATATTTTATATATATATATATATATATATTTATATATATATATTGACTAACATTATCGAGTTATGCCTCGATTGAGCCTGAACTTGATGCGGAGCATTTATTTGCTTTTCTATATATATACCTTTATATATATGAATCGTGTGTCGAACTTTGTTCGATGAGCCTGAACTTGATGCTCGAGCGTTTTTCGCTTTAATATATATATATATATATATATATATATATATATATATATATATATATATTATATATATTAATTGTGTGTCAAACTCGTTTCGATGAGCCCGGATTTTATATCCAATTGCATTTATTCGCTTATATATATATATTTTTTACTTATATATATATGAACGTGGTCGACTTTATTCGATGAACTCCGGATTTTACATCCGGTGCATTTAATGCTTCTATATATATATATATATATATATATATATATATATATATTTATTTTCGTCCCCGCTCGAGTTTCCTTCGTGGCGATTTGATGGCTTTTACTACTTTTATTTACATTTTGATCCCCATGGAGGTGCTTCGTGGTTGGTGATCATGTCTCAGATATATATATTTACACTTTATATATATATATATATATATATATCTTTTTACTGCTTTCATACAAATTACAGCATTCTGTGCGCCTAGGAATCATGTGATCACAGATTCAACCCATTGGATCTTGATTCTGTTCTCGTGATGGACATTTTCAGTTGTAAGTAGCTTGTAAATTATTCTGTGGTGTCTGAATTTCCTCAGATGGTTTCCATACCCACGAGGAAGTCGGCATTATTTTTGTATATTATTTTCGTACGGATGCCTCGCATTCGTCAAATAAAATCAATCCAGCCGATCACTTAATAAAAATGGGAGTGTAAAAGGTCTCAATTCCTATTGAGCATCAGGGTTTGAAAAACCTCTTTTATAAAATATCACTGCCATATCTTGCTAAAAACTGAATTTTTACATAAATTCAAACCCTGTGTATATAGGCTCGAACGAGGCCTCGCACAACTTCCATATAATGTTATTATTGACCCCCCCACACACACACACACACACTTAGATAATAGTTTCTTGAAAAGAGGCGGTTGTCGTGGTAACACGGATGTCGGGGGGTTCCTAACACCTTCCCCCCGCATAACCAAGTCCCCGGACCCTAAACGAATCTCGATTTCACCGACCCGTATATCAGTGTCACATCACTAGGTCAATGTGCAAACCTTTTCTCGGTTGTGTTGGTACAACCATTTAAAAAACCAACTGGCGACTCTTAACAGTCCCATCGTCGACATCATACATGTCGGACCTTTTTCACTTGTTTTTTTCAAACATATCTCACCTAAAAATGAGAACACCAAAGAACAAGTAACGGAAAGGGACACCCAAAAATCCCGACGTCGACAACAATTATTAATCATTAATATTATAACTTGTCGTCTCAATTATTGATTTAATAATATAACATATTATACGATTATAATTGTGACAATAATTGAATCAATAATATAAGAGATATGATGCGTGACAATTATCAGTAGTAATAATTGAGTATAATTGAGTGACTTCTCACGTAAGCATCAATAATCAATACTGTAGCTACAATGCAACCACACGTATTCTCGCATTTTTACTACCGAAGTAGTTCAACAGCTTTTAACGGTAAAACTTCCATTTGTTATTTTCATAAAAATATTTTTGTCGCTTTCTCAATCCGGCAAATAATTCCGTTCTTTCGGTCTACCAATGATTGTACCGGTAAATATTTAATATTCCCCGACAAAAAGAATATTCCTCGACCAATCGAATATTCCCCGACAAAACGAATATTTTATATCAACTTGCTTACTTTGAAAAAAAAAATAATAATCACATATTACCTTTAACTTTAAACTTTTATCAATTTAACTATTTACCAAAATAAAAAAATTGAATACTTTTATTTCATAAAATTCGGGGTCTCACAAAAACCAATTGACCAAATTGCCCTTTGTGAATATTTTAATTAGGTGGAGTGTAGATCTAGCCCTAGTAAGTGGTTGGTGACCAACTCTAGCTAGCCATGTGCCTATAAGCCAAATATCTCAGCAACTTTAACAATCCAAATGCATTGCATCCATGTTTTATATAAGATCAAGAGAGCGAAAGGTTACTAACTTGTTCATTTTATACACCAATACTCAACTCACTTCTCTCTCACCCAAACCTCCGAAATTACCTTGCTATATCAGTCACAAAACAAGCCCCACTATCAGTTATATCAAATCAGAAAGTCAGATTCAAGAATAGTTCAAGAAAGGTAAACCCTAAGCCAAGAAAATTAAATCTTGTATGTTATGTTAGATTTGATGTATGAACGTTTAAATATATTATATAAGGTGTGAATCAGTGATCTGGGTTGCTAAATAGTGGATCCATAACCTTTATATGCTTGAATCTAAGTTTTTACAAAATCTGGGAAATTTTCAAAAGTGGTCTGACAACCGAATGTCAGACTACATAGATCTTTATCTGGTTATCATTTTTGTTGTTTTAATGTTTGAACATATAGTAAGTTAGAAGGACTTTGATCTGGACTTGAAATCATACTTAGATAATATGTAGATTTTGTGTTATTAATGGTCAAACCTCGTTGACCAAGCATGACCAACGGGTTTCTGGGTAACCCAAAAACTCATTATCCGAGTCTGACAACGTTTTCAATTGCTTTGATCTGTCAGGTTTGATGTTGGTTGTTGATATTGTTATATCTAGCTTGTAGCCCGTAGTATTAACTCTATAACCATGCCTTTATATCACTCAAATCATAAATTGACTGAGAGTAGTGGTTGGTCAAATTAGCCTGGATGAGCACGAACTCGGTTTTCTGGGTAACCCAGAAAACTGATGAACGTTGTCTCTGACATGGTTTGACCGGGTTCTAGCTTTTGATTAAGGTGTAGTTTAACTGATGTTAGGAGTGTTAGATGTACTCTGTCACGTGTACTACAAGTTAGACCCATTAGACCACCATATCATCAACCAGAACCCTAATATAATGAAGCCTCAAACTGCCAACTCGAAGCTGACTGGGTTTCTAGGTAACCCAGAAAACCCAGGAAGCTTTGACAGTGAGTTTGATGGCCCAGATCTTCATGCTACGATGTGTTATGACCTAGGTTATGATTGATAATGGTAGTGTTACATACCTACTGCACGATCAATGTTTAAACAAGCCCAGAAACACAATGAATTGAAATTTAGGAACTGCCAAATAGGACCTCAGAAGTCGGTTGTCGTTGTTCTTGAGCTCAAGAACACCAACAATGACAAAAAGTGTCGCTATAGCCTATAAATGACGGTTTCTATTATTTTATTTTCTAATTTCAAAAAATGATTTAAAAATAGAAATAAATTATAAAATCATTTAAAAATAGTAAATAAATTCAAAATTATAAAATCGGTTTTAAAAATTATTTTAAGTCATAAAAATGAACTTTTAATATGTTGGCATATTTTCCATAAATATTAGTAATTATTTGAATATTATTAATATTTAATTTATTTAATAAATACATTAAATAAATTAACTAAAAATGATTTTTATTATATTAAAATCATTTTAAATGATAATAAGGTATTTAATAATATTTGAAGTTATAAAATGTAACTTTCAATATTTTAAAGTAAATTTCATTAATTATATAATATTAATGATATTAGATTTATTTAATACTTATATTAAATAAATAGATTAAAAATGATTTTATTGATTTAAAAATCATTTAAAAGGATATAAATGGTTTAAAATATTTTAAGTAATTATAAATGACTTTTAATATTTTAATAAATAATACTCTAATATTTTAATATTAATGGTAATTGTTTAAAAATGATTTTAAATGTTTTAAAATTCATTTAATGGTAATATTAATACTTTAAAAATATTTTGAGTTATTATAAATAACTTTAGTATTTTGGCAATGGTTGCATTAATATTTTAATATTATTTAAATATTAATGATAATAGAATTATCTAATATTTAAATCATTTAATAAAGATTCTAGAGTTTGAAAAATCAAGATTAATTATAATAATTATTTAAAAATCATTATAAGTCATTTAAAAATAATATGATTGGTATTTAAAATATCCAGGATAATATTGAACTATATGATAGAGTTTTAAACTCGATAATTGCCCGATAAAGCCGTCGGTACACCGAAATGCTATCGAAATTGATCCGAACATATATAGTTTGAATGTATAAGTATTTGTTTGTCTTAATGACTGGTATAACTATGTGACAATGTGATCAGGTTATGTGTTGACTGTAAATAATAGTACTATGTGTCATGATATGTTATTCTAATCAATAGAACAATCTTATAAATGATAGGTCATTGAATTAGAGATAGAACTAAGTTGTGTAAGCAGCAGACCAGGCAAGTTTCTTAATTCTTACTCTTTTATTTGAGAAAGTATCTAAACTATCATTTACGTTGTGCAAGTATCTTTACTCTTGCATTTACTTTATGCAATGGACATGAGTAAGAAAGTTTCAGAATTACATTATCATTATGTCAGATTATTAACTCTATTGCTATTGATTATGTACTCAAATATTCGTATTCATGCAAGTTCTCGAACTTTATTCGTACATTGTTTATCAGTACAATATTACTATTAGATTCAGATATATTTATTCTGTTCGTAAATTTCTAAGATTGGTTATACAAGTGTCCTCACTTGGATAATTATTGAACGTGGTAATACATACTTAATTATTTCGAATATGTATATCTTAATTGAACGTCGTCTAAGCTATTTATCTCGGCTAGACACATATTTAAAATATCTTTTGAATATGATATAACCTTATTAACATCCAACCAAATTATTTGGTTTGGATTCCCGACTAAGTATGAACATCCCGAACATGAGAAAACTTTTGTGCGCCTGAGGCGGATATGATGAACGAGAATATCGTTCTGGTATGTAGTATTGATCAATACAGGGAATAACGGGCTGATCACCCCCCGTGCTTGTAAGTTTTGATGGTTTACAGATGTAAGACCCCAAATTTTATGAAATAAAAGTATTCAATTTTATTACAATTATTATTTTATTTCGTAAATGGTTAAATTGATAAAAGGTTAAAGTTAAGGGTGATATTTGAATTTTTTTTTGCAAAGTAAGCAAGTTGTTATAAAATATTCGTTTGGTCAGAGAATATTATTTGTGTCGGGGAATATTCGTATGACGACACAATCATTGGTGAACCCCACAACGGAAGTATTGTCGTAGTTAGAAAACAACAGAATTATCTTTTATTAAAAATAATGGCTAGTGTTACCGTTAAAACTGTTAAACTACCCGGTAGTAAAAGTACAATAATATGCGTGGTTGCATAGTGGCACACGATATTGATTATTGATGCTTACGTAAGAAGTCACTCAGTTATACTCAATTATTGCTACAATAATTGTTGCATCATATCTCTCATATTATTGATTCAATTATTGTCACAGTATCAATATTTTATATTATTAAATCAATAATTGAGACGACAAAGTTATTCATATTATTATTTGTAATATTGACAATGTCTAGAAGTTCTGTCAAGGAGAGGTTGATCACCTAATTGTACGCCAATAAGGAAAAATCCTTATCGAAAAGCCCCCTCTTTCCTGGGAACGACCTGGTTGTTAAATATTGTGAGTTATAATATTAATGATGAATAAGTTCGTGTTGATTAAAGATGAAATTGCTAATTCCATTATGTGGAAATTATTAGTATTAGTGGAAATCGACATTTATTTCGATAATAATTAATGTCTGGAGGTTATATTGACCAATCGGGTAATTAACCGAATAAATAAGCAATTAATTGCTATTAATTCACATGCTTATAACTATGTGTTCATATGTGTGTACTATTGATTCACATGATTTACTATTAGGGGAGTTGGTGCAAGATTGATAATACTTGCACGACTAGCTGAATTAAATAGCTTTAGACGTATACCAATAGTTTGAATTTTAATCGAAATATTTCTGGCCAAATCCAGTTGGCAATACTTTATCTTTAACATTCTTAAAATCATTTTGACGTCATGATACCGCACTATATTTACAGTCCGTTTGAGGATTCCATCATGTTGTGACTTTGTCATACTACATCATACTATAGTGGGTTGACGATCTTTAGATCACATCCAACACTAAGTAATTCTGCATTGCTAACTCAAACATTTTTATCATCTCTGCACCAAGTTACATGATGCCTTAATGATATAAAAATACATTTTGATAATTCAAATCATTTTTTTCTAGCCGAATCTATTAGCATAGACTCTTCTTTAATCAGTTCAAAAACCTTGAAAATCCTCTTTGGTGTAATCATGCCACAACAGGTAACGATGTGTTAGTGGCCCGAAGTCCACACCTACACACTTGTCACCATGTGTTGTTGATAACAAAATTCATTTTATTTCGAAAGGCACATCAGTGCGAATTTAGCTTGATGTCAGAATTTTGAAATCTAGCACAGCTAGAAGATTTGGAATACCTATGCTTCCATCATCAACTTCAATTTCTTTACTGATCCATTGCTTAAGAATTCTATCTATTTCTATCATCTTAAATTCTCTATTCACAACTTTCCCATACCCAGTTCATCAAACTTACCACACATTATGAGTTCAGGAACTTTCCACAATCATATGAGTTTAAGAACTTGTCCTAGTCAGACCTTTGGCGTCCATTCGCTGAGGGGTTCATAAACATTTCATACAACTATGAGTCACGAACGTACCATAAATATGAGTTTTAAGAACTCGTACTTAACCTGATATTCTCTACTTATAACCTATCTATCTGTTATACACATGAGAAAGGAATCACCCTCTCAACATGCATATAGCAACTAGCGCGACACAGACATTTCAATAATTATCCGTATCAGAAACTAAGTGGTCGTCAAACCAAATTTGGCCACTAATCAATATAGGAAGCTAAGCGGATAATTCCCCGCCCATATAAAGAATTGGTCAACCTAACCACTATATCGACCAGGAAGCTATGTGATTCTAAAACCAAGTACAAATTCCCCGCCCATACAAGGAATCATACAACTCAGCTGCTGACCTGAGTCCTCAATTGAAATCCTACACAATTCTAACTTTCTCTCTTTTTTTTTAATACGAATTTTCTTTAATCCGTATCTTAACATTTACCACTCTTTTCTGAGTTTACATTGCACCATTTCATAGTACCTTCTCCTTATAGAAGGTATAAGATTGATATTTCAGTTAGTATATCATACCTTATTCTATAATACTATCTAACACTTAATCACATAGTCAAATATTAGATAATCTTAACACCAAATTCATTTACTTACTTATAATCTCATCATCTTATATTAACTTGTCTAACCTTCACTCACAAAGTTAAGTATTAGACATTACACCTTAGTCTTAGTATTATAATTATACTTTGATAATCTTTTCATCACTTATAACTTATACTTATAAGTTTTCCCTTTATATGTTATCTTAGTAAGCTAGATAACCTTTCAGTAAACTGAAATATCATTTCAGTAAACCGAATTACATTTCAACATCCTGACATTACTATTTCGACAGACCATAAAATATTTCAGCAGACTAAAACTATTTCAACAATCCAAAATCCAATTCAGCACCCTGAATTCTCATTTTAGTCTATTACAAGCATAATATAGTTCATTGAATACCAAATTCAACAATTATATTGAAAAATAACATAAATCACTTATTTTAATCTCCCGTCGAATATTATTAATTATGAAATAACATTTTACGTTAAGGTTATTAACCTTTTAATAACATTCCAGTCAAATACTACTACTAATATCTAAATCCAATATTATTAGCCATATAACAATAATTTAAGTCATTAATCACATTAATAAACAATTTAGTTCAATTGTTTTCCTTTCCTTAATTAACTCATTAAACATTCTAAAATGCCATAAACATTACAACACTTCACACTCGACCCAAAACTTCATCAAAAATCTGCATAAGCCATTCTCAAGGGTCTCAAGTCATAAATTTTATTTTTCATATTTTTGGACATCATATATATTTAACTAAATCCATTTATCCATTTATCATCATTTAGATGAAAAATACCAACTCAGTTCCTAAAATATTTTTTTTCTGGGATTTGACAGAATATAGTTCTATATTGAACATATATTTTTCTCAGAATTTTTAAAATAGATTTACTATATTTAAATAGTCCATAATAGCCAAATATTCTCTGATTTTTCATAAATCGAGATTAACTCCAAATATTTTGAAATTTATACACTATGTTCCTGTTATACACATGTACTTCCAGTAACAATTTGTAATTGTTGGACTTATGCACAGAGAGTTATTCGGGCGGCTTCATAAATATAACCCTTCACCGTAAAATCCATAACTCTCAAACTGTATGGCCAAAATTTCTCAAATTTTTACACAACTTGCATATCTTCTGATATTAATACCCCAAATTTTTCCTGAATTTTTAAAGCACAAACAGTGGACGAAAATACCCCCGTTTCAGACTACCCCAAAACAGTTTGTATTTTTGTTAGAAAATCTGGACTGTTTTGGCTTCCACAGCCACTACACCATGAAAACTCAACATTTTTGAGTGCTACTACTTGGGTTAACTAGTAAACACATATATCTAGTACCCCTCTTTGACGGATCATAAAAAGGAGTCATAGATTTAAAACGGTGGATTTTCAAACTAAATAGAAATTTTGGATTTCTAAACTAGAAAATTTTTATTTTTGATTCCAACCAAATCAATACCCAATATGGGTAGATCCATACTTGAATTCATGAAAAACACATAGATCATAGGGGTCTGAACATCCAAATCAAAAACCCCTTTTCATCAAATTACCAAAAATAATTGAAGAAAGTAAAGCTTAGGAAGTAAAAATTGTATACCTTTCTTTCTTCTTCTTCTTCTTCTTCTTCTTCTTCATCCATGGAAGATCTTCCCTCTCCCCCCCATCTCCTCCAAGGGCTGCTGCCCTCTTCCACTTCTCTCCCTTTCGGTTTTTCCCCCTTTTACTTTTCTCTTTCTCTTTCTTCTTTCCTCTCTCTTCTTATCTCTTAATAGCCAATCTTTTTTTTTCTTCTTTAATTCGACACATGCTCTCTTTAATCATTAATTTGTTTTTATTAGCTAGCTTAATTAATGACTATAATAACCTCTCCAAGTGGACTAAACAATTGGCTTGCAATTAAATGTTTAAAGGGCTTGCACTTTTATTATCATGCTTACTAAAAATTTGAACTTGGGCTTCTAAATTAATTCAATTGGGCCATTATTATAATTATCTTATACATGACCTCTTGGGCTAATTTCATAAACTAATTGCCCTTAAATTAATTTCATTGAGCTACAAATTTACTTGTTTTACTTACTAACAAAAACTAACTTGGGCTTTCAACCCTAATTAAATTGGGTCATTATAATACTTGTCCCATACATAATATATTGGGCTATATTAAATAATTTAATCGCCCTTAGTCACTTTATCTACAAGTCCCATGCTTACTTAATTAATTGGGCTCGTTTAAATCATATAACTTTCTTAGTCCATTAAATGTAATTCTCTTGGACTCTATTTAAATTCTTGGGCTATGACCTCATTATAGTCCATTACTTTTAATTCTATTCTACCCTAATCATTTAATTACGGTTTTTATTTCCCACACTAGAAATTAAATTCCTTACTTATGCCATTTTAATTTCATAACCCAATTAGACTTGGTTATAAAATTAATTATTTGAGATATATAAAATAAATCTCTTAATGTTAGTATATATATTTATATACTAATATTCTCCCATATTATAACCTCTTATGTTATTTAATTATTACACCTAATATATATATTAGGTTACATAACTTATTCTTAATTCACTTTTATATACAAAATAAATGTATTCACATTATATAATGTATATTTAGTTAATCACACAAATAATTCATATAATCATAACATATTTCACTTCTCACACTAATTTTGACTTTTCTCTATAAAAAGTCAACTGTTGACTTTGACCAAAAGTCAACCTTTACATATTTTGTGTTTACTGTCCATTCTGACTAAATTTGACGTTCCGGATGCAACCGAGCAGTCCGTGCTTCAAAATTCTATCTCTAACTCAAATTTTGAGTTTTAAATTACTCCCTTCATATTGCTAATCGTATTAACTAACGACTTTATACTTATTCAATTCACATCAAATTTTATAGGTATCATAATACCTTATTCTTGATACTCATTCGAATATATATCAATTCATTTCTAGGGTTTTGGAATTTTGTAACCCATATTTTCTCTATTCTCATTCGAATAACAAACCATATATGTTTTACTTGAAAATTTTAAATAAATCCTCAAATTCTCTTCTAGGTTTTATTCTTTAACCTTTATTCTAATCATTCAAGATTTTATATATTTTTGGGTTGTCACATTCACCCCTTCTTCTAAGAATTTTGTTCCCGAAATTAAAGCATACTAATCTCTGCTTATTCGATTGATCAAAACTAGGTTTTCAGCTTAACCTTTACAATTTTCTCATTTGAGGATTTCTCTTCTATCTTCACATTTTACAATAACTACTCACTAAGAGTTTGCATCTTTTAAACATTCATCAAAACTAGGTTATCATAATAACCTTTATTCAATCTTCTCATATTCTACTCGTACACAACGAGTTCACACTATTTTATATCCATAATCATATACTACCACAACATTACTCTGAAGAGTTTAAAAACTTTTCATATATGTCTGAGGGATCATAAAAACTATGAACTTTGAGGTTTAGGGGTATTTCTACCTGCTACCTCTTTCAGTTACGAAAGAAAGGCACTCTACCTCTGAAACATTTCTTTAATAGGTATGTTTACAATCACGAAGAAGGTAAACTATCGATGCGGGTACTTTAGATTATCAGTCTGTTGTACCTTAATAATCGGAATGACTATATGCATTCTTAGATTGAAATATTTTATCCAATTAGTATATCCCCATTTTCAGGGTTGTTCACCTCAGACTTATCATAAGATTCCTCACCAAAACAATTTGGTTAGGCATAAGCTTTCAAAGAATACTTTGAATTTCATAAACATTTGTGTAGCTGAATCAAATAGCTTTAGACGTATACCAATAATTTGAATTTCAATCAAAATATTTCTGGCCAAATCCAGTTGGCAATAATTTATCTTTAAAATTCTTAAAATCATTTTGACGTCATGATACCGCACTGTATTTGTAATCCGTTTGAGGATTCCGTCATGCTGTGACTTTGTCATACTACATTATACTATAGTGGGCTGACGATCTTTAGATCACATCCAACACTAAGTAATTCTGCATTGCTAACTTCATCATTTTTATCATCTCTGCACCAGGTTACATGATGCCTTAATGCTATAAAAATATATTTTGATAATTCAAATCATTCGTCTAGCCGAATCTATTAGCATAGACTCTTCTTTAATCAGTTCAAAAACCTTGAAAATCCTCTTTGGTGTGTCATCATGGCACAACAAGTAACGATGTGTTAGTGGCCCGAAGTCCACACCTACACACTTGTCACCATGTGTTGTTGATAACAAAATTCATTTTATTTCGAAAGGCACATTAGTGCGAATTTAGCTTGATGTCAAAAATTTAAAATCTAGCACAGCTAGAAGATTTGGAATACCTATGCTTCCATCATCAACTTCAATTTCTCTACTGATCCATTGCTTAAGAATTCTATCTATTTCTATCATCCTCAATTCTCTATTCACAACTTTCCTATACCTAGTTCATCAAACTTACCACACATTATGAGTTCAGGAACTTTCCACAATCATATGAGTTTAAGAACTTGTCCTAGTCAGACCTTTGGCATCCATAAACATTTCATATAACTATGAGTCACGAACGTAGCATAAGTATGAGTTTTAAGAACTCATACTTAACCTGATATTCTCTACTTATAACCTATCTATCTGTTAGACACATGAGAATGGAATCACCCTCTCAACATGCATATAGCAACTAGCGCGACACAAACATTTCAATGATTATCAGTATCAAAAACTAAGTGGTCGTCAAACCAAATTCGGCCACTAATCAATATAGGAAGCTAAGCGGATAATTCCCCGCCCATACAAAGAATTGGTCAACCTAACCACTATATCGACCAGGAAGCTATGTGATTCTAAAACCAAGTACAAATTCTCCGCTCATACAAGGAATCATACAACTCAGCTGCTGACCTGAGTCCTCAATTGAAATCCTACACAATTCTAACTTTCTCTCTCTTTTGTTTAATACGAATTTTCTTTAATCTGTATCTTAACATTTACCACTCTTTTTTGAGTTTACATTGTACCATTTCATAGTAACTTCTCTTTATAGCATCAAGCTATATCATACCAATCATTTAACATATCATATGTTATTCAACAATTTAATCTGATCACGTCGTGATCTTATTTTGTAATCATTTCTCCTTATACTCACAAGCCTTTTATTTTACGATCTTCTTATTCTTCTCTTTAATCATATTATATTATGATTTTATTTGCACTTTTCATCTTATAGACATAGTCTATTTATTTTCACTTTTCATTTTTATTACTAGAGTCAGGTAACTCCGGATTCTTATCCTTATATCTCTTCAAGTTCTTCTTTGAATCTTCTTTATCTTTCTCTTTACTTTAATGATGAATTTCCCAAATTCATCTCTTATCGCTTAAACTCGATCTAAGTTTATTCCTTATCATCATCTCCGCGATTATAGCCTAAGGTACACCTACCTAAGGTTTATAACCTACGGCTTTGATACCAACTGTGACGCCCCCAAATCTGGGTCCCAAGAACCTCAGACTTGGTACGTTACGATACTTTATCATCATACATATTCTATCATCTAATGCGGAACAAATAAACATATATTGTTTATTTTACATAATTCTACAACATTTTCCCAGGTTTATTAACCTTAACTGAATACATACCTTCAAAATTACAAAGGTTTACAATAAGATAACTAAATAGTTATTCTTATAACAATTTATTATTGTATTTTGCTTTTGTCTCTGTCCTTCTTCAAGCCTTCGCCTTTATCTGAAATTTAATATCATGATATAGTAAGGGTGAGTAACTACTTTGCCCAGCCAGTTTAAATTCAATAAAGATATATCATGATTGAAAGAATAATAAGCTTTCAAGTTTTCAACAATTTAATAATTGTGAAGGAACATGAATCAAGATGTCAATAATTAAATGACTAAATCAATAATGTTTGAAGGTCAACCATGACCATGAACAATTTAATAATTGAACCTTATGGTAATGAAGGTGATCAGCCTTTCATACCTGATGAACATATGCAACATGCACTAAGTGCGAATCAATAATCATTCACTAACATACTTTGAAATATAACTTGAGTTTGAGTTAGGGAAACTTGCCTGCATAGTCGATTACCGCTACACAATTTAATTTATTATCTTTATTGAAAAGACCTATCTGGTATAAGATTGATATTTCAATTAGTATATCATAACTTATTCTATAATACTATCTAACACTTAATCACATAGTCAAATATTAGATAATTTTAACACCATATTCATTTACTTACTTATAATCTCATCATCTTATATTAACTTATCTAACCTTCATTCACAAAGTTAAGTATTAGACATTACACCTTAGTCTTAGTATTATCATTATACTTTGATAATCTTTCATCACTTATAACTTATACTTATAAGTTTTCCCTTTATATGTTATCTTAGTAAGCTAGATAACCTTTCAGTAAACTGAAATATCATTTCAGTAAACCGAATTACATTTCAGCATCCTGACATTACTATTTCGACAGACCATAAAATATTTCAGCAAACTGAAACTATTTCAGCAATCCAAAATCCAATTCAGCACCCTAAATTCTCATTTTAGTCTATTACAAGCATAATATAGTTCATTGAATACCAAATTCAACAATTATATTGAAAAATAACATAAATCACTTATTTTAATCTCCCGTCGAATATTATTAATTATGAAATAATATTTTACGCTAAGGTTATTAACCTTTTAATAACATTCCAGTCAAATACTACTAATAATATCTAAATCCAATATTATTAGCCATATAACAATAATTTAAGTCATTAATCACATTAATAAACAATTTAGTTCAATTGTTTTCCTTTCCTTAATTAACTCATTAAACATTCTAAAATGCCATAAACATTACAACACTTCACACCCAACCCAAGACTTCATCAAAAATCTGCATAAGCCATGCTCAAGGGTCTAAAGTCATAAATTGTATACCTTTCTTTCTTTCTTTCTTCTTCTTCTTCTTCTTCTTCTTCTTCTTCTTCTTCTTCTTCATCCAATGAGGATCTCCCCTCTCCTCCCCATCTCCTCCAAGGGCTGTCGCCCTCTTCCCTTCTCTCCCTCTCGGTTTTTCCCCTATTTGCTTTTCTCTTTCTCTTTCTCTTTCTTCTTTCCTCTCTCTTCTTATCTCTTAATAGCCGATCTTTTTTTTCTTCTTCTTTAATTCGACACATGCTCTCTTTAATCATAAATTTGTTTGAAGGGCTTGCACTTTTATTATCATGCTTACTAAAAATTTGAACTTGGGCTTCTAAATTAATTCAGTTGGGCCATTATTATAATTATCTTATACATGACCTCTTGGGCTAATTTCATAAACTAATTGCCCTTAAATTAATTTCATTGAGCTAACAAATTTACTTGTTTTACTTACTAACAAAAACTAACTTGGGCTTTCAACCCTAATTAAATTGGGTCATTATAATACTTGTCTCATACATAATATATTGGGCTAGATTAAATAATTTAATCGTCCTTAGTCACTTTATCTACAAGTCCCATGCTTACTTAATTAATTGGGCTCGTTTAAATCATATAACTTCCTTAGTCCATTAAATTTAATTCTCTTGGACTCTATTTAAATTCTTGGGCTATGACCTCATTATAGTCCATTACTTTTAATTCTATTCTACCATAATCATTTAATTAGGGTTTTTATTTCTCACACTAGAAATTAAATTCCTTACTTATGCCATTTTAATTTCATAACCCAATTAGACTTGGTTATAAAATTAATTATTTGAGATATATAAAATAAATCTCTTAATGTTAGTATATATATTTATATACTAATATTCTCCCATATTATAACCTCTTAGGTTATTTAATTATTACACCTAATATATATATTAGGTTACATAACTTAATTCTTAATTCACTTTTATATACAAAATAAATGTATTTACATTATATAATGTATATTTAGTTAATCACACAAATAATTCACATAATCATAACATATTTAACTTCTCACACTAATTTTGACTTTTCTCTATAAAAAGTCAACTGTTGACTTTGACCAAAAGTCAACCTTTACATATTTTGTGTTTACTGTCCATTCTGACTAAACTTGACGTTCCGGATGCAACCGAGTAGTCCGTGCTTCAAAATTCTATCTCTAACTCAAATTTTGAGTTTTAAATTACTCCCTTCATATTGCTAATCGTATTAACTAACGACTTTATACTTATTCAATTCACATCAAATTTTACAGGTATCATAATACCTTATTCTTGATATTCATTCAAATACATATCAATTCATTTCTAGGGTTTTGGAATTTTGTAACCCATATTTTCTCTATTCTCATTCGAATAGCAAACCATATATGTTTTACTTGAAAATTTTAAATAAATCCTCAAATTCTCTTCTAGGTTTTATTCTTTAACCTTTATTCTAATCATTCAAGATTTTATAAATTTTTGGGTTGTCACAGTTACTATTCACCCAATTACTATTCACCCGAATATTATTCACTCGGGTATTTGGGGTACTTTTTATGTCGGGATACGATTCACGATGTACTATTCTCGAAGTACTATTCATAGGATACTATTCACTGGGTATTATTTACCCGAAAAATACATTTCTTTTCTGTCCAAATTATTTTTGGTACATGAATATTATTCTTGAATTTTACTCCACAAAGCAGTATCATGTTGACAATTTGAACGTTATTGAATTCTGGATAAATTAAATTATAAATCTTTAAAATTTATCCTTGAACTTTTTTTATTGAATTGTTATGTCATGGTCATTATCCTCATGCTTATATTGTGATGAAAGTCATCTTTGGCTTACGTGCATAGATGGACTTGTTATGATTATGACCAGGGATTATTCGGTATAATCATGACTGTAATGTAATGAATGATGTGGTAAAAGTCCTCATTGGCCTGTAGTTTATTGATGGACAGTTGTTGGTATGATTATGACCAGGGATTATTCTTTATAATCATGACCATTGATGATTACATGAATATCCTTGGCCGTGGTGCATGGATGATTTGATTTTATTTATTAAGCTGAGTCTCAACGATAAAGTTGATGAAAAACTTTTTAAATCATAGAAGATATTAGATTTTGTGCTCTACTTGACTCTTCTAATGGATTGCTTATCCCGCTGCAGTTGTTAATCTAAAACTTGCTGTCTATTGTATTCTATCAGGTGTTATACTGTTGAAGGCTAAGGATAATTTATTCTTCATTATCTTAGTCATAATACTTCTTACTGGGCTAGTTGAGTTCACCCTTTGCTTTCATTGTTCTCTTCAGGAAATGAGAATATAGCTGAGACTAGTCGGGGAACGGAGTGATGGTCCAAATGATAGCATTAGTAGTCCTCACTATTCTGTTAAATAGTGTGATAATAAATGTAATGAGGACTCCATTGAGTGTGGATATTGTCTAGAAGGCGATATTCTTATTTAAACTCTCAGCTATGTTTTGTCGTATATTACCCGACAGTTGTTTTATTAAGTTTGTATTTGATTTATGTACCATGTATTTGGCGACTCAAGATGGGTGATGTATACCTATTTTGGGGGCGTCACAGTTGGTATCAAAGCTTAGGATATGATCCTCATTGAGATGTCGACAAGAACTAGGAGGGAGAGGCGGGGAATTCCTTCGCTAGTATTACCTACCTAAGTTTATTTGATATTTAATTGGTCGGTCAGAGTATAGGGATAATATGTGATATGTCAATTAACCCTTGTTTTGTGACAGTGTTTGAGAATGGCATCTGAAAATGTTGAGATCAGCAATGAAGCACATGAGACCGTTGAGTCACCAATGATCAATACCCAGGATAATGTGCAACAGGAAGACAATAATCCTCAGGTAAACAATAACACCGATTAGATGATGAACGATGGAATGATCAGAGGCTTTATGCAATTCATGCAACATCAAGCAAGAGAGACTCCTGTTCAAAATATAGGTGAAAACACTGGCAACTCTCGGATGGTCACCGCTAAGTAGTTCAAGGAGCTGGGACTGCCAGAGTTTTTGGGAAAGCCAGAACCACTTAAGGCTGAGATGTGGTTAAAGCAGATCACCAAGATATTTGATTTCTTGGGATGTTCCGAGGAGAAAAAGGTTCCCTTTGCCACCTTTATGTTGCGTGAAAAGGCAGATTACAGGTAGGAATCTATAAAACGTACCCATCATGATGCACTCAAGATGTCTTGGGAGAAGTTCCAAGAGCTGTTCAATGACAAGTACTTTCCCTAAAGTATTCGTCACATGAAGGAGGTGAAGTTTATCAAGTTGGAGCAAAACAATATAACTGTGTCGCAATACGAGGCTAAATTTGCGGAGTTATCCCAGTTTGCATCCCATTTGGTCGATAATGAGGAGCGAATGACGCGAATGTTTCTAAGAGGTTTGAAACCCGATATACGTAAATACATCATTTCTCATAAACTTTGTTTATATTCAGATCTTGTGAATAGGGCTCAGTTATTGGAGCGCGATAATGAGTCAGCACAACCAAAAGGTAACGAGCAACAACACGATAATAACCATACTGGTGGAAACGTCTATCGGAACAATGATAACCATCGTGGGGGAAATTATCATGCCAATAATGGTAACCACTTCGGTGGTAATCATGGCCAAGATAATAGGAGAGGAAATTTCAAGAAGAGAAGGTTCAACAACGATGGAAAGATAGCAGCACCAACACCCATTTTCAAGGAAGGAGAACGACCACCAATTGTATGCTTCAAATGCGGAGGGGAGGGACATATCAGACCAAACTACACGATGCAGTCCAAAGCATGTTACAATTGTGGAAAAGAAGGTCACCTAGACCGATTTTGTCGTGCACCAAAGTTAAGTCCAGCCGGAACGGTGGCACCAAAAACGGATATGGACAAAAAAAAAAGTCGGTGGTTTCCGGGAGAGCGTTTTTCGTGACTTCTCAAAAAGCGAGTAACCCGAACGGAGTTAGCACGGGTTAGTTAATTATAAATTCTTGCGAAGTCTATACCTTATTAGATACCAGTTCTACCCATTTTTTTATCTCTCTTGCTTGCGCTCAACGTTTGAATTTGACCCCTAAGAAATTAGACTTTGATTTATCGGTTGAAACTCCGTTAGGAGAAACCTTCATTACATGTGTTATTCAAGTCTTGGATGAGAGTCACAGTTTTGAATGATATTTCTATCGTTAATAAATTTGCTGTCATATTCTCTAAAGACTTCCTGGCCTATGCCCCAGAGTGTGAAATCGAATTTTGTATTGACCCCAGTACAAAACCAATTTCTAAAACTCTTAAATATTTCTTCAACCAAAACGAACGTATCATGAGCCAAGGACGTTGGCTCGAGCTGTTGAAGATTACGACTATACCATTCAATATCATCGTGAAAGAGCGAACGTGGTAGCTGACGCGTTGAGTAAAAGATAGTATGCGTTTACGAGTGCGATGTTGTTAACACAAAAACCTATTTCGTATAACTTACAAATGATGAAGATATAGTTAAAGACTCTAGTGACCCACGTGAAGATAACAAATATACGATTAGAATCGACTTTAATCGATAAAGTTAAAGCCGCTCAAGCTACATACTCAGAGCTGATGAATGTGAAGAAGAAGGTTCAAGAGGGCGTTATTCTAGAAGCAAGAATCGATGAAGAGAGGAAATCTCAACCCTCGATTTAATTGTCCCATTTGAAATCCTCGATTGAGTAGGAACTAGGGCCTATAGACTTGTTTTACCGCAAAGTATGTCGCGTGTTCATAACATTTTTCACGTATCTATGTTACATAAATATGTGGATGACCCAAACCACATTATTGAATTAGAACTAGACGTGACAGCAGAAGACTTAACGTATGAGGAGATACGTGTTAAAATCTTGGATAAGAATGATCATATTCTACGCTCAAAGGTTACACCTCAAGAGCTGGAATTTGAAATGAAGTCAAGGTATCCTCACCTCTTCGGCATACCAGGTACGTACATAAATTTCGATGGCAAAATTTCATAAAGAGGGGAGATTGTAAGACACCGAATTTTATGAAATGAAAGTATTCAATTTTATTACAATTATTACTTTATTTCGTAAATGGTTAAATTGATAAAAGGTTAAAGTTAAGGGTGATATGTGAATTTTTTTTGCAAAGTAAGCAAGTTGTTATAAAATATTCGTTTGGTCGGGGAATATTCTTTTTGTCGGGGAATATTCATACGATGGCACAATCATTGGTGGACCCCACAATGAAAGTATTGTCATAGTTAGAAAACGACAAAATTATCTTTTATTAAAAATAACGACGAGTGTTACCGTTAAAACTGTTGAACTACCCGGTAGTAAAAGTACAATAATACACGTGATTGCATAGTGGCACACGATATTGATTATTGATGCTTACGTAAGAAGTCACTTAGTTATACTCAATTATTGCTACATTAATTGCTGCATCATATCTCTCATATTAATGATTCAATTATTGTAACAGTATCAATATTTTATATTATTAAATCAATAATTGAGATAACAAAGTTATTCATATTATTATTTGCAATATCGACAATGTGACGCCCCCAAAATAGGTATACATCACCCATCTTGAGTCGCCAAATACATGGTACAAAATTCAAATACAACTTAATAATACAATTGTCGTGTAGAATACGACAAGATATAACTGAGAGTTTTAATACGAATATTGTCTTCTAGACAGTATTCAACTCAAATGGAGTCCTCAATACATTTATTATCATACTATTTCATAGAATAGTGAGGACTACTAATGCTATCATATGGACCGTCACTCCGTTCCCCGACTAGTCCCGACTACATTCTCATTTCTTGAAGAGAACAATGAAAGCAAAAGGGTGAGCTGAACTAGCCCAATAAAAATATTATGACTAAGATAATGCAGAATAATCTATCGTTAGCCTTCACCAGTGTTAAACTGATAAAATATAACAAATATCAAGTTTAACTGCAGCGAAACAAACAATCTATTAGAAGAGTCAAGTAGAGAATAAAATCTACTATCTTCTATGATTTAAAAGGTTTTCATCACTTTTATCATTTGAGACTCAAACAATAAATAATCCACATCATCCATGCACTACGGCCAACGATATTCATTAGTATCACGACCACAAATTATCCATGCACTACGTGCCAAGGATATTCGTGTTTTCATCAATGGTCATGATCAAACCAACAACTGTCCATCAATACACTACGGGCCAATGAGAACCTTTACCACAACAGTTATAACATTACAGTCATGATTATACCGAATAATTCCTGGTCATAATCATACCAAGTCCATCTATGCACTACAGGCCACATATGACTTTCAACATATTATAAACATGAGGATGATGGCAATGATATAAGAATTCAATAAAGCAAGTTCAAGGATAAATTTTTAAAGATTTATAATTTAATTTATCTAAAAATCAATAACGTCCAAATTGTCAACATGATACTATTTTGTGGAGTAAAATTCAAGAATGCTCAGAAGAATAGTTCTATGAAAAGATACTGGATGAAGCGCAAATATCTAGGATATTCTACTAATTTTATGGAGTATGGAAGCCAAAACTTTAACCAACTGAGTATAATAGAATATATGAAACTGCAAATAGATTTTTGCCCGCCATGCGATAATCCAAGTAGACAGATCATTTCCATAATTTGATAAGGAATGAATACGAAGGATCATTCACAATGCATGTGATAATCCACATAGACAGGTTATTCCAACAGAATGATAAAGAATGGAACCAGGTCATGCGTAACCCGCACATACAGGATATTCCAACAGAATAATAAAGAATGGAATAACAACAGAATTCACTAGGCATACGATAGACCGCACAGACATGTTATTCCAACAGAATAATAAAGAATGGAATAAAAGAAGAATTTCACCATGTATGTTGTACTTCGCATAGACAGGTTATTCCAACATAATAATAAATAATGGAATAACAACCCTTACGAGTATTGAAAGAAAATAACCCTCTTCATGAATACGAAAGAATAATACCCCTTACCTTAGTAGGAGATTGGATACTGCAATAATGTAGTAACAGAATACTCTTCTTATTTCTCTCTTATTCTCTCTATACTTTCTCTCTCTATAGCTTGAATGAATTGGTGAAAAATAATGAAGAAATGAGCTTCTATTTATAGGCTTGGCAGAGTAAGGGTAAAATAGTCTTTTCGTCATAATTTATGACATCATCACTGACATCATCGATCATAATACATCATTGCATACCTCATCATCCGATGACATCATCGCTTACCTCATCGTCCGATCACATCATCGCTTGCATCATAGGAATTCAAATTCAATTTGTTCTCTTCCACCTCCTTTTACTTTTATACCATGAATTTACTATAATAATGCTACCATTCAAATTATAAAAAATGTACTATTATATAATCACATCATACAACTATAATGTAATATTATAATAATATATTTGAATGAATTATTTTATCAGAAAAGATAAAATACCAACTTTCAACAAATGTCACATGCTAAGAATTCCTCAGTTTAAATCCACTTCGAATAAATATTTTCTTATCATATATATATATATATATATATATATATATATATCAACAATTAATTATTCACAAATAATATTATAAAATTACAATATTGACAACCGTGTCGTTCCTGAAAAGAGGGACTTTCTCGATAAGGAATTCTCCTATTTCTTGCCAATTAGGTGACCAAACCCTTTCCTCGATGTAACTTTCTAGACATTGTCAATAATGTAAATAATAATATTATTCAAATAATATAAATTATTGATTTAATAATTTGAAATACTGTGCAATGACAATTATTGATTCAATAATATTAAATATCAACGTAGCAATTATTGAATCAATAAAATAAAGTATTGAACAGTAATTACTGTAACAATTATTGAGTAGTGACTTCTTACGTAAGCATCAATAATCCAAGATACTGTACAATACCGTGTGTTACTATGCAACCACGCGTATTACTGTACTTTTACCACCGGGTATTTCAACTGTTAACGGTAAAACATTCGCCGTTATTTTTATAAAAAGATAATTTTGTCGTTTTCTAACTCCGACAATAATTTTGTTGTGGGGTCCACCAATGATTGTGTCGTCGTGCGAATATTTTCAGACAAAAAGAATATTTCCCGACCAAAAGAATATTTTATAGCAGCTTGCTTACTTTACAAAATTTATAAATATTACCCACAACTATAACTTTATAACAAATTCACACCATAATATTCAAAAATGATATTTATAGAAAATTCATCTTTATTCATAAAAGTTGGGATCTTACAACTTCCCCTTCTTATGAAATTTCGCCCTCGAAATTAGGGTACGTACCTGGTATGTCGAAGAGGTAAGGATACCATGATTTCATTTTAGATTCTAACTCCCAGGTCATTTCCTCAACATCGTGGTTTCTCCACAAAACTTTGACTTGAGGTATAGCCTTGGAGCGTAAAATATGCTCCTTCTTATTGAAGATTTTAACAGGAACCTCTTCATACGTTAAATCTTCCGCTATTTCGTCTGGTTCTAACTCAATAATGTGGTGCGGGTCTTTCACATATTTACGTAACATAGATATGTGAAAAACGTTATGAACATGAGACATACTTGGCGGTAAATCGAGTCAATAGGCCACAGTTCCTACTCGATCGAGGATTAAAAATGGGCCAATGAATCGAGGATTGAGCTTTCCTCTCTTTCCAAATCTCGTAACTTCTTTCCAGGGAGCAACACGTAACAACACATGATCTCCAATATCGAATTCTACATCCTTTCGATGAAGATCAGCATAACTCTTTTGTTGATCTTGTGAGGTTTTTATACGTTGTCGGATCGTTTGAATCTTTTTCGTAGTCATATGTACCAACTCCGGTCCCAACAACATTGCTTCACCCACCTTATCCCAGCATACTGGAGAACGACACTTTCTTCCATACAACGCCTAGAATGGAGCCATGCCAATACTTGCTTGATAACTGTTGTTGTAGGAAAACTCTACTAATGGTAAGAACTTGTCCCAACTTCCCTTGAAGTCAAGGACACAGAGACTTAATAGATCTTTAAGAGTTTGAATAGTCCTCTCCGACTGCCCGTCCATCTGAGGATGATATGCCGAGCTAAATCGTAAATTCGTGCCCATAGCTTTCTGCAAACTAACCCAAAATTGTGAAGTGAATCTTGGGTCTCGGTCAGAAACTATGGATACTGGCATGCCATGCAGTCTTATAATCTCATTTATGTACATACAAGCAAGACGTTCAAGTGTATAAGTTTCTCGTATAGGTAAGATATGAGCCGACTTGGTCAATCTATCAACAATGACCCAAATCACATCTATGCCTTGAGAAACCTTGGGAAGACCGGTAGCGAAATCCATGGTAATGTGCTCCCACTTCCATTCTGGAATTTCAAGTGGTTGCAATGGACCTTTTGGTACTTGATGCTCCGCCTTGACTCGTTGACAAGTTAGACACCTTTAGATAAACTCTGCGATCTCCCAGGATGTCGAAGATCATGATACATTTTGGTACTCCCAGAATGGATTGCAAACGGTGTGTTGTGCGCCTCCATCATGATTTTATACTTTAAATCAGGGTCGTTATGAACACAAAGTTTGGTGTTGACTCGAAGTATTCCTTTTTCATCGATTCTTGCTTCCGACATAGCACCTTCTTGCACTTTCTTCTTCATACGTATCAGCTCCAGGTCTGTAGCTTGAGCAGCTTTAACTTTATCGATTAAAGTCGGTTATACTCGTATATTTGCTATCATCACATGGGTCCCTGGAGTCTTTAACTCTATCTCCATCCTTTGCAAGTCATATAAAATGGGCCTTTGCGTTAACAATATCGCACTCGTACCCGCATATGATCTTCTACTCAATGTGTCAGACACTACGTTCGCTTTACCAGGATGGTATTGAATAGTATGATCATAATCTTCCAGCAGTTCAAGCCAACGTCGTTGCCGCATGTTGAGTTCCTTTTGAGTGAAGAAATATTTAAGGCTTTTATGATCCGTAAAGATCTCCACTTTCTCCCCATACATGTAATGCCTCCAGATTTTAAGTGCGAAAATGACAGCTGCCAACTCTAGATCATGAGTAGGATAATTCCTCTTATATTCTTTAAGTTGTCACGAGGCATAGGCTATGACTTTCCCATGTTGCACGAGAACACATCCTAAACCCTTGCCTGAAGCATCACTGTAGATGACATATCCCTTTGTACCAGATGGTATTGTCGAGCAGTCTTTGAAATGAGTCTCTCTTGAGTTCTTGAAAACTCTTCTCACATTCCATGCTCCAATACAATTTTGTATCTTTTGAGTCGGTGAGTTAATGGAGTAGCGATTAGAAAAAACCTTCTACGAATCTTCGATAATAACCAAATTAAGCAGAAAGCTACGTCTTCGATCATTTGATTTAAGTTGCTCCCGACTTTGAATAACTTCAATCTTTGCCGAATCAACAAATATTCCATGACTTGATACTACGTGCCCAAGGAATGCTACTTCTACAAGCTAGAACTCGCATTTCTTTAACTTGGCATAAAGCTTGTTTTCACGAAGCTTTTGGAGTATCAGCCTCAAGTGTTACTCATGATCTTCACGACTTTTGGAATATATGAGGATGTCATCAATAAAGACGACCACAAAGTGATCGAAATATTCCTTGAATACTCGGTTCATCATATCCATGAGGCGGCGAGCATTAGTCAATCCAAAAGACATGACTAAAATTCATAATGCCGTCTGGGGATTCTGAAGGCAGTCTTTGGAATATCAGTTTTAACCTTCATCTGATGATATCCAGAACGAAGATCGATCTTTGAAAAGAATTGTGCTCCTTGTAACTGGTCAAACAGGTCATCAATGCGAGGTAACGATACCTATTCTTGATGGTGACATGGTTCAATTCTCGGTAGTTAATACAAAGTCGCATACTCCCATCTTTCTTCTTCACGAATAGAACAGGAGCACCCCAAGGAGACGTACTAGGATGAATGAAACCAATGTCTAATAATTCCTGCAATTGGGTCTTTAACTCCTGAAGTTTAATAGGAGCCATTCGACATGGGGCTTTAGAAATGAGTTTTGTACCGGGTTCAAGGTCGATACAAAATTCAATTTCACGCTCTGGGGGTAGGCCAGGAAGTTCTTCAGGGAATACGTCAGGAAATTTATTAACAATAAAAATATCATTCAAATCTGACGTATTTTTGTTTAAATCAGTGACATGAGCTAAGAAAGTTTGACATCTATTTTTCAATAAACGAATAACTTTATGGTTTGAGATGACAGTGATTGATTTTAATGGTTTGGTTACTTGAATTCGCATAATAGGTTAGTTAGGAATATGAAAGCTAACAACCTTACGAAAACAATCAATTTTTGCATGATGAGTAGTTAACCAATCAATCCCTAAATTCACGTCAAATACAAGTATTTTCAATGAAATAAGATCGACAGGTATTGTGAGGGTACCGATTTGAACCAAACAAGACTTATAAACAGTGGATGTAATGAAGATTTCTCCCAACAGAGTTTCCACAGATAAGTCAAAGTCTAATTTCTCGCTAGAGTTTATGATAAGCTTACCCATGATGACCTCGTTCGAGTTCCTTGCTTTCTGGGTGGTCACAACAAACGCTCTCCCTTGAACTACTGGTTTTGACTTATGCAGGACGGCATTTTTTGTCCATCTTTATTCCAAGCTGGACTTGTCTTGATTGCATGAAAAAATTGGGCTAGGTGACCTTCTCTTCCACAATTATAACATGCTTTGGATGACATCGCGCAGTTTGGACTTATGTGTCCCTCCCCTCCGCCTTTGAAGCATATGATAGGTGGTCGTTCTCCTTCCTTAACAACGGGTGCTGGTGGTGACGTCTTTCCATCATTGTTGAATCTCCTCTTCTTGAAATGTCCACTTTTATTGTCTTGGCCATGATTACCATCGAAGTGGTTACCATTTACGGCATGTTGATTCCTCCGTTTGTTGTCAAGCTTGATATTGCTACCACTTGGTATTATCATTTTTAAATTTGCTTTCTCTTAGTTGGGTTGACTTCGTTATCGGCGCTCAATAAGCGAGCCCTATTTACAACATCGAATACAAACACGGTTTATGAGAAATTAGATATTGACGTATCTCGGTTTCAAACCTCTTAGAAACATCCGTGTCATTCTTTCCCGAATGACGCGGATGAGGAAGAAGAATAGACGCGATGTTTCTAAGAGGTTTAAAACCTGAGATACGGCAATACCTAATTTCTCACAAGCTTTGTTTGTATTCAGATGTTGTAAATAGGGCTCAGTTATTGGAGCGCGATAATGAGTTAACCCAACTAAGAGAGAGCAACCGACAAATCGATAATACCAGTGGTAGCAGTCATCGAAGCGACGACAACAAACGTGGAGGAAATCACCATGCCATAAATGGTAACTACTTCACTGGTAATCATGGCCAAGATAATAGAAGTGGAAATTTTAAGAAGAGGAAATTCAATAAAGATGGAAAGACGTCAGCACCAGCACCTGTTGTTAAGGAAGGAGAATGATCGCCAGTCGTATGTTACAAATGCGAAGGGGAGGGATACATCAGTCCAAACTGTATGCATCAGTCCAACGCATGTTATAATTGTGGAAGAGAAGGTCACCTAGCCCGATTTTGTAATGCACCAAAGTCAAGTCCAGCTGGGATAGAGGCATCAAAGGCCGTCCCAAACAAGATAAAACTAGTAGTTCAAGGGAGAGCGTTTGTCGTAACCTCCCAAAAGCGAGAAATCCAAACGAGGTGATCACGGGTAAGCTAATCATAAACTCTAGCGAAGTCTATACCTTATTTGATACTGGTTCTACCCATTCTTTTATTTCTCCTACTTGCGCTCAACGTTTAAATTTAACTCCAGAGAAATTCGACTTTGATTTATCTATTAAAACTTCATTGGGAAAAACCTTCATTACATCCACTGTTTATAAGTCTTATTTGATTCAAATCGGTAATCGCACGTTACCTGTCGATCTTATCTCTTTGAAAATACTTGCATTTGATGTGATTTTAGGGATTGATTGGTTAACTACTCATCATGCTAAAATCGATTATTTTCGTAAGGTTGTTAGCTTTCATATTCCTAACCAACCTATTATGTGAATTCAAGAAACCAAACCACTAAAGTCAATCACTGTCATATCAAGCCATAAAGCTATTCGTTTATTGAAAAATGGATGTCAAGCTTTCTTAGCCCATGTCACGGATTTAAACAAAAATACTTCAGATTTGAATGATATTTATATTGTTAATAAATTTCCTGACGTATTCCATGAAGAACTTCCTGGCCTACCCCCAGAGTGAGAAATTGAATTTTGTATCGACCTTGAACCTGGTACAAAACCCATTTCTAAAGCCCCATATCGAATGGATCCTATTGAACTTCAGGAGTTAAAAACCCAACTGCAAGAATTGTTAGACATCAGTTTCATTCGTCCTAGTACGTCTGTTTGGGGTGCTCCTGTTCTATTCATAAAGTAAAAAGATGGAAGTATGCGACTTTGTATTGACTATCGGGAGTTGAATCATGTCACCATCAAAAATAGATACCAGTTGCCTCGCATTGATGACCTGTTTGACCAGTTGCAAGGTGCCAAATTCTTTTCAAAGATCGATCTTCGTTCCAGATATCATCAGTTGAAGATTAAAACTGATGACATTCCAAAGACTGCTTTCAGAACTTGGTACGGGCATTATGAATTCCTAGTCATGTCTTTTGGATTAACTAATGCTCATGCTGCCTTTATGGATATGATGAACTGAGTATTCAAGGAATATTTGGATCATTTTGTTGTTGTCTTTGTTGATGACATCTTCATATACTCCAAAAGCTGTGAAGATCATGAGCAACACTTGAGGATGATACTCTAAAAGCTTCGTGAAAACAAGCTATATGCCAAGTTGAAGAAATGCGAGTTCTGGCTTGAAAAAGTAGCATTCCTTGGGCACGTGATATCAAATCACGTAATATCTATTGACCCAATGAAGGTTAAAGCAATTCAAAGCTAGGAGCAACCTAATTCAGTGACCGAAGTACGTAGCTTTCTGGGCTTAGCTGGTTATTATCGGAGATTCGTGGAAGGATTTTCTCGAATCGCTACTCCATTAACTCAGCTGACTCAAAAAGATATAAAATTCGGTCGGAGCGAGGAATGTGAGAAGAGTTTTCAAGAAATCAAGAGGAGACTCATTTCAGCACCTGTTTTGACAATACCATTTGGTACGGAGGGATATGTTATCTACAGTGATGCTTCAGGCAAAGGTTTAGGATGTGTTCTCATGCAACATGGGAAGGTCATAGCTTATGCCTCGCGATAACTCAAAGAATATGAGAGGAATTATCCTACTCATGATCTAGAGTTGGCAGCTGTCGTTTTTGCGCTTAAAATCTGGAGGCATTACCTGTATGGGGAGAAGGTGGAGATCTTTACAGATCATAAAAGCCTCAAATATTTCTTCAATCAAAAAGGAACTCAACATGCGGCAATGACGTTGGCTTGAACTGTTGAAAGATTATGATCATACTATTGATGAATGGGATTTATACCAGCAAATTAGTCCCTTTGTTGCTTAGGTTGTTGCCTGTTTTCAATCTTTTATTTAGCTTTTCTGTATATATATATTATTGCATATAAGTTTAAGATCTCTACAGGCTTGCTTTACAGATTGTTCGAGCTTTCTTGGGCATTTTTCTGTCTTTGGCGCTTTGGCCGCTGATTATTACATAGAGCTTGCACCCAGTAGCGCAGAGCCAGGTGCACCAGCGCCCCCACTCAAGCCCCATCGCCAATGTTAGGCAAAGCTACTGTCCTTTGGCACTTTGCTTGACCTACGTGTCGTGCCCCGGCACCATGCCCGGCGCCAGGCTCGCGCCCCAACACCATTCACGGCGCCACAGCGCCAATGCTAGGCAAAGCTACTGTCCTTTGGCGCTTTGCTTGACCTACGTGTCGCACCCCAGTGCCATGCCCGGCGCCAGGCTCGCGTCCCAGCGCCATTCACGGCGTCCCAGCGAGCTCCGGTGCCCAAATAGTATAGAGTCTTTAATGACCTAGAAGAAAGAGGAGAAAGTATATATACAAAGCGAAGCCGCCTGCATTTATTATCGAATATCAGAGATATCAACAAGGAACTTATTGCAGCTTAGACTAGGTTTTCATTTCTGTCATTTAATTTCTAGAAGAGATAGAAGCTGGGCAACGGGAGGAGAGTTATTACATGCGGCATATACTCAGAGCTTTACACGTGAAGGGAAGATTTAGAGGAAGAACACTTCAAAGCAGGGGTTTTCTTAATCCAAATCTCTCATTTCTTTTTATTTGTCTGATAATGTGTAATGTATTAAAAATGCACATTAATACCATAGTTATGAACTAACTCCATTTTTAGGATTGCAATGTAACCTTTTGTTTAGCTTAATTAACATTCTCTCCTATTTTATATAATGAATCATTTTGGAATGGGTTGTTGTATTTCTTATTTAACGACTGATTGCTTTATAAAGAAATTGGTATTGATAGTAATGAAAATTGACAAATGGACATTATTATCAATCTTTAAATACAGTAAAACCTATTATGACCATGCCATTGCAATGTGTGCATAATATGCTCATATGATAGACATATCCCTATTTGCCTTGTGTGACCTTGAGACTTAGCTTACTGACCTTGACCTAGTTATTGTCACCAATAGACATATTATGTGTTAGCTGGTTAGGGATGTGCATTTGACCTTTGACAGAAGCTTATACGTAATTACTTTCCTCGGTTGACCATTCCTTGAGTCGTTTGTAATGTGGAGAGTTAGGAGATTAGGCAACACATTAGGGGAGTTGTAATCCTATCTTGACTTCCTAGCACAACCACTTCTCTCTTTCTTTCAGTTGTAATCATATAGCTTAACCAACCACTTATTTCTACTTGTTTAGATAAGATTTGTAACGACTTTGCCTTCGTATTTGTTTTCTTTTAAGACTTTGTCCTCGTGGGTTCGACACTCTACTTACATATATTACTTGTGGATCGCGTATGCTTGCGTGCGATTTGGTAATAGGTAAATCGACCAATAAGTTTTTGGCGTCGTTGTCAGAGACTTAGAATTAATTATTTCTCAATATTAAAACTAAGTCATTATGATCTTACTTTAAACCGATTCTTCTATTTAACTCTCTTTTTAGGTAGTCTTCATTGTTTATGCCACCTCGGAAGGGACGAAATATAATACATATCGATCCCAAGGTTGATAAAACATTCAGACGACTGCGGAGAGAAAAATCTGAAGACACACTCGAAGACATACCTACTCCTATTATAATGGTTGAGGAACTTCAGAAATCTCTGAGGGGGTATGCTATGCCTCACATTGACGATCTCCAGGCAAGCATTCTAAGGCCCTCCATCCAAGCTAATAATTTCGAGATCAAGCCGGGCACCATTCAAATGTGCACCAATATTCAGTTTGGGGGACTACCGAATGATGATCCCAATGATCACTTGATTAATTTTGTGGAGATCTGTGACACATTTAAATGCAACGGAGTGTCTAACGATGCCATCAGACTCCGGTTGTTTCCATTTACATTAAGGGACAAGGCCAAGAGCTGGCTTCATTCATTACCGTCATGCTCCATTACCACATGGGCTGACTTGGCACAGAAATTTGTGGCGAAGTTTTTCCGCTTGCCAAAAACAAATTGTGCTCGTGCATGATATCACGTCCTTTGTTCAGTTCGAATCTGAATCCTTATAAGACTCGTGGGAGCAGTTTAAGGATCTTCTGAGGAAATGCCCGCACCATGGATTACCAGAATGGTTACCCATCCAGACCTTGTATAATGGGTTATCAGGATTAACTCGTTCGAGTATTGATGCCGCGTCTGGAGGGGTCTTCATGGCCAAACATCACACAGCGGCCAAATGATAGGCAAACCCCTAGAAGAGTAGCGGGGGTCTATGAAGTTGACTCTTTGACATCGTTAGCGGCTCAAAGAAGCGAACTTAAAAAGGCTAGACACTATGGGACCTTGATTCGAACGTGCAGTGTCGTAGTTCAATGTGAATTATGCCAAGGGAGCCACCCTACTGATCAGTGTGCGATAATCACTGAGTCAGTTCAATTTGTTTCCAACTACGGGCGGTAAAAAACACCAATCTTCCCACTCATTACCACCCGGGGTTAAGAAATCATCCAAACTTCTCATGGGGAACAACAGTAACAACCCCAATCAACCACAACCTTCATCTACCAGGCCGAATTATGTTAACCCTCTTGGATTCCAATCTCAGAATCAGTTCACCCCACAGCCTCAGAACAGTCACAATCAATTCCACCAACCACCACCTCAACAGGAGAAGAAGCCAAGTTTAGAAGATCTCCTGTCAAGGAACATAGCCCAGAACAAAACTCGAAGTAACAATCAAGAAGCTTCCATTAGAAATCTTGAAGTACAGATGGGACAATTGACTACTGCTTTAAACAGTCGTCCACATGGCACATTTGTAAGACCCCAAATTTTACGAAATGAAAGAATTCAATTTTCTGATAATTGTTATTCTATTTAGTAAATGGTTGAATTGATAAAAAGTTAAAGTTAAGGGTGATATGTGAAATTTTTTCAAAGTAAACAAGTTGTCATAAAATGACCGGTGGTAAAAGTACAGTAATACGCGTGGTTGCATAGTAGTACACGGTATTGATTATTGATACTTACGTGAGAAGTCACTCGGTTATACTCAATTATTACTCACGATAATTCTTTGCATCATATCTCTCATATTATTGATTCAATTATTGTCACAAAGATCATCTCGCATAATATTTATTATTATTAAATTAATAATTGAGACGACAAAGTTATTTATATTATTATTTGCAATATTGACAATGTCTAGAAGTTCTGTCAAGAAGAGGTTTGGTCACCTAATTACGCACCAATAAGGAGAAGTCCTTATCAGAAAGCCCCCTCTTTCCTGGGAATGATCTGGTTGTTAAATATTGTGAGTTATAATATTAATGATGAATAAGTTTGTGTTGATTAAAGATAAAATTGATATTTTCATTGTGTTAGGATTATTAGTGTTAGTGGAAATCTACATCTATTTCTATAATAATGGATGTCTGGAGGTTATATTGACCAATCAGGTAATTAATCGGATAAATGAGCAATTAATTGCTATTACTTCAAATGTTTATAACTATGTGTTCACATGTGTGTACTATTGAGTCACATGAATGTACTATTAGGGGAGGTGGTGCAAGATTGATAATACTTGCATGAATAAATTAAAAATAGAGGTATAGATGAAGGTACTATATTGTAATTATTTTTTTCACATGATTGTACTATTGAGTCACATGATTGTACTATTGATTCACATGATATACTATTAGGGGAGGTGGTGCAAGTTTGATAATACTTGCAGGACTAAATTAAAAATAAAGGAAAAGATGAAGGTATTATACTGTAATATTTTGAGCCCTAAAACGTGCAATTATCGAAACTATATTTTCCTATAAATAGAAGCTCATTTTTCCTTCATTCTCACCAATTTACTAAGTCTCACAAGACCAATTATAGAGATAGAAGCTATATAGAGAAGCTATAGAGAGAAAGAAGAAGTGAAGTCAGCTACTTCACTATTCGAGTATCTAGTCTTCTTCTGAGGTAAAGGGTATTATTTCTTTCGTATTCATGAAGAGAGTTATTTCTTTCAATATTCATAAGGGTTGTTATACCATTCTTTATTATTCTGTTGGAATAACCTGTCTGTGCGGTCTATCGCATGCTTGGTGAATTCTTCTGTTATTCCATTCTTTATTATTCTGTTGAAATAACCTGTCTGCGCGAACTACCGTATGCATGGTGAATTCTTCTGTTATTCCATTCTTTATTATTCTGTTGGAATAACCTGTCTATGTGGACTACCGCATGCATGGTGAATGATCCTTCATATTAATTCTTTATTAAATTGTGGAAATGATATGTCTACGTGGATTACCGCATGGCGGGTGAAAATCCATTTGCAGTTTCGTAATTTTTCTTACACTCAAAAAATTCTGGAAAAATTGGAAATGATAAATTGTTGAGTTTTCTAGATTGTGTCCAAAAATGGCGCTTTTTGGATGTATAGATTAGGAGTTATGAATTTTATGAGAAAAGACTATTTTAAAAGTAAGCCCTTATAACTCCTTGTGGTTAATTTCAAATTTGGTGAACTTTTTATTAGGAGTACATGTATATAACAGGAGTATACCCTATAAATTTCAGAATTGTTGGACAAAAATACAATTTATGATAAATGTATAAATATTCGGCGCTTTTGGCCATATGAAAATAGTAAACGAATTTTAAAAATTAAAGAGAAAATATATATTCAATATGGGACTATATTACGCTAAATCCCGAAAAGAAAAATGTTTGGGACTGATTTGGTATTTTTCATGAAAATGGTTTAGTTACGAATATATGAATTAAATATGTTATGTGAAGTTGAAAAATTGGTAAATGGAATTTTATGGCTTGGAAATCCTATATAAGGTATATGCATATTTTTGATGAGGGATTTGATCATTGGTGATGAAATCTTATGAGTATGGCATTTTTGATTGATTAAATGCATTATTTGGTAAAGTGTAAACAAGTAAAATAAATTGTTTATAAGTTTAAGAAATGATTAAAATATTATTATAATATTAATGATATTAGTGTAGACACTAAAATTTTTTCTACACACATTCACTAACCTCATAGGGAGGATGATTAAATCTTTAAGAGAGAACCTTGGAAGACATTTCATATCCGTTCTGAATACTACTGGAAGTTCATCATCAACCCCGGAACACACACTGGGAATAACAATTCCAACCTCAGATATAACCCCGAGGCATGCAGATCCAATACCGGAACGCACACCGGAATAGACCGATTAATCTCGGAGATAACCCCGAGGTATCCAGTCTCAGTCCCAATCATGGGAATATCCACCAACCTTGGTGATAACCCCAAGGAATGCAGTTTCGACGATGACCCCGGAAATGCTTATTTCAAATGCAACCAGCTTCAATCTCGGCGCTTACAACGAGATACTCAGTACCAACCCGAAGATAACACCAGGAGGACAGGCACACCTCAAAGATGACACTGAGGACCTTCAACAATGGCAGCAGTCCAATCTCAGCGAAGCCCTGAGCAACGTCTGCTTTATTAGCCCTGAGTAACATCGTCATCTCGCCAACACGATGCCACGTCACGTCGTCTCAACATTTCATCACATTTCTACACAAACGACGTCCCACAAGAATCAAGGAAAATCAATCCCGAGTGACTATTGTGCGGGGTAACGGATGGAATTTGAAGCTTGAAGACTGGAGGGCATTGTCCCATCTTCAATGACTTCGTACTAACTCTAATCCCATACCATGGTACAACTCTCGACAACGGTAGTCCGAAATAGGTCCTGTATACCTCAATCGGATGCCCGGATTGCACTTCTGAAGGTTCGAGCGGACATTATAGTGCCCGAGTACACGTACTATGAGACGAAAAACCCGGGGCAACCCGGGTAGCCTCTGGTACAGCTGCGACTCCACCCTCTATAAATAAAGGGCTTGGGGTGGCCATTTTGCAAGAAAAAATGGTGACAAAGCCCTGACCAATTTGCTTTGTACTCACTCCATACTGAGTGCTTTCTCATTTTAAACACCTGTGAGCTCATATATAACTACTTTTGTACCTACAAAAGCCAGTGTTTACCCACTTTAAAGATATAGAAGTCTTCTTTGGCAGTCAACTATAAGCCTTCTCGCACACTTTAAAGCCTTTCTCTTCATCTTTGCACACACCCTTCTTCACGTTGAGAGTCGTGTTGCGTGTGTTTGCCCGGACTTCGGTCCGTGGTTTCATTTCAGTTTATATATATATATATATATATATATATATATATATATATATATATATATATATATATATATATGGACTAACATTATCGAGTTATGTCTCGATTGAGCCTGAACTTGATGCCCTGAGCGTTTATTTCCTTATATATATATATATATATATTTATATTAACTGTAGTGTCGGGACTGCTTAGATGAGCCCAGATTTTATATCCTATGCGTTTACTAGCTTATATATATATATATATATATATATATATATATATATATATATATATATATATATATATATATATATATAAACTGCTTGTCGAACTCATTCGATGAGCCTGATTTTACATCCTAATGCGTTTATCGCTTTTATATATATCTATATATATTTTCGTCCCACCTGAGTTTCCTCCGTGGTGGTTGATAACTTTACGACTTTATTTACATTTTATTCACTTTGAGTTTCCTCCGTGCTGATAGTTGATAACTACGCCTTTATTTACATTTTGTCCCGCCTAGAGTTTCCTCCGTGGATGGTTGATAGCTTTTACATCTTTATTTACATTTTTGATCCCCCATGGAGGTGCTTCGTGGTTGGTGATCATGTCTGTATATATATATTTACAACTTTTATATATATATACCTTCCATCGTTTCATATAAATTATGTATTATCATATGCTTTAGAATCATGTGATCATAGATTCAACCTATTAGATCTAGATTCAGTTCCTGTGATGGACATTTTCAGCTGTAAGCAGCTTGTATATTATTCTGCGGTGTCTGAATTTCCTCAAATGGTTTCCATACCCACGAGGAAGTCGGCATTATTTTGTACATTATTTTCGTACGGATGCCTCGCATCTTTGAAATAAAATCAATCAAGCCGAACACTTAATAAAATGAGAGTGTAAAAGGTCTCAATTACTATTGAGCATCAGGGTTTGAAAAACCTTTTTATAAAACATCATTGCTATATCTTGCTAAAAACTAAATTTTTACATAAATTCAAACCCTGTGTATATAGGTGCGAACGAGGCCTCGCACTACTTCCAAATAAACAGCACATTGACCCACACACACACACATTTAGATAATAGTTTCTTGAAAAGAGGCGGTCACCGTGGTGACACGGATGTCGGGGGGTGCCTAACACCTTCCCTCCGCATAACCAAGTCCCCGGATCCTAATGAATCTCGGTTTCACTGACCCGTTTAGTAGTGTCACATCACTGGGTCAATGTGCAAACCTTTTCTCGGTTGTGTTGGTACAACCATTTAAAAAACCAACTGGCAACTCTTAACAGTCCATCATCGACATTATACATGTCGGACCTTTTTCACTTATTTTTTCAAACAAATCTCACCTAAAATGAGAACACCAAAGAACAAGTAACGGAAAGGGACAATAAAAAATCCCGACGTCGACAGGTGGCGACTTTGCTGGGGACTCCAGTAAGAGGACTTACGCCACTATTACAATTTTTTCAAAATTGTTATCTGCTTGTGTGTGAATGTTGCATTTACATTTGATGAATGTGTACGAATGCATTTCCTTATTGCACTTAGTGCTTCACACCATAGCTGCTTGTGATTTTAGTGCTTCGCACCATATCTGCTTGTGATATTAGTGCTTCGCACATGTCATCATTTCCATACGGTGAGACGCGATGTATGTGAATGTATGTTGTATGGTCCTCTCCACCGTGAGGCTATCCTGTCGGTGTTTGATTCTTTGGACTCGTGGGAAGATCGATTCCCGAGGCTCGTGAAAGGCACCACCCAAATTCGCTCAAGTTGAAAGACCGGATTAATTTCCCGTTGAGTAAATTGCGATGATTTGGGAACCTTCATGCCAAAAAAGCCGCGAGAGTAACCTAAGATAGTTCAGCCTCTGATAAACCCAAAATGGAGGAAAGTCTCTTCATGCTTTCTCATTTCAATTACTTGTAAACACAATTACTTGTAATTTTATTCTATATCTATCTCCATGTAATGAGAAATATGAAGAAATTTGTACACATACATATTTTAATTAAACATGCTACAAACAGCTGACATCTGTTTTTGCAGGATAAAATTCCTAAAATGGGCACATCACATAGCATGTTATTATACACATTCCCTAAAGACTAAACTATGCAAGTCTTTTGTAGGGAACCAATTGGACCTATTAACCGGTCAAAATCCAAAAAGGCTTCAGGCCTACAGTCAATCATGTCATCATCTGACCAGACTGACCTTAATCTAGTTTCTCATAAAGAATTCGACGGATTAAACAAACAAATTACAGATTTGGTTGTTCTACTCAAAGAACTACACCAGTCTACCCAGGGTCAAAAAATGCCCATACATGCTGAGTCCTCTACACAAGGGGGAAACCAGGTCATTACAATACCTGAACTGCAGTTGGATACAACCAACAAAACTCATGATGCTGCCCATCCCACCTCGAGATCCGTTAATCGGTGACATCAAAAAGAAAGTCCTCCAAATGGAAGAGACCCTTCGTGCTATCAAAGGAATTGGAGCACATGGGAGTGTTTCATATGCTGACCTTTGTATATTCCCTGGGGTGAATTATCCAGAAAAATTTAAAACTCCTGACTTCGAAAAATATGACGTGTTAGGAGATCCTTACACACATTTAAAGGTGTTTATTGGAGAGCTTGGATCTTATGCAGAGGACGAAAAGCTCAGAATGCAATTATTCCAAAAGAGTCTAACTGGAGAAGCCCGTTCGTGGTACACAAGATTAGATAACTCAAAGATCCATAGTTGGGAAGAGCTAGCACATGCATTCCTCACTCAATACAGCTTTCAGTCTCAGATGGCTCCTGATCGGTATCAAATTACCAAGATCAAGAAACAGTCTAACGAGTCTTTTAGAGAGTATACTCAAAGGTGGAGACGCCTAACTGCCCAAGTTAATCCTTCCATGACAGAATCAGAGATGGTCATGACTTTCATAGACATACAAGAAGCGCCTTTCTATGAAAGAGTTTTAGCCGGCATCGGCAAACCATTTTCTAAAATGGTCAAACATGGGGAGATGGCTGAGATGGGTTTGAAGTCCGAAAAGATTCAAGACCTAGCTTCCCTTAAAGCTGTTGCTGATCAGATCCAATCCAAAAATTATGGAAACAACCCCCGAAGGGTCCATAAAAAGAAAGAGGAAGATGTTTCCCTGTTACTGCAGGGTCAAAAAGGCAATCAGCACATGCCTATTCAAAGGAGAAACTACAATCCCTTTCAAGCTCAGTCTTCGAATCCTCCAATACCGAAAGGTGGAGAAGACAAATGCCCTCGAGTGTTCACACCCTTAGGGGACAGTCTCGAGAACATTCTCAATCTTTTGACAACACATAAGAAAATTACACATCTTCTTCCACCAGCCAGCCCTAATGGACGGGGTTTCAATGCTGCTCGGAAATGTGTTTATCATGCCGGGGCACCTGGACATGATACTCAGGATTGTTGGGCCTTGAAACACAAGATCCAAGACCTAATAGACAATAATGAGATCATGGTCACCAAACCAGATCAACCTCACGTTCAAGATAACCCTCTTCCTCAACACAAAGAAGAAGAGGTCAACATGATCAATTGGAGCAATGGACAGAATTCCAATTTTAACTGTGAATCTTCCCAGACCCTCGAAGACGGTGTTGACAAATGGGATTATGCCAAGTTCCAGTTCATAATGGAATGAAAGATGAAAGCTTTATGCAAACAAATTGAACAATTGGCAGAATTGGTGACTTATCAGCATCAAGTGACACGTCAATTAATCAGCCAGGAGCATGCCAGTCTCCTACCTCTTGTAATGAATATTCCCTCGTCACTTTCAGAAAATGAAATGCTGAAAGACAAAGTGACAAAGAGAGCAAATGCCAAAGCCCATCGGGATTTTGCCAACAAAAGGGAATTCACATATCTGGGCCAACCTATGGAGGAAATCCATCAGATGTTAATCAATGAAGGAAGGATTAGTTCCCTTCTACCTCCAATCAACCCCCGTTCAGGGCGGTACAACTCTGATAGAGTATGTCAATATCACTCCCATTCTCACGGTCACAGCACAGAAGAATGCTGGGCACTCCGCCACCTCATCCAAAATCTAATTGACAGTGGTGTCCTACACCTAGCGGACGATGATACTGTGTTACGTGCAAGTTAGAATACAGGTCCTACTAAGTGGAAGAATGTGGTAGCAGTCATATCCACTAAAACTGATGGGGCTAACAGATTACTCACAATGCCAATAATTCAACTCAAGGGAAGCAACAATCCTTTGAAAGTAGCCGCTCCCGAGCCAATCAACTTGTCGTACAGAGCATAATACCCTATTGTTACCTTGCACAAGGTTCCGTGGAATTATGAAGAAGGTGAAGGATCCACTTCACATACCACTGATGCAGTGTCGAAGGAAAATCCACTATATCTTCCCCAACGGGTGATAAAGTCTACCACAAAATCAAAGGGGAAAATACCCATGGAGAAGATTGAAAATTTCCTCCGCACTATGGGTCATCACGAAGCCAAAGTGGTTTTAAGCTTGAGAGAAGCTCCACATCAGATTTCAATTTTAGACTTAGTCTTAACTTCCGAGGATCACAGGAAGATCTTACTAAAGGTTTTGGAAGAAGCCTATCTACCAACATCAGTTGATACAAAAAAATTTCAACATCTGGTTGATCACATTTTCAATAACAATGTGATATCCTTCACTGATGATGACATATCGCCCGAAGGGACCGGTCATTGCAAACCGTTGCACATTGCGGTCTTGTCCTCCGGATACATGCTAGCTGGAGTCTTGATAGATGGAGGTTCATCTCTAAATATATGTCCATACGCTACCTTGGTGAAGATGAATGTTAATCTCAACCGAATCCGAAATAGCCATTCTATCATCAAGGCTTTTGATGGAGCCCGTTGAAATTCGGTCGGTGTAATTGAACTGCCAATTGAAATTGGTCCCCATACATTCTGCGTATCCTTCCACGTACTCAAGATAGATTCGGGATACAACCTGCTCTTGGGATGACCATGGATTCATATGGCAGGGGCAGTCCCCTCCACCCTTCATCAACAGTTAAAATACATTATCAATGACAACCTAGTCACCGTCAACGCTGAGCCGGAGTGTCCTACGCAAAGAGACATGCCATTCATCAACGCTAATGCAGATGTTGAACCGGTCAGTTTTTATGCCTTGGAAGTAAGCAATACCTAATACCATACAATTGGAACGCCATTTCCCGAACCCAAGATTTCCGCCGAAGTAATGTCAGCTACTCAGGAAATGATGTCATTGGGTCATCAGCCGGGACAAGGGCTGGGTAAAGATCACCAGAGTATCAAGTACCCAATTCAATTAGCCAGGCAAACTAGAACAGCTGAACTAGGCTATTCTGTCAGTTCTAGTCATAAGAATCCTCATAAGCATCAGCAGATTCCTTCAGCTTCAACCATGCGGCGTTTATCTTTGTCTTCAAATTCTGAGTCTGCACAACCTCCTGTAAAGGTGCCAGCCAACGTGATGGCTATGTTATTTCCCAAGATGGTACCGGTGAAGGAAAAAGAACTCTTTGTTCCAGATCCCCGAGTGGAGGAAGAGAAGCAAAGAATCAAGCAAGATGTCATCCGAATGATGTCGGGCATACGCATCGTCGTTCATGATGAACATACCAATAGATACACCCTAGACGATGATTGCCCTGACGTAATGGCCATCATTCGGGATAGAGAGGACGATGACAATCCCTCCATCACTGCGGTCCACCCAGACTTTACCCTTGCTAATTGGAATAACACTCCTTGCATAGGTAGACAAGGGTAAAACGGGCAGAACTCTTTCTACCCTGTAAATATAATAACTGCTTACTTTTATGTACAGTATTAGCAGTTTTTTTTGCCAGTACATACTAACACTATGTATGATCAAAACATTTCATATATACTAAGTGAAAGCATATTTTGTTTCAGGACCCTGAATTTAGATGTGCATGTACTTGCTGATACGGTACCTCTTCTCCACAAGGATTGTACCTTTGATGTGGAGATGAATTCAGCCTTGATGGATATACAGGATGACATTGAGGTGCCTCCAGAAATTCAAGAATGGGTCAAAGACAAACCTAAACCCAACCTTGATCAAACCACTTCCTTCAATCTCGGAACCTTAGAAAGCCCTAATTTAATCCAGATTGGTTCAGACCTTACCCCAAACCAAAGGAATGACATGGTTACGCTACTAACCCAATTCCAGGATGTGTTTGCATGGTCTCATGAAGACATGGTGAGTTTGTCCACTGGCACTGTCCTTCATTGCCTTTCCATTAAAGAGGGATTTAAGCCAGTCAAGCAAAAGCTCATGCGATTGAAACCTGAGTGGAGTTTAAAGATAAAAGAAGAAATTGTGAAACAATTTCAAGCTGGAATCATCATAGTGTCTACATATCCTGAGTGGATATCCAACATTGTGTGTAACATTCCAGAATTTTAAAGTGTAATATTAAATATTTATTGATTTATATAAGTATTTAATGGATATGTTTATTGTTGAATAAATAATTGTTCAATTTGAGTTGATGTGGTTTAGTTAATTATTTGTTGAATAAATAATTAAATATTAAATATTAAATATTTATTTGTAATATTAAATATTTATTGAATTATATAAGTATTTAATGGCAATTTGAGTTGATATGGTTTAGTTAATTATTTGTTGAATAAATAATTAAGGAGCAAAAAAAATTAATTGTTATGATGTTATATACTAATTTAATTTAATAATTAAGTTAGAGAACTAATAATGATTAAATGAATTATAATATTCTAATTGGAATTTGTGATTTAAAATAAAGTGTTAGTTGGTTAAATAAAATTATAATTATAAAGAAATTATAGTTTTGTGATAATGATTTATGTGTTAAGGTAATTTAATAGATTAATATTTTAATTGATTGATTAATTAAATAGAAGTGTGACTAATAACCTTGCTATAAATGAGTTATTAAAATAAATTAAAGGACTTTAATTTAGTTTTTGCCAAACAAGTCTTAATGCATATTAAGTCTTTAATCTAATAGTGTTTTATCAAACAAGGTATAAGGATTAATCCATTTGTTTTAGTTAGATTTGCCAAACAAGGTGTAAGGGTTAATGAGTTATTTTTATTAGGTTAACCAAACAAGCCTTATGACTTTTGATTTTCAAAACTTATATAACTGATATCATTACATCTAGAGTTATATTTTATAATTATTACTATATACGTTATATTTTTATTACGTAAGTTTGAGTTGAGTTGGGAGAAAAGCTCAGTTGAAGAAACAGAGAGAAAACAAGAGAGAATTAAGAAAAACTCTAGAGAGTGAGTAATTTCTAACCGGTTTGAGAAAGGAATTAGAGAAAGGAAATTGATAATCAAAAGTAGCCATCATCTTCTTAATCAAAGGTATGAGCTTAACTTTTTTTTTAAAAAGTTTAGTTTTCCTCTTCCCACAAAGTTCTCTATGAAATTTTTATAAAAGATAAATTGTTGTTATGTATATAGTTTTGTATGATTATTGATTATAAGGTTATTTCATGAGTTTATACATGATTATAGAGAAATTAATTCATGTATGTATGTGTTTTATGAAGAAAATATATTACAGAGTGTTCATATGAAAAATATATGAGTATGGCTTAGTTTAAAATGAAATTAAGGTTTGATTAATTGTTAAAATATATAAATTGATTATTGGAATTGATAGGGTATGTATAATCATAACTATGGTATTTTGAATTTACTGTTTTGGTTGAAAAACAAAATCACAGTGTTGATTTTCATTGAAAACATTAAAAATAGAGTTTTTGCCAAAAAACATTGAAATTGGGTGTTGTAAATTTGATGTTTAAGTTATTTTATGGGTAGAATCATGTTAGAAGTCTTCACAATATGTTTATATGAAGTCTATATGTGTATTACATGTTAATCAGTCTATTAGATTTGAGCTTTTAGGCCAATTTGGCTTTTGTTCATACTGGGCCGTCCTTACAAAGATTCTGTCCCCAGAATCGAAGACACATATTAAACAAATAACTCAGGGTACTCTTTCAACATTTTCTCTTCGAGTTCCCACGTAGCTTCTTCAGCATTATGGTTCCTCCATATCACCTTCACAGAAGGTATCACTTTATTCCTGAGCACTTGTTCTTTCCTGTCGACTATCTGGATAGGAACCTCTTCATAGGACAAGTCTTTTTCGAACTACAATGGTTCGTACTCGATCACGTGTTTGTAGTCAGGTTTATACTGTCGTAACACCGAAATGTGAAAAACATTGTGAATGTTTTCCAACTCTAGAGGTAGAGCTACCTCGTAATCCACTTCTCCCACTCTTCGCAGCACCTCAAAGGGTCCAATAAACCTCGGGCTTAGCTTTCCCTTTTTACCGAAATGAATTTTCCCCTTCCAGGGAGAAACTTTTAGGAATACAAAAGTTCCTACGTCAAATGCACGATCTTGTCTGTATTGATCAGCATACTTTTTCTGAGTAGTTGCCTCGAAACGATCTCTTTAATGTACAATCTTGCCAACTGATCAAGATTGAATCTAATCTTTATTGGTAGAAAGTGCGCTGATTTCGTCAGTCTATCCACTATCACCCAAATCGCATTGCATCCTCTCTGAGTAGTTGGAAGACCCACCACAAAATCCATCGTGATGTGTTCCTCCTTCCATTCCGGTATTTCCAACGGTTGGAGTAATCCGCTGGGTCTTTGATGTTCGGCTTTTACTCTCTGACATGTCAAACATTTCACTACGCATTCAGCAACATCCATTTTCATGTTTGGCCACCAAAAATGTCGGCGCCAATCTTGATACATTTTCGTGCTTCCTGGATGAATCGAATATCTTGTGTTCTGTGCTTTGGTCAAGATTTCGTCTTTCAGTTCTAGCACTGCTGGAACCCAAATTCTTCCCTCGAACCGTAGTACTCCTTGTATCGACTTTGTATTTTACATCACCGCCTTCAACCAAATTCTCTTTGATTTTCCCACACTCTTCATCTTATAGTTGAGCATCCTTCACTTTGTCCACTAAAGTTGGACCAGCTTCTATCTAGAATAGTTGTTCGTCATATTCTTTTGGAAATTTGATTTCCAACTCCAGTTTTGTCATTGCTGAGATGAGTTCCTCCTGAGTTGTTATCAGCATCAACTTTTTCCGACCTTTCCTGCTTAAAGCATCTGCAACAACATTCGCTTTGCCCGGATGATAAAAGATCTCACAATCGTAATCTTTTATCAATTCTATCCACCTTCTCTGACGCATGTTCAAATCTTTCTGAGTGAAAATATACTTCAAACTTTTTTGGTCTGTGTAGATCTCACATTTCTCTCCATAAAGATAGTGTCTCCATATCTTCAGAGCAAATACAACTGCAGCCAATTCCAAATCATGAGTCGGATACCCTTTCTCATAATCCTTCAGTTGTCTTGATGCATAGGCAATAACTTTGTCGTTCTGCATAAGAACACAACCCAACCCTTTGTGTGAGGCATCACTATACACCACAAAATTTCCTGTATTATCTGGTAATGTCAACACAGGTTCCACACTTAACTTCTTCTTCAAATCTTGGAAACTCTCTTCACATTTCTCCATCCAAACGAATTTTACAGCCTTCCTTGTCAAATTTGTTAGCGGAGTGGCTATCTTAGAAAAATCTTGAATAAATCTTCTATAATAACCAGCCAGTCCCAAGAAACTCCTCACCTCCGAAGGTGTCCTTGGTTGATCCCAATTTATTACAGCTTCCACTTTTGATGGATCCACTGAAATCCCATCTTTGTCAATCACATGACCCAAAAATTGTACACGATCGAGCCAAAATTCGCACTTAGAGAATTTTGCGTACAACTTTTCCTTTCTTAGTGTTTCCAATGTCAAACATAAATGTTTCACGTGTTCTTCTTGAGTTTTGGAATACACCACAATGTCACCGATAAATACCACTACAAACTTGTCTAAGAATGGTTTAAACATCCCGTTCATCAGATCCATGAACGCAGCAGGGGCATTGGTTAAACCAAAAGACATCACCAGAAACTCGTAATGTCTGTACCGAGTTCTGAATGCCGTTCTAGGTATATCCTCCTTTCTTACCTTCAATTGGTGATACCCACTTCTCAAATCTATTTTCGAGAAATATTTAGCACCCTTCAGCTGATCAAACTAGTCATATATTCTAGGCAACGGATACCTATTCTTAATAGTGACCTTGTTTAACTCCCTATAATCAATGCAAAGACGCATTGATCCGTCCTTCTTCTTCACGAATAATACTGGCGCTCCCCAGGTGATACGCTAGGTTGAATATATTTCTTGTCCAGCAGCTCTTGCAATTGTACCATCAGTTCCTTCATTTCCACCGGAGCCATTCTGTACGGGGACTTCGATATTGGTGCTATTCCCGACGCCAAGTCGATCACGAACTCAATTTCTCTGTCAGGCGGAAGTCCTGGTAAATCTTCTGGAAACACGTCTTCGAATTCTCTCACTACCGATATTTCTTCTAGTTTTACACCCTTCTTCTGAGTATCGACTATGTAAGCTAAATAGCCCACACAACCTTGACTCAACAACTTCTTGGCCTGCATAGTCGTCAGACATTTCATTTGTCTAGGCGACTTGCTACCATAAAATACTACCTTTGATGGAGTCATAATGCTTACACACTTCTTGTGACAATCGATTACTGCTCCATATTTGAACAGTCAATCCATTTCAAAAATTACATCAAATTCCCAGAGTCTAATCGGAATCAAATCTACCAACAAGATATTCTCCTTAATGTTCACCCTACAGTTCTTGTATACGAATCTAACAGGGATTACTTCCTTATTCGAAATTTCTATGTTCAAAGGAAAATTCAGTTCTTCTCTAGGCAATTCTAACCTCATAGCAAATTCATCAGATATAAACGAACAAGTAGCACCCGAATCAAATAACACATAAGCATTTATATCATTGATTGGGATAATACCTGACACTACATCTTTTGATTGCACAGCATCTTGCACAGTCATGTTGAAGGTTCTGGCTGTGGGTTTGTTTGATGTTGTAGGTCTTGCAATGGCCCATGTACCTCCATTGTTACCTCCATTGCTTCTGGTTGTCACTCCATCCTTCTTCTTAGGACATTCACGAGCAAAGTGATCCTTAGATCCGCACGTGAAGCACACATTCTTCTTTGGTTGAGTGCAACTTGGGGCGATGTAACCCTCCTGGCCACAATTGAAGCATACCCGCTTCCCCATTAAGCACGCACCCTTGTGAAATTTCCCGCATGTCGCACATGCTTCAAACTTTTGTTTTGCTGGTTACCCTGCTGGTGTCCAGAACCCATGCTCCCATTCCACTTCCTCGTCAAGCCCTTGTTGTTGTTGTTGTTGTTGTTGTTGTTATTGTTGTTGTTGTTGTTTCCACCGCTACCACTCCCATTCTTAGTCTCATTCTCATTCTTCTTCTTCTTTTGTTCTTGATTGAACTTTGTCACTGCCTCGCCTCCACCTTCAATGAGTACTGCTTTTTCCATCACCGCTGCAAATGTCTTCAATTGGAACAAGGAAACCCTACTGTACAGCCAGGGCTTTAGTCCCTGTTCAAATCTCTTCACTTTACGCTCATCTGTGCTGACCTGATATGGCGCAAACCTCGCCAATTCGTTGAATTTCGTGGCATACTCAGATACCGTCATCGTTCCCTGCTTTAATTCTAGAAACTGCATTTCTAGCTGACTCTTTGAACTTTCTGGGAAATAAGTCTCGAAAAACAACTCCTTGAACCTATCCCAGGTCATCACTCCTGGCCCTTCACGAGTTTTATTGGCCTGCCACCAATAACTAGCTTCTGCTTTCAACATGAATGTTGCGAAAGCAGTCTTCTGATCATCCCCTACCCTAGCGACATCGAACACCTTTTCTATCTCTATAATCCAAGTCTGTGCTTCGACTGGATTCATAGACCCACGAAATTCAGGTGGTCCAACCGCCTTGAAATCCTTAAACGTTGTACCATGGTTTTGTGGTTGATTCTGCAATGCTCCTGTCAGTAGTGTCAATAGTTGTTGAACAGGGTTACCGTCAACATTGTCGTTATTGGTAGTTCTCTCATTATTTCTCTGTCGGGGTGATTCACGTCTGGGAGGCATTTTCTATTAAAACAAAACATCTATTAGACTATTACTCAGCTTCTTTAAGTATTTTCTAATTAACTTTCCTCCATAAAAGAAATAACCATATAACACATAACACTTTGAATAAAGTAACAACTTTTATTTATTCAAACTTTTTTTGGAAAACATAAAACAATAGCATCACTACTATCTACATTACTTTCCTGAACTACAAAAGTTTCAGGACAACATCATAGTCATATCCCATAGGTTACATAACACTTGGGATTTACAATTTATTTAACCTTTCACTCATCGTACTACATCTACGATGTTCTATTAAGATACTTCTTAGCCCTATCACGTTCTTCCTCCATGACTCAAAACATTGTTCTGCGATCTAACACGAATGATGGCAGCGTCTCGAACTGAATCGGATATCCCATGACCCGATCTTGAGCTCGATTAATTGCGGTGTTAAATACTTTATCCATCTCTTCCATCTTCATCCTCTTTGCTTGCGTGTCTCTTGCTACTAATCTGGTTCATTGAAAAGCTTCCTCGTAAGCATCTTCAGCTCTTGCCCTTTTAGCAGCTTCTTCTCTCAGCATGTTCCTCAGTTCAGCGACCACTTCGATCAGTTGCTCTTTCTCTCCTTCAGTCTGTACTAGTTTCTCCTCAACATTTGTCAATCGTTCTTCACGATCCTGGATCTCGTCGTCTTTTTGTGTCATTGCAGTTTGTTGTTCAGCTACTATCTCCTGTAACTCCTCAACCGTATCCTGAAGTTCCACGTTACGGTCATGCACCTCATCGTATATACGGCCTGCTATCGAGTTAAGTGGAATCCTTTCCTCCTCGTCCTCGTCATCCCCATCCTGCTGTGGTAACTCAACGAGATCCTCCTCGTCTGTCTCCACATCATCATCCTCATCCTCATCCTCAACTCATCGCGAGCGAATCTGGTCAAGCGCGCGATATATATATCGCTTTAGGGTTGGTCGCCAGATTCTAGAGTCTGGCGCAGCAATGACTCCAAGAAATAAATATCGCGTCGCATCACCGGCGCCATACCGCAAATGGCCAACCAATGGCCTCGTGACTGAAGTCATAGCTATTTAACTTCAATAAGGCAAATGAAACCACGATGTAAGCTAATCGTGGAAAGTCTTGTGATGAAGTTAGCGAGAATGGTCTGACAGTTTTAGTTTATTACACGAACTTTGAAAATAAATGTTATATGTTAATAATAGGAATGTTAAATGATGATTTCAGTAGTATTAAGCTATGAATGAACACGCTATCAAGTGTTACCTATTTGTAACATAGTTGATTATGTGAAAGGGTAATTTAACCTATATGATGTATATATTTGTTTATATAAATATACAATGTTGGTAATGACTAACTATGTCAATATGGCATATGTATAGGGTATTGATTCAAGTTGTAAGGTTTAGCTTGTGCTAAAGGCAAGTTTTCTAACTCTATTTTATAATTGAGCAAGTTCTCTAACTCAAAACTTCATTGTGTGAGTTTAATTTCACTTGGTACATTATTGTTTTCAAATTCAATTACAATTGTTGTAAGTTGCTACCTCTACACTTTTGTAGAGCTAGGTTGCCTATTATTTAGTAAGTCATTGTATCTAGTTGCTCATGATGATACAAGTATCCCAAATCTTATAGTTTAATCTTGAGTAAGTTTTCTAATCTATTATCTTGTTAATTCAATTATTGTTTTCAATTCGATTACAATATAATGATGTAAGTTATTTGGAGCAAGTTATTCTTGTATTTAACTTGTTGTTTAGCATGCACCACTATATATGCTATGCATGCTTATTATTCAATTCTAATTAACCTTGGCTTAGTGTTGTTCAAGCAAGGTATGCTATAGTTATTCAAATTGTATGCTATTAGATTATTCCTAATGCATGACTTTAGTTTACTATGATTGATTCAATCACGATTATTCTATAGTATAGTGTTATTGGTCTAATTCAACTACTACTTAGTTGATGTTCGTTAAATTACAAATTTCCTTGAAAGCTTATCCAAACCAAACTTCCTTTGGTGCGGACTTGTACTCTAAATACTGAGATGAACAATTCTTTTAATAGAGGTTTACGCTTAGCGTTGAAATGGTTGTGCACAATACATTGTACGAAGAGTTGATCCCCCTAAGTACGTGGAGTCCTTATAGTCTTATGACTGTTAAAGTTAAAGTTGAAAGATTACTTATAACTGTGGCATGATTCGTGGTCATTAGACCCTCAGTGAATGTTATAATTTTCAGAAAGTTAATAGAATATATTGTTCAGTTCTATTGAGCCTAATATTGGCAATTGATGTAAAAGTTTAAAGATTTATTTATTGTTATTTCAAGTGGGCCTTGTTTGCTCACTCTTGCTTGTAAAATTTCTTAAAGCTAAAGTTGAAACGGGTGACGTACCTAGCACCAGTAAGGGAAAAAGAAAGATGAATAAATACTGAAGACTTGTAATAGATTTGATAGTTTTATTATCAGACTTTGGTTTAAAGATTGTAATGAAGTTTATTTAATTTCCGCATTTGAATGATTGTTGTTAAAGGTTAGATAACCTAGGAGATTTTTATTTAAATTTAATCATGTATGAGCATGTTTTATTATTCAATTTTATTATAATTGGGTAGTTATAGATGAATGTTTTGATTAAGTGAACACCAAATCTTGAGGAAATGAAGTACCAGGATTTGGGGGTGTCACATTGTGCCCGTGCCTAAACCCGGAGGGAAGGTACGAGTTTGTGTGGATTACCGGGACTTGAACAAAGCTTGTTTAAAAGATAGCTTTCCCGTGCCATTTATCCACATTCTTATTGACAATACTGCGCAATACGACATGTACTCCTTTGCTGATTGCTTTGCGAGATACCATCAGATCATGGTTGCTGAGGAAGATCGTGAGAAAACTGCTTTCATCATGCCTTGGGAACCTTTTGTTATAGATGATTGTCATTCGGCCTCATCAATGCCGGAGCCACCTATCAACGAGCTATGATGGCTCTTTTCCATGACCTAATGCACAAAGAGATCGAGATCTACGTGGATGACATCATTGTCAAATCCCGAAAGGAGGAAGACCACTTAGACCATCTCAGAAAGCTATTCAACAGGTTGTGTAAGTACAACTTGAAGTTGAATCCAGCTAAATGCGCCTTTGGCGTTAAATCGGGAAAGTTGCTAGGATTTCTAGTAAGCCACAAAGGGATTGAGCTGGATCCTGCCAAAATCCAGGCCATCATGGAAATGCCCATTCCTTAGACAAAGAAGGAAATACGGGGATTTTTGGGAAGAATCAACTTCATTAGCAGGTTTATCTCTCAACTCACAGCAACTTGTGAGCCAATCTTCAAGCTATTAAGGAAGAGCTCCTCCATGAAATGGAATGATGAGTGTCAGAATGCCTTCCTTACAATTAAAGACTAACTAGTCAAAGCTCCCATTTTGGTACCACCCAGGGATGATGTTCCTATGTTCATGTACCTGTCCATAAGTGACAACGCTATAGGTCGCATCTTTGAGACGAAAAGATGATAGAGGCTAAGAACGAGCTATCTATTACCTCAAAGAAAAAAGATTCAAGAAAGAAAGAACATAAGTACACTCTGATCGAGAAGACGTGTTGTGCTTTAGCATGGGCTTCCATGAGGTTACGTCATTATCTCCATGGTCACACAACCCATCTTATATCCCGCGTGGATCCTCTCAAATACGTGTTCAACAAACCCATGTTAAATTGCTGGTTGTCCAGATGGCAGTTGATCCTACAATAATTTGACATCGTACATGATACTCAAAAGCCCATCAAAGGTCAAGGAATTTGCGATCAATCGGTATGCCGCACCTTCGTGGGATTTCAAACCCTTGAAACATATTTCCTCGATGAAGGAGTAATGACAGATTCAAAGAACACCATTAGTACGATCTGCGCCAAACATGGAAGATGTATTTTGATGGAGTCACATTAATATGGAAGGTTCTACGAGCTGAGCGCTTCTAGTATACGAATGCACGGGGAGTAGTATCCCGTCGCCGTCAAATTGCAGTTTGTCAGCACCAACAACACAGTTGAGCATGAAGGTTGTCTCATGGGGCGAAAACTTGCCCATTCAATAGGCATCAGGTGGTTAACTGTCTTTGGAGATTCAAAGTTGGTAATCAGATAATCCATCGGAATCTATCAAACCAAAGAGCTACATTTGCTGCCTTACCATCGGCAAGTTTTGCAGATGGTTGTGGAGTTCGAAGAAATCTCCTTTCTATACGTTCCTCGTAATAGGAATGACTTTGCAGACGCATTAGCAACTTTGGCCTCCTTAATTTGCATATCAGACAAGGAACACTTGCCAAGCGTCACAATTTCCCTGCATAAGGCCTCAGCCTATGGGAACTATGATGGAGAAGTATCGGATGAGCTACCTCCCATCCAGCATCCTTGGTATCAGCATATCAAGGAATACCTACGAGACGGATCTACACCCGTTGAGGCAAGCCCGACTGAGAAAAGGCAGATCCATCGACTTGCTATGAAATTCTACCTGAGTGGAGATGCACTCTATAAAAGAGATGCAGGACTAGGTCTCCTCAGATGTTTAGACAAAGATCAAGCCCAAAGGCTTATGGATGAAATCCATGGTGGAGTTTGTGGCCCCCACATGAGTGGACCCCTCCTTGTCAAGAAGGTCCTTAGGACAGGACATTACTGGCTATCTCTCAAAGCTGATTGCAATGATCACGTTAGGAGATGCTATCAGTGCCAGATTCATGGGAATGCTATACACGCCCCTCCACGAGAACTCCACAATATGAGTTCACCTTAGCCCTTCTCAATGTGGGGAATGGACGTTATCGGGCCCATTGAGCCTAAAACCAGTAATGGACATCGATTTATCTTCACTATGATCGACTACTTCACCAAGTGGGTAGAGGCAGACTCCTTCCCCAGGGTTACCAAAGAAGTCATCATTGCTTTCATCAGAAACAATGTTGTTTGTCGATACGGACAATCAGAGGTGATTGTGTCAGACAATGCTAAGAACCTCAACAACAAAATGATGGAGGAATTATGCAGTAAATTCCACATCAAACATCTCAAATCTGTCATCTATCGTCCGAAGATGAATGGTGCTGTTGAAGCAACTAACAAAAACATCAAGAAGATTATGCAAAAGATGTTCGCCAACCACAAAGATTGGCCTGACTTATTGCCTCTTACTCTGTTAGCCTACAGAACCTCAGTGCGCACTTCCACTGGGGCAACACCCTATGCATTAACCTATAGGATGGAAGCAGTGCTCCCCATAGAAGTTGAAATGGAATCCCTCAGAGTGTTGATAGACGCTCAAATTGGATGAAGACCAATGGGTACAAGATGTATCACCAATTGTCTCTAATAAACGAAAAGGCGAAACCGCGGCTATCTTCCATGGTCATTATATCAACAAAGGATTGCGGATCCTACAACAAAAAGTCCGGCCACTGGCGATTTGAACAACATGACTTGGTTTTGAAGAAGATCATTGACAACCAAGATCAATCTAAGGGAAAATTCGCTCCTAACTGGGAAGGCCCGTTTGTTGTCAAGGAAATATTGACAGGAGGTGCTCTCAGATTGCAAGAAATGGACGACGATGAATTTCCACAACTCATCAATTCAGACACTGTGAAACAGTACTATGTCTGAAGTTTCCCTCAAGCAAACATCCTGGTGTTGAACCATCAAATCACCAGTCATTCCGGTTCTTTAACCCTTAACCACATACAACTCTTCCACACTTTGCCCCTCAGGGAAAATATACTTTTCAAGCCAGCAACCTGGCTTCTCTGCGTTCCTATGACTTATGTCATCCCACTACGGATTGAACCTCTTGCATTTGTAGTTTGGCTACCCATACATGGGATCAAACTTCTCATACCTACAGTTTATCCTCAACCTAGGATTAAACTTTCTTTTCCCTGCACTCTGAACTGCACATGGGATTACGCTTTTTCACTCGCCCTGAGGGGAGAACTATGTCGACCTGATCTCCTCTTCAATAGGAGTACGTAGGAAATCATTTTATATGGCCCGGTCGCAATAAAACAAAAACAACAAAAACATTTCTACCCTTTTCTCCTTACAAAAAAAAAACAAAAACATTCCTACACCATTTCTGCCACATACAGCATTGAACCTCTTACACTGTGCTCGAACTACGCAGACTGATCTCCTCTTCAATAGAGTACGTGGCGTACCATTCATGGTGCGGTCTCACCCCTACAAAAACACAAACCATTGTCACCGGTGATCGGGATCATCCTTCAAACCACTACATTTCATTCTTACTTCGGACGAAAGGATGGAATTACTCCAACTCCTCCTAAATAGGAGATTCAAATGATTATCTAAGTTATGATCATACTTTGAAGAGCAACACCAATCCATAAGAGATGGAATTAACTAGGCTTCTCTAAATAGAAATCTTCACGACCATCGTAGTGCGATCAATCTCAGAGAGGAAAGCCACACCCCTCTCCATATTTTTATTCAGAAACCAGTCCCAAGACACCAAAGATGGTAGGGATACACAAAGATCGATGATCCATTCTGAACTGTCCAGAGACAACTCAATGTCCATCCATCCAAGAGGAATTCAGAATACATCAAGATCACAAGCCCTGAAGCAGCAGGCAAAATATCAAGCAAGTATTCAGGCATATCTAAAAGGGAAGTGATCAAAAATATATTTCCCTGCCATATATATAATGCTATTTGATATACATAAATGTAAACTATACATGACAAAATGGCTAAGCTAGCCTGTGCAGGAAAATCCAAGCCCATCTAAAAATCAGTGTGTATGCGAGCTAACAAGCCCAACATAGCATCCCTCTTAGAAGAATGAGGTAAAGCTGTGGTCTCCTGTACGAGAATATCCACACGACCCAACAGATCTACAGCCATCTGCATGGTGACCATATGATCATCAATATATGCGCTTATCTCTGCAATCATGCCAGTGGTAAAAGACCTCACTGCAGTACTATCTGTAATGGCTACATCCCAGGCAGATATGGCACTATCCCGCTTAACTATCACTGCATCTCTGGCTGATCTAGCCTCATCCCGCTCAACAACAGCGGCATCTCTGCGAGCTAATACCTCGTCTCTCTCTAATAGAGCTGCATCTCTCCCATCAAGGGTAGTCAACATCATAGATCGAGCTTGATCTCTCTCAAAGGTCATCAGATGAAGACTCGCTTAAAATCTTGTCTTTGAATCTTTGAATCACAATAGTCTTTGGTCTTGGGAGAATCTAAAGAGATCTTGCAACCCAAAGACTGGCTCCTCCTCGATGTGGGAATCAATGTCCTCCATGGGCTCTCCCTCATCTGTCTCACTATCCGGTACTGTGGATACTGCCACAGCCGATGCAATCTTTGTCTCCATCCATGAGGAATACTCTGCAGAACAACCTGGATGGCTCATAGAAAAATCAGCTATCTCATGTTGATCCCAACATGCATAAACACAGGATCGATCCTCTGCTGAAAGATAGCGAGAGGCTGAACGCTGACCTATCGCCCCCTCGAAAGGATGAAAGTCATGAAACTGGTCAAACTATGACATCACGACCAGCGGGTGATAAGTAATCACGCCCCTCAAACTAGCCAGCGGGAGGTAGTCCATGCCCAGAGCATGAGTAATAAAGTTGTAGGGTGAGCTGATCCCCGAACACGACAATATGACAAATGGATCTCTGATATCTGCCAAGAATATGGACCAAGACATAGCATCTATGCACTCCGATGGCTGAAAGGAGTATGACATGGCTATATCGTGGGTGAACCAATACCCATGCCGTCTAAGAGTGCTAATCGGTACCAAATGTGACATAAACCATACATATAGCATGACCGAGCTACCTTTGAACACTCCTATAGGATAAGTGCAGCAGTAGGTGGTTGACCACAGGGTCTCTACTATGATCATCGGTATAATGGTACGACCCTCCCTGAGAGCTCTCACCGCCATGATGACTCCGATATCTATCTCATCCATGTACCGTGGCATATAGACATACGACAGTATGCACAATAGTAGTACATCAACCCTGGCTAAACACTAATAATCCTCCGGTGTGGTGAAATCCCCAGAATGTCGTGAATAACTATCCTCAGAGCCAAATCTGTCGAACAGAAAACGCTGGGATATAACGTGGCTCGATGTAATCTCATCTTGCACCACTCTGTGCCGCAATCCAGTGAGGGTCATGAATCATCGACTCATGTCTCCCAAAGCCATATGCACGCAAGGTTTGTCCAGTGGCAGCATCATCAACCGTGCATACTCCTCTAGAGTAGGAGTCAACTCCTGGGTCCCAAATCGGAAAACCTGCCTCTCCAATGCCCAATGCTCTAGCATGCCATCCACAAATCCTGCGGGAACCTGAAACATCAATAAGGTCATGGTATGCTCCAGCAAATAATCTACGGTCACCCTGTCTGATGGTGACATGCTATCATACCACGATCGCAAACCCGATGCCACCAATGATGGTGGGGTATGATCAATACGGCTAACTATCGAAGAAGACATCTGTACGAGCCATGTCATAAGACCATATAGGGGTCAATGCTGAATATCTCTGGACATAAATACATATTCGTAACATGATACATGCATAGCAAATAATAGATGGCAATATGATATAGGGAATGAAAAACTGTGCATACATTCCTAAGTATATCATCATCTAATACATCATCTCTGTACAACTACAAATACAGGGAAATGGGGCACAGACGCCCTACTACTAACAGAGGCCTATCAAAAGATATAACGAGAATGGAGTACAGCCACCCAATAGCTAACAGAGGGCTATCAAAAGATATAACAAGAATACACATCAGAAGAAGACAATGGTGTCGATGTCCACATCATCAATCCTGTCCACCTGATGTAACTCCTCTTGAGTCACTGGATCTCTATCAACAGGGATGTCAGGCCTATATAAAGGAGGATCTGTACCGGCAAACTGAATGGGTCATCTGAGGGGCTAGCGCCTGAGCTGGAAGGAACAAACGAAGCTGCCTCTGTCGGATCTCTGCCCAAATGCCGGATAAATATGTGTGCCTGGTCCAACTGCAGGGTCAAACTATCAATCTGTGTCACATGAGTCGGATCTCGGACATAAGCTATCCAATCTGTCATCATCATGGATCTTGGAACCATATCCCCCATGAACTGAGTGGCGCGGGACTGGGCTCCGATAATACGAGGGAACCACCAACGCTGGAACGTCTCCAGAGTACATGGACCCTCTGATAATGCAAAACTGTCAACCCCCAACAATGGGATATCGTTGGACGGTGATCGCGATCATGAAGCAATGACGCTTTGACAGGAGGCAAGATCGGCATACAAATCTCCCCTGTGGTGCTCCTAATAGCACGCTCTCCTAAATAGAGCTCCCAGCCTCCATCTATGAAGAGAGGAACTCTCCTGGTGGAAATCACATACTCGACTCCAGTCGGGTATCCATCCTCAAAATTAATGGTCAAGTGTTCCCTTGAATAGGGAATCCATGTGATGGTGTCAGCTGTCAGCAACTCCAGCTGTATACGGCAGTGAGTGAAACCCTCAGCTACAGGGACCTCGGGCAAATAGGAATGATGCCATCGTCGTCCTCGTGGATAGGTATCTAAACCTAACACACTCACAGGACTCAAGCATGGGAGCCTCTCGTAGGCCCAAAACTGCCAACACAATGGCAAAACACCTGCGATTAGTAAATACTCTTAACCTATAAATGGGAAATGACAAGAGAAATACTCACCAACAAAAATGGGTAGAATCTTAATCAAACCCTATGAGCGCATACGCATGCCCCGGAGGAAATAGGCAAAGGTGTAGGAACCCCAATCATACTCTCCAATATGGTCTACATGACGCGTGGCGCTGATCAAAGCGAACAACGTCGTAGAAGAGTTATCTGCTATGAAGCAGCCTCTAATAATCATCAGGAACAATTGCCGAAGAATGCGATCCCTGACTCTAACATCATCAGGCATGGGCTCACTCAAAAGCCCGCTCATAGCATCTACGCTCAAAGGACCTGAACAAATAGTCCTACCCTTGAGCGCCTTCGCCTGAACTCCTAATAAGGATCTGACTGCAGTAGGGGTAATATTCGCCATGCAAGGCACTGGCTCCCCTCCAAACTCCATACCTGTGATAAATCGTTAATCCATCAACGTCATCATCACCTCATAATCCAACAGATGGAGTGACTGAGTCTGATGAAACCATCGCTCAGACAATGCCCTGAGGTAACCCTAGGGACAAAGACGGGGAAGGATGGAGAAGAATGCCCTGAATCCCCAATCATGCACTCAGCTCAGAATCGGGATGAATGTACTTTGATACATGGAGTGTATACTAAACCAATTCCCTCGAGGATGTGTGAAGCCGATAACCTGCATGAAGTGCAGATCAACATCAAAGCCCTTAAATCCTCATCAATATGAAAGAAGGAAGATCAAGATCTAATGTCATACCTCGTTAGCATGCAAGTGCATCGAGGGATGTCTGCTCAAATCACCCAGAAGCTCTAGGTTTGCCACCTGAATACAAGGGAGCTCCCTACGGGGAACATATGTAGCAGGAGCGGGATCCTCAATCGGAATATCCTCATCCTCGTCCTCAACGTCTGGAACATCAGTCCGGACTGGATGAATCACGGCCTCCACCAATTAACGAGGTTGTCGGACAGAACGGGGTCAAGGCACTTCAGAAGCCCTCCGTCGTATACCAGAAGTGGTCCTACGGGAACTACTCGGCTGATCCGGATCCATAATATCTGGACAATAAGTCTCCAAATCACCTCAAAAAGGGTGTGGTATTTCCTTACCTAGAGCTTTCTAGAATGCATTTTATGACTATATGCATGCATGCATTTACTTTAACATATAATAGAGTTAAAATGCATGACTGCCCAATGCCTATATTTTGAAATTTTTAGCCATATTCCCCTTTGAAAATAGGACTATCCATATGCACATAGGCATGTCTAGGTGGCCATTCAGTAGCACACCTGCCCTAAAGTCATATACATAATATATGCATTAAAAATCAAAATCATTCATGCATAAGGTTAACCTCAATATCAGGAGTAATTTTCATTTCTACCTTTTGCTCATTGGACCTCAAACAGGACAAAAATAGCATAAAAAGGTGCCAATTTGACTGTCTCAGAAGTCAAATTTTTTGACATCATTATGTTCAGCATGGTTTAATACTAACATTTACTATGTTGAATATTTTTTATAAAGTCATTTGTGCATACATAATCACTACTATGTGTTTAGATGCTTTTCATGCGATAACTCAAATTCTAACGGATAAAAATTGGAAAAAATACATGCATACGTTACCAGGATAGTGCAGAACACTTGTACGGTGACAGAATTTGCAGAAAGTAACCCGAACTCAGCAGATCCGAAGGAGGTTCTCGGATTTCTCTTTGCGAAACAAGTTGAAAGTGACTTCTGTTACCAACCTGCTGGATTATATCATCCACAGTCGACCGCAGGCTCATCTGCGGCTGAAGTAGGCGCTCCTGCGGCACCCCTATGTGGGCCCCACCCCTTTGGCTCTGTCCAGTTCGAGTTGCAAAGGAGTTCTTGTGGACTAGAAAGGTCAAATCGAGAATAAAAATGCCACGCGATTGACCAAAACAACATGCAATCCTGGTCTTCTCAGATGAAACTTTGAGTTTGTATATCGCTCATTGGTAGTCGCCCGAACATGAGGTAAACCCTACCAATGATCTCATTTGTTACAAATCACATCCGGCAATACCTTGTACAGGTCCAATGCCGCCAACTCCAGGTCGTTACCCTAAAGGATTAATGTAATCCCCGACGGGGGTTACAACGTGGATCCCCGATGGGGGTTACAACGTGAAGCCCTGGCAGGGGTTACAACGTGAAGCCCCGGAAGGGGATTAAAATGCACATTCAGCCGTTGACACACGTATCAACGAAGGTCAAGCAGCCTTGACGTTATCTCAGCCGATGGCAATTAAATCTATCAGAGCTCTAGAGCTATTCGAGGATTTCATGCTCGATTCCTCATATTCCCCAGCGGATCCCCGGCGGGGGTCACATCGCAATGTTTCGCTGATTCATACGTCAGCGAAGGTCAAGCAACCTTGACAATCTACCAACAGAGTATCAGTCGTTGATTCACACGTCAGCGAAGGTCAAGCAACCTTGACAATCTATCCCACAGGGTTTTCAGCCGTTGATTCACATGTCGGTGAAGCACACATCAACGACGGTCAGGCATCCCTGACAACATTTGTTGTTGGCAGTAAATTCAACAAAATCTTGACATGTCCTGGTAATAACAACCAGGAAAGGTCAATGTTATCAAGGAGGATCGATGATGGAATATGTTATACACATCCTCAAATAGACCAAGCTTTATCCCCACAGATCTCTTACACATAAGAGGTACATCTTCAGGATCAAGTCGTTACCAAAGACCTAGGAATTTGGTGATAACCCGAACATCAACATCCTAACAGATTCAGATTACACATCAAATCTAGTCATCATTGCCAATCCCCAGTTGAAGAAACAGGGAGCCAACAATCATCCCCAGCATGTTGGGCAACAACCCCGCACACATGTGTCATACATTTGAATCATATTGCATTTCAAGTGTCTAGGATTCTTTATCCTACCCATGCATCGCCATGCATGAGTATGATAAAGAGGGGCATCTGTAGACACTCGAAATTTTTTGTACACCTATCACTAACCTTGCAGGAAGACAGATTCGTCTTTCAAGAGAGAACCCTGGAAGAAAGTTCATATCCGATCCGGATACTACCGGAAGTTCATCATCAACCCCGGAACACACACTGGGAATAACAATTCCAATCTCAGATATAACCCTGAGGCATGCAGATCCAATACCGGAACACACACCAGAGTAGACCGATTAATCTTGGAGATAACTCCGAGGTATCCAGTCTCAGTCCCAATCATGGGAATAGCCACCAACCTTGGTGATAACCCCAAGGAATGCAGTTTCGGCGATAACTCCAGAAATGCTTGTTTTAAATGCAACTAGCTTCAATTTCGGCCCTCACAACGAGATACTCAGTACCAACCCGGAGATAACACTGGGAGGACAGGCACACCTCAGAGATGACACTGAGGACCTTCAACAATGGCAGCAGTCCAATCTCAGCAAAGCCCTGAGCAACATCTGCTTTACCAGCCCAAACCGGCAATAACACCAGTGAGGGGCAACATCATCATCTCGCCAACACGATGCCTTGTCACGTCGTCTCAACATTTCATCACATTTCTACACAAACGACGTCCCACAAAAATCAAGGAAAATCAATCCCGAGTGACTATTGTGCGGGGTAACGGATGGAATTTGAAGCTTGAAGACTGGAGGGGCATCATCCCATCTTCAATGACTTCGTACAAACTCTAATCCCATACCATGGTACAACTCTCGACAATGGCAGTCCGAAATAGGTCCTGTATACCTCAATCGAATGCCCGAATTGCACTTCTGAAGGTTCGAGCGGACATTACAGTGCCCGAGTGCACGTACTACGAGACGACCCGACCCAAAAAACCTGGGGCAACCCGGGTAGCCTCTCAGTACACTGCACTCGGCCACCAAGCAGTACACTCATGACTCCACCCTCTATAAATAGAGGGCTTGGGGTGGCCATTTTGCAAGAAAAAACGGCGAGGAAGCCCTGACCAATTTGGTCTGTACTCACCCCATACTGAGTGATTTCTCATTTTAAACACGTGTGAGCTCATATATAGGTACTTTTGTACCTATAAAAGCCAGTGTTTACCCACTATAAAGATATAGAAGTCTTCTTTGGCAGTCAACTGTAAGCCTTCTCACACACTTTAAATCATTTCTCTTCATCTTTGCACACACCCTTCTTCACGTTGAGAGTCGTGTTGCGTGTGTTTGCCCAGACTTCGGTCCGTGGTTTCATTTCAGTTTGTATATATATATATATATATATATATATATATGGACTAACATTATCGAGTTATGCCTCGATTGAGCCTGAGACTTGATGCGGAGCATTTATCGCTTTAATATATATATATATATATATTTATATATATTAACTGTAGTGTAGGACTGACTGCTCGATGAGCACGGATTTTACATCCGTATGCGTATCTATTATATATATATATATATATATACTTATATATATGAATTGCTTTTGAACTCTACATTACGATGAGCTGGATTTTACATTCGGTGCGTTTATCGCTTTTATATATTTCTATATATATATTTCGTCCCACCTGGAGTTTCCTCCGTGGTGGTTGATAGCTTTACAGCTTTATTTACATTTTGTCCCGCCTGGAGTTTCCTCCGTGGCGGTTGATAGCTTTACTGCTTTATTTACATTTTGTCCCGCCTAGAGTTTCCTCCGTGGCGGTTGATAGCTTTTACAGCTTTATTTACATTTTTGATCCCCCATGGAGGTGCTTCGTGGTTGGTGATCATGTCTGTATATATATATTTACAGCTTTTATATATATACCTGCTTACTGCTTTTATACAAATTGTGGTATCATGTGCGCCTAGGAATCATGTGATCACAGATTCAGCCTATTGGATCTAGATTCGGTTCCCGTGATGGACATTTTCAACTGTAAGCAGCTTGTAAATTATTCTGCGGTGTCTGAATTTCCTCAGATGGTTTTCATACCCACGAGGAAGTCGGCATTATTTTGTACATTATTTTCGTACGGATTCCTCGCATCTGTGAAATAAAATCAATCAAGCCGAACACTTAATAAAATGGGAGTGTAAACGGTCTCAATTACTATTGAGCATCAGGGTTTGAAAAACCTTTTTATAAAACATCATTGCTATATTTTTGCTAAAAACTGAATTTTTACATAAATTCAAACCCTATGTATATAGGTGCGAACGAGGCCTCACACTACTTCCAAAAAAATAGCACATTGACCCCCCCACACACACATTCAGATAATAGTTTCTTGAAAAGAGGCGGTCACCGTGGTAACATGGATGTCGGGGGGGTGCCTAACACCTTCCCTCCGCATAACCAAGTCCCCGGACCCTAATGAATCTCGGTTTCACCAACCCGTTTAGCAGTGTCACATCACTGGGTCAATGTGCAAACCTTTTCTCGGTTGTGTTGGTACAACCATTTAAAAAACCAATCATGACTCTTAATCATTCCATCGTCGACATTATACATGTCAGACCTTTTTCACTTGTTTTTTCAAACAAATCTCACCTAAAATGAGAACACCAAAGAACAAGTAACGGAAAGGGACAATAAAAAATCCCGACGTCGACAATTAGATTATGAGATTATTATGTGACTGATAACATTGTGATATTTTTAAACTCTAGATAAATTTAAAGTCTTTAATATTTATCCTTGTTTTCGTTTGATTAATGCTTATATTATTGTCATCATCCTCATGTTTATATTGTGATGAAAGTCATCTGTGGCTTACGTGCATAGATGGAATTGGTATGATTATGACCAGGAATTATTTGGTATAATCATAACCGTAATGTTACAAATAATGTGATAAAAGTCCTCATTGGTCCGTAGTACATTGATGGATAGTTTTTGGTATGATCATGACCATGGGTTCTCTTAGGCCAAGGGTGCAAAGAGGAATTTTTATGGCATTATCATGACCGTTGTTGAAAACACGATTATCCTTGGCCCGTAGTGCATGGATAATTCGTGGTCGTGATACAAATGAATATTCTTGGCCTGTAGTGCAGGGATGATTCGATGATGTGGTTTATTTATTAAGCTGAGTCTCAGCGATAAAGTTGATGAAAAACTTTTAATTCGTAGAAGATAGTAGATATCATGCTCTACTTTACTCTTCTAAAATACAGTTGTATATCTTTGGCCTGGAGTAGAAAGATGAACTGTTATTGAATATCTTTGGCCCGTTGTGGAAAGATGATTTATTAGTATGATTATGGATAGGAATTGTGATTTGGTATAACCATGGTCTTTGATGTTTCAGGTAAAGACAGGTGATGAAAATTATCTTCATCCTAGGTGCGAAGAATAATTTAAAACCACAATTATGATTATTAGTTATTGACCTAATTGTGAATAGGAATTGTTGACTGATGTTACAGGGATAAAACATTGTTGGTGGATTTTTAATGTGGAGAAGACAATAGACTTTATGGTCTATTTGGCTCTTCTAATGGATTACTCGTTCTGGTTGAAAAGTTTTATCACCTACCATATGTTCTAAATCTCTGATTTATTACTGACGAAGGCTATTGATAATGTAAATTATCTTTAGTCATAATATTCTTTACTGGGCTATTTGTGCTCATCCTTTTGCTTCACAATTCCTTTCAGGTATTAAGAGTGTAGCTGGGCCGAGCGGGGGTAATAGGGGATTAGAACGGTGGTTTATAGCTGTTGAGGTTTTCCTTAAAATAGTATTGATGTAATTTTATTGAGAATTATAAATAAGTGTGTCGTATTTTTACGTCATTTTAACCGTTGATTTTGGTGAACCAAATAGGGTGAGGTAAACCCAACTTTGGAAGGGCATTTTTGCCACTATCATACAAGATGTCTAATGACAGACGACTTCGTGTTATCTTAAGACAGGGTTGTGCACATCCACTTGCTGAGTATATCTACGAGCACTACCTATATAATCTTGGATTTTGTTTGAAATATGATTCTCAATTAGAGACAATGGAGATATTTATAAGTCAAGAGAAGACTCACCATTGGAAAGAAGATGATATCAATCTTCTTGTTTTTCTTTGGGGACTATTGGGTCAACCAAGGATAATTTTCTGGACATATGATATATATCATAACCTAGACGCATGGCCTCCCATGTACGAAGGTTTCTTTGAGTATTTTTCAAAGATTTTAATTTCAAAAATAGTTATTAACTGTACCTTTATGTAAGGTACCATTGTAAGGTCTTGTGGTCAAGGCACCACGAGAGTTATATATATTTGCATTAAAACTCACAGTTTAACTATGGTCGTTTTCTGCACGACAGTTGTATAAATGGAGTTGTCAGTATTATATTTTTGGCGACTCAAGATGGGTGATGTATACCTATTTTGGGGACGATGGTATCAGAGCTTAGGGATATGGTCACTGGTGGAGATATGAGTCTAGAACTAGGAGGAGAGAGATGAGTAATATACTTCGCTAGTGTGTGACTTACTTAAGCTGAAATTTTTTACTTGATAAGTTGACAAATTGTGATATGTGAATTAACCTTTGTTTTGAAGATATATTCTAGAATGATATTTGAAATACAGGAGATGAGCAATGGGAAAATCATGATACAGAGGAAATAACCAGAAAGGTACAACCCGAAAAGAAAGTAAGGTATTCTCATCTCTTCGAACTATCAGGTACGTAAATTTCGAGGGCAAAATTTCATAAGGAGGGGAGATTTTGGACCCCGAATTTTACAAAATGAAAGTATTCAATTTTTTGATAATTGTTATTCTATTTAGTAAATGGTTAAATTGATAAAAGGTTAAAGTTAAGGGTGATATGTGAATTTTTTTTAAAGTAAGCAAGTTGTCATAAAATGACCGATGGTAAAAGTACAGTAATACGCGTGGTTGCATAGTAACACATGGTATTGATTATTGATACTTACGTGAGAAGTCACTCAGTTATACTCAATTATTTCTACAGTAATTGTTGCATCATATCTCTCATATTATTGATTCAATTATTGTCACAGTATCATCTGCATAATATTTATTATTATTAAATCAATAATTGAGACGACAAAGTTTTTTATATTATTATTTGCAATATTGACAATGTCTAGAAGTTCTGTCAATGAGAGGTTTGGTCACCTAATTGCGCGCCAATAAGGAGAAATCCTTATCGGAAAGCCCCCTCTTTCCTGGGAATGATCTGGTTGTTAAATATTGTGAGTTATAATATTAATGATGAATAAGTTTGTGTTGATTAAAGATGAAATTGATATTTTCATTGTGTTGGGATTATTAGTGTTAGTGGAAATCGACATCTATTTCGATAATAATAGATGTCTGGAGGTTATATTGACCAATCAGGTAATTAATCGGAAAAATGAGAAATTAGTTGCTATTAATTCACATGTTTATAACTATGTGTTCACATGTGTGTACTATTGAGTCACATGAATGTACTATTAGGGGAAGTGGTGCAAGATATATAATACTTGCATGACTAAATTAAAAATACAGGTATAGATGAAGGTACTATACTATAATTATTTTTTTCACATAATTGTACTATTGAGTCACATGATTGTACTATTGATTCACATGATATACTATTAGGGGAGGTGGTGCAAGTTTGATAATACTTGCAGGACTAAATTAAAAATAAAGGAAAAGATGAATGTATTATACTGTAATATTTCGAGCCCTAAAACGTGCAATAATCGAAACTATATTTTCCTATAAATAGAAGCTCATTCTTCCTTCATTCTCACCAATTTACTAAGTCTCACAAGAGTAATTATAGAGATAGAAGCTATATAGAGAGAAGCTATAGAGAGAAAGAAGAAGCGAAGTCTACTACTTCACTATTCCAGTATCCAGTTTTCTTCTGAGGTAAGGGGTATTATTTCTTTCGTATTCATGAAGAGAGTTATTTCTTTCAATATTCGTAAGGGTTGTTATTCCATTCTTTATTATTACATTGGAATAACTTTTATGCATGGCGGTCTATCGCATGCACAGTGAATTCTTCTCATTATTCCATTCTTTATTATTACATTGGAATAACTTGTCGCATCTTGATCTATCGCATGCACGGTGAATTCTTACATTATTTCATTCTTTATTATCCTGTTGGAATAACCTATCTACGCGGACTACCGTATGCATGGTGAATTCTTCAGTTATTCCATTCTTTATTATCCTGTTGGAATAACTTTGCCATGTGGACTACTGGCGTATGGTGAATAATCCTTCAGATTAATTCTTTATTAAATTGTGGAAATGACATGTTCATTGTGGATTACTGCATGGCGGTGAAAATCGATTTGCTTGCTTTAAATTTTTCTCACCTTCGAAATGATAAATTGTTGAGTTTTCTAGATTGTGTCCAAAAATGGCGATTTTTGGATTTATAGATTAGGAGTTATGAATTTTATGAGAAAAAACTATTTTAAAAGTAAGCCCTTATAACTCCTTGTGGTTAACTCAAAAATTGGTGAACTTTTTATTGGGAGTACATGTATAGTAGTCCCTGCTATGTTCTCATTTCTTGAAGAGAATAGTGAAAGAAAGGTTAAGCTCAACTAGCCCAGTAAGAAATATTATGACTAAGATAATGCACAATAAATTATCATTAGCCTTCAACAGTGTTAAACTGATAAAATATAACAACATCAAGTTTAATCTTAGATGAACAAGCAATCCATTAAAAGAGTCAAGTAGAGAATAAAATCTACTATCTTTTATGATTTAAAAGGTTTTTCATGACTTTTATCGCTGGGACTCAACTTAATAAATAATACACATCATCGAATCACCCATGCACTACGGCCAATGATATTCTTTAGTGTCACGACCACAAATTATCCATGCACTACAACCAAGGACATTCGTGTATTTATTAATGGTCATGATCATGCCAACAACTGTCCATCAATGCACTACGGGCCAATGATAACTTTTACCACATCATTTGTAACATTACGGTCATGATTACACCAATAATCCTCAGTCATAATCATACCAAGTCCATCTATGCACTACAGTGCCACGGATGACTTTCAACATAATATAAACATGAGGATGATGACAATGATATAAGAATTCAATAAAACAAGTTCAAGAATTAATTTATCCGAGGAACTAATAATGTCCAAATTGTCAACATGATCTTTGCTTTGTAGAGTAAAATTCAAGAATGATCAAAAGAATATTTCCATGAAAAGATCTTTGGATGAAGCGCAAATATCAAGGATATTCTACTAATTTCATGGAGTATAGAAGTCAAAACTTTAACCAACCGAGTATAATAAAGAATGGAATAACAAAAGAAATCACCATGCATGCGGTGCCGCGATGAGCGAGTTATTCCAATGAGAATAATAATAACGGAACCGAGTCGTCGCAAAATTTTCACCGGCGAGGATGTTCCAACAGAATAATAAAGATTTTAACCAGTCGATGTAAAACACACATGACGGGATGTTCCAATGAATAATAATAAAAAAGATTTTAACCAGTCCCCGTGCAAAACACATGAGCATGGATGTTCCAATGAATAATAATAAAGATTTAACCGAGTCCGTGTAAAACACACAGACAGGATGTTCCAATAGAATAATAGAAGAATGTCACCAAGAATAGGGTAAACCGCGTATACATGTTATTGCAACAAAATAATAAGCAATGGAATAACAACAGTTCTCTTCATGAATAAGAAAGAATAACACCCCTTACATTAGTAGTAGATTGAATACTGCAGTAGTGTAGTAACAGAATACTCTTCTTCTTTCTCTCTTATTCTCTCTATACTTTCTCTCTATACTTTCTCTCTCTATAGCTTGAATGAATTCGTGAAAAATAATGAAGCACTAGGCCTCTATTTATAGAAGATTTCTAGCTTAGCACTTGAAATGTGAAAAAGCAAGTGGCTTGACGACTGGTGATGTGAAAAGAAAAGTGGTTTGACGCCTGTAATGTGAAACGACAATTGGGTCGACGCCTGTAATATGAAATGACAAGTGGTTTGACGTCTGGTAAATGTAGTTACTATTGACGAAGGTAATTACTATTGATGAAGGTAATTACTATTGACGAAGGTAATTACTATTGACGAAGAGACTCTTAGATGATGACATATGGGCCCCCTATAAAATAACCAAACTTACCACAAACGTCTCATAATATACTCTTTATATACATCAAGGATTGAATAAATATTACCACAAATCATTTTATTTTTAATCAACACATATTTAATCTTTCAACAATTATTAATAATTTATAACTTGTAAGTCTCAATTATTGATTTAATAATATAACATATTATACTGATGATGATCTTGTGAGAATAATTAAATCAATAATATAAGAGATATGATGCAACAATTCTCGTAGTAATAATTGAGTATAGGTGAGTGACTTCTCACGTAAGCATCAATAATCAATACCATGTCTACTTATGCAACCACGTGTATTCTTGTACTTTTACTACCGGGTAGTTCAACGGTTTTAACGGTAACACCTCCATAGTTATTTTCATAAAGTATTTTTGTCGTTTTCTCAATCCGACGATAATTCCGTTGTGGGGTCCACCAATGATTGTGCCGTCGCATTTAATATTCCCCGACAAAAAGAATATTCCCCACCAAACGAATATTTTATAACAACTTGCTTACTTTGCAAAAATTATAAATATTACCCACAACTATAACATTATATCAAATTTACTCCATAATATTCAAAATAATATTTATAGAAAATTTATCTTTATTTATAAAAGTTGGGGTCTTACAACCTCCCTTCTTATGAAATTTCAGCCCTAGAAATTAGGGTACGTGCACTGCATGTCGAAGAGGTAAGGATACCTTGATTTCATTTGATTCTAACTCCCAAGTCATTTCCTCAACATCGTGGTTTCTCCACAAAACTTTGACTTGAGGTATAACCTTGGAGCGTAGAATATTTCCTTCTTATCCAAGATTTGAACAGGAACTTCTTCATACGTCAAATCTTCAGCTATTTCGTCCGGTTCTAACTCAATAATATGGTTCGGGTTTTCACATATTTACGTATCATGGATATATGAAAAACGTTATGAACACGAGACATACTTGGCGGTAAAGCGAGTCTATAGGCCACAGTTCCTACTCGATCGAGGATTAAAAATGGGCTAATGAATCGAGGATTGAGTTTTCCTCTCTTTCCAAATCTCGTAACTCCTTTCCATGGAGCAACACGCAACAACACATGATCTCCTATATCGAATTCCACATCCTTTCCATGAAGATCAACATAACTCTTTTGTAGATCTTGTGAGATTTTTATACGTTATCAGATCGTTTGAATCTTTTCCGTAGTCATACGTACCAACTCCGGTCCCAACAACGTTGCTTCACCCACCTCATCCCATCATACTGGAGAACGACACTTTCTTCCATACAACGCTTCGAATGGAGCCATGCCAATACTTGCTTGATAACTGTTGTTGTAGGAAAACTCCACCAATGGTAAGAACTTGTCCCAACTTTCCTTGAAATCAAGGACACAGAGTCTTAATAGATCTTCAAAAGTTTGAATAGTCCTCTCCGATTGTCTCGTCCAAATCCGAGGATGATATCTTTGAAATAAATCGTAAGTCTGTGCTTCATAGCTTTTTGCAAACTAACCCAAAATCGTGAAGTGAATCTTGGGTCTCGATCGTAAACTATGGATACTTAGGTATACCATGCGCCTCTTACAATCTCGTTTATGTACATACTGAGCAAGACGTTCAAGTGTATAAGTTTCTCGTGTCGGTAAAAATGAGCAGAACTTGGTTAATCTATCAACAATGACCCAAATCGCATCTATGCCTTGAGAAACCTTAGGAAGGCCGGTAACGAAATCCATGGTAATGTGCTCCCACTTCCATTCTGGAATTTCAAGTGGTTATAATGGACCTTTTGGTACTTGATGCTCCGCTTTAACTCATTGACATGCTAGACACCTGGAGATAAACAACGCTATCTCTCTCTTCATATTGCTCCACCAAAATGTATGACGAATATCATGATACATTTTGGTACTCCCAAGATGGATTGCAAACGGTGTGTTGTGCGCCTCCATCATGATTTTATACTTTAAATCAGGGTCATTAGGAACACAAAGTCTGGAGTTGACTCGAAGTATTCCTTCTTCATCGATTCTTGCTTCCGGCATAGCACCTTCTTGCACTTTCTTCCTCATACGCATCAGCTCCAGGTCTGTAACTTGAGCATCTTTAACTTTATCGATTAAAGTCGGTTCTACTCGTATATTCGCCATCATCACATGGGTCCCTGGAGTCTTTAACTCTATCTCCATCCTTTGCAAGTCACACAAAATGGGGCCTTTGTGTTGACAATATCGTCGCAGATGCTTGCATATGATCTTCTACTCAATCGCCACGGCTACCACGTTCGCTTTTCCGAGGATGGTATTGGATGGTATGATCATAATCTTTCAACAGTTCAAGCCAACGTCATTGTCGCATGTTGAGTTCCTTTTGAGTAAAGAAATATTTGAGGCTTTTATGATCCGTAAAGATCTCCAACTTCTCCCCATACAAGTAATGCCTCCAAATCTTTAGTGCGAAGATAATAAATTGTATAACTCTAGATCATGAGTAGGATAATTCCTCTCATATTCTTTGAGTTGTCTTGAGGCATAAGCTATGACTTTTCCATGTTGCATGAGAACACATCCCAACCTTTTTGCGAAGTATCACTCAGTAGATGACAAATCCCTCCGAGCGGATGGTGTTGTCGAGCAGGTCTTTGAAATAAGTCTCCTCTTGAGTTCTTGAAAATTCTTCTCATATTTTTTGCTCCAACCGAACTTTGTATCTTTCCGAGTCAGCTAAGTCAATGGAGTAGCGATTCGAGAAAATTCTTCCACGAATCTCCAATAATAACCAGCTAAACCGAGAAAGCTACGTACTTCGATCACTAGGTTTCTCCCAGCTTTGAATTGCTTTAATCTTTGCTGGGTCAATAGATATTCCATGACTTGATACTACGTGCCCAAGGAATGCTACTTCCTCAAGCCAGAATTCGCATTTCTTCAACTTGGCATAAAGCTTGTATTCACGAAGCTTTTGGAGTGTCAGCCTCAAGTGTTGCTCATGATCTTCACGGCTTTTGGAATAAATAAGGATGTCATCAATAAAGACGACCACAAAGTGATCCAAATATTCCTTGAATACTCGGTTCATCATATCCATAAAGGCAAAGAGAGAATTAGTCAATCCAAAGGATATGACTAGGAATTCATAATGCCCGCATTAGGGTTCCTAAAAAAGCGTCTTTGGAATGTCATTCCGTTCTAATCTTCAATTGGTGATATCCTAACGAAGATCAATCTTTGAAAAGAATTTGTCTCCTTGCAACTGGTCAAATAGGTCATCAATACGTGGCAATGGATACCTATTTTTTATGGTGACATGATTCAACTCCCGATAATCAATACAAAGTCGCATACTCCCATCTTTCTTCTTCACGAATAGAACAGGAGCACCCCAAGGAGAAGTACTAGGACGAATAAAGCCAATGTCTAACAATTCCTGCAATTGGGTCTTTAACTCTTGAAGTTCAATAGGAGCCATTCGATATGGGGCTTTGGAAATGGGTTTTGTACCGGGTTCAAGGTCGATACAAAATTCAATTTCACGCTCAGGGGGTAGGCCAGGAAGTTCTTCAGGGAATACGTTAGGAAATTTATTAACAATAGAAATATCGTTCAAAAGCGACGTATTTTTTGTTTAAATTGTGTGACATGAGCTAAGAAAGCTTGACATTCGTTTTTCAATAAACGAATAGCTTTATGGCTTGAGATGACCGTGATTGATTTTAATGGTTTGGTCGCTTGAATTCGCATAATAGGTTGATTAGGAATATGAAAGCTAACAACCTTAAGGAAACAATCAATTTTTGCATGATGAGTAGTTAACCAATCAATCCCTAGAATCACATCAAATGCAAGTATTTTCAATGAAATAAGATCTACAGGTAATGTGAGGGTACCGATTTAAACCAAACAAGACTTATAAACAGTGAATATAATGAAGGTTTCTCCCAACGGAGTTTCCACAGATAAGTCAAAGTCTAATTTCTTCGGAGTCAAATTTAATCGATGAGCGCAAGTAGGAGAAATAAAAGAATGGGTAGAACCGGTATCAAATAAAGTATAGATTTCGTTAGAGTTTATGATAAGCTTACTCGTGATGACCTCATTCGGGTTCCTTGCTTTCTGGGAGGTCACAACAAACGCTCTCCCTTGCTACCTAGGTTTTGACTTTTTCAGGGACGACCTTTGGTGCCTCCATCCTAATCAATTTGTCTTGATGAACGACAAAATCGGGCTAAGTGACCTTCTCTTCCACAATTATAACATGCTTTGGATGGCATCGCGCAGTTTGGACTGATGTGCCCTCCCCTCCGCATTTGAAACATATGATAGGTGGTCGTTCTCCTTCCTTAACGACAGGTGTTGGTGCTGACGTCTTTCCATCATTGTTGAATCTCCTCTTCTTGAAATTTCCATTCTTATTGTTTTGTACGATTACCCTTTGAAGTGGTTACCATTTCGGCATGTTGATTCCTCCACGCTTGTTGTCACCGCTTGATAATCGCTCTCATTGGTATTATCATTTTTCCATTTGCTTCTTTTTAGTTGCGTTGACTTTCGTTATCGCTCCACTAATCGAGCCCTATTTACAACATCTGAATATAAACACAATTTATGAGAAATAAGATTTTGACGTATCTCCGGCTTCAAACCTCTTAGAAACATCCGCGTCATTCTCTCCTCATTATCAACCAAGTGGGACACAAACCGGGACAACTCGACAAACTTATCCTTGTACTGTGACACGGTCATATTGTTCTGCTCCAGCTTGATAAACTCCACCTCCTTCATGTGACGAATACTTTCGGGAAAGTATTTGTTGTTGAATAGCTCTTGGAACTTCTCCCAAGACATCTTGATCTGACGAGAGTTGAGTACGTTTCTGGACCGATTCCACCGATGTCTGCTTCTCCGCGCAACATAAAGCCGGCAAAGGGAACCTTTTGCTCCTCGGAGCATCCCAAGACATCAAATATCTTGGTGATCTAATTTATCCATGCTTCCGCCATAAGTGGTTTTGTCTCTCCCTGAAACTCCGGTGGTCCCAGCTCCTTGAACTGTTTAGCGGTGACCGCCCGAGAGTTTCCAGTGTTTCCATCTACATTTTGGATAGGAGCCGCTCTGCTTTCTTTGTTGCATGAATTGCATAAAGCCCCCGAACATTTGATCATTCATCATTTGGTCGGTGTTGTTGTTTTTTGCATGAGGATTGTCACCTTCCGATGCACATTATCCCCGATTATTGATATGTGGTGAATCAATGCTTTGTGTTCCATTGCTATTTTCAATATTCTCGGATGTCATTTTGGAATCTTGTCACAAAACAAAGGTTAATTAACATGTAACATATTATCCTAAATTACGTGAGCCAATTAAATACCACATAAACTTAGGTAGGTCATACTAGCTAAGAATTCCCGTCTCTCCCTCTAGTACTATTCTCACATCTTAGCCAGGATCATATCCTAAGCTCTGATACCAACTGTGATACCCCCCAAAATTAGGTATACATCACCCATCTTGGGTCGTCGATACATGGTACAAAATTCAAATACAACTTACTAATACAAGCGTAGGTATGCAATACGACAAAACATAATCGTGAGTTTGAATACAATTATTGTCTACTAGAGATTATACAAACTCAAAAGGAGTCCTCATTACAATTATTAATACACTATTTCACAGAATAATGAGGACTACTAATGTTATCCTCTGGATCATCACTCCGTTCCCCGACTAGTCCCTGCTATGTTCTCATTTCTTGAAGAGAACAGTGAAAGAAAGGTTGAGCTCAACTAGCCCAATGAAGAAATATTATGACTAAGATAATGCGAGAATAAATTATCGTTAGCTTAAAAGTTGTTAAACGATAAAATATAACAACATCAAGTTTAAGCTGCGGTGGAACAAGCAATCCATTAAAAGAGTCAAGTAGAGAATAAAATCTACTATCTTTTATGATTTAAAAGGTTTTCATGACTTTTATCATTGGGACTCGACAATAAATAATCCACATCATCGAATCACCCATGCACTACTAGCCGAGGATATTCTTTAGTATCACAACCACAAATTATCCATGCACTACTGACCAAGGACATTCGTGTATTCATTAATGGTCATGATCATGCCAACAAGCATCCATCAATGCACTACGGGCCAATGATAACTTTTAACACATCATTTGTAACATTATGGTCATGATTACACCGAATAATCCCTGGTCATAATCATACCAAGTCCATCTATAAACTACAGGCCACAGATGACTTTTAACATAATATAAACATGAGGATGATGACAATGATATAAAAATTCAATAAAACAAGTTCAAGAATTAATTTATCCAGGAACTAATAATGTCCAAATTATCAACATGATACTTCTTTGTAGAGTAAAATTCAAGAATGATCAGAAGAATATTTCCATGAAAAGATACTGGATGAAGCGCAAATATCAAAGATATTCTACTAATTTCATGGAGTATAGAAGTTAAAACTTTAACCAACTGAGTGTAATAAAGAATGGAATAACAAAAGAAATCACCATGCATGCGGTACTTCGCATAGACAGGTTATTCCAATAGAATAATAATAACGGAACCGGTCGTGGCATAATTTTCATAAGACAGGATGTTCCAATGAGAATAATAAAGGCGGAACCGGTCCGTGTAAAACACTGCATGCAGGATGTTCCAACGAATAATAATAAAAAGATAACCAAGTCCTGTAAAACACACACATACAAGATGTTCCAACGAGAATAATAGAAGAATGTCACCAAGTATAGGGTAAACCGCATATCTGAGTTATTCCAATGAGAATAATAAGCAATGGAATAACAACAGTTCTCTTCATGAATAAGAAAGAATAACACCCTTATTATTAGTAGATTGATTGAATCTTTGCAGGTGGTGTAGTAACAGAATACTCTTCTTCTTTCTCTCTTATTCTCTCTATAGCTTGAATGAATTAAGTGAAAAATAATGAAGCACTAGGCCTCTATTTATAGAAGATTTCTAGCTTAGCACTTGAAATGTGAAAAGGCAAGTGGCTTGACGACTGGTGATGTGAAAGAAAAGTGGTTTGACTCCTGTTATGTGAAACGACAATTGGGTCGACACCTGTAATATGAAACGGCAGGTGGTTTGACGTCTGGTAATGGTAGTTACTATTGACGAAGGTAATTACTATTGATGAAGGTAATTACTATTAACGAAGAGACTCTTAGATGATGACATATGGGCCCCCTATAAAATAAACAAACTTACCACAAACGTCTCATAATAGACTCTTTATATACATCAAGGATTGAATAAATATTACCACAAATCATTTTATTTTTAATCAACACATATTTAATCTTTCAACAATTATTAATCATTTATAACTTGTCGTCTCAATTATTGATTTAATAATATAACATATTATACAGATGATACTGTGAGAATAATTAAATCAATAATATAAGAGATGTGATGCGACAATTCTTGTGCTGAATAATTGAGTATAGGTGAGTGACTTCTCACATAAGCATCAATAATCAATACTGTGTGCTACTATGCAACCACAGCGATATTCTTTGTACTTTTACTCTACCGGTAGTTCAACGGTTTTAACGGTAACACCTCCATGCGTTATTTTCATAAAGTATTTTTGTCATTTTCTTAATCCGACAATAATTCCGTTGTGGGGTCCACCAATGATTGTGCCGTCGTACGAATATTCCCTGACAAAAAGAATATTCCCCGACCAAACGAATATTTTATAACAACTTGCTTACTTTATAAAATTTATAAATATTACCCACAACTATAACATTATATCAAATTTACTCCATAATATTCAAAAATAATATTTATAGAAAATTTATCTTTATTTATAAAAGTTGGGGTCTTACAATAGGAGTATACCCTAAAAATTTCGGAATTGTTGGACAAAAGTATAATTTATGATAAATGTCTAAATATTCAGCAGTTTTGGCCATATGAAAAATAGTAAAGGAATTTTAAAAATTCCGAGAAAAATAGATGTTTAATATGGGACTATATTCTACTAAATCCCAGAAAAGAAAAATGTTTGGGACTGATTTAGTATTTTTCATGAAAATGGTTTAGTTACGAACATATGAATTAAATATGTTATGTGAAGTTGAAAAATTGGTAAATGGGATTTTATGGCTTGGAAATCCTATATAAGGTATATGCAGATTTTTGATGAGGGATTTGATCATTGGTGATGAAATCTTATGAGTATGGCATTTTTGATTGATTAAATGCATTATTTGGTAAAGTGTAAACAAGTAAAATAAATTGTTTATAAGTTTAAGAAATGATTAAAATATTGTTATAATATTAATGATATTAGATTATGAGATTATTATGTGATTGATAACATTGGGAAATTTTTAAACTCTGGATAAATTTAAAGTCTTTAATATTTATCCTTGTTTTCGTTTGATTAATGCTTATATTATTGTCATCATCCTCATGCTTATATTGTGATGAAAGTCATCTGTGACTTACGTGCATAGATGGACTTGGTATGATTATGACCAGGAATTATTCGGTATAATCATAACCGTAATGTTACAAATAATGTGATAAAAGTCATCATTAGCCCGTAGTGCATTGATGGATAGTTTTTGGTATGATCATGACCATGGGTTCTCTTCGGCCAAGGGTGCAAAGAGGAATTTTTATGGCATGATCATGACCGTTGATTAAAACACGATTATCCTTGGCCCGTAGTGCATGGATAATTCGTGGTCGTGGTACAAATGAATATTCTTGGCCTGTAGTGCAGGGGTGATTCGATGATGTGGTTTATTTATTAAGTTGTGTCTCGGTGATAAAGTTGATGAAATACTTTTAATTCCTAGAAGATAGTAGATATCATGCTCTACTTTACTCTTCTAAAATACAGTTGCATGTCTTTGGCCTGGAGTGGAAAGATGAATTGTTAATGAATATCTTTGGCCCGAATATCTTGGTAATTTGCTTGACCCACGTTTCTGCCTTGATCGGATCCGGCTTTCCAATAAATTCTGGTGGTCCCAACTCCTTGAACTGCTTTGTGCACGAGTCTCCCTCGTCTGATTTTGCATGAACTGCAAAAAGTTTCGAAACATCCCATCATTCATTATTTGTTCGGTAGTGTTGTTTGCAGGAGGAATATTTCCTTCCAGTTGCACGTTCCTCTGGGTGGTGATTAAAGGTGTCTCCACTGTCTGATTCACTCAATTATTAATATTTCCCACTGCCATTCTTAAATACTACCATAAAACAAGGGTTAATTAACAAATTAACATATCACATATTAACCATATGCTCTGACTGACCAACCAAATAACAAATAAGGTCATACTAGCGAAGGAATTTCCCGACTCTCCCCTCCTAGTTTTTGTCTCACATCTCAGCCAAGGATCATATCCCTAAGCTTTGATACCAACTGTGACATCCCCAAAATAGGTATACATCACCCATTCTGAGTCACCAAATACATGGTACAGAAACAAATACAACTTCATTAATACAATTGTCGTGCAAAATACGACAACACATATACTGTGAGTTTGAATACAACTATTTTCTAATAGAGAGTATACAAACTCAAAAGGAGTCCTCATTACAATTATTAATACACTATTTTACAAAATAGTGAGGACTACTAATACAACTATCCTGAACCATCACCCCCGGCTAGTTCCTGCTATGTTCTCACCTCCTGAGAAAAATGGAACAAAAAGGAAAAGGGTGAGCTCAACTAGCCCAGTAAAGAATATTATGACTAAGATAATATACAATAATTTGTCATTAGTCTTCAACAGGGAAAAATCTGATAAAATATAATAAAAAACAAGTTTTAGATCAACAACTGCAGCGGAACAACAATCCATTAGAAGAGTCAAGTACAGAAAGAATTCTATTATCTTCTAAGATTTAAAAGTCCATCATCAATATTTTATCCCGGTAACATCAATCAATATACATCTTGAATCAAATATTCATCTTTTCACTATAGGCCAAAGATATTCATTTGTATCACCAATTGGTCATGTTCATCTCAACACATGTTCATCTTTGCACTAGGGGCCAAAGATATTCAATAGGTAATCATTCATCTTTGCACTACAGGCCAAAGATATTCATTTGTATCACCAATTGGTCATGTTCATCTCAACATCTGTTCATCTTTGCACTACGGGCCAAAGATATTCAATAGGTAATCATTCATCTTTGCACTACAGGCCAAAGATATTCATCAGTTAATCATTCATCATTTAGGACTGAGGATGATAAAAAATATCTTAAAGAAAACAAATCCAGTGAGATAAAAGAACAAATATTAGGGATTCGTATTACAGTTTAACCAAGTTCAATAATACTCCATAATAACAATTGTAAAGCAGAATTCAAAAATAAAGATCAAAACATGGATACAATCAAAGATAGTAACCATAATAGACATCTTGGATAAAAAGGAAAATTTTTATTTTTCGGTGAATAGTGCTGTATTCGTGAATAGTGTCATATACATGAATAGTGTCGTATACGTGAATAGTAACCCCGACACAAAAAGTTCCAAATTTGATAAAAAGTTCAGACCAATATTTGGGCATAATGATATTGAAAGAAATAATATCATTTACGAAAAAAATAACATCCCTTACCTCAAAATAACCGTACTTTTGACTGAATTTCGGATATAGTGCTGACAGAAACTTGAACTGAATAGAAACTCTCAAAGTATTAAAATACTCACAAAAATACGCTCGATAATCTAGATAGAAAAAAAAACTTATTTCTGGTGTGATTTTCAATTCTAACCTAAGCGCCTATTTATAGGAAAATGCTAGAACGCCAAAGGAGACTAAATAATAAAATAATAATATTTCATTTCTTCCATTCTACGTACACTTTGTTGAAACTCTAGCATGCCAAATCTGAAAAATAATAGCAGCCCACATGTTTATTAAAACAAAAGTGGGTCCCACCCAATTTTAAAAATCATTTTATTTTCCAAAACTTCAGTAATTCATAGAAAATAGCTCGTTTATCAGAAAAATATGAATTTTATGTCTATTCCACACGAAATTGAATTCTCTACAACTTTGCAGAAGAACATTTTTCCAAATTCAAAATAGAAAATATCCGAAACCCACAAACGGATGATTTTCAACACCTTTAAAAATCCATAACAAATCATTCGTTCATTTTTAACGGTTCAAAATTTGTGGATATATACTCAACTTATATATGTATAACATATCCAAAAATCACAACGATCCAACGGCCGGATTAAAATTATAACTCACGCGGTAGAGCTTTAAGAACACCGATTTGATCTTTTAATACCTCTAATCCGACAAAATACTGATAAAATACCTCAACATTAATTCCTTCATTTATAACCACATAAAATAAATAAATTCATCATTTGTATCCACATCAAATAAATATTTCCTTATCATATAAATCAATAAGTAATTATTCACAAATAATATTACAGAATCACAATTATGACAACCAGGCCATTCCCAGGAAAGAGGGGGCTTTCAAATAAGGATTTCTCCTTATTGGCGCGCAATTTCGTGACTAAACCTCTCCTTAACAGAACTTTCTAGACATTTCCAATAATGCTATCTAATAATATTATTCAAATAATATGAATTGTTGATCTGATAATGGGAAATACTGTGCAGTGACAATTATTAAAACAACAATAATATAAAATATCAACGCATCAATTATTGAATTAATAAAATAAAATATTAAATAGTAATTACTGTAACAATTATTGAGTAGTGCCTTCTTACGTAAGAATCAATAATTCAACAATACTGTTCAATACCGTGTGCTACTCTGCAATCACACATATTATTGTATTTTAACCACCAGGTATTCCAACAGTGTTAACGGTAATAACTACGCCGTTATTTATAAAAACTCAAACTTATCGTTTTCTTCATCCAGCAGTTATCCGTTATGGGGCCCACAAATGGGCTTTACCAATCATAATACGAATATTCTTCTCGGCGGAAAAGAATATTCCACGACCAAACGAATATTCACCGACAACAATTAATATTTTATAACCACTCAAAATTTGAATATTTCCCCCATAACCAAAGTATTATATTAAATTAACACCTTATTATTCACAATAATAAATAGAGGAAATTCGATTTTATTTATAATAAGTTGGGGTCTTACAACCTCCCCTCCTTATGAAATTTCGTCCTCGAAATTGACGTACGTACCTGGTGTTTCGAAAAGGTGAGGATACCTCACTTTCATTTTTGATTCCAACTCCCAGGTCATTTCTTCAATAGCATGGTTTCTCCACAACACCTTAACTTGTGTTATAACCTTGGTGCGTAGGACATGCTATTTCCTATCCAAGATCTTAACAATTACCTCCTCGTACGTTAAATATTCAGTTATCTCGTCTGGTTCTAACTCAATAATGTGGTTCGGGTCTTTCATATATTTACGAAGCATAGATATGTAAAAAATATTATGAACATGAGACATGCTTGGAGGTAATGCGAGTCTATAGGCCACATTTCCTATTCGGTCAAGAATCTCAAATGGACCAACAAATCTTGGATTAAGCTTTCCCCTCTTCCCAAATCTTGTAACTCCCTTCCATGGAGCAATACGTAACAATACATGATCGCCAATATTAAATTCCACGTCCTTTCGATGAAGATCCACATAACTCTTTTGTCGATCCTGTGCCGTTTGTATACGTTATTTGGATCTTTTTTGTAGTTATGCGTACCAATTCTTGTCCCAACAATGTTGCTTCACCCACCTCGTCCCAGCATACTGGAGAACGACATTTTCTTCCATACAACGCCTCGAATGGAGCCATGCCTATACTTGCCTGATAACTATTGTTGTAGGAGAATTCCACCAATGGAAGGTAATTATCCCAATTCCCTTTAAAATTTAGGACACGGAGTCTTAATAGATCTTCAAGAGTTTGAATAGTCCTCTCTGATTGTCCGTCCGTTTGAGGATGGTATGCTGAACTGAATCGTAAATCCGTGCCCATAGCTTTCTGCAAGCTAACCCAAAATCTTGAAATGAATCTTGGGTCACGATCTGAAACTATGGATATTGGCATGCCATGCAATCTCACAATCTCATTCATGTATATACTAGCAAAACGTTCAAGGGAATAAGTCTCACGTATCGGCAAGAAATGACCAGACTTAGTTAATCTATCAACAATAACCCAAATCGCTTCTATGCCTTGAGAAATTTGGGAAGACCTGTAACGAAATCCATGGTAATGTGTTCCCACTTCCATTTTGGAATCTCAAGTGGTTGCAATGGACCCTTTGGCACTTGATGCTCCGCCTTTACATGTTGACATGTTAAACACCTCGAGATAAACTCCGCGATCTCTCTCTTCATATTGTTCCACCAAAATGTATGTCGAAGATCATGATACATTGTAGTACTCCCAGGATGGATTGAAAACGGGGTGTTGTATGCCTCCATCATGATTCTATGCTTCAAGTCAGAATCGTTAGGAACGCAAAGTCTAGAGTTGACTCGAAGTATTCCTTCTTCATCGATTCTTGTTCTGGAAGAACACCTTCTTGCACTTTCTTCTTCATGCGCATTAGCTCCATGTCCGTAGCTTGAGCAGCTTTAACTTTATCGATTAAAGTCGGTTCTACTCGTATGTTTGATATCATCACGTGGGTACTTGGAGCCTTTAACTCTATCTCCATCCTTCGAAAGTCATACAAAATGGGCCTTTGTTTTAACAACATTTTACTCGTACCCGCATATGATCTTCTACTCAGTTCGTCAGCTACCACGTTTGCTTTTCCATGATGATATTGGATGGTATGATCGTAATCTTTCAACAACTCGAGCTAACGTCGTTGCCTTATGTTAAGTTCCTTTTGGGTGAAGAAATATTTGAGGCTTTTATGATCTGTATAGATCTCCACTTTCTCCCCATACAGGTAGTGTCTCCAGATCTTCAACGCAGCATTGCCGCTAACTCCAAATCATGAGTAGGATAATTCCTCTCATATTCTTTAAGTTGTCGCGAGGCATAGGCTATGACTTTCCCATGTTGCATGAGAACACATCCTAACCCTTTGCCTGAAGCATCGCTGTAGATAACAAATCCATCCAAACCAGATGGTATTGTCAGAACAGGTGCCAAAATGAGTCTCCTCTTGAGTTCTTGGAAACACTTCTCGCATTCCTCGCCCCATAAAAATTTTGTATCCTTCTGAGTCAACTGATTTAACGGAGTAGCGATTCGAGAAAATCCTTCCACGAATCTCCGATAATAACCATCTAAGCCCAGAAAGCTACGCACTTTGGTTTCTCCCAACTTTGTATTGCTTCAATCTTCGCCGGGTCAATAGATGCTCCATGTTTTGACACCACGTGCCCAAGGAATGCTACTTCCTCAAGCCAGAACTCGCATTTCTTCAGCTTGGCATATAGCTTGTTTTCACGAAGCCTTTCAAGTATCAGCTTCAAATGGTGCTCATGATCTTCATGGCTTTTGGAATAGATGAGGATGTCATAAATAAAGACAACAACAAACTTATCCAAATATTCCTTGAATACACGATTCATCATATCCATGAAAGCAGCAGGAGCATTAGTCAATCCAAAAGACATGACTAAGAATTCATAATGCCCGTCTGAGGAGTTACGAAAGCGGTCTTTGGAATATCCTCGCTTTTAATCTTGGTGATGATATCCGAGCGAAGATCGATCTTTGAAAAGAATTGTGCTCCCTGCAACTGGTTAAACAGGTCATCAATGCGAGGTAGCGGATACCTATTCTTGATGGTGACATGGTTTAATTCTCGATAGTCAATACAAAGTCGCATACTCCCATCTTTCTTCTTTACGAATAAAATAGGAGCATCCCAAGGAGATGTACTAGGATGAATGAAGCCGATGTCTAATAACTCCTGTAGTTGGACTTTTAACTCCTGAAGTTCAATAGGAGCCATTCGATATGGGGTTTTAGAAATGGGTTTTGTACCAGGTTCAAGGTCAATAAAGAATTCAACTTCACGTTCTGGGGGTAGACCGGGAAGTTCTTCAGGAAATACGTCAGGAAATTCACTAACAACAGAAATTTTATTCAAATCTAACGTGTTTTTGTTCAAGTCCGTGACATGGGCTAAGAAAGCTTGACATCTGTTTTTCAATAAACGAATAGCTTTATGGCTTGATATGACAGTGATTGATTTTAATGGTTTGGTTGTTTGAATTCACATAATAGGTTGGTTAGGAATATGAAAACTAATAACCTTACAAAAACTAGCATGATGCGTGGTTAACCAATCAATCCCTAAAATCACATCAAAAGCATGTATCTTTAAAGAGATAAGATCCACAGGTAATGTGATGGTGCCAACTTGGATTAAGCAAGATTTATAAATAGTGGACGTAACAAAAGTTTCTCCTAACGGAGTCTCCACTGATAAATCAAAGTATAATTTTTCTGGAGTCAAGTTTAAATGTTGAGCACAAGCAGGAGAGATAAAAGAATGGGTAGAACCGGTATCTTATAAGGTATAAACTTCGCAAGAGTTTATGATTAGCTTATCCGTGATCACCTCATTCGGGTTTCTCGCATTTTGGGCAGTCACGACAAACGCCCTTCCAGGAACCACCAACTTTGACTTGTCCAGGACAACCTTTGGAGTCACCATTTCTGTTGAACTTGGTTTCATAACTAGACAATCTCTAGCTATATGACCTTCTTTTCCACAGTTATAACACACCTTGGATTGTTGTGGGCAGTTTGGGCTGATGTGTCCCTCTTTCCCGCATTTGTAATAAACGACCGGTTCTCATTCTCCTCCCCTAGAAACAGTTGATGTTTGTGCTGACGTCTTCACGTTATCATTGTTGTACCTTCTCTTTTTGAAATCTCCTCTTGACTCGCTCCTTCTATTATCACGCCCACGATTACCACCAGAGTGGTTACCGCTTTTGTCCAAATGTTTTCCTCCATGCTGGTTTTCATTGCTTCGATGACCGCTGCCACCGGTATGACCCTTGTTGTGTTCCCTTGGTTGAACATACTCATTATCTCGCTCTAATAATTGAGCCCTGTTTACAAATCTGAATATAAAGAAAATTTATGAGAGATAAGATATTACCGAATCTCGGGTTTTAGACCTCTAAGAAAAATCCGTGTCATTCGTTCCTCATTCTCTACCAAATGAGGTGCAAACTCGATAACTCAAATGAACTTACGCCTCGTCTTTGGGACACCGTCATGTTGTTTTGTTCCAGTCTGATAAACTCTACCTCCTTCATATGACGAATATTTTCAAGAAAGTACTTGTCATTGAATAGTTTTTGAAACGTTTTCCAAGACATGTTGAGTGCGGCAGGCTGGGTACGCTTCACAAACTCCCACCAGTAGTCTGCCTCACTGCGAAACATAAAGGTGGTGAATGGAACCTTCTGTTCCTCCGTGCATCCCAAGACATCGAATATCTTGATAATTTGCTTGACCCACATTTCCGCCTTGATCGGATCCAGCTTTCCAATAAATTCTGGTGGTCCCAACTCCTTGAACTACTTGGCTGTGACAAGCCGCGCATTGCTATCATTTCCACCCGTATTTTGTGCACAAGTCTCCCTCGTCTGATTTTGCATGAACTACAAAAAGCTTCGAAACATCCCATCATTCATCATTTGTTCGGTAGTGTTATTTACAGGAGGAATATTGCCTTCCTGTTGCACGTTTCCCTGGGTGGTGATTAAAGATGTCTCCAGTGTCTGATTCACTCCATTGTTAATATTTATCGTTGTCATTCTTAAATACTGCCATAAAACAAGGGTTAATTAACAAATTATCAAATCACATATTAACCATATGCTCTGACTAACCAACCAAATAACAAATAAGGTCATACTAGCGAAGGAATTCCCCGACTCTCCCCTCCTAGTTCCTTGTCTCACATCTCAGCCAGGGATCATATCCCTAAGCTTTGATACCAACTATGACGTCCCCAAAATAGGTATACATCACCCATTCTGAGTCGCCAAATACATGGTACAGAAACAAATACAACTTCAGTAATATAATTGTCGTGCAAAATACGACAACACATATACTATGAGTTTGAATACAACTATTTTCTAATAGAGAGTATACAAACTCAAAAGGAGTCCTCATTACAATTATTAATACACTATTTTACAAAATAGTGAGGACTACTAATACAACTATCCTGAACCATCACTCCATACCCCTATTAGTTCTGCTATGTTCTCACCTCCACGAGAAAAATGGAACAAAAGGAAAAGGGTGAGCTCAACTAGCCCAAGTAAAGAACATTATGACTAAGATAATATACAACAATTTATCATTAGTCTTCAACAGGAAAAAAAATCGATAAAATATAATAGACAACAAGTTTTTAGATCAACAACTCAGTGGTGGAATGACAATCCAATAGAAAAGTCAAGTAGAAAAGAATTCTACTATCTTCTAAGATTTAAAAGTCCATCATCAATATTTTTTCCCTGTAACATCAATCAATATACATCTTGAATCAAATATTCATCTTTGCACTACAGGCCAAAGATATTCATTTGTATCACCAGTTGGTCATGTTCATCTCAACACATGTTCATCTTTACACTACGGGCCAAAGATATTCATTAGGTAATCATTCATCTTTGCACTATAGGCGAAAGATATTCATCAGTTAATCATTCATCATTTAGGACTGAGGATGATGACAAATATCTTAAAGAAAACGAATCCAGTGAGATAAAAGAACAAATATTAGGGATTCGTATTACAGTTTATCCAAGTTCAATAATACTCCATAATAACCAATTGTGAAGCAAAATTCAAAAATAAAGATCAAAACATGGATACAATCAAAGATAGTAACCATAGTAGACATCTTGGATAAAAAGGAAAATTTTCATTTTTCGGTGAATAGTGTCGTATTCGTGAATAATGTCGTACACGTGAATAGTAACCTCGACACAAAAAGTTCTAAATTTGATAAAAAGTTCAGACCAATATTTCGGCATAATGATATTGAAAGAACTAATATCATTTACGAAGAAAATAACATCCCTTACCTCAAAATAACTGTACTTCTGACTAAATTTCGGATATAGTGCTGACAGAAACTTGAACTAAATAGCAACTCTCAAAGTATCAAAATACTCACAAAAATACGCTCGATAATCTAGAGAGAAAGAAAACTTGTTTCTGGTATGATTTTCAATTTTAACATAAGCGCCTATTTATAGGAAAATGCTAGAACGCCAAAGGAGACTAAATAATAAAATAATAATATTTTATTTCTTCCATTCTACGCACACTTTATTTAAAACTCTAGCATGCCAAATCTGAAAAATAATAGCAGCCCACATGTTTATAAAAACAAAAGTGGGTCCCACCCAATTTTAAAAATCATTTTATTTTTCGAAACTTCAGGAATTCATAGAAAATAGCCTGTTTATCAGAAAAATACAAATTTTATCTCCATTCCACACGAAATCGAATTCTCTACAACTTTGCAGAAGAAAGTTTTTCCAAATTCTAAACTGAAAATTTCTGAAACCCACAAACGGATGATTTTCAACACCTCTAAAAATCCATAACAAATCATTCGTTCATTTTTAACGGTTCAAAATTTGTGGATATATACTCAACTTATATATGTATAACATATCCAAAAATCACAACGATCCAACGGTCGGATTAAAATTATAACTCACGCAATAGAGCTTTAAGAACACCGATTTGATCTTTTAATACCTCCAATCCGACAAAATACTGATAAAACACCTCAACATTAATTCCTTCATTTATAATCACATAAAATAAATAAATCTATCATTTAAATCAACATCAAATAAATATTTCCTTATCATATAAATCAATATTTAATTATTCGCAAATAATATTACAGAATCACAATTATGACATGACCAAAGCCGCTCGAAAAGAGGGCTTTCCAATAAGGATTTCTCCTTACTGGCGCGCAATTAAGTTACCAAACCTCTCCTTGACAGAACTTTCTAGACATTGCCAAAAATGCTATCTAATAATATTATTCAAATAATATAAATTATTGATCTGATAATGGGAAATACTATGCAGTGAAAATTATTGAAACAACAATAATATAAAATATCAACGCATTAATTATTGAATTAATAAAATAAAATATTGAACAGTAATTACTGTAACAATTATTAAGTAGTGCCTTCTTACGTAAGAATCAATAATTCAACAATACTGTGCAATACCGTGTGCTACTATGCAACCACGCATATTATTGTATTTTAACCACCAGGTATTCCAACAGTGTTAATGGTAACAACTACGCCATTATTTATAAAAACTCAAACTTGTCGTTTTCTTCATCCGATAGTAATCCATTATGGGGCCCACAAATGGATGCACCGTCGTACAAATATTCTCCGACAGATAGAATATTTCACGACCAAACGAATATTCCCCGACAATAATGAATATTTTATTACCACTCAAAATTTGTACATTTCCCCCCATAACGAATGTATTATATCAAATTATCACCTTATTATTCACAATAATAAATAGAGAAAATTCAATTTTATTTATAATAAGTTGGGGTCTTACAGTATAACCATGGTCTTTGATGTTTCAGGTAAAGACAGGTGATGAAAATTATCTTCATCCTGGGTGCGAAGAGTAATTTAGAACCACAATTATGATTATGAGTTATTCACCTAATTGTGGACAGGAATTGTTGACTGATGTTACAGGGATAAAACATTGTTGGTGGATTTTTAATGTGGAGAAGACAATAGACTTTATGGTCTATTTGACTCTTCTAATGAATTGCTCGTTCACTTAAACTACTATGGTTGAAAAGTTTTATCACCTACCATATGTTCTAAATCTACGATTTATTATCGACGTGAAGGCTATTGATAATGTAAATTATCTTTAGTCATAATATTCTTTACTGGGCTATTTGTGCTCACCCTTTTGCTTCACAATTCCTTTCAGGTATTAAGAGTGTAGCTGGGTCGAGCGGGGGTAATAGGGGATTAGAATGTTGGTCTATAGCTGTTGAGGTTTCCCTTAAAACAGTATGGATGTAATGTTATTGAGAATTATAGATAAGTGTGTCGTATTTTTACGTCATTTTAACCGTTGATTTTGGTGAACCAAATAGGGTGAGGTAAACCCAACTTTGGAAGGGCATTTTTTCCACTATCATACAAGATGTCTAATGACAAACGACTTCGTGTTATCATAAGACAGGGTTGTGCACATCCACTTGCTGAGTATATCTACGAGCACTACCTATATAATCTTGGAGTTTGTTTGAAATATGATTCTCAATTGGAGACAATGAAGATAATTATAAGTCAAGAGAAGACTCACCATTGGAAAGAAGATGATAGTAATCTTCTTGTTTTTCTTTGGGGACTATTGGGTCAACCAAGGATAATTCTATGGACATATGATGTCTATCATAACCTAGACGCATGGCCTCCCATGTAAGAAGGTTCCCTTGAGTATTTTCCAAAGATTTTAATTTCTAAAACAGTTATTGACTGTACCTTTATGTAAGGTACCATTGTAAGGTCTTGTGGTCAAGGTACCATAAGAGTTATATATATTTGTATTAAAACTCACAGTTTAACTTTGGTCATTTTCTACACGACAGTTGTATAAATGGAGTTGTCAGTAGTGTATTTTTGGCGACTCAAGATGGTTGATGTATACCTATTTTGGGGGCGTCACAAATGGTATCAGAGCTTAGAGATATGGTCGCTGGCGGAGATATGAGTCTATAACTAGGAGGGGAGAGATGAGTAATATACTTCGCTAGTGTTTGACTTACCTAAGCTGAAATTGTTTACTTGATAAGTTGACAAATTGTGATATGTCAATTAACTTTTGTTTTGAAGATATATTCTAGAATGATATCTGAAATACAGGAGATGAGCAATGGGAAAATCATGATACAGAGAAAATAACCAGAAAGGTAAAACCCGAAAAGAAAGCAAGGTATTCTCATCTCTTCGAACTACCAGGTACGTTGTAACGACCCCAAAATTTATATAATTTAATTCTTGACTTTGGTCGTTAATAATACATTCAACCTCTAATTTTACATCATTATTCGATGTTAAACTTTATAAAATACGGAATAATTTAAATTTTTATGTCTTTTTACTTTAATTTCCTGAATCAAAACCTTTATCATCTACATGTTTTTGAATTAATCTTATTTTTATTATTCACTTTATCACTGTTATTGTATAAAATTTCACATTTCAATCCGATAACCTTTACATATCAGATAACTCTAACTTTAGCTTTATAACTCAACATAAAACTATACATCATAAAACATTTAATACATCTCATGGATTTTAATCATGGTATAAAGAAATAACAACTTTAGCTAAAATATTAATCTTCGTGTATTATTTCTGATCCACGTCATTCAAGTAACACATAGTGTTACCTTCAATTCTTAACCTGCAAAAATGGTTATTTGCAAGGTTGAGCTCCACAGCCCAGCAAAATCTAACAGTTTTCATGCATCACGTAGCACATAGTAACATGCTCAACATATATCTCATAAACATTAGACTAACATAACATACATGTTACAGTTCATATAACAAGTATAAAGATTGAGTTCCTTACTCAATCAGCATGCTTTATTACTCAATCAACGTAGTCATAAATTGACTTTAACATTTCATACATTTAACATATATATAACACATCATGCTCATTGAAATAAATATTTAAAATAGTTAATCACCAAGTTCACATAGCAAATAGGAACTGAAAGACTTGCCTTGATCGTTGTTTACCAATAACAGTTTAACAGCTTACAGATATCTGCACTTCACGTGCCCTACACAATTATATAATCATACACATCAACTATTAGTCATATAGCAACGCATAGTAGTTGTAATGTAAACTTTAATTTACGTCTCATAACCCTTCCGATTATCAATACACAATGTTCAATTTTATTGTGTTACTTTCGACTTATAGCTCACTATATTTCATATTCGAAGTTCATTGAAGTGCTTAAGTCCTTCTAGGAATCATTATTGGTTTTATATTAACCCTATTCAATATCTTATAATATTCATTTCATTTGATTTAAAACACTTTTTATGTTCATTAACACTTATCACGGCGTTTCGACATTTATTCGTCACACGCCTAATTTGTCTCTCTTGTGTGTGCTTAGTATGCGTATTCAACTTATCTAATATATCATTTATTAATGTTAAGCATCATTATACTCCATAATATTCATGTTTCATAACTTAGAACAACATCTATTATCGTCAAGAGCACTACACTTGCATACGTGCATGCCCGACGCCCTCCGATTGCCTCCGAAAACACAACAGTCCTAAAGATGACCATTTTGACCCTTTGTAAAGACCTCAAACTAAAACCCTTAAAGAACAAAAGTTTTAGGTCTATTCGTCCTCATTCGGATCATCTTGAATCGCCTTAATCGGAGTTTGAATGAAAAAGTTATGGTCGTTTTACCAAACAAGGTCAAAGCAGTCACAATCCAGAGACATAGGGGCGGTTTGTCCCTTTTTCACGCTACCACGCATGACCTAGCAAATACCTTACTACGCACCAGCTCTCGGACGCCATGCACATATTGGCTACGTCACCAGATTGTTGTTTTTTTACGATTTTGACATTTTCTCCTACTAATCTTCATAACTTGAGTTATATACATCCAAATTAGTCCGTTTTTGATTCTATGGATTCGTAATTCATAGAACTACAACATACCAAAGAATTAATAATTTACAAGAACATTAACTAACCCAAATCTTGACTTAAAACTCATGTTTATACTAAATTTTCATATTTTAACATGTTTAGCGATAAATTATGCCATATTTATCATAAACTGATAAAACACGTAACATAAAACTGATATAACATTAAGCGTACAATTATATGGCTTCATCAGTTAAATTATGCCAAAGGTCACAAGACCATGTTTGGCAAAATCCTATCCAACCTCCTTTTAATATATTTTCATGTTTTGCTTATTATAGTATACAAATGTCACACTTATAATCTTTAATTATCCACGTAATATTTACTTAGCCAACATAATTCTTAATATTTATTTAATAAATATTAACTTCTAAATTAATCATTCCTTAATTCCATTAATCGATTAAAATAAAATAACACCATTACACGATATTATAATTATTAAACAATTAATTGAATTTGATTATTTCATAAAATTAAATCTTCAATCCATAAATTACCATACATTAATTTAGTTAATATAAACACTTAACTAAATTATTACACAACAATTTCATCTAATATTTATTTATCTCAACAAATAAATTATTGTTTAATTCAATAAATATTTAAAATAATTACCAAATTCATTTAATTTCTTCAATAGTTAACTTAACTATTGAACCTCACTTTCCCAATATATGAATATATATTTCTCTTCACACCAGATCACACATTTCAAAATATATATAGTACGTATATATACATACTCAAACTCAAAACATCTCATAATAAGAATTTTAATTATTAAATTCCTATTTTAATAACTTATAAAAATTTGGGTTGTCACATCCTTCCTTCCTTATAAAGATTCCGTCCTCGGAATCACTGAAACCCCACCTTACTAAGGTTTTCACAAAATCTCTTTCACAATTATCGTTGAATAACTTTAACACGTTAACTTAGCAAAAAGTTTTACATACAAATATACTTCATTCATTTCTTCAACAACTTTTAAGTTTTTATTACATAACATTCAATTAAACACAGTCATATGTCAAATATTATATATTCTTTAACCCATTCATTTCCTTTTCTAAGGATCGTTATCATAAACACTAGGGATATTACATTCACCCTTTCTTCTAAGAATTTCGTCCCCGAAATTTTGACTTACTAATATTCGTTCCTTCCATTTATCAAAATAGATTTTATGTTAATATCTATTTATTCATTAGGTTCTACAACCAAGTTCTTTCTCTAAAGATCTTTCTAAGATCATCACCTTCCTCTTCCTCTTCTAAGAGTTTCACATTTCTCCTTTCTGAAATTTCAATTCTTTCTTGAAATTATTATGTTTTGCTTAATTTTCTCATCCTTTCCACTTTCACCTTTCAAAATAATAAGAATCTTCCACAATTACTCAATAATTGGGAAACGAGATGAATAACAGGAATTTAAAAGATTTCAAATCATGCTGAGGGGTCATAAGACCTTGAACTACGTCCCTAGGTTATCAAGTATCTCAACTTGAACCTTTAACAGTCATAAGACTATACAGACCTTGAACTCTTCCCTGTGTTTAACGATTGGCATCACCATGGCAAACCGTCATTAACAAAATTTTTAGCAATCACACAGACTGAAAACACTCTCTGCAAGTACTCTAGGTGATCAGCCTATCGTACCCCTACGTCGTGCATAACGTATTACATCTTAACTTCATAACGACTCTATGCATTACTTTTGGAACCATTATCTTCGATAACATGTCCCCTTTTACAGGGTTGTTCACCTCAGCTTTTCAACATCTGAATCCGCACCAAAACAATTTGGTTTGGCATAACTTTTCAATAAACGCTTGAATTTCATGAACATCTTTCAATAATCGTCTTGCTGAATCAAATAGTATAGACTTCTACAATAATTCGAACATCAATTGAAATATACATATACACACGTATATATATATTCTCATATCTTAATGAAATCCCAAAAATCGTTTTATGATGTCATGATACCGCACTGTATTTACAGTCCGTTTGAGGATTCCGTCATTTTGTGACTTTGGCATACTACATCATATCATAGTGGGCTGACGATCCTTAGATTACATCCAACACTAAGAAATTCTGCATTGATAACTCCATCGTTTTTATCATCTTTGCACCAGGTTCCATGATGCATTAATGATATAAAATACATTTTGATATTTTTAAATCATTTGCGTCTAGCCAAAACAATTAGCATAGACTATTCTTTAAACAGTTCAAAAAAAATCTTTAAAAATCAGTTTAGCATATTATATCTCAACAGTTAACGGTGTGTCAGTGTAACGAAGTCCACATATACACATTTGTCACCATGCGTTGAGAGTAAAAATTCATTTTAAAAAGGCACATAGTGCGAATTTAGCGTGATGTCAAAAATTTTGAAGTCTAGCATAGCTAGGAGATTTGGAATACATGTGCTTCCACCATCAACTCCACTTTCTATACTGATTCATTGCTTAATAGGTCTATCTATTCCTATCAACCTCAATACTCCATTCACACTTAATTATACCCCAGTATAGTTCATCCAACTTACCGCACATAGGAAGTTCAGGAACTTGCCACAATAATATGAGTTTAAGAACTTGTCCTAGTCAGACCATAGGCGTCCATTCCCTGAGGGTTTCAAAACATACCATATTATTATGAGTCACGAACTTACCATATTCATTAGTTTTAAGAACTGCACCTAATCCTAATAATATCTGACTAATCTTAATAGTTTCTAACTATCAAATATACATATGAGAAAAGAATCACCTTTTCGCCACATATATATTGATAGCGCGACACTGACATTCCAATTATTATCAATGTGATAAACCAAGTGCAAGCACAAAACCCTCGCCCATACAAAGGTTTGTACAACTCAGCCATCACATGAGTCCTCAATTAAAATCCCACCTAACTCTATCTTACTCTTAACTTGCTCTTTGCTCGATACGAATTCCTCATATCACATCATCTATAACTCCTCGTGAGTTTACGTCGTACTATTTTATAGTACATTATCTTCATAGCATCAAGCTATAATTATTCAAACATTGCAGACCATCTTTCCATTATAACTTAAATAGATCACGTCGTGATCTTGTCCTATAATCATCTCCTTAAAATTCTTTTCTTAACTCGTGATCGTTTTGTTTTACGATCCCCTTTCTTTCCTTTCATTTACAATATTATTCGTTATCTTGGCTATTGAAGTTAGGTAACACCCATTTCTTATCTACATATCTCTTCAAGATTCTTCTTTGAATCTTCTTGTTTATATAACAATTCTTGCTTTAAGAATTTCCAACTTCATTTATATCGTTCAACATTTCATTCAAGTTCTACATTTTCATCATACGTATCCATTTTCTATACTTGGCACACATCGAGTCTCTAACAGTTTCAATATGGTACGCTGAGTGGTTTCCCACAAACAACCAACAAACTAGGTTCTGAGTTACTAGTTCGTATATACCTCCGCTCTATGAAGGAATTGTTTAGCCTAGATATCATACATCAACTATTAAAGAGTACGATTGTACTATACTTAAATATAACTTTTTATTCTTAATTTTTTTTATCATTCTCTTCTTATAGACACTGTCTATTTATCATCACCTTACATACTTATTATTGGAGTTGGGTAACCCCAAATTCATACTCCTTATAACTCTGCGAGATTCTTCTTTGAATCTTCTTACGCATGTTTTAATCCCTTCTTTATAAATTTCTTAAAGTACTTCTTATTGTTCAAACTCTATTTGAGCTTATTCGTTCATTATCTTCACCTCTCCTCTCTAAGGTTATAGCCTATGGTACTCCTACCTAAGGTTTTTAACCTACAACTTTGATACCAACTTTAATGACCCCAAAATTCATACAATTTAATTCTCGACTTCGGTCATTAATAATATATTCAACCTCTAATTTTACATCATTATTTGATGTTAAACTTTATAAAATGTGGAATAATTTAAACTTTTATGTCTTTTTACTTTAATTTCCTGAATCAAAACCTTTATCATCTACATGTTTTTGAATCAATCTTATTTTTATGATTCACTTTATCATTGTTATTATATAAAATTTTACATTTCAATCCGATAACCTTAAATATCAGATAACTCTAACTTTAGCTTTACAACTCAACATAAAACTATACATCATAAAACATTTAATACATCTCATGAATTTTAATCATGGTATAAAGAAATAACAACTTTAGCTAAAATATAAATCTTTGTGTATTATTTCTGATCCACGTCATTCAAGTAACACATAGTGTTACCTTCAATCCTTAACCTGCAAAAATGGTTATTTGCAAGGTTGAGCTCAACAGCCCAGCAAAATCTAACAGTTTTCATGCATCACGTAGCACACATAGTAACATGCTCAACATATATCTCATAAACATTAGACTAACATAACATACATGTTACAATTCATATAACAAGTATAAAGATTGAGTTCCTTACTCAATTAGCATGCTTTATTACTCAATCAACGTAGTCATAAGTTGACTTTAACATTTCATACATTTAACATATATATAACACATCATACTCATTGAAATAAATATTTAAAATAGTTAATCACCAAGTTCACATAGCAAATAGGAACTGAAAGACTTGCCTTGATCGTTGTTTACCATTAACAGTTTAACAGCTTACAGATATCTGCACTTCACGTGACCTACACAATTATATAATCATACACATCAACTATTAGTCATATAGCAACGCATAGTAGTTGTAATGTAAACTTTAATTTACGTATCATAACCCTTCCGATTATCAATACATAATGTTCAATTTTATTGTGTTACTTTCGACTTATAGCTCACTATATTTCATATTCAAAGTTCATTGAAGTGCTTAAGTCCTTCTAGGAATCATTATTGGTTTTATATTAACCCTATTCAATATCTTATAATATTTATTTCATTTGATTTAAAATACTTTTTATGTTCATTAACACTTATCACGACGTTTCGACATTTATTCGTCACACGCCCAATTTGTCTCTCTTGTGTGTGCTTAGTATGTGTATTCAACTTATCTAATATATCATTTATTAATGTTAAGCATCATTATACTTCATAATATTCATGTTCTATAACTTAGAACAACATCTATTATCGTCAAGAGCACTACACTTGCATACGTGCATGCCTGACGCCCTCCGATTGCCTCCGAAAACACAACAGTCCTAAAGATGACCATTTTTACCCTTCCTAAAGATCTCAAACTAAAAACCTTAAAGAACCACAGTTGTAGGTCTATTCATTCTTGTTCTGGATCATCTTGAATCGCCTTAATCGGAGGTTGTATGAAAACGTTATGGTCGTTTTACCAAACTAGGTCAAAAGTAGTCACAGTCAGCAGACATGGGGCGCGGTCGCGCACCCTTTTTCACGTGCTCACAGTAACCTAGCAACTGAAACAAGCTGCAGCGCACGCCTCTGGGACGCCACGCCCTTAGCTACGCCTTGATTACGATGTTTTTATGATTTTTGACATTTGCTCTTACTAATCTTCATAACTTGAGTTATATACATCCAAATTAGTCCGTTTTTGATTCTATGGATTCGTAATTCATAGAACTACAACATACCAAAGAATTAACAATTTACAAGAACATTAACTAACCCAAATCTTGACTTAAAACTCATGTTTATACTAAATTTTGATATTTTAACATGTTTAGCGAATTCATTCACTTCGAATTCGTTTCTTAACAAAATTGATTCATTCAACTTGCGTTATTTTCGTTTTGAATTTATTAACACAAACCATTGCCAATTTTACATATTAACACATGATTCAACCACTAATTTTGGTCTCAAAGTAAGCCAAAATATATATATTATCACATAACCAAGTTCTTTATCCTAAACATGTTTCCATGGATTTTGACTTCTAAAAATCATTCCTAGACAACATATACAGATTATAATCATCTACCAACATATATATAATATCTATTTTTATCATATCATCCAATAAAATATAAGTTTCAAAAGAAAACTCTAAGAACACATATACTAAAGTTTGTAGAATAGGTTATTACCTCTTTGATTCTTGGAATAGATTATTAATAAGATGATTACCCTTCTTCTTCTCTTTCTTTGATTCTCAACCTTGTCTCTCAATTCCCTCAATTTCTCTCTTCTCTGTATTCTTCTTTCTTGCTTTTAGACTTAGGAAAATATATGTATAAAACTAAACGGATAAAACACGTAACATAAAACTGATATAACATTAAGCGTACAATTATATGGCTTCATCAGTTAAATTATGCCAAAGGTCACAAGACCATGTTTGGCAAAATCCTCTCCAACCTCCTTTTAATATATTTTTATGTTTTGCTTATTATATAGTATACAAATGTCACACTTGTAATCTTTAATTAGCCACGTAATATTTACTTAGCCAACATAATTCTTAATATTTATTTAATAAATATTAACCTTCTAAATTAATCATTCCTTAATTCCATTAATCAATTAAATTAAAATAACACCATTACACGATATTATAATTATTAAACAATTAATTGAATTTGATTATTTCATAAAATTAAATCTTCAATCCATAAAATTACCATACATTAATTTAGTTAATATAAACACTTAACTAAATTATTACACAACAATTTCATCGAATATTTATTTATCTCAACAAATAAATTATTATTTAATTTAATAAATATTTAAAATAATTACCAAATTCATTTAATTTTTTCAATAGTTAACTTAACTATTGAACCTCACTTTCCCAATATATGAATATATATTTCTCTTCACACCAGATCACACATTTCAAAATATATATAGTATGTATATATACATACTCAAACTCAAAACATCTCATAATAAGAATTTTAATTATTAAATTCCTATTTTAATAACTTATAAAAATTCGGGTTGTCACATACATAAATTTCGAGGGCGAAATTTCATAAGGAGGGGAGATTGTAAGACCCCGAATTTTACGAAATGAAAGTATTCAATTTTCTGATAATTGTTATTCTATTTAGTAAATGGTTAAATTGATAAAAGGTTAAAGTTAAGGGTGATATGTGAAAAATTTTCAAAGTAAGCAAGTTGTCATAAAATGACCGGTGGTAAAAGTACAGTAATAGGCGTGGTTGCATAGTAGCACACAGTATTGATTATTGATGCTTATGTGAGAAGTTACTCAGTTATACTCAATTATTGCTACAAGATGATTAACGCATCATATCTCTCATATTATTGATTCAATTATTGTCACAAAGATCATCATACGTATAATATTTATTATTATTAAATCAATAATTGAGACGACAAAGTTATTTATATTATTATTTGCAATATTGACAATGTCTAGAAGTTCTGTCAAGGAGAGGTCTGGTCACCTAATTGCGCGCCAATAAGGAGAAATCCTTATCGGGAAGCCCTTTCTTTCCTGGGAATTATCTGGTTGTTAAATATTGTGAGATATAATATTAATGGATGAATAAGTTTGTGTTGATTAAAGATAAAATTGATATTTTAATTGTGTTGGGATTATTAGTGTTAGTGGAAATCGACATCTATTTCGATCATAATTGATGTCTGGAGGTTATATTGACCAATCAGGTAATTAATCGGATAAATGAGCAATTAATTGCTATTAATTCATATGTTTATAACTATGTGTTCACATGTGTGTACTATTGAGTCACATGAATGTATTATTAGGGGAGGCGGTGCAATATTGATAATACTTGCATGACTAAATTAAAAATAGAGGTATAGATGAAGGTACTATACTGTAATTATTTTTTTCACATGATTGTACTATTGATTCACATGATATACTATTAGGGGAGGTGGTGGAAGTTTGATAATACTTGCAGGACTAAATTAAAAATAAAGGAAAAGATGAAGGTATTATACTGTAATATTTCGAGCCCTAAAACGTGCAATTATCGAAACTATATTTTTCTATAAATAGAAGCTTATTCTTTCTTCATTCTCACCAATTCACTAAGTCTCACAAGAGCAATTATAGAGATAGAAGCTATAGAGGGAGAAGCTATAGAGAGAAAGAAGAAGCGAAGTCTGCTACTTCACTATTCCAGTATCCAGTCTTCTTCTGAGGTAAGGGGTATTATTTCTTTCGTATTCATGAAGAGAGTTATTTCTTTCAATATTCATAAGGGTTGTTATACCATTCTTTATTATTCTGTTGGAATAACTTATCTGTGCGGTTTATCGCATGCCTGATGAATTCTTCTGTTATTCCATTCTTTATTATTATGTTGGAATAACTTATGCGTCTGCATGCGGTCTATCGCATGCACAGTAAATTCTTCATTATTCCATTCTTTATTATTACATTGGAATAACTTTGTTTGTCTTGGGTCTATCGCATGCACAGTGAATTCTTCTCATTATTCCTTTCTTTATTATTACATTGGAATAACTTTGTCTCTGTGCGACTCTACCGTATGCATGGTGAATTCTTCTGTTATTCCATTCTTTATTATTCTGTTAGAATAACTTGTCTATGTGGACTACCGCATGCATGGTGAATGATGCTTCATATTAATTCTTTATTAAATTGTGGAAATGACCTGTCTACGTGGATTACCGCATGGCGGGTGAAAATCCATTTGCAGTTTCGTAATTTTTCTTACCCTCAAAAAATTCTGGAAATGATAACTTGTTGAGTTTTCTAGATTGTGTCCAAAATTGGCGATTTTTGGATGTATAGATTAGGAGTTATGAATTTTATGAGAAAAGACTATTTTAAAAGTAAACCCTTATAACTCCTTGTGGTTAACTCCAAAATTGGTAAACTTTTTATTGGGAGTACATATATAACAGGAGTATACCTTGTAAATTTCGGAATTGTTGGACAAAAGTATAATTTATGATAAATGTCTAAATATTCGGCAGTTTTGGCCATATGAAAAATAGTAAAGGAATTTTAAAAATTCCGAGAAAAATATATGTTCAATATGGGACTATATTCTACTAAATCCTAGAAAAGAAAAATGTTTGGGACTGATTTGGTATTTTTCATAAAAATGGCTTAGTTACGAACATATGAATTAAATATGTTATGTGAAGTTGAAAAATTGGTAAATGGGATTTTATGGCTTGGAAATCCTATATAAGGTATATGCAGATTTTTGATGAGGGATTTGATCATTGGTGATGAAATCTTATGAGTATGGCATTTTTGATTAATTAAATGCATTATTTGGTAAAGTGTAAACAAGTAAAATAAATTATTTATAAGTTTAAGAAATGATTCAAATATTGTTATAATATTAATGATATTAGATTATGAGATTATTATGTGATTGATAACATTGGGATATTGTTAAACTCTGGATAAATTTAAAGTCTTTAATATTTATCCTTGTTTTCGTTTGATTAATGCTTATATTATTGTCATCATCCTCATGCATATATTGTGTTGAAAGTCAAATGTGGCTTACGTGCATAGATGGACTTGGTATGATTATGACCAGGAATTATTCGGTATAATCATAACCGTAATGTTACAAATAATGTGATAAAAGTCCTCATTAGCCCGTAGTGCATTGATGGATAGTTTTTGGTATGATCATGACCATGGGTTCTCTTTGGCCAAGGGTGCAAAGAGGAATTTTTATGGCATGATCATGACCATTGATTAAAACACGATTATCCTTGACCCGTTGTGCATGGATAATTCGTGGTCGTGATACAAATGAATATTCTAGGCCTGTAGTGCAGGGATGATTTGATGATGTGGTTTATTTATTAAGCTGAGTCTCGACGATAAAGTTGATGAAATACTTTTAATTTGTAGAAGATAGTAGATATCATGCTCTACTTTACTCTTCTAAAATACAGTTGCATATCTTTGGCCTGGAGTGGAAAGATGAACTGTTAATGAATATCTTTGGCCCGTTGTGGAAAGATGAATTTATTTGTATGATTATGGATAGGAATTGTGATTTGGTATAACCATAGTGACGCCCCCAAAACAGGTATACATCACCCATCTTGAGTCGCCAAATACATGGTACAAAATTCAAATACCACTTAAGTATACAACAGTCGTGTAAAATACGACAAAACATAATCTAAGAGTTTTAATAAGAATATTGTCATTTAGACAATATTCACACTCAATGGAGTCCTCATTACATTTATTGTCACACTATTTAACAGAATAGTGAGGACTACTAATACTATCATCTGACCGTCACTCTGCTTCCCGACTAGTCCCAACTACGTTCTCATTTCACAAGAGAACGTGAAAGAAAGAAAGGTGAGCTCAACTAGCCTAGTAAGAAATATTATGACTAAGATAATACAGAATAAATTATCATTAGCCTTCAACAATGTTAAACTAATAGAATATAATACACAACAAGTTTAAATGCAGCGGAACAAGCAATCCATTAGAAGAGTCAAGTAGAGCATAAAATCTACTATCTTCTATGATTTAAAAAGTTTTTCATCAACTTTATCATTTGAGACTCAACAATAAATAAATAAAATCAAATCATCCATGCACCATGACCAAGGATATTCATGTAATAATCAATGGTCATGATTATACCGAATAATCCCTTGTCATAATCATACCAACAACTGTCCATCAATGAACTACAGGCCAATGAGGACTTTTACCACATCATTCGTCACATTACGGTCATGATTATACCGAATAATCCCTGGTCATAATTATACCAAGTCCATCTATGCACGTAAGCCAAAGATGACTTTCATCACAATATAAGCATGAGGATGATGACAATGACATAATAATTCAATAAAACAAGTTCAAGGATAAATTTTAAAGATTTATAATTTTAATTTAACTAGAAATCAATAACGTCCAAATTGTCAACATGATACTTCTTTGTGGAGTAAAATTCAAGAATGCTCAGAAGAATATTTCCATGAAAAGATACTGGATGAAGCGCAAATATCAAGGATATTCCACTAATTTCATGGAGTATAGAAGCCAAAAATTTAACCAACTGAGTATAATAGAATATATGAAACCGCAAATGGATTTTTGCCCGCATGCGGTAATCCACGTAGACAGATCATTTCCATAATTTAATAAGGAATTAATACGAAGGATCATTCTCCATGCATGCGGTAATCCACATAGACGAGTTACTCCAATGAATAATAAAGAATAGAATAACGAAGAAGAATTCACGGTGATGCGTGAATCCGCAGACAAACAAAGTTATTCAACGAATAATAAAGAATGGAACCAGTCATATGTAACCCTTGCATGCACGAGATATTCCAACAGAATAATAAAGAATGGAACCAGGTCATGCGTAATCTGCACAGACAAGATATTCCAACAGAATAATAAAGAATGAAATAATAACAGAATTCACCAGGCACGCGATAGACCACAGACAGGTTATTCCAACAGAATAATAAAGAATGGAATAACATAAGAATTTCACCATGTATGCAATACTTCGCATAGACATGTATTCCAATATAATAATAAAGAATGGAATAACAACCCTTACGAGTATTGAAAGAAAATAACTCTCTTCATGAATACGAAACAATAATATCCCTTACCTTAGAAGAAGACTGGATACTGGAATAGTGAGGTAGCAGACTTCTCTTCTTCTTTCTCTCTATAATTTTTCTCTATAATAATTGCTCTATAGCTTTAGTGAATTGGTGAGAAATGAAGGAAAAATGAGCTTCTATTTATTGGAAAATATAGTTTCAATAATTGCACGTTTTGGGGCTCGAAATATTACACTATAATACCTTCCTCTTTTTCTTCATTTTTAATTTAGTCCTGCAAGTATTATCAAACTTGCACCACCTCCCCTAATAGTAAATAATGTGAATCAATAGTTCAATCATGTGAATCAATAGTTATAATCATGTGAAAATACGAATTACATTATAGTACATCTATCTATACCTCCATTTTTAACTTAGTCATGCAAGTATTATCAATCTTGCACCAACTCCCCTAATAGTACAAGAATGTGAATCAATAGTACGCACATATGAACAAATAGTTATAATCATGTGAATTAATAGGAATTAATTGCTCATTTATCTGGTTAATAACTCGATTGGTCAACATAACCTCCAGACATCAATTATTATCGAAATAAATGTCAATTTTCACTAACACTAATAATTCCAACACAATGGAACTATCCATTTCATCTTTAATCAACACGCACTTATTCATCATTAATATTATAATTCACAATATTTAACAACCAGGTCATTCCCAAGAAAGAGGGGGCTTTCCAATAAGGATTTCTCCTTATTGGCGCGCAATTAGGTGACCAAACCTCTCCTTGACAGAACTTCTAGACATTGTCAATATTGCAAATAATAATATGAATAACTTTGCCATCTCAATTATTGATTTAATAATATAACATATTATGAGGATGATCTTTGTGACAATAATTGAATCAATAATATTAGAGATATGATGCAACAATTCATCGTGTGCAATAATTGAGTATAACTAAGTGACTTCTCACGTAAGCATCAATAATCAATACTTGTAGCTACTATGCAACCACGCGTATTCTCGTACTTTTACTACCGGGTAGTTCAACAGTTTTAACGATAAAACTTTCGCCGTTATTTTTATAAAAAGATAATTCTGTCATTTTCTATCTACGACAATACTTCTATTGTGGGGTCCACCAATGATTGTGTCGTCGTACGAATATTCCTTGTTAAAACGAATATTCCTCGACCAATCGAATATTATATAACCACTTGCTTACTTTGCAAAATTTGTAAATATTACCCACAACTATAACATTATATCAAATCCACAGCATAATATTTAAAAATATAATTTGAGAAAATTATTCTTTATTTATAAAAGTTGGGGTCTTACAACCTCCCCTTCTTATGAAATTTCGTCCTCGAAATTAGGGTACGTACATGGTATATCGAAGAGGTCAGGATATCTTGACTTCATCTCAGATTCTAACTCCCAGGTCATTTCATCCACATCGTGGTTTCTCCAGAAAACTTTGACTTGAGGTATAACCTTGGAGCGTAGAATATGATCCTTCTTATCCAAGATTTTAACAGGTAACTCTTCATATGTTAAATCTTCCTCTATCTCATCTGGTTCTAGTTCAATAATATGGTTCGGGTCTTTCATATATTTACGTAACATAGATATGTGAAAAAAGTTATGAATACGAGATATACTTGGCGGTATCTTATAATCTCGTTTATGTATATACTAGCAAGACGTTCAAGTGTATAAGTTTCTCGTATCGGTAAGAAATGAGCAGACTTGGTCAATCTATCAATAATGACCCAAATTGCATCTATGCCTTGAGAAACCTTGGGAAGACCAGTAACGAAATCCATGGTAATGTGCTCCCACTTCCATTCTAGAATTTTAAGTGGTTGCAATGAACCTTTTTGCACTTGATGCTCCGCCTTGACTCGTTGACAAGTTAGACACCTTGAGATAAACCCCGCTATCTCTCTCTTCATATTGCTCTACCAAAATATATGTCAAAGATCACAATACATTTTGGTACTCGCAGGATGGATTGCAAACAGTGTGTTATGCGCCTCCATTATGATTTTATACTTCAAGTCAGAATCGTTAGGAACACAAAGTCTGGAGTTGACTCGAAGTATTCCTTCTTCATAGATTCTTGTTTTTGGAATAGCACCTTCTTGTACTTTCTTCCTCATACGTATCAGCTCCAGGTCTGCAGCTTGAGCAGCTTTAACTTTATCGATTAAAGTCAGTTCCACTCGTATATTCGCCATCATCACATGGGTCCTTGGAGTCTATAACTCTATTTCCATCCTTTCCAAGTCATACACAATGGGCCTTTGCGTTGACAATAATGCACTCGTGCCCGTATATGATCTTCTACTCAATGCGTCAGCTACTACGTTCACTTTTCCAGGATGGTATTGGATGGTATGATCATAATCTTTCAACAACTCAAGCCATCTTCGTTGCTGTATGTTGAGTTCCTTTTGAGTGAAGAAATATTTGAGGCTTTTATGATCCGTATAGATCTCCACCTTCTCTCCACATATGTAATGCCTCCAAATCTTAAGCGCAAAAATGACTGATGCCAACTCTAGATCATGAGTAGGATAATTCCTCTCATATTCTTTGAGTTATCGTGAGGCATAGGCTATGACTTTCCCATGTTGCATGAGAACACATCCTAACCCTTTGCATGAAGCATCACTGTAGATGACAAATCCCTCCGAGCCAGATGGTATTGTCAGAACAGGTGCTGAAATGAGTCTTCTCTTGAGTACTTGAAAACTCTTCTCACATTCCTCGCTCCAACCGAACTTTGTATCTTTTCGAGTCAGCTGAGTTAATGGAGTAGCGATTCAAGAAAACCCTTCTATGAATCTTCGATAATAACCAGCTAAGACGAGAAAGCTACGTACTTGAGTCACTGATTTAGGTTGCTCCCAGCTTTGAATTGCTTCAATCTTTGTCAGGTCAACAGATATTCCATGATTTGATATTACGTGCCCAAGGAATGCAACTTCCTCAAGCCAGAACTCATATTTCTTTAACTTGGCATAAAGCTTATTTTCACGAAGCTTTTGAAGTATCAGCCTCAAGTGTTGCTCATGGTCTTCACGGGTTTTGGAGTATATAAGGATGTCATCAATAAAGACGACCACAAAGTGATCCAAATATTCCTTGAATACTGGGTTCATCATGTCCATGAAGGCAACAGGAGCATTAGTCAATCCAAAAGACATGACTAGGAATTCATAATGCTCGTACCGATTTCTGAAACCAGTCTTTGGAATGTTATCGCTTTAATCTTCAACCCGATGATATCCTAACGAAAGATCAATCTTTGAAAAGAATTTGGCTCCTTATGTAATCGGTCAAACAGTCATCAATGCGAGGCAATGGGTACCTATTTTTGATGGTGACATGATTCAACTCCCGATAATCAATACAAAGTCGCATACTTCCATATTTCTTCTTCACGAATAGAATAGAGCACCCCAAGGAGACGTCTTAGATTTAATGAAACCGATGTCTAACAATTCCAGTAGTTGGGTTTTAACTTCAAGTTCAATATGAGCCATTCGATATGGGGCTTTGGAAATGGGTTTTGTCTGGGATTCAAGGTCGATACAAAATTCAACTTCACGCCTGGGGGTAGGCTAGGAAGTTTTCGTGAATACGTCAGAAATTTATTAACAATAGAAATATCATTCAAATCGACGATTTTTATTTAAATCCGTGATCGGGCTAAGAAAGTCACGACGCGTCGGGATTTTTAAATTTCCTTTCAGCTTACTTGTTCTTTTTGGTGTCCTCATTTTAGGTGAGATTTGTTTGAAAAACAAGTGAAAAGGTCCGACATGTATAATGTCGATGATGGACCTGTTAAGAGTCGCCATTGGTTTTTAAATGGTTGTACCAACACAACCGAGAAAAGGTTTGCACATTGACCCAGTGATATGACACTAGTAAACGGGTCGGTGAAACCGAGATTCATTAGGGTCCGGGGACTTGGTTATGCAGAGGGAAGGTGTTAGGCACCCCCCGACATCCGTATTACCACGGTGACCGCCTCTTTTCAAGAAACTATTATCTGAATGTGTGTGTGTGTGGGTCAATGTGCTGTTATTTGGAAGTAGTTTGAGGCCTCGTTCGCACCTATATACACAGGGTTTGAATTTATGTAAAAATTCAGTTTTTAGCAAGATTAGCAGTGATGTTTTATAAAAAAAGGTTTTTCAAACCCTGATGCTTAATAGTAATTGAGACCCTTTACACTCCCATTTTTATTAAGTGTTCGGCTTGATTGATTTTATTTTACAGATGCGAGGCATCCGTACAAAAATAATGTACAAAATAATGCCGACTTCCTCGTGGGTATGGAAACCATCTGAGAAAATTCAGACACCGCATAATAATTTACAAGTCACTTATACATTGAAAATGTCCATCACGAACCGAATCTAGATCCAATAGGTTGAATCTGTGATCACATGATTCCTAAAGCGCACATAATCCATGAATTTGTATGAAAGCGTGTGCGGTATATATATAAAAGTCAAATATATATATATATGAGACATGATCACCAACCACGAAGCACCTCCATGGGGGATCGGAAAATGTAAATAAAGATGTAAAAGCTATCAAGCGCCATGTAGAGGAAACTCCAAGCGGACGGAAAACGTAAATAAAGTCAGTATTAGCAATCAATCGCCACGAAGTGAACTCCAGCGATTTAAACGTAAAGAAAGTCATAAGCGATCAACCACCACGAAGTGAACTCGAGTGGGACGAAATATATATATATATATATATATATATATATATATATATATATATATATATATATATATATATATATATATATATGATGAGATCAAGAGCATTCTCCTTAAATAGCATCCTTAAATAGCATTCCTCCTTAAATAGCATTCTTTTATTAAAACTATGTCGTTTTGGAGGGACGCAAGACATGACATTTTTATGTAATACGCGGTGGCATTGTATTTACAAAATGCCACCGCATCCCTCCAAAACGCATTTAGTTTTAATAAAAGAATGCTATTTAAGGAGGAATGCTATTTAAGGAGAATGCTCTTGATCCTTACCGTGTATATATAATATATATATATATATATATATATATATATATATTCTTCTGTATTTTGGATAGATAGATAACTTTTATGGATAGTGAAGTGAAGGACTAAAGGAGGGATGAAGATGAGAGCGAAAGAGGGATGACAAATTAATGAAAGGTTGTCGTAACTGAGTTAACCTTTGTTGAGTTAGGGTTATATTTCTCATATTTGGTCAGTTATTTCATCCGTTAGTAATTCTAGCAGATGTCAATTTTTTTTAATCTCATTTTTAATCTATAGCAAATAGATGCTATAAATCATTGCCCCATATATATATATATATATATATATATATATATATATATATATATATATATATATATATATATATATATATCCTTTCTCCTTCCTACTTCCAAATGGTATCAGGCTAAGTTGTTTGTTATTGTCTCTTTAATCAAACTTCTCTTTACTATTTCAAAATTATCTTCTTCATCAAAGTTCTCAAGTCACCTTACTTACCAGAGTCCACCTAGTTCGTCTAACCTTTGTAAGTCTCTGTGGTGTGAGCGGTTTCAAGGTTATAGAACATAGGTATGAGTCTACTTTGGGTAAACAGGTATGCATGAAGGAGCTTTGAGTAAGATTTTATTTTTGAAACAATCAAGATGAGTAGAGTTATTCAGGATCTAGCTCCTCGCTTTAGTAATAGGTCGACTTTGCCTCTGGTCCAAGATATAGTGAACCAAGAAGAACATAATTATGAAAACATTAATCAAGTTTTAAACAACTCGAATATACCTAAGGTATCTCCCAAAGAAATTTATCAGCAACATTTTCAGATAAATTTAAAAACGATTATAATGTCAAAAACTGTTGAGAGAGTTTATGCAATTAACAAAGAATACGAAAATTGTAGTCTTTTATCACCAGAAGTTATTAAAAAACATAGAAAAAGGGTTATAATTTTATACATATAGGTCTTGTTCAAGTTGCAGTTAAACCTCTTAATAGAAAAGGAATTAATTCATCAATCTACCTCTGCCTTAGAGATGCTAGATTTTTAAATTACTATCCAAGCATTATTGGTGCAATGGAAGCAAGTTTGCATAATGGACCTATCCATTTCAACTGCTTTCCTGATTTCACCTTGAGTCTCAGTGATCAAAACTTATTTAAAGCCTTATCATTAAATATTAAAACTGATGGAGAGATTACTCAAATGATTGAAGGATCTCAACCCATTGCTTTGATTTACAGGATTTATTATAAGACGATGAAGTCAAATTTGAACGTTCATGCTCTTAATAAAAGCCCAAAAGATCAAAATGCTTTTAATTCAAAGTTCAACTAGTGATGCTAATATCCGGATCCCAAGAACAATTCTTTGGAAGGATATTAACTTACCTAATCAATGGACTTTACCAAATGAATTACCACAAAGAACCCATAGTTAACAATTTATTGAATATTGAAAATATCCAACAATTTTCGGATGGAACTGTTAAAATTAGTTTTGAACGTATTAGATCACCAGATTATCATTGAAGATATTTATAGTTCTTCACCTTCATTTATCCACACTAGAAGAGATCTTTGAGGTCCTAAGTAATCCTCTTGTTAAAGATATCAAACTTAAAGGTATTCTTAATGAAGGACAAGTTAGTCATCCTCATTATACTCGAGCGATACGATACCGTCAAGATGAAGACTCTTCTTCCCCAAGATCCTCTCTGCTTATCCCACACACATCCGATTTTAATGCCCCTATTCATAATCAACTAAGAGTCATTAAAAAGGATTTCGTGTTAAATTGGGATAACTTAGTTAAAGATTTTAATTCAAAATCTAATAAAGAAAAAAGACATCTATTTAGATCTGCATCCATCCAACCTGAAAAGGAAAGAGATAAGATAGTAAATAGATGGAAAAGATTTATCAAAAATGAAGAATTTAACATCACTTTTATGATCGTATATATACGATTATCAAGGTAAATGCAATGTTATTAGTAAAACTCAATGGATTAAAGAAGATGATCCAAAGTATCGCCTACCATCCCCATTAGAAACAGCTTCTAATTCCATTAAAAAACACTTCATTATTGCTAGTCCTTCAAAATACAGACGGAACTAATAACGACAAAAAAAATAATTGAACAATTAAACTTTAGCAATCAATATCTAAAGAACCTGTAGGAAAACAAATAGATAGAATCAAGAAAAATTTGAAGAAGGTATTATCAAAAAACCCGATTCAAAGATAGAACAACCTTTACTAAATTTACCAGAAAACAGATATAATTTAAGTTTACCTAATAAAGATGACGAATTGGTCCAATCCATTGAAAAATTATTTAAAAAACTCAAAACAGAACCCGGTCCAAGTGGAACTATTGCTGTTATTGATCAGGTAGAGTCTGATGATAATAATGAAAGTTCTTCTGACCACTCTTCTATTTCAAACCTTAATGACCAATTAAATAAATTAACTGTTAATAACACAAGTATCACCAGAAATTGGTATTCCAGACCAACTCCTCCTGATTTACAATTCGAAGAGAGAAATCTAGATAAACAGTTTTCGGTATCCTCTAATAAAATTTATGAATGGAATATAGATGGATTTAGTGAACAAGAAATTCTTAATAAACTTAATCATATGTCTATGGTAGCTAACAGTTACATCACTAAATTCAACACTTTGTCTCAACCCGGACATTATTGAATTATTAGCTAGTGGATTCACCGGCATTCTTAGGTCTTCGTGGGAAAAAACATCTCACGTAAGACATTAGAATATCCATAATTCATGCTATTCAAAGAGATAAAGAAGGCAATCCCATCTTTGATGAAGATGTCTTTGGTATTGGTCTTCCGGATGGAGTTAACACTTTAATATTCACCATAATTAAACATTTTGTTGGAACCCCTAGCAATATTACGAGAAGAATTCATGATCGCTTAAGTAATCTTACTTGTCCCACTCTAAGTGATTTTAGATGGTACAAAGATGTATTTACCTCTAGAGTTATGATGAGAAATGACAAAGAATAAACCATTTTGGAAAGAAAAATTCGCTAATGGGTTGTCGTCTTTATTTGCTCACAAAGTTAGGAAGAATTAAGCAAAACCCTAGGATATATTGATTATGATAATTTAACTTATGGAGATATTATTAGTCATATCCAAAAAATTGGATTAAAATGTGCATTGATTTTAAATTAGCTAAACAAGCTAGAAAAGACAAAAAATAAAGCTAAATCTGAGTTAGGAACATTTTGTGAACAAGATGGTTTCTTATCATGGGTGGCTCCTCCGTAGGAAGCACGAGCATAAAGATAAACATATTGAGTCACACAAAAATCATAAACGCCTATAAGAAGAGATATACTCACAACAAAAATAAGAATAATAATCAAGATAATTATTATAATAAACCTAAGTCATCAAAGAAAAAAATCTTATAAAAAATCAAAACATTTGATAAAAGTAAAATTGTCATCGAAATTGTGGGATGTAAAGGTCATTACAAAAGTGAATGCAGAGTTAAACAAAAATTAGCTCAGTTAAATATTTCAACTGAAGATACGGAACAATTATTAGAATTAATGAGAATTGATAATAAGAGTAGTAGCAGTAATGAAGAAGCTTCTGATGTTCCAGAATCTTCTAGTAACAACTCATCCAACGTAAATTCTGATAGTGAAAATTAAGTCACTATATGTATAGAAGATTGTAATAAAAACTGTTGTAAAAGAGTTAGTGTAATTACAAAAGATGAAGAAGAAAGCTCCTTATTAGTTGATCTAATCAGTAAAATTACTGATCCGGAATTAAAAACTCAATATCTAAAACAATTAAAAGATTTATTAACTAAAGATAAAAAGGTCACTGACAAGGTTCTTAGAGCCAAAGAAAAACCCATATTCAGTTTAAATAAGACTCTTGAAAGATTCAAATCTCCAGTTAAAGAAATTACACTTCCTAATTAAATCAAGAGGTTAATAAACTTAAAAAGGAGATTTCTAATTTAAAGATAGAGATTTCTAGTTTAAGAAAAGAGATTGACAATAAAAAATCAAATCTTCAAATTAATGATTCTTCTTCTAGTGATGAATGTCACGAGGATCCAGAGTCATCTATTGCCAAAGATTCGATCTCTTTATTCAAGGTCTCTCTTAAAAGAATTAAAGATATTACTATTCAAAAATGGTATATTTCCATTAATTTAGTCATTGATAAAACCTTTTCAAGAAAACTCCCCGCCTAGTAGATATCAAAAGGACTTGAATTGTATTCAAGAAGGTATTATCCCCACTAGATATTATAAGAAAACTAGTGAAAATTAAATTCAAATTTAACGGTAGTCAAATGGAAATAAAGTACAAATTACCTAAAGTACATATCCTGTCAGACAACATGTGTTTCAAGACCTCGTTCGCCTTAGTTCGCAATCTTACCGACAAAATTATTTTAGGTTTACCATTCATATATTTGCTTTATCCATTTACCACTAGTAATAAAGGTTTAAGTTGTGAACATTTAGGAAAGAAAATTATATTTAAATTCTTAATTAAACTAAAAGAAAGAGATTTAAAATTTATTCAAGAAGAATCAATTTCTAAATCATTAAATCATTAAATTGTAAAGTTACTCACCTAAATTTTCTTAAAGAAGAAATTAAGTACCAACAAGTTGATGACCAACTTAAGAGTAACAGGTTCAAGAAAAATAAAAGAATTAAAAGATTATTTAATAAATAACTTATGTTCCGATTCTCCCAATGCTTTTTGGCATGTGAAGAAGCACAGCTTAGATTACCCTATGCTAAAGAATTTAAAGAGCATTTAATTCCTACTAAGGCTAGGCCTATTCAAATGAGTCATGAACAAATGGAGTTATGTAAAATTGAAATCAATGATCTCCTCAAAAGGGCTAATTAGACATAGTAAGTCACCATGGTCTTGTCCAAATTTCTATGTTAATAATGAAGTTTGAGAAAGAACGAGGTGTCCTCGCCTAGTCATTAATTATAAACCATTAAACAAAGTTTTAGAGTGGATTAGGTACCTTTTGCCCAACAAGGATGATCTCCTTGGTAGGTTAAAGCGTCTCCACAATCTTTAGTAAATTTGACCTCAAGTCGATTTACTGCAAGTTGCCATTCACCCGGATGATAGGTACAAAATCGCATTTACCACTCCGTTCGGACACTCACGAATGGAATGTTCATCATTTGGACTTAAGAATGCACCCATGAATTTCGAGAATATTCTTAATAATATTTTGAATCCTTCATCATTTTATCATTGTTTACATCGATGACATCCTTGTATTCTCCAAGACTATTGAAGAACATATTAAACATTTGAATTCATTCTTCAAAATGCAGCTTAAAACCAATGGTCTTGTCCTTTCTCCTTCCAAGTGTAGTCTGTTTTTGACTAAAGTCGATTTCTCGGTTAATCCTCTATCATGGACTCACGCGCCAATTGACGAGCTATTCAATTCAATAAACGGTTCCCGACAGGATTACCGACAAGAATAAGCTCTGAGAGGTTTCTTGGCTCGCTCAATTATATTGGCGCTTTTACAAGGACCTCGTGAAGATTTGTAAGCCTCTCTTTCAAATAACTTACAAAGTAATCCTCCTCCTTGACCGACATTCATACTTCATCATTCAAATAAGTTAAAAAATATGTTAAGGTTTTGCCTTTTTGGCATCTCTAATGATTCAAAGATTCAAAATAGTTGAAACCGCGCCTCGACATTGGATTCGGAGGCATACTCAAATGTAAATTGACTCTATTTCTAATGAACAAATTGTTCGTTTCCATTCTCAGCGCATGGAATTCTACACAATTAAAATACAAAGATTATTAAAAAGGAGATTTTATCTCTAGTTTTATGTATTAAAAAATTCGGAGAGATTTATTAAATCGTAAATTCTTAGTTAGAATAGATTGTAAGTCAAAGAAAATTTATTCTTGAAAAAGACGTTGAAAACGCCACCTCTAAGCATTCATTCGCTAGATGGCGTGCAATTTTAAGTATTTTTATTTTGATATTGAATATATTAAAGGCGTAATAACTCAAATTCCCCATTTTCTCACTCGTGAATTTATTAACACAGTACAATCACAAAGAAATGAGTGTTCGAGGAGGTTCATCTTCTCGTAGTCATGGCCATTCTCACTGGTCCAGCTTAATCAACCAGCTTAATCAACCAAAGGGAACTGTTGTTCTCACCCATCACCAGGCACATAATAAATTCCGGTGTGCTTACATTCCCCAAGCCCTACTCCTCGCTTTTGCTAGTCAACCAAAGCCATTTGATATTTTTACTAGTCAAGCTCCAATTTACTTCACAAAACCTAGTCATCCAGTGTCTGATTATCTTCAGGTTTATGATCATCACTTATTTCATGTTGAGTTAAATATGAAACCTAAAAATGACCCTATTCAGTTAGCAGCCCAGTATTTTCCTTCGGGATGGCATTTTACTCCTTCAGCTCCATATAAGTCACTTGTTTATTATAGAGATATCCTTATTGAAACAGAGTCAGTTTTCATAAAACCAATCTATGCCAATGATGATAAATCAAAACTCCTTTATCATTCATTGTATATTAAACAAGTCCTTAATTCATCAGATTGGAGTAGTCATCCATCAGATCTCAGATCTCTTTCTAATCAATCTAGTTCCTTTTGTTATTATGATTATATTGAAGCCTGGCATAAAATCATGCTTCATCAAAATGATGATCATAGTCACTCGTGGTTCTTTCATTCGACCACAAATTTAAAAGTCAATTCCTAAATGGTTCATTCTTTGGTGGACAAGGTACGGTTTGAGTTATGACATTTTCCTAAACCTCTCCTTGCCCAATTAGAGCATTTTTGTCATCACAAAGAACTATCATTCCAAATATGAGGAAATTCCAGCCTTCCTTATATTTTGTAGTAAATATAAAATCCTTGGATTTTGAAATGGCAATATATAGTTACTGACCACTCAAGAAGTCACCGCTTTTTCGGTCTCCGTCAGTCCATAGGAATCGTGACGGCTCGAGACTTTTCTTTCTCCTATTTCTCGTCTCTCGCCGCTTTTCAATTAAATGGTGGGATAAATTTGGAGTTAATGTAATAGTAGGCCAAGTTCAAAAAGAATTCCCGCTTCTCCTCTCTTACCTCCTCCGCTTAACGTCAATATAGCTTACTACTACCTCTGCCAACAGATCCTCCAAGAATCAAAATAATTTGAATTAGCAAAATCGGTTACATCACCGCTTGATCCACAGATGTTTCGATTATTCTAATTTCGAAGTTAAAGCGTCTTCTTGACGCTTATTCATTTAAGACTTGATCGATTACGTGAAGAGTCGATAAAGCTTCTTCTCACCCGGAGGAGATAATTCTAGTCATGATTACGAATATGAAGGCGGCGGTTGTGACCCTATGGCACAATTGCTCTTCAGATGCTCAAGATCCATTTTCTTGAGCCCATCTCTAATCAATCAAAGTGAAGATGTGATTCTCTATTTCCAATACCAAAGACTTACTCAGCAAACCTTTACCATCTCAGACTGCCTCCCGGCAATTTTAGTCACCTCGCTTTCCGTGACCTCAACACTGCCTCCCAGCCTCAATCACCGCCAGCAAAGATTGTCAAGACATCTTCCTTTTTTCATCAAAGCACTTTTCACCAAGCATCCTGGTCCCACGACCGCATTAGTCAAAGAAGACGCCTGCTTTTCCACCGAAAAGCGATTCTTTTTCCTTTACTTTAGTAAAATGTTTTACTTGTACTTTTACTTTAGTAAAATGTTTCTTACTTTTACTTTACCTCGCTTATTGTAATAGTAATCTTGTAACAGTATATATATATATATATATATATATATATATACTTCTTTTCCTTTCTTTACTCTAACATTTTTCAAATTCCAATCCTACATTGTAACACCCCAGTCCCATATCGAAAGATAAGGAAAAAATTTGTCAGCATATAAGTAAATAAGTTACTACCAATAGTACCTTCAAGTCATGACCTTTTGGGAGCCTGTGGTTGGCTAAGATGACCCAAGAAGATACTATTGGGCCAGTAGTTTGAGACCTTATTTTGATGGATTTGATTCGATTCGGACTTGAGATTTGACCCGAGATTTATTCCGGACTCGGGATTTGACCCGTGTTTTTTCATATGGTATTAAATATTATTTAATTGTTTTGATTAGTTTGAATGGAAGGAGTTTAATGGAGTATATTGGGAATATATTTTGGGTATTACATTACTTAATCCATGTACAGATTCCATACTCTTTAAGCGAGACTCTTTTATTTTTGATTTATTCGTTTCGTTATTCGTTTCGAAATTTAGTATTTCCTCTCATAATTATTCCTTGTCAATTCATTGTTATAGTTTCATTTTGCGTTCATAGTTGGAACTCATATTTGTACTCTTTAGACTAGTACAACATGTCTAAATTTGTGACGCCCCCCAAATCGGTATACATCACCTATTTTGAGTCGCCAAATACATGGTACAAAATTTCAAATACAACTTAATTATACAACAGTCGTGTAAAATACGACTAAACATATGCTGTGAGTTTTAATACAAATATTGTCATCTAGACAATATACAAACTCAATAGGGTCCTCATTACATTTATTATCACACTATTTCATAGAATAGTGAGGACTACTAATGTTATTATCTGGACCATCACTTTGTTCCCCGACTAGTCCCTGCTACGTTCTCATTTCCTGAAGAGAACAATGAAAGCAAAAGGGTGAGCTCAACTAGCCCAGTAAGAAATATTATGACTAAGATAATGTAGAATAAATTATCATTAGCCTTCAACAGTGTTAAACTGATAAAATATAACAAACATCAAGTTTAGCTGCAGCGGAACAAACAATCTATTAGAAGAGTCAAGTAGAGAATAAAATCTACTATCTTCTATGATTTAAAAGGTTTTTCATGACTTTTATCACTGAGACTCAGCTTAATAAATAATTCACATTATCCTCGCACTACTACCAAAGATATTCATTAGTATCACAACCACAAATTATCCATTTAACCACGCCCAAGGATATTCGTGTATTCATCAATGGTCATGATCATGCCAACAACTCGTCCCATCAATGCACTACGGGTCAATGATGACTTTTTCCATATCATTTGTAACATTACGGTCATGATTACACCAAATAATCCATGGTCATAATCATACCAAGTCCATCTATGCACTTAATGTGCCACGAGATGACTTTCAACATAATATAAACATGAGGATGATGACAATGATATAAAATTCAATAAAACAAGTTCAAGAATTAATTTATCCAGAACTAATAATGTCCAAATTGTCAACATGATACTTCTTTGTAGAGTAACACTCAAGAATGCTCGGAAGAATATTTCCATGAAAAGATATCGGATGAAGCGCAAATATCAAGGATATTCCACTAATTTCATGGAGTATAAAGTCAAAACTTTAACCAATGAGTATATTAAAGAATGGAATAACAAAAGAAATCACCGTGCATGCGATAGACCGCATGCAGATGGAGTTATTCCAATGTAATAATAAATAATGGAACGTGTCACGCGTAAAACGCACTTAACGTGATATTTTAATGTAATACTAAATAATGGAACAGTGTCATGCGTAAACGCACCGGCTGAGATATTCCAACAAAATAATAAACAACGGAACCAGTCATGCGTAAACGCACGCATGTGATGTTCCAAGTAATAATAAATAATGGAATAACGTAAGAATTTCACTAAGTATAGGGTATCCCATAGATACTGAAAGTTATTCCAATAGAATATTAAAGAATGGAATAACAAAATAATTTCACCAATAAGAAAGAAGGAATACCCCTAACGAGTACAACAAATAATATCCCTTACCGTAAAAGAAGAGTATTTTGACTGGTAGGGAGAGGATGTACTCAAAGAAAACTTGCACTACGCTCAAAGCTTTCTTAAACTCTAAAGAAATACGCTCAAGATTATAGAAGAAGAACTCTCTCTATAGTTTTTCTCTCTAGAGTTTCAGTGAATTTGTAAGAAATAATGAAGGAATGAGCTTCTATTTATAGAAGAATGAACTGCATAGTAACTAATTAATGAACGGTCCAGATTGATTTGCTTTAAACGGACGGTCCAGATTGGTTTACAATAAAATATAATATATTCTATTTATAATCTAATAAAATGAATAACTTTATAAAAGTATTCTGTTTTATATAAAAAGATTTTACTATGCAAACACTATGCAGGCACTATACAAACACTATGCATAATAAAATATAATATATTCTAATTATTGTCTAATAAAATGATAACTTTATAAAAGTATTCTGCTTTTATATAAAAAGATTTTACTATTAGTCTAATAAAATGAATAACTTTATAAAAGTATTCTGCTTTTATATAAAAAGCTTTTCTGCTTTTATTACATTAATAATACTAATAAAACAAAACTCATCATCATTATTATAATTCACAATATTAATCGACCGTGTCGCTCCTGTGAAAGAGGGCTTTCAATAAGGATTTCTCCCCATCATGCCGCAATTAGTGTGACCAAACCTCTCCTCGATGTAACTTCTAGACATCGTTAATATTGCAAATAATAATATTAATAACTTTGTCATCTCAATTATTGATTATAAAATATTGACAATAAGTGAATCAAATAATGTGAGATACTATACAAAGAATTATCGTAACAATAATTGAACAAAACCGAGTGACTTCTCACGTAAGCATCAATAATCAATACTGTATTATTATCGTAACAACTATGCGATTCATCATTACTTTTAACACCGGGTGTTTCAATAGTTAACGGTAAAACTTCCGTAATTATTTTCATAAATTATTTTTGTCGCTTTCTCAATCCGAGCAATAATTCCGTTATGGGTCCACCAATGATTGTGTCGTTGCATTTATATTCTCTCGTTAAAACGAATATTCTCCACCAATCGAATATTATATAACAACTTGCGTACTTTGCAAAATTTATAAATATTACCCACAACTATATCATTATATCAAATTCATTCCATAATATTCAAAAATAATATCTATAGAAAATTCATCTTTATTCATAAAAGTTGGGGTCTTACAAAATTTATTTTGATATTCGGAGTAATATGCATGTTAGTATTTTTGGGGACTTTCAGTTGATGATTCATTTTAGTTTAGCATGTACATATTAGAACCCCTTTGTGTTGATATTGTGTCGCATGTGTTGTGACATGGTATCCTTGTTAGAATATACCTAGGGTATACCTGAGCTATTAACACATGTGGGTGTACCACAGGCATGTCCTCTTGGCACCGATGCATGACACCTTCCGTGGGGGTGTGATCAGTCCACGACGTCTCCGTTTTGTGTTCCGGTGGGAGTTGGCCATTTGGTGTTTTGTTGTGGGAGGCGTATGGGTCGACCCTAGTTTTCTGCTCTGCTCGCTTTCTATTCTGCTCGTGGAGTGGTGATGTTTGTGCCAAACACGCCTTAGATTTTGCACGATCCGGATTACGCAAATCCGATGTGTGATTGCCTGTGTGGCATTATTTTGATGGCATGTGTGTAATAACCTGATATTTTCTATATAAATAAATAAGAAATTTTGCATAGTAATTTTTTTTTATTTTAAAGATGGGAATATATGCCAAGTAATGTGTATGTATATATGTGATAAATAAAATTTATTTATTACATGAATAATTTCAAATAATTTTATTTTAGAATTATTGATCATTATAACGTATATACTTATAATAATTAATTTTATAGTATAAATGTCTTTATTATTTATTTTCTAAGAAAATATGATTTTTATATTATTTAAATAATATATGAAATGATTATTGGAATTATTATAATTACTATTTTATTATATGAATTTTAGTTCAGATTATTTAAGTTAATTATTTTTAACTTAATTAATAATGTTATATATGAAAGATAATCAGATATGGAATCAAAACCCTAATTTTGGATTTTGAGCTATGAATGAGAATAATAATATTATATAAAATATAATATTATCTTTCAGTGTTATAAATTTATATTGTATGTGTTGGTCAATTATGGTGTATCACGACAAACCCTAGTATTACTGTCAAACAATGATTGGAAACTCAAAATTGGAATTTTAGATCAGTCAGAAATTGTGTTATATGAATTATGTGCATATTATAGAATTAATGTTAATTAGATAAAACCCTAATTAATATTTAAAAGCACTAATTTAAAATTAGAAACCCTAATTGCTAATTAGGAACCCTAATTGCTAAAATTATAAACCCTAATTATTATTTTAGTAAATTGAAATGTTAATTTAGGAACCCTAATGATAATTAAGGAACCCTAATTATTTAAACCCTAGTTTTCTATTAAAAACCCTAATTTCTATTAAAAACCCTAATTTAATTAGTGGGTGTAAAATTAAATTTTTATTACCCTTTAATTTTTAATTGTCCAAACCCTAGTAATTATTTGGGAAACTTTAAGGTTAAAAATCTAGTGATTAAACCCTAGATTCAAGCACCTTGGACAAGAATACCCTTGAGATTAAAATGAAATTACTAAAATACCCTTTTTGTCCCATATGTTGAATTATTGCTACAAAAATCCCACCATATCTTGTAAGTCATCATTTCCCTAACCTAGATATGGGCTACAACACCAGCACATTAGCTATTAACATCCAAGTTCATTGCATCAATTTAATTGCATAGATTAAGAGAGAGAAAGTGTATTATTACCTCATTTGTGCAACCCACACTTAGCCATACTCTCTCAAGCTTAAACCCACGAATTCATCTATCATTTCAAATCACTAAAATCAAATTTCACCAACACACATAACAAATCGAAAGCATAGAAATCAGAATTTGTTCATAAAGAGGTAAGAACCCTAGAAGAAATCTGATCTTGATCTGCATGTTAGATGTTATAATTTATTGTTAAAATATGTTTTATATGGTGTATAATGATGATCTGGGTTGTTAGATGTTAGATCCATAACATCTAGAGGCTCGAATTTGAAGATCTATAAAATCTGGAAATTTTGTTTTTGGAGTCTGACGACCAAATGTCACCTCATGATCCTCAGATGTTATGTGTTTTTGTGGTTTAAATGTTTAAACATGTAGTATGCTATGAGATCGTGAATCTGGAACTTGATTCAAAGTCAGATCAGTTATAGAGTGAAAGTTATTGATGGTCAAAGGTCGTTGACTGACCATGACTTTACTAATTATGGGCAACCCAGAAAGCTTTTTCAGCGTCTGACAATGTTTTGGAAGGCTTAGATCTGTCAGTTTGTAAATCATTTGATGATGTTATAGTATCCAGGTTATAGCCTATCATATGTACTTTATATTTGTGGCTTTTGATCCTTTAAATAATCAATTGATCGAACTTAGAGGATGGTCAAACCTGGCCCGTCGTTCACGATTTTGATTTTTGGAAATTTCCAGAAAATATGAAGAATAGCTTTCTGACCATGTTTGACCGTGTCATAGATTGTTATTTTGTGGTTGTTTTGCTGCCTTGGTGTAGTGGATCTCTTCTCTCTCATGAGGACTTCAAGTCCAGCACACTCTCGAACCTTGGAAAACAAAGTATCGGATGTAGTAATCAGTCAAAATGCGTTGACCGTTAAGTTTCATTTCGGGTAACCTGTGGTTACCCATGGGTCTCGATAGCTTGTTCATGAGTCTCAATCTCGCTTGCGTTATGTGATTTGTTTGTGTTGTTGTATCCATGTTATAATATGTTATATGGGCTACATATAAAAGCCTTTATATCACCTAATTGACGAATAGGATCAAAGTAATGAACGTTCAAAGTAGGCAGTATGAACATGATATGCGTTTTCTGGAATTTCCAAAAAATCAAGAACACGGTTCTGACAGGGTTTGATCGACTTAGATCTGGCGATTGGGATGTAGTTAGACTGATTAAGGATAATAAATCTCTTCCTTGGCATGGGTACTACACTCTCTAAACCACTAAACAACCAAAACCTTACCGGAAATATAGTTATGGAAGCCCAAACGTAGTACTTAAGAATCGCTCTCGATTTCGGGTAACCCGAAAACCAAGAACAAATCGACAATTACTTTGCAAGCCCGGATCTCATTCGCTTTTACGCTTTTATTGTCACAATTATTGTTGTAACATGTAGTTGAGACACTAAATTATTACAAGATCCATGGATTAGCTTTTGCCGTAAACATCAAGATCCGACATTTATTGTTGGTCAAACTTAGTCCTCGATAATCGGTTATGAGTGTTCTTGAGCCTCAAGAACACCTAAGGCGACAGATTCTGTCGCCAAAGGGCTTTAGCGACAGACTTAACAAAAATTAATTAATTTAATTTCCTAAAATCATTTAAAAATAGTAAATAAATTCTGAAAATTATAAAATCAATTTTAAAAATTATTTAAAGTTATAAAAAATTAACTTTTAATAATTTGACATATTTTTCATAAAAATTAATATTTATTTGGATATTATTGGTATTTAAATTATTTAATAAATGCATTAAATAAATTAATTAAAATGATTTTATTGTATTAAAAATCATTTTAAATAATAATAAGGTATTTAATAATATTTTAAGTTATAAAACATAACTTTTAATATTTTAAGATAAGTTTCATTAATTATTAAATATTAATGATATTAGATTTATTTAGTAATTATATTAAATAAATTAATTAAAAATGATTTTAATATTATAAAAATTATTTTAAATGAAAATAAATAGTTTAAAAATATTTTAAGTTATAAAATACAACTTTTGATATTTAAAGGTAAATTTCATTAATAATTTAATATTAAGTTTATTTAATAATTATATTAAATAAATAGTTTTAAAATGGTTTTATTGAGTTAAAATCATTTAAAAGGAAATAAATAAATTAAAAATATTTTAAGTTATAACTAATTACTTTTAATATTTTGATAAATAATAAATTAATATTCTAATATTAATGGTAATTATTTAAAAATGATTTTAAATGTTTTAAAATCATTTAAGGGTATTATTAATACTTTAAAAATATTTTGAGTTATTATAAGTAACTTTAATATTTTGATAATAGTTTCATTAATAATTTAATATTAATTAAATATTAATGATAATAGAATTAGTTAATATTTAAATCATTTAATAATGATTTCAAGTGTTTGAAAATTCATGATAAAGTATAATAATTATTTAAAATTATTATAAGGCTATGAAAAAATAATATGATGATATTTAAAATATCTAAACGACTATTGAATCTAGCAGGATAGAGTCTTAGACTCGATATTTACCCGATAAAGTCATTTAAACAATCAAGTATTTCAGAAATTGATTTTAACTTAGATAATTTGACTAGATACGTGTTTGTTTATGATGTAATAACTGTTAAACATATGCGGCAATGTGATTAGGTTATGTGTTGACTGCAATTAGCAGTACTTATGTGATATGATATATTATTCTAATCGAACGAATGATCTTATTAATGATAGGTTTTGATATAAAAGATAGAACTAAGTTGCGTTATTGTAAGCAACAGCTCAGGCAAGTATCTAAACCTTATGCACTACTTTTATTTCGTGCAAACATGTATATCATGTTATGCAAGTTTCCTAAACTTACTCCAATTATTATTGAGCAAGTAACTGATCTATTATTTACATTGTGCAAGTATCCTACTTTTGCATTTACTTTATGCAATAGACATGAGTAAGAAATTTTTAGAATTATATTATTATTGTGCCAAATTATTAACTCTATTATTATTGATTATGTATCCAATCTTTGTATTCATACAAGTTCTTACATTATCCGATCATTGTATTATCAGATAAATCGGATATTTATTCTGCTCTTGATAATTAGATATAGGGTTGACAAGTGTCCCCACTTGGATAACCATTGTATTTAATCATATGTTGATACATATTTATTGATTTCGAGTATGTATATGTTGACTTAAAAGCCGTCTAAAGCTATTTGATTCAGCTAGACATAAAAATATTGTTGAACAAGATAGAACGTTATTGTATCCAACCAGATTGTTTTGGTTCGGATTCCCGACTAAGTATGAACATCCCGAATATGGGAAAACTTTTGTGCACCTAAGGTGGATAGAGTGAACGATAATATCATTCTTGCATGTAGTATTGATCAATACAGGGCGCATTGGGATGATCACCCTCGTGCTCGTAAGTTATGACGGTTTGCAGATGAAGTTCTGCTAAACCCTAGCGAAAATGAAAAATAATGTTCATAGTCTGTCGACTAATCTCCAGTTATGGTCAGTACGTAGTTTCAAAAATTTGAGATAGATTTGGTATGTTTTTATTTTTGGTTCAGCTTACTTCACAACTGTTGATTCGTTGTAGAAGAGTTATTCAAAGAAAACATTTAATCCTTTCAGCTTATATTTATTGTTGTTATTACTTGTCAAGCAATCAAATGCTCATCCTTGCTTTAAATTTAAATGTTTTCAAATAAGCATGATCAACCTAAATGTTCAAAGCGTAACAAGGAAAAGGAAAACAATCGTAATAATCTTATGTTATCTTTTGTAATAGTTAGACAAAGATTAAGACAATGATATTTATTATCTATCATATAATGTATTGTAGTAAAGGTTACGTTACTTGGGATTAGACTTTGATATATCTAAATTAATTTTGATATTTATATTATTGTTATTATTATTAGTATTATTTCGCTCATAGAAATGGTATTGTAAAGCACCGAGTTCGGGTTTCAAGTACCCGAGTTTGGGGGCGTTACAATGTGTGGCATTATTTGACTTGCCTGTGTGGCAAGGTATATTACCATTTATTTTGAGCTCGGTATAAAATAACACCCAGCCATTTAATTCAGCCTATCATTTCGTTGTGTTAGTTTTATTCGTTACAGTTCAGTTCATTTAATTGTGTTAGTTATTTCGTTTCATTATTCTTTTATTCTATATCTGTACTGGGCATTTGGGTCATGCTGTGTTTTTCTTCCGACAGGTAATCAGGGGGATCAAGGGCAAGTGTGATGAGAGCTCCCTTCATTGTTGACTTGTGGTATTAATCAGATATTAAGACTATTCTTGTGTGGCTTTGAGCCTTGCTATTAAATTTATCAGTTTTGTTATGTTTTGAGTAACCTCTCTTTCTATTTCGGAAAGGGGGTGTTACAGAGTTAGTATCAAAGATACATTAGTTTGTTCGGAATTGTAATAATTATTTTAGATTGTGGTTTGAGGCAGTTTGATATTTATTATGGTTGACTTGTGGTATTAATCAGATATTAAGACTATTCTTGTGTGGCTTTGAGCCTTGCTATTAAATTCATCAATTTTGTTATGTTTTGAGTAACCTCTCTTTCTATTTCGGAAAGGGGGTGTTACATACCCAAATGTTGATTATTTTATTTTGCACATAATTCCTTTAAAGCATCTAATACATATTTGCATATTTATCTTATATGCAAACACTTATAAACATAATGCAAAATAATTGGGATTGTTGACTTTATAATCATTGATCAAAGAAATACCCCCTCCGTCCCAGGATAAAAGTCCTTATTACTATTTTGGGTAGTCCCATGTTAAATGTACACTTTCCTTTAATAACCAAATTTTTACACAATTTTTCCTATTATACCCTTAGCATTAAATATCTCATACTTTTCTTATTCTAATTCTCTCTCTATATATTTAATAAGTATATTTTGAATTAAAAAGTTAGAAAGTCACTCTCTCACCTACATTGCAAATGATTAATGAAATATTATTATAGACAATTTTATCATTTCATTCCTCTTCTTAATATGCCTGAAAAAGTCCACCAGGACTTTTATCCTAGGACAGAGGGAGTACTATCATATGATTAAAAAATCCAAATTATTATACCTATGTGAAAAAAAATGTGCTTGATTGTATTATAAGTGGGTTTTCTTAACTTTCCCAAAAGGTTGAATTCCTACTAGATATGGTTTAATCATCGTTTGACCCGAATTCAACCCGACCAATTTAAAATGGTTGGGGTTTTGCCTTTTGAGTAAAGAGGTTTTTCTGATGCTGCATAATTGTGCAAAACACCATAATGGTGGCTAAAAAGGGAGGAATCAAAGAGGATTTAGAGTAGGATCTGGCTTGGGTCCCATTACAGGTACATGCTATTTTATTGGTCGATAGTTTTGCCCAGAAGTTCCGCCCCATCACTCTCGAACGCCCCCAAAGTAATTATCTCTCTTCCTTTTGATATATGAATGGTGGTCATGATATGGGTGTCAAAATTGGATGTTATTTGAATATTTGAAACAATTAATTGATGATTTATTTTTGGTGTAATTGCAATATTTGTTTTTTTTACTGAAAAGTAATTGGTAATTGTGAAAAATGTTGATGCAATAAAAATTTATAAAAAATGGAATTAGAAATTCTAAACAAAAAAATGAGATTCTATTTCTATTTAGAATTCCTTTTCTTTAGTTCTTTAGAGAAAATCCTAGATGAGATGAAAACAAGAGAATTTGTATAAGAACAATATATAGTTATACTAACTATAACTAAATCAAATCAAAATACGTGTAATGAAAATAGGATTCAATCAATGAATCCTGAAAGGAAATGAGTTTCAGTAGGTAGAAGAAGAATCACCCATTTGATTTTGGGTCCTTTACAATAATATACAACATTTAGTAAGTAATTACACTATTAGTGCATCCACAAAATAATTATAAAAATAATACACTTTTCCATATTTATTTACAATATTAGTGCAATAAGGATTCTTTAATTTAAGGAATTAGTATAAGACCCAAAACTACAAATAGAGGTACATTAGGAAGGTGTTCCGGTAACACGCGCTGACAAATCCAGCAAGTGAGACGACTATGATGGCGACTCGATGACGATTAACGTACCACCGTAAAAATTTTTAAGCGATCGTTGTTGTTGTTGGCCGTCACGTACCCATATTCCACCGCCTAAAATGGGGACTGAGAGCAAGAAGGTGATGATGTTTAGCAAACCTATCAAATGGTTGCTAGTCCGCATCTTGTTTAGTTTCTCCCTCTAAAAATTTCTCTGGTTTTACTCTCTCTCTAAAACTTGGGCTTATATTGGTGTACTGTTTAGATGGAAAGGTAACGTAATGGTGGTAATATACAATTATATATAAGTGGGGGCTTGAATATATGTAAGGCCTGTGGGACTATGGAACAGTGGAAGGGATGATAACCAAATCTTCGTACCAAGGTAACCAAATTTTTATACCAAGGTAACCAAACCTTTATACCAAGGTAACCATACCTTTATACCAAGGTAACCAATCTACCTCCACACCTGAATTGGTTACCTTGGTCTGAAAGTTTGGCAACTAACAACATGAATGTTTGGCTACTAACTACATCACATTCAAAATAAATTGGTAACTTAATAAAACTGAATTGGTTACCTTGATATGAAGGTTTGGCTACCTATTGCACCATGAAAAAACTGGAAAATCATATTCACTTCAAAAGAAAAAGAAAAAGGCCAACTGGACCGGACGACCCAGCCCACCACCACCCCCCATTATAACACCATCATGAAGGAAACTCCAGCCCTACCACCAAGCTTTTGGGGTGACTTGCCAGAGGAAGAATATTACAAATCCAAAGGGGCTATTCCAAAAGACCTGTATCAACTTTACACCACCATGACGGAAACTTTTGGAGCTATCCAAAAGATCTGTAACAACTTTGCTACCTGGGGCTACGCCGTCTTCGCCGCTAACCTCCTTGGCCACGACCGCTCCGATGGCCTCCATGGCTATCTCGGTGACATGGATAAGTGTAATACCCCCTTCCTGAAAAGAAAAGGGAGGTCACGTGCAAAGCACAACAAACCTCAAAATTAGTAAACAAAGCACTAATAACTTCAAAATATTAATAATGACATCTATCAGTGAAGTACTAAATACAATTCTCCAACTAGAATCAAAATAATAAAAACAAAAAAATTTAATCAACCTAGATGGTCAAGGCAACACTCTCATCACACTAGCCCTTAATCACCCCTGTAAACCTGCCAGATGAAAAACACAGCATGAGCCAATTGCCCAGTACAGATACAGATATACAAAAGATATACAACTGATATACAAAAATAATTGAGACAAAATACCGAACAAAGCCTCAAGTGTAAATACGGACGAAAATATAATCTCTAAAGATCTGAATGGAATATATCTGAATAAACAAAATTGACAAAACCAATAGAAGAATAAAGAAATAACGAACTGAAGTAACTAACTCAATGAATTTAACTGAACAGAAAAAAACAAAACTAATACAATGAAATAATAGGCTGAATCAAATGGCTGGATGTTATTTCATACCGAGTAAGCTCAGAAATATACATTGCCACACAAGCAAGTGAAAATAATGCCACACAGGCAAGTCAAAATAATGCCACACAGGAAAATCAAATGATGCCACACAGGCAACCAAAATAATGCCACACAGGCAAATCACACATTGGACCGCGAATCCAAATGTATACAAATCGGATATGTGTGTTTGGCACAACATCACAAATCTGCAGAACAGAAAACTAGGGTTAACCCATACGCCTCCCACAACAAAACACCAAATGACCCACTTCTTCCGGAGCCCAAAATGGAGACGCCGTGGACTAATCACACTACCACGGAACGTGTCATGCCTCTCGTGCCCAGACGACAAGCTTGTGGTACCCCCACAGGTGGTTATAGCTCAGGTATACCCTACGATATATTCTAACAAAAATACCATGTCACAACACATACGACATAATACCAACAAAAGAGTTCTAAATGTACATGTTGAACTGAATCACATTCTAGTCACAAGGTCTCAAAAAGAAGGTAGCAACATGTACTGCTCTACAATTGTCAAAAATAATTAGTACTAAACATGATAACCTAATTCAAAGAGTACAAATACAAGTCATATGTATCAACTCCAAAATGAAACTAATATATTTATTTCACATGAAACAATTATGTGAAATTATAACAAAATTCGAAATAAGGAAACAAACGAACAAATCAAATTTAAGAAGAGTATCACTGAAAGAGTACCCAATCCGTACCTGAATTAAGCAACGTCATACCCAAAATTATAATCCGAATATAACTCGTTAAATTCCTCCCGTCCGAACTAATTAAACAAAATAATGAATTAAGTACAATTAATAAATTATTATTATTATTATTATTATTATTATTATTATTATTATTATTATTATTATTATTGTCATAATTTATAAATTCTATAATTATAAACCTCTAATTGATAACTCTTTTTCGTCCCAAACAGAACTTTATTTTAGATACATACTAAAACTATATTTATCTTCCACCACAATCTGCAGAACTTTCCGTTACAATACTATACATAATATTATTATTACATATACATGTCTATAATAATAAATCTAACTAATTTTATTTTATTTTATTTTTCCGTAGTTGATTTGTTAATAAAAAAAAATATCTAGCACTTACAGATCACAAATGAAAGGCCACACCCAACGATCCGTAGTTGATTTGTTAATAAAAGAAAATATCTAGCACTTACATATCACAAATGAAAGGCCATACCCAACGAAACATCATTGGCCAATTTAATAATAATAATAAAAAAAAACATGGTCTAACAAAATGCTTTGAATTCACCCATGTAATTAAATCACAATATATATATAATAAATTAATGTCAAACCTTGTCCTTCTAGTTACTGCACAAGCATATGTATATATATCCATCCGCAGATCATTTGCCATTTCGATTAAGTCATTATCATCATTATACTACTTAAAGAATCTATACTGCTAAAATAATTTTCAAACCGTACCAGACTTGTTCCACTTGATCGTCAATTATTTTTTTCCTTTTTACCATCATTGTCTTTTCTTTCTTTCCATCACTTTTTCTCGATTTGATAATGAAATAAAATTAGGTCTAGTTATGTGTTTATTTATTAACACATTTTATTAACTCTTCTAATTTTAATAGAATTTTAATATTACCCAAATACACAATTGACCCAATTCGTATACAAGCTCAAATTAATGTAATCATATACTTATTATAGTTCACACAAATTAAATACAAATTGACCCAAACATAAGAAAAGCCCAATTAAAATATGAATTTAAATATTATTTATTTATTTATTTATTTTTATTTTATTTTTATTTTTTACCGGGTATTACATCACCTACCCCTTAAAAAGGATTCCGTCCCCGGAATCAAAAGAATGGAACGCACCAAATTTTCAAAGAGATGCGGATACTCCGCTCGAATAGACTCTTCTATCTCCCAAGTAGCTTCCCGCTCCGAATGATTTTACCACAAGACTTTAACAAAAGAAATTATCTTCCTCAATTTTAATTTAATCAGTTATTTAATTATCTGCTAAAAGAATTTAATTTTTCAATCAAAACAATGAAGAAAAGAGGGAAACAAAATCATTTACCTTTTCCAATTTAAACACAACTGTATAACATAAAATCAAAAAAAAAAAAAATATGGGTTATTACATTTTTCACCCCTTAAAAATAATTACGGCCTCTAAATTCAAATAAGCTATTATTATTATTATTATTTTATTTTTTTAGACGCAGCATCACCTTTTGTAACAATCAACGCTGGTAAGTCCATCGGTCCACGTAATTATTTATGTACTTGTAAAAGATTCGTTAGCTACCGTGTCAAGCCTTGGTAAAGTTCTTCGTTTTGCATTGAATTAAACCACATGCTCCACAGTTGGCGCGACCCCCGTTAATATCATTGAGTTTCATTCTTGCAAACGTACGTACTCTTCAGAACATAATTCGAAATCACAAAAAATTTCTATTCATTTAAATACGATTCGAATACCCAAAATATTTAAAATTATCTTCAATTCATAAAATGATTTTCCACACATGACAAAGATTTTATAAATTATTTTTATTAAATTTTTACAAAATTCATGCAAAGCTCTAAGGGCATCAAATAATCAAAACAACTTAAACTATATCACCAACTCTCACTAAGTCCTCAAGAATTTCCAAATATCATAACCTCAAATCAAATTAGTTCTCAAATATTATTACACCAAAATATACTACCAAGATCTCCTTATCACTATATCAAACTCCAAGTCACATATTTTACCATTTGTATAAGCAAACTACAATTATTCAAGATCTCTCAAAATCAATTGAATTTCATCACTTACTATCTAATCGTTCAATGAATTAATCATTCTCTTAATGCAAATATTAACCCAACAAATTTCTAGATCTCCTCATACTATCACTCAAAATTTCATATAAGATAACTCCAATATTCTACTAGAAAATAATCGCAAAATTCATCTACTCCAAAAGAATAATCTAATTACCTCGAATCTTTACAACAACTCAAAATTACAAGAGATCCTTTGTACTTAATAGTTTTCACTTTATCATATTATCCCACCGTTTCATATACCTTAAATTATTCACAACTTAACCAAAAATTAGAGTCTAACCTAAATAAAATCCTCAATTCCAAAATCATAATAATTTGTAATTACTTGAAATGACTCTTAACAAATAATTCTCCAATATCAAAACTTACTGATACAAATGCTCATATCATAATTGTATAATCATTTATCATGTTATCTCATCAATACACATACCTCAAATTATCCACAACTTAACATAAATCAAAACCTAACTCAAATCAAATCCTCAATTCAACGATCATAATAATTGTCACAAAAAAATAACTCTAACAAATAATTTTCCAAAATTAAATACTCGTCGATACAAAAACTCGATCACATCATAATCGCATCTCATATAAGATCATTCCTTATCTGTACAAAATATAAATTTATTCACCTCAATGATTAAATCACAATTCTTAACTAATATCATTACATATTGGCCTTAATAAATTATTCCACTTTCCTCAAATCAACAACAAATCGAAAAGAAATCGACAGTTGGTCGAAATAGTGACTAACCAAACAAAGAACAAAATCGAATCCAACTCCTACGTCTACCCAATGGTTTACCCACAACTCACAGGTCAAACCTAAATAGGTTTTCTACAAGAAAGAACCTAAGCTCTGATACCATCTCTGTAACACCTCCTTCCCGAAAAGGAAAGGGAGGTCACGTGCAAAGCAAAACAAACCTCAAAATTAGTAAACAGAGCACTAATAACTTCAAAATATTAATAATGATATCCATCAGTGAAGTACTAAATACAATTCTCCAACTAGAATCAAGATAATCAAAACAAAAAAATTTAATCAACCTAGATGGTCAAGGCAACACTCTCATCACACTAGCCCTTAATCACCCCTGCAAACCTGCCGGAAGAAAAACACAGCATGAGCCAATTGCCCAGTACAGATACAGATATACAAAAGATATACAACTGATATACAAAAATAATTGAGACAAAATACCGAACAAAGCCTCAAGTGTAAATACGGACGAAAATATAATTTCTAAAGATCTGAATGGAATATATCTGAATAAACAAAATTGACGAAACCAATAGAAGAATAAAGAAATAACGAACTGAAGTAACTAACTCAATGAATTTAACTGAAAAGAAATAAACAAAACTAATACAATGAAATAATAGGCTGAATCAAATGGTTGGGTGTTATTTCATATCGAGTAAGCTCAGAAATATACATTGCCACACAGGCAAGTCAAAATAATGCCACACAGGCAAGTCAAAATAATGCCACACAGACAAATCAAATGATGCCACACAGGCAAATCACACATTGGACCGCAAATCCAAATGTATACAAATCGGATATGTGTGTTTGGCACAACATCACAAATCCGCAGAATAGAAAACTAGGGGTTAACCCGCACGCCCCACAACAAAACACCAAATGGCCCACTTCCTCCCGAGCCCAAAATGGAGACGCCAGTGGACTAATCACACTGCCACGGAAAAAGTGTCATTCTTTCCTCTCGTGTTTGAACGACATGCTGTGGTACCCCCACAATGGTTATAGCTTCGTATACCCTACGATATATTCTAACAAAAATACCATGTCACAACACATGCGACATAATACCAACAAAAGGGATCTAAATGTACATGTTGAACTGAATCATATTCTAGTCACAAGGTCTTAAAAAGAAGGTAGCAATATGTACCGCTCTACAATTGTCAAAAATAATTAGTACTAAATATGATAACCTAATTCAAAGATTTCAAATACGAGTCATATGTATCAACTCCAAAATGAAACTAATATATTTATTTCACATGAAACAATTATGTGAAATTATAACAGAATTCGAAATAAGGAAACAAACAAACAAATCAAATTTAACAAGAGTATCGCTGAAAGAGTACGGAATCCGTACCTGAATTAAGCAACGTCATACCCAAAATTATAATCCGAATATAACTCGTTAAATTCCTCCCGTCCGAACTAATTAAACAAAATAATAAATTAAGTACAATTAATAAATCATTATTATTATTATTATTGTCATAATTTATAAATTCTATAATTATAAACCTCTAATTAATAACTCTTTTTTCGTCCCAAACAGGACTTTATTTTAGATACATACTGAAACTATATTTATCTTCCACCACAATCTACAGAACATTCCGTTACAATACTATACATAATATTATTATTACATATACATGTCTATAATAATAAATCTAACTAATTTTATTTTATTTTATTTTTTCCGTAGTTGATTTGTTAATAAAAAAAATATCTAGCACTTACAGATCACAAATGAAAGGCCATACCCAACGAAACATCATTGGCCAATTTAATACTCCCTCCGTCCCATTGTTATAGACTGATTTTCCATTTTGAGATGTCCCAATATATAGGCTACTTATTATTTATAAAATTTAGTTGGTTCATTATTTTACTTTTATGCCCTTATAATAAATATTCAACCATTACTCTCTTTTTGAAGAAACAACATTTAATGTCATTATTTTTATCACCACATTTAATGTTGTTGTATTCTCTTTGGTTAAAGTTTATGGATTTTAATGGTCAGTACACGTCAATAAATGAAGTTAAGAGTTCCAGTGTGATAAGTAAGGAGCAATTAACTTATTCATTAATTCCATATTAAGGGGTATATGTGGAAAATTTATGTTAAAAATTGTCACTTGATTGATTTTCTTAAACAATGTGCCAAAAGAAATCAGCCTATAACTATGGGAAGGAGGGAGTAATAATAATAATAATAAAAAACATGGTCTGACAAAATGCCTTGAATTCACCCATGTAATTAAATCACAATATATATATATATAATAAATTAATGTCAAACCTTGTCCTTCTAGTTACTGCACAAGCATATGTATATATATCCATCCGCAGATCATTTGCCATTTAGATTAAGTCATTATCATCATTATACTACTTAAAGAATCTATACTGCTAAAATAATTTTCAAACCATACCAGACTTGTTCCACTTGATCGTCAATTATTTTTTTTCCCTTTTGCAGCCGCCGCTTGTCTTTCTTTCCATCACTTTTTCTCGATTTGATAATGAAATAAAATTAGGTCTAGTTATGTGTTTATTTATTAACACATTTTATTAACTCTTCTAATTTTAATAGAATTTTAATATTACCCAAATACAAAATAGACCCAATTCGTATACAAGCTCAAATTAATGTAATCATATACTTATTATAGTTCACACAAATTAAATACAAATTGACCCAAACATAAGAAAAGCCCAATTAAAATATGGATTTAAATATTATTTATTTATTTATTTATTTTTATTTTATTTTTATTTTTTACCGGGTATTACATCACCTACCCCTTAAAAAGGATTCCGTCCCCGGAATCAAAAGAATGGAACGCACCAAATTTTCAAAGAGATGCGGATACTCCGCTCGAATAGACTCTTCTATCTCCCAAGTAGCTTCCCGCTCCGAATGATTTTACCACAAGACTTTAACAAAAGAAATTATCTTCCTCAATTTTAATTTAATCAGTTATTTAATTATATGCTAAAAGAATTTAATTTTTCAATCAAAACAAGGAAGAAAAGAGGGAAACAAAATCATTTACCTTTTCCAATTTAAACACAATTGTATAACATAAAATCAAAAAAAAATAATAAAAAATATGGGTTATTACATTTTTCACCCCTTAAAAATAATTTCGGCCTCTAAATTCAAATAAGCTATTATTATTATTATTTTAGTTTTTTAGACGCAGCATCACCTTTTGTAACAATCAACGCTGGTAAGTCCATCGGTCCACGTAATTATTTATGTACTTGTAAAAGATTCGTCAACTACCGTGTCAAGCCTTGGTAAAGTTCTTCGTTTTGCATTGAATTAAACCACATGCTCCACAGCTGGCGCGACCCCCGTTAATATCATTGAGTTTCATTCTTGCAAACGTACGTACTCTTCAGAACATAATTCGAAATCACAAAAATTTCTATTCATTTAAATACGATTCGAATACCCAAAATATTTAAAATTATTTTCAATTCATAAAATGATTTTCCACACATGACAAAGATTTTATAAATTATTTTTATTAAATTTTTACATAAATTCATGCAAAGCTCTAAGGGCATCAAATAAACAAAACAACTTAAACTATATCACCAACTCTCACTAAGTCCTCAAGAATTTCAAAATATCATAACCTCAAATCAAATTAGTTCTCAAATATTATTACACCAAAATATACTACCAAGATCTCCTTATCACTATATCAAACTCCAAGTCACATATTTTACCATTTGTATAAGCAAACTAAAATTATTCAAGATCTCTCAAAATCAATTGAATTTCATCACTTACTATCTAATCGTTCAATGAATTAATCGTTCTCTTAATGCAAATATTAACCCAACAAATTTCTAGATATCCTCATACTATCACTCAAAATTTCATATAAGATAACTCCAATATTCTACTAGAAAATAATCGCAAAATTCATCTACTCCAAAAGAATAATCTAATTACCTCGAATCTTTACAACAACTCAAAATTACAAGAGATCCTTTGTACTTAATAGTTTTCACTTTATCATATTATCCCACCGTTTCACATACCTCAAATTATTCACAACTTAACCAAAAATTAGTCTAACCTAAATAAAATCCTCAATTCCAAAATCATAATAATTTGTAATTACCTGAAATAACTCTTAACAAATAATTCTCCAATATCAAAACTTACTTATACAAATGCTCATATCATAATTGTATAATCATTTATCATGTTATCTCATCAATACACATACCTCAAATTATCCACAACTTAACATAAATCAAAACCTAACTCAAATCAAATCCTCAATTCAACGATCATAATAATTGTCACAAAAAAATAACTCTAACAAATAATTTTCCAAAATTAAATACTCGTCGATACAAAAACTCGATCACATCATAATCGCATCTCATATAAGATCATTCCTTATCTGTACAAAATATAAATTTATTCACCTCAATGATTAAATCACAATTCTTAACTAATATCATTACATACTGACCTTAATAAATTATTCCACTTTCCTCAAATCAATAACAAATCGAAAAGAAATCGACAGTTGGTCGAAATAGAGACCAACCAAACAAAGAACAAAATCGAATCCAACTCCTACGTCTACCCAATGGTTTACCCACAACTCACAGGTCAAACCTAAATAGGTTTTCTACAAGAAAGAACCTAAGATCTGATACCATCTCTGTAACACCCCCTTCCCGAAAAGGAAAGGGAGGTCACGTACAAAGCAAAACAAACCTCAAAATTAGTAAACAGAGCACTAATAACTTCAAAATACTAATAATGATATCCATCAGGGAAGTACTAAATACAATTCTCCAACTAGAATCAAAATAATCAAAACAAAAAAATTTAATCAACCTAGATGGTCAAGGCAACACTCTCATCACACTAGCCCTTAATCACCCCTGCAAACCTGCCGGAAGAAAAACACAACATGAGCCAATTGTCCAGTACGGATACAGATATACAAAAGATATACAACTGATATACGAAAATAATTGAGATAAAATACCGAACAAAGCCTCAAGTGTAAATACAGACGAAAATATAATTTCTAAAGATCTGAATGGAATATATCTGAATAAAGAAAAATTGACGAAACCAATAGAAGAATAAAGAAATAACGAACTGAAGTAACTAACTCAATGAATTTAACTGAAAAGAAATAAACAAAACTAATACAATGAAATAATAGGCTGAATCAAATGGTTGGGTGTTATTTCATACCGAGTAAGCTCAGAAATATACATTGCCACACAGGCAAGTCAAAATAATGCCATACAAGCAAGTCAAAATAATGCCACACAGGCAAATCAAATGATGCCACACAGGCAAATCACACATTGGACTGCAAATCCAAATGTATACAAATCGGATATGTGTGTTTGGCACAACATCACAAATCCGCAGAATAGAAAACTAGGGTTAACCCATACGCCTCCCACAACAAAACACCAAATGGCCCACTTCCTCCGGAGCCCAAAATGGAGACGCCGTGGACTAATCACACTGCCACGGAAAGTGACATGCCTCTCGTGCCCCAACGACATGCCTGTGGTACCCCCACAGGTGGTTATAGCTCAGGTATACCCTACGATATATTCTAACAAAAATACCATGTCACAACACATGCGACATAATACCAACAAAAGGGATCTAAATGTACATGTTGAACTGAATCAAATTCTAGTCACAAGGTCTTAAAAAGAAGGTAGCAACATGTACCGCTCTACAATTGTCAAAAATAATTAGTACTAAATATGATAACCTAATTCAAAGAGTACAAATACGAGTCATATGTATCAACTCCAAAATGAAACTAATATATTTATTTCACATGAAACAATTATGTGAAATTATAATAGAATTCGAAATAAGGAAACAAACGAACAAATCAAATTTAACAAGAGTATCGCTGAAAGAGTACGGAATCCGTACCTGAATTAAGCAACGTCATACCCAAAATTATAATCCGAATATAACTCGTTAAATTCCTCTCGTCCGAACTAATTAAACAAAATAATAAATTAAGTACAATTAATAAATCATTATTATTATTATTATTATTATTGTCATAATTTATAAATTCTATAATTATAAACCTCTAATTGATAACTCTTTTTCGTCCCAAACAGGACTTTATTTTAGATACATACTGAAACTATATTTATCTTCCACCACAATCTACAGAACTTTCCGTTACAATACTATACATAATATTATTATTACATATACATGTCTATAATAATAAATCTAACTAATTTTATTTTATTTTATTTTTTCCGTAGTTGATTTGTTAATAAAAAAAAATATCTAGCACTTACAGATCACAAATGAAAGTCCATACCCAACGAAACATCATTGGCTAATTTAATACTCCCTCTATCCCATTGTTATAGGCTGATTTTCCATTTTGAGATGTCCCAATATATAGGCTACTTACTATTTATAAAATTTAGTTGGTTCATTGTTTTACTTTTATGCCCTTATAATAAATATTCAACAATTACTCTTTTTTTGAAGAAACAACATTTAATGTCATTATTTTTATCACCACATTTAATGTTGTTGTATTCTCTTTGTTTAAAGTTTATGGATTTTAATGGTTAGTACACGTCAATCAATGAAGTTAAGAGTTCCAGTGTGATAAGTAAGGAGCAATTAACTTATTCATTAATTCCATATTAAGGGGTATATGTGGAAAATTTATGTTAAAAATTGTCACTTGATTGATTTTCTTAAACTATGTGCCAAAAGAAATCAGCCTATAACTATGGGACGGAGGGAGTAATAATAATAATAAAAAAAACATGGTCTGACAAAATGCCTTGAATTCACCCATGTAATTAAATCACAATATATATATATAATAAATTAATGTCAAACCTTGTCCTTCTAGTTACTGCACAAGCATATCTATATATATCCATCCGCAGATCATTTGCCATTTAGATTAAGTCGTTATCATCATTATACTACTTAAAGAATCTATACTGCTAAAATAATTTTTAAACCGTACCAGACTTGTTCCACTTGATCGTCAATTTTTTTTTTCCCTTTTGCAGCCGCCGCTTGTCTTTCTTTCCATCACTTTTTCTCGATTTGATAATGAAATAAAATTAGGTCTAGTTATGTGTTTATTTATTAACAAATTTTATTAATTCTTCTAATTTTAATAGAATTTTAATATTACCCAAATACAAAATAGACCCAATTAGTATACAAGCCCAAATTAATGTAATCACATACTTATTATAGTTCACACAAATTAAATACAATTTGACCCAAACATAAGAAAAGTCCAATTAAAATATGGATTTAAATATTATTTATTTATTTATTTTTATTTTATTTTTATTTTTTATCGGGTATTACAATAAGGTTGCCGCCACCTCACTTTCCTTTTTCCTCAGTGTTCGCCGTAGTGATGCAATTATATATAAATACATTAATTATGTAAATAAAACTTTAAATGCATTAATTGTGTTAATATTTTATAAGTGTACTATTGTTATAATAATTTTTAAAAATATAATAGAAAATGTAATTGTTCCTTTGATTTTTACATGATAGTTTTCTTCCTTCCGATATATAAATTATTATGCATAAGACATGAATTAAAGTTGGGTTACTTTCGAAATTTACTCATATTTTCTGGCTAATGTTCTTTTCTTGTGAAGCCCTCTTATTGCCTCAAAAGATAACCAAAAAATAATTTTTATTTCTTTACAACATTTCTAGATCCCTTTGTGGAGTTTGGACTCGACTCCTTTAATTAATCTCAATTATCAAACAAAAGCATCTTATACGAATAAAGGTAGACATTTGCTTAAGTCGGTTTCTTGATTATGGCATGTGTTGATAGATATGAGTATATGGATCATATATTTATATGTAAAGTAAATGTGAGAAATACAATAGAAAAAGTGAAGCTGATGTGAGAAAGTGGATTCTAATTATTGGAATAGATTAATAATCTTCTAATAGGATCATGATTCTGAGCTTTCCACTTCGGATTGTGATCTGTATACGAGGAAGAATTATTCACGCAGTCATACATGTTTTAATATATATGATATCAAATTGATATTAAGTGTTTGTGAAAACATTAGAAATCAGAATATGTTTTTATTGTTGTTCTACTACTACTTTTCAAGTTACTGCTGATATGCTTTTATAGTGGAGGAATAGTAATTATTAGACATTTAGAGAGGGAGTAGGTGAAATGGGTAGCATTATACTTAATGTAATGATTATCATGTGTCAATAATATTCTTGAGATGAAGTAGAGAGTAGGTCAAATGGTCAACATTATACTTAATGTAATGAACATTATGTGCCAACAATATTCTTGAGATGAAGTGCAGAGTCGGTGAAATGAACAACATTATACTTGATATAAAGAATATCATGTGCTAGCAATATTCTTGAGAGTAGATGGGTAGCTTTAGTATGAATACTTTAGCTTTAGCAAAAAACTTAATGGGCAGTTTCAGCAAAATATTCAGCTTTAGTAGAATACTTAGCTTTAGCAGAAAACTCTACTTTATCATAATACTTAATGGGCAGGTTCAGCAGAATATTCAGCTTTAGCAGAATACTTAGCTTTAGCAGAAAACTCAGCTTTAGCAAAATACTTAGCTTTAGCAGAAAACTCAGTTTTAGCAGAATACTTAATGGTCAGCAATATGCCTATGATTTCATAAGTACACTAAGGACAACTTCAACAGATTTGGTCTAGGAATCTGTTAGTTGATTTGGAAAAGAAGTCAGCACAATATTTAGTCCTTATTAATTAGTTGTTCCCATTTATTAATTAACTACTACCATGATTGATTTCATGCAATGCAAATCTTAGAGCCTTGATTGAGATATAATTAAAGCTAAGATCTTTAGCATAATGAAAAAGTTATCATCAAAACTTAAGGTTGAAATATGTTCAAGTCAACAGATGACACTTGGGAGGAAGACTAATTTTGAGGAAGATGAAGGGGAACAAGTTAAAAATGAGGGAGAATTTGATTACAACAATCCTCCAATATTTGATGAAAATCTAAAATGGGAAGGTGATCTAGATAATGATGATGATCCTATCTATGGAGGAACTCCAGCGTTTGATGTATATCCTATTTGTGATGAGAATGAAGAACCATAGTATGAAGGCTGAAAGTAGTATGCATACAAACCAATAATATTTGATATGTTGAAGCTTATACTTTGTAACAATTTTATTCATTATTAATAAAAGAATTATTTATTAAAGGCTTTTAATTATCTACATAGTGTGACGTCCCCAAAATAGGTATACATCACCCATCTTGAGTTGCCAAATACATGGTACATAATTTAAATACAAACTTCTTTTATACAGTACGACAAAACGTAACTGAGAGTTTCAACACGGATAATGTCTCGTAGAGAGTATCCAAACTAAAATAAAGTCCTCATTACATTTATTATCATACTAAATAGTGAGGACTACTAAACAACCATCTCGGACCGTCACTCCGTTCCCCGACTAGTCTCGGTTACGTTCTCATTTCTTGAAGAGAACAATGAAAGCAAAAGGGTGAGCTAAACTAGCCCAGTAAAAAATATTATGACTAAGATAATGCAGAATAAATTATCATTAGCCTTCAATAATGTTAAAGTGATAAAATACAATAGACATCAAGTTTAACTGCAGCGGAACAAGCAATCCATTAGAAGAGTCAAGTAGAGCATGATGTCTACTATCTTCTATGATTTAAAAAGTTTATTATCAATTTTATCGCTGAGACTCAGCTAAATAAATAATCCACATCACTGAATTATCCATGCACTACGGGCCAAAAATATTCATTATTATCACCAATGGTCATGATTATACCAACAACTGTCCATCAATGAACTACGGGCCAATGATGACTTTTATCACATCATTTGTAACATTTCGGGTCATGATTATACCGAATGATCCTTGATCATAATTAATCATACCAATCAACAGTCCATCTATGCACTACGACCAAAGATGACTTTCATCTTAATATAAGCATGAGGATAATGACAATGATATAAGAATTCAATCAAATGAGAGCAAGGATAAATTTTAAAGATTTATAATTCAATTTATCCAGAATTCAATAATATCTAAATTGTCAACATGATACTGCTTTGTGAAGTAAAATTCAAGAATAATATTGTATCAAAAATAATTTGGACATAAAAGAAATTAATTTTTGTCATGAATAGTATCCCGTAAATAGTACTTCGTGAATAGTATCCCGTGAATAGTACTCCGACATGAAAAGATTAAACTTTAACAAGAATGTTCAGAAAAATATCCTTGTGAAACGATACTAGATGAAACACAAATTCTAAGGATATTCTACTAATTTCAAAAAGTATAGAAGCAATACGTATCAACATAAGTGTAGAATTAGGAATATGAAACGAAATAATACTACTTACAAACTACAGAGTATGAAAGAAAATATTATTTCTTACGAATATTGAACAGAAATAATATTCCTTACGAGTATAAAAGAAATGATATCCCATACAGTATGTGTGACACCCCCAAAATAGGTCTACATGACCCATTCTGAGTCGCCAGATATCACACTACAGAAATCAAATACAAACATCATTTATACAACTTTGTTGAACGTAAATGCGAGTACAACAACACATAAGTCGAGTTCCAATACAAATATATGTAACTCTCATGGTGCCTCGACCACAATACCTTACAATGGTACTTTACATAAAAGTACAATCAATAACTGTTTTAGAAATTAAAATATTTGGAAAATGCTTAAGGAAACCTTCGTACATGGGAGGCCATGCATCTAAGTTATGATAGATATCATATGACTCGAGAATTATCCTTGGTTGACCCAATAGACCCCAAAGAAAAATGAGAAGATTACTGTCATGTTCTTTCCAATGGTGAGTCTTCTCTCAACATATAATTATTTCTATTGTCTCTAATTGAGAATTATATTTCAACCAAACTCCAAGATTATATAGCTAGTGCTCATAGATATAATCATCAAGTGCATGTGCACAACCCTGTCTTATGATAACACGAAGTCGTCTGTCATTAGACATCTTGTATGATAGTGGCAAAACACCCTTCCAAAGTTGGGTTCACCTCACCCTATTCGGTTCATCAAAATCAACGGTTAAAATGACGTCTAAAATACGACACACTTATCTAAAATTGTGACGCCCCCAAAATAGGTATACATCACCCATCTTGGGTCGCCAGATACAAGGTACTGAATACAAATACAAACTAATTATACAACAGTCATGTAAAATACGACAAAACAGGCTATGAGTTTTAATACAAATATTGTCATCTAGACAATATCCACACTCAATGGAGTCCTCATTATATTTATTATCACACTATTTCACAGAATAGGGAGGACTACTAATGCACCATCTAGGACCATCACTCTGTTCCCCGACTAGTCCCAGCTACGTTCTCATTTCCTGAAGAGAACAATGAAAGCAAAAGGGTGAGCTCAACTAGCCCAGTAAGAAATATTATGACTAAGATAATACAGAATAAGTTATCAATAGCCTTCAACAGTATAACAACTGATAGAATATAATAGACAACAAGTTTTAGATCAAAAACTGCAGCGAAATAAACAATCCATAGAAGAATCAAGTAGAGCATAAAATCTACTATCTTCTATGATTTAAAAAGTCTTTCATCAACTTTATCGCTGAGACTCAACTTAATAAATAAAATGGAATCATCCCTGCACCACGACCAAGGATATTCATGTAATCATCAATGGTCATGACTATACCGAATAATCCCTGGTCATAATCATACAAACAACTGTCCACCAATGAATTACAGGCCAATGAAGACTTTTACCACATCATTCATCACATTACGGTCATGATTATACCGAATAATCCCTGGTCATAATCATACCAAGTACATCTATACACGTAAGCCAAAGATGACTTTCAACATAATATAAGCATGAGGATGATGACAATTCAATAAAACAAGTTCAAGAATAAATTTTAAATATTTATAAGTTAATTTATCTTGAACTCAATAACGTCCAAATTGTCAACATGATACTGCTTTGTGGAGTAAAATTCAAGAATGCTCGTAAGAATATTTCCATGAAAAGATCTTCGGATGAAACGCAAAATATCAAGGATATTCCACTAATTTCATGGAGTATAGAAGCCAAAACTTTAACCAACTGAGTATAATAGAACATATGAAACTGCAAATGGATTTTTGCCGCCATGCGGTAATTCATGTAGACAGATTATTCCAACAGAATAATAAAGAATGGAATAACAGAAGAATTCACCAGGCGTGCGTAATCCACACAGACAGGTTATTCCAACAGAATAATAAAGAATGAAATAACAACAGAATTCACCAGGCATGCGATAGACCGCACAGACAGGTTATTCCAACAGAATAATAAAGAATGGAACCAGGTCATGCGTAATCCGCACAGACAGGATATTCCAATAGAATAATAAAGAATGGAATAACAACAGAATTAACCAGGTATGCGTTAGACCACACAGACAGGTTATTCTAACAGAATAATAAAGAATGGAATAACAGAAGAATTTCACCATGTATGCGGTACTTCGCATAAACAAGTTATTCCAACATAATAATAAAGAATGGAATAACAATAGCTCTCTTCATGAATACAAAAGAAATAATACCCCTTACCCTAGAAAAACTGAATACTGGAGTAATGAAGTAGCATAATACTTTTCTTATTTCTCTCTTTAGTTTCTCTCTCTAGAGTTTCAGTGAATTCGTAAGAAATAATTAAGGAATGAGCTTCTATTTATAGGAGAATGGACTGAATAGTAACTAATTCATGAACGGTAAAGATTGATTTACTTTTAAATGGATGGTCCATATTGATTTACTATTAAAACTTAAAGCAACGGTCCATACTAATTTACTATTAAAACTTTAAACCAGCGATCCATATTGATTTACTATTATAACTTTCCACCAGCGGTCCAAATTGATTTACTATTATATCTTCAACCAACGATCTATATTGATTTATTATTATAACTTCAACCAACGGTCTGAAAAATTATCACATCTCCTCATGGAATAATATTGTACCCAAAAATGATTTGGACCGAAAAGAAATATATTTTTTGGGTGAATAGTACCCCGTGAATGGTACTTTGGGAATAGTATCCCGTGAATAGTACCCCGACACGAAAAGTGTCCCAAATACCCGAGTGAACAATACTAGAGTGAATAGTAACTGGGTGAATAGTAATCCATGAATAGTAACCTGTGAATAGTACTCCGACACAAAAAATGTCCCAAATATCCGAGTGAACAATACTAGAGTGAATAGTAATCAGGTGGATAGTAACCCGTGAATAGTACTCTGACACAAAAAGTGCCCCGAATACCCGATTGGTCAATATAACCTCCAGAATTATCGAAATAAATGTCGATTTCCACTAACACTAATAATCCCAACACAATGGAACTATCAATTTTATCTTTAATCAACACGAACTTATTCATCATTAATATTATAACTCACAATATTTAACAACCAGGTCGTTCCCAGGAAAGTGGGGGCTTTTCGATAAGGATTTCTCCTTATTGGCGCGCAATTAGGTGACTAAACCTCTTCTTGACAGAACTTCTAGACATTGTCAATATTGTAAATAATAATATGAATAACTTTGTCATCTCAATTATTGATTTAATAATATATAATATTATGCGAGATGATCTTTGTGACAATAATTGAATCGATAATATGAGAGATATGATGCAACAATTCTTTAGTAAATAATTGAGTATAACCGGGTGACTTCTCACGTAAGCATCAATAATTAATACCGTGTGCTACTATGCAACCATGCCAGACATCTTGTACTTTTACTACTACCGGTAGTTCAACAGTTTTAACAGTAACACCTCCGCCGTTGTTTTTATAAAAAGATAATTATGTCATTTTCTAACTACGACAATACTTCCGCTGTGGGGTCCACCACCGATTGTGCCGTCGTACGAATATTCCCTGTTAAAACGAATATTCTCCGACCAATTGAATATTATATAACCACTTGCTTACTTTTCAAAATTTATAAATATTACCCACAACTAAAACATTATCTCAAATCCACACCATAATATTCAAAAAAAAATATTTCGAGAAATTTAAATCTTTATTCATAAAATTTGGGGTCTCACAATCTCCCCTCCTTATGAAATTTCGCCCTCAAAATTAACGTACGTACCTGGTATGCCGAAGAGATGAGGATACCTTGACTTCATTTCAAATTCTAACTCTTGAGGTATAACCTTTGAGTGTTGAATCTGATCCTTCTTATCCAAGATTTTAACACGTATTTCCTCATACGTTAAATCTTCTGCTATCTCGTCTAGTTTTAATTCAATAATGTGGTTCAGGTCAGCCACATATTTACATAACATCGATATATGAAAAATGTTTTGAACACGCGATATACTTAGCGGTAAAAAGAGTCTATAGGCCACAGTTCATACTCCATCGAGGATTTCAAATGGGCCAAATAAATCGAGGGTTGAAATAACGCCTTCTTGAACGTTTTTCTTCACATTCATCAGTTCCGGGTGTGTAGCTTGAGCGGCCTTTAACTTTATCGATTAAAGTCGATTCTTCTCGTATATTCGTTATCTTCACGTGGGTCCCTAGAGTCTTTAACTCTATCTTCATCTTTGTAAGTTATATGAAATGGGTCTTTGTGTTAACAACATCGCACTCATAAACGCATACGATCTTCTACTCAACGCGTCAGCTACCACGTTCGCTCTTCCACGATGATATTGAATGGTACGATCGTAATCTTCAACAACTCAAGCCAACGTCTTTGGCACATGTTACGTTCGTTTTAGGTGAAAAAAATATTTGAGGGTTTTAGAAATGGGTTTTGTACTGGGGTCAATACAAAATTCGATTTCACGCTATAGGGGTAGGCTAAGAAGTCTTCAAGAATACGTCAGGAAATTTATTAACAATAGAAATATCATTCAAAACTGTGAGTCTCATCCAAGACTTGGATAGTACGTCACATTGATACCTATCAACTTGTCATCGTCATTCACGACGTCGCCTACAGAAAGTCTGGCTTCGGTGCATTCCTCACAAGGAAGTCACTAGCGAAAGGCTCAGGGCTCTTTACTTATGGCTTAATATAACAGTGGTTGACTTTAGTGGTTTGGTTGCTTGAATTCGTATAACAGGTTGGTTAGGAATATGAAAGCTAATAACCTTACAAAAAGCTTGATGAGTAGTTAACCAATCGATTCCTAAAATCACATCAAAGGCAAGTATTTTCAAAGAGATAAGATCGACAGGTAACGTGAAAGTGTCGATTTGAATCATCAAGATTTATAAACAGTGGAGGTAACGGAGGTTTCTACTATCGAAGTTTCAACCAATAAGTCAAAGTCTAATATTTTCGAAGTCAAATTTAAACGTTGAGCGCAAGCAAGAGAGATAAAAGAATGGGTAGAACCGTATCGAATAAGGTATATACTTTGTAAGCGCTTATGATTAACTTACCCGTAATAACCTCATTTGGGTTCCTCAACAAACGCTCTCACTTAAACTACCGGCTTTGACTTGTCTGAGACATCCTTTGGTGTCACCATCCCAGCTGGACTTGACTTCACCATACGACAAAATTGAGCTAGGTGACCTTCTCTTCCGCAATTAAAACATGCTTTGGATTGCTGCTGTCTTTCCATCATTATTGAACCTTCTCTTCTTGAAATTTCCACTTCTATTATCTTGGCCATGTTTACCACCGAAGTGATTACCATTCTTGGCATGATAATTTCCCCCACAATGGTTATCATTGTTCCGATGGCCGTTGCCACCAGTATGATTATTATCATGTTGTTGGTCGTTACTTTTTGGTTGAGCTGACTCAACGGTCTCATGTGCTTCATTGCTTATCTCAATATTTTTAGATGTCATTCGTAAACACTATCACAAAATAAGGGTTAATTGACATATCACATATTATCCCTATACTCTGACCGACCAATTAAATACCAAATAAACTTAGGTAGATCATACTAGCGAAGAAATCCCGCCTCTCCCCTCCTAGTTCTTGTCTCACATCTCAAATATAGATCATATCCCTAAGCTTTGATACCAAATCGTGATGCCCCCAAAAATAGGTATACATCACCTATCTTGGGTGCTTGATATCTAGTCTTTGAATACAAATACAAACTAATTATACAACAGTCGTGTAAAATACTACAAAACTTAGGCTGTGAGTTTTAATATAAATATTGTCATCTAGACAATATCCAGACTCAATGGAGTCCTCATTACATTTATTATCACACTATTTCATTGAATAGGGAGGACTAATAATGCACCATCTAGGACCATCACTCTGTTCCCCGACTAGTCCCAGCTACGTTCTCATTTCCTGAAGAGAACAATGAAAACAAAAAGGGTGAGTTCAACTAGCTCAGTAAGAAATATTATGACTAAGATAATACAGAATAAGTTATCAATAGCCTTCAACAGTATAACAACTGATAGAATATAATAGACAACAAGTTTTAGATCAAAAACTGCAGCGGAATAAGCAATCCATTAGAAGAGTCAAGTAAAGCATAAAATCTACTATCTTCTATGATTTAAAAAGTCTTTCATCAACTTTATCGCTGAGACTAAGCTTAATAAATAAAATTGAATCATCCCTGCACCACGACCAAGGATATTCATGTAATCATCAATGGTCATGACTATACCGAATAATTCCTGTTCATAATCATACCAACAACTGTCCACCAATGAATTACAGGCCAATGAGGACTTTTACCACATCATTCGTCACATTAAGGTCATGATTGTACCGAATAATCCCTGGTCATAATCATACCAAGTCCATCTATGCACGTAAGCCAAACATGACTTTCAACATAATATAAGCATGAGGATGATGGCAATTCAAGAAAACAAGTTCAAGAATAAATTTTAAAGATTTATAGGTTAATTTATCCTGAACTTAATAACGTCTAAATTGTCAACATGATAATGCTTTGTGGAGTAAAATTCAAGAATGCTCAGAAGAATATTTCCATGAAAAGATACTGGATGAAGCACAAATATCAAGGATATTCCACTAATTTCATGGAGTATAGAAGCCACAACTTTAACCAACTGAGTATAATAGAACATATAAAACCGCAAATGGATTTTTGCCGCCATGCGGTAATCCACATAGATGCATTATTCCAAATGTAGAATAATAAAGAATGGAATAACGTAAGAATTCACTAGCGTGCGTGTAATCCGCATGCATGGTTATTCCAACGAATAATAATAAAGAATGAAATAACAATGAAATTCAATAGGCATGCGATAGACCGCATGTATAGGTTATTCCAATAGAATAATAAAGAATGGAACCCAGTCATGCGTAATTACATACAGACGAGTTATTCCAATGTAATAATAAAGAATGGAATAACGTAAGAATTTCACCATGTATGCGGTACTTCGCACAAACAGGTTATTCCAACATAATAATAAAGAATGGAATAACAATAGCTCTCTCATGAATACAAAAGAAATAATACCCCTTACCTTAGAAAAACTGAATACTGGAGTAGTGAAGTAGCATAATACTTTTCTTCTTTCTCTCTATAGTTTCTCTCTCTAGAGTTTCAGTAAATTCGTAAGAAATAATGAAGGAATGAGATTCTATTTATAGGAGAATGAACTGAATAGTAACTAATTCATGAACAGTCCAGATTGATTTACTTTTAAATGGACGGTCCATATTGATTTACTATTAAAACTTAAAGCAACGGTCCATACTGATTTACTATTAAAACTTTAAACCAGCGATCCATATTGATTTACTATTATAACTTTCCACCAGTGGTCCATATTGATTTACTATTATATCTTCAACCAACGATCCATATTGATTTACTATTATAACTTCAACCAACGGTCTGAAAAATTATCACATCTCCTCATGGAATAATATTGTACCCAAAAATGATTTGGACCAAAAAGAAATATATTTTTCGGGTGAATAGTACTTCGGGAATAGTACCCCATGAATAGTACCCTGACACAAAAAGTGTCCCAAATACCCGAGTGAACAATATTAGAGTGAATAGTAACTGGGTGAATAGTAATCCGTGAATAGTACTCCGACACGAAAAGTGTCCCAAATATCCGAGTGAATAATACTAGAGTGAATAGTAACCTGGTGGATAGTAACCCATGAATAGTACTCCGACGCAAAAAATGCCCCGAATACCTGATTGGTCAATATAACCTCCAGACATCAATTATTATCGAAATAAATGTCGATTTCCACTAACACTAATAATCCCAACACAATGGAACTATCAATTTCATCTTTAATCAACATGAACTTATTCATCATTAATATTATAACTCACAATATTTAACAACCAGGTCGTTCCCAGGAAAGTGGGGGCTTTCCGATAAGGATTTCTCCTTATTGGCGCGCAATTAGGTGACCAAACCTCTTCTTGACAGAACTTCTAGACATTGTCAATATTGCAAATAATAATATGAATAACTTTGTTGTCTCAATTATTGATTTAATAATATATCATATTATGCAGATGATACTGTGACAATAATTGAATCAATAATATGAGAGATATGATGCAGCAATTACTGTAGCAATAATTGAGTATAACTGAGTAACTTCTCACGTAAGCATCAATAATCAATACCGTGTGCTACTATGCAACCACGCGTATTACTGTACTTTTACTACCGGGTAGTTCAACAGTTTTAACGGTAACACCTCCACCGTTATTTTTATAAAAAGATAATTTTGTCGTTTTCTAACTACGACAATACTTCCGCTGTGGGGTCCACCAATGATTGTGTCGTCGTACGAATATTCCCTGTTAAAACGAATATTCCCCGACTAATCGAATATTATATAACCACTTGCTTACTTTTCAAAATTTATAAATATTACCCACAACTATAACATTATCTCAAATCCACACCATAATATTCAAAAAAAATATTTCGAGAAATTTAAATATTTATTCATAAAATTTGGGGTCTCACAAAAATTCTCTATAAAATTATTTTCATACTGTTTTAGGGGAAACCTCAACAGCTATAGACCATTGTTCTATTCCCCTGTTACCCCCGCTCGACCCAACTACACTCTTATTACCTGAAAGGAATTGTGAAGCAAAATGGTGAGCACAACTAGCCCAGTAAAGAATATCATGACTAAAGATAATTAAATTATCAATAGCCTTCGTCAGTAATAAATCAGAGATTTAGAACATATGGTAGATGATAAAACTTTTCAACCATAGTGGCAGTGGAACGAGAAATCCATTAGAAGAGTCAAATAGACCATAAAGTCTAATATCTTCTCCACGTTAAAAGTCCACCAACAATGTTTTATCCCTATAACATCAATCAACAGTTCCTTTCCACAATCATGTGAATAACTCATAATCATAATTGTGATTCTAAATTCCTCTTCGCACCCAGGACGAAGATAATTTTCATCACATGTCTTTACCTGAAACATCAAATATCATGGTTATACCAAATCATAGTTCATGTTCATAATCATACTAATAAATTCATCTTTTCACTACGGGCCAAAGATATTCATTAACAGTTCATCTTTGCACTACAGGCCAAAGACATGCAACTGTATTTTAGAAGAGTTAAGTAGAGCATGATATCTACTGTCTTCTACGATTTAAAAGTTTACCATTAATTTTATCGCTGAGACTCAACTTAATAAATAATTCACATCACCGAATTATCCATGCACTACGGGCCAAGGATATTCGTGTTTTCACTAATGGTCATGAACACACCAAACAACAATTCATCTTTGCACCCTTGGGCCTTGGCCGAAGAGAACGTATGGTCATGATCATACCAATAACTGTCGTTGAGACTCAACTTAATAATTAGTATTACAACCACGAATTATCCATACCATACGGGCCAAGGATATTCATGTAATCATCAATGGTCATGATTATACCGAATAATCCCTGGTTATAATCATACCAACAACTGTCCATCAATACACTACAGGCCACTGATGACTTTTACCACATCATTTCTAACATTACGAGTCATGATTATACCGAATGATCACTAGTCATAATCATACCAATCAACAGTCCATCTATGCACGTAAGCCAAAGATGACTTTCATCACAATATAAGTATGAGGATGATGACAATGATATAAGAATTAATCAAACGAAATCAAGGATAAATATTAAAGACTTTAAATTTATCCAGAGTTTAAAAATATCCAAATTGTCAACATGATACTGCTTTGTGGAGTAAAATTCAAGAATAATATTCATGTATCAAAAATAATTTAGACCGAAAAGAAATATATTTTTTGGGTGAATAGTACCCTGTGAATAGTATCCTGTGAATAGTACTTCGAGAATAGTACCCCGTGAATAGTACTTTGTGAATAGTATTCATGAATAGTAACTCGTATTCATAAATAGTACCTTATACGTGAATAGTACCCATGAATAGTACTTTGTGAATAGTACTCATAAAAGGAAAATACAAAAGAAAATGATATTCCATGACGAGTACAAAAGAAATGATATCTCATACGAGTATAATAGAATATACGAAACTGCAAATGGATTTTCACCTGCCATGCGGTAATCCACGTAGATAGATCATTTCCCACAATTTAATAAAGAATGAATACGAAGGGTCATTCACCATGCATGCGGTAGTCCACGTAGACAGGTTACTCCCGCAGATTAATAAAAATGAATATGAAGGGTCATTCACCATACATGCGGTAGTTCGCATAGACAGGTTACTCCCGCAGATTAATAAAAATGAAATAACAAAAGGATTTCACCATACATGGGGTAGTCCGCGTAGACAGGTTAGTCCAACAGAATAATAAAGAATGGAATAACAACCCTTACGAGTATTGAAAGAAAATAACTCTCTTCCTGAATACGAAAGAAATAATACCCCTTACGAATACAACAAATAATAACCCTTACCTCAGAAGAAGACTGGGTACTAGAATAGTGAAGTAGCAGAATTCTCTTCTTCTTTCTCTATAAAACTTCTCTCTGTATAATTGCTCTCGTGAGTCTTAGTGAATTGGTCAGAATGAAGGAAGAATGAGCTTCTATTTATATGAAAACATAGTTTCGATAATTGCACGTTTTGGGGCTTAAAATATTAAAGTATAATACCTTCATCTTTTCCTTCATTTTTAATTTAGTCCTGCAAGTATTATTAAACTTGCACCACCTCCCCTAAAAGTATATCATGTGAATCAATAGTACAATCATGTGAATCAATAGTTCTATACATGTGAAAAAAATAATTATAGTATAGTACCTTCGTCTATACCTCCATTTTTAATTTTGTCATGCAATTATTATCAATCTTGCACCATCTCCCCTAATAGCACATGCATATGAACCAATAGTACATACATGTGAACACATAATTATAAGCATATGAATTAATAGCAATTAATTGTTCATTTATCCGATTAATTACCCGATTGGTCAATATAACCTCCAAACATCAATTATTATCGAAATAGATGTCGATTTCCACTAACACTAATAATCCCAACACAATGAAAATATTTTTATCAACAATTTCATTTTTGAATTTTTGAAGTTTGACTTTTTCCAAAAAAGTCAACTATTGACTTTTTGACAAAAAAGTCAACCCTGATAAATTTTGTGTTTATAGTCTATTTTTACTAATTTCATCGTTCCGGACTCAAATATCACGTCCGCGTCTCCAAATTCAACTCCGAGCTCAAATTCAATAAGGAGAAATCCTTATTGGAAAGCCCCCTCTTTCGTGGGAACGACCTGGTTGATAAATATTGTGAGTTATAATATTAATGATGAATGTTATTAAAATTGAAGTTGTGTTCGGAGTTGAATTTGGAGACGCGGGTATGATATTTGAGTCCTGAACGATGAAATTAGTAAAAATAGTCTATAAACACAAAATTTTTCGGAATTCACTATTTGGTCAAAAAGTCAACAGTTGACTTTTCTGGGAAAAGTCAAACTTTGAAATTTCAAATTTTATATTTTTGATAAAAATGGTTTCATTGTGTTGGAATTATTTGTATTAGTGAAATCGACAATTATTTCGATAATAATTGATGTCTGGAGGTTATATTGACCAATCGGGTATTTAACCGGATAAATGAGCAATTGATTGCTATTATTTCACATGATTATAACTATTTGTTCACATGTATATACTATTGTTTCACATTCTTGTTACTATTAGGGGAGTTGGTGCAAGATTGATAATACTTGTATGACTAAGTTAAAAATGGAGGTATAGATAGAGGTACTATACTGTAATTCATATTTTCACATGTCTAGAACTATTGATTCACATAATTTACTACTGAATCACATTATTTACTATTAGGGGAGGTGGTGCAAGTTTGATAATACTTCCATGACTAAATTAAAAATAAAGGAAAAGTTGGAGGTATTGTACTTATAATTTTTGAGCCCCAAAACGTCTGATTATCAAAACTATATTTTTCTATAAATAGAAGCTCATTCTTCCTTCATTTCTCACCAATTCACAAAAGCTTTAGAGCAATTATTATAGAGAGAAATTATAGAAAGAAGAAGAGAAGTCTGCTACCTCACTATTCTAGTATCCAGTTTTTCTAAAGGTAGGGAGTATTATTTCTTTCTTATCCATGAAGAGAACTTCAGTTATTCCATTCTTTATTATTCTCATTGGAATAACTTGTATCTGTGCTGCTACCCTATACTTGGTGAAATTCTTCATTGTTCCATTCTTTATCATTCTGTTGGAACATCACATGCATGGTTCTACTGTTGGACTCGGGTTCCGCTCTTTATTATTACATTGGAATATCCTGTTTTGTGCGTTTTACTGTAGGACTGATTCCGTCTTTATTATTCTCTTGGAATATCACATGCATGCATTCTACGCCGGACTGATTCCGTCTTTATTATTCCATTAAAATATCCTCGTGCATGCGTTTTACGCCTAACTGATTCCGTCTTTATTATTACATTGGAATATCACATGCATGCGCGTTTCTGCCGGGACTGATTCGTTTATTTATTATTCTATTGGAATAACTTTTTGTCTGCGATCTATTGCATGCCTAGTGATTTCTTTTGTTATTCCATTCCTTATTATACTTAGTTGGTTAAAGTTTTGACTTCTATACTCCATGAAATTAGTGGAATATCCTTGATATTTACGCTTCATCCAGTATCTTTTCATGGAAATATTCTTCTAAGCATTCATGAATTTTACTCTACAAAGTAGTATCATGTTGACAATTTGGACGTTATTAGTTCCTGGATAAAATAATTCTTGAACTTATTTTATTGAATTCTTATATCATTGTCATCATCCTCATGTTTATATTTTGTTGAAAGTCATATGTGGCCTATAGTGCATAGATGGACTTGGTATGATTATGACCAGGGATTATTCGGTGTAATCATGACCATATTGTTACAAATGATGTGGTAAAAGTCCTCATTGGCCCGTAGTGCATTGATGGACAGTTGTTGGCATGATCATGACCATTATTGAATACACAAATATTCTTGGCCCGTAGTTCATGGATAATTGTGGTCGTGATACTAAGAAATATCTTTGGCCGTAATGCAGGGGTGATTCGATGATGTGGATTATTTATTAAGCTGAGTCACAGCGATAAAAGTGATGAAAACCTTTTAAATCATAAAAGATAGTAGATTTTATTCTCTACTTGACTCTTTTAATGGATTGCTTGTTCCGCTGCAGTTAAACTTGATGTTTGTTATATTGTATCAGTTTAACACTGTTTAAGGCTAATGATAATTTATTCTACATTATCTTAGTCATAATATTTCCTACTGGGCTAGTTGATCTCACCCTTTTACTTTTATTGTTCTCTTCACGAAATGAGAACGTAGCAGGGACTAGTCGGGGAATGGAGTGGCGGACCAGATGATAGCATTAGTAGTCCTCACTATTCAGTGAAGTAGTGGGAAATAAATGTAATAATATTGAATTTGAGTTTGAATATTGTCTAGACGACAATATTTGTATTAAAACTCACAGCTTATGTTTTGTCGTACTTTACACAACAGTTGTATAATTAAGTTGTATTTGTATTACATACCATGTATTTGACGACTTCGAGAATAGGTGATGTATACCGATTTTGGGGCGTCAGCGGTTGGTATCAAAGCTTAGGATATGATCCTGGCTAAGATGTGACTAGAACTAGGAGGGAGAGCAGGGAATACCTTATTAGTATAACCTACCTAAGTTTATTTGATATTTAATTGGTCGGTCAGAGTATAGGGATAATATGTGATGTTAATTAACCCTTGTTTTGTGGAAGTATTTGAAAATAACATCCGAGAATGTTGAGAATAGCAATGGAGCACAGGAGACCGTTGAGTCTCCATAGATCAATAATCAGGACAATGTGCAACAGGATGGCGATAATCCTCTTATAAACACCAACACTGATCAATTGATGAACGACGGTACGTTTATGAGCTTTTTAGAATTTATGCAACATCAGGCAAAGGCCACTCCTATTCATAATACAGGAGGAAACCATGGCAACCCACGGTTGGTCATCGCTAAGCAATTCAAAGAGCTAGGACCACCGGAGTTTTTGGGAAAGCCAGAACCACTTAAGGCAGAGACGTGGTTAAAGCAGATCACCAAGATATTTGATATCTGGGGATGCTCCGAGGAGCAAAAGGTTCCCTTTGCCACCTTTATGTTGCGTGAAGAGGCGAGATCACCGGGTGGGAATCAGAAAAGCGTACTTGACTTAACGCACTCAAGATGTCTTGTGAGAAGTTCCAAGAGCTGTTCAATGACAAGTACTTTCCCGAAAGTATTCATCACATGAAGGAGGTGGAGTTTATCAAGTTGGAATAAAACAATATGACTGTATCGCAATACGAGGCTAAATTTGCGGAGTTATTCCGGTTTGCATCCCATTTGGTTGATAATGAGGAGCGAAAGACCCAAATGTTTTTAAGAGGTTTGAAGCCGGAGATACGCCAATATCTTATTTCTCATAAATTGTATTTGTATTCAGATGTTGTAAATAGGGCTCAGTTAGTGGAGCGCGATAACGAGTTAACGTAACCAAAAGAGAGCGAAACCATGAAATGATAATCTGGGTGATAACATATCATCAAAGCGGTGACAATAAGCATGGAGGAATCAACATGCGGAAATGGTAACCACTTTGGTGGTAATCATGGTCAAAACAATAAGAATGGACATTTCAAGAAGAGAGATTCAACAATGATGGAAAGACGTCAAAGACCAAAGACCCGTTGTTAAGGAAGAAGAACGACCACCTATCATATGCTTCAAATACGGAGGGGGGACACATCACCAAAAACTACGCGATCTCAGTCAAAGCATGTTATAATTGTGGAAGAGAAGGTCACTTAGCCCGATTTTATCGTTCACGGAAGACAAGTTCAGCTAGGATGGAGGCACCAAAGGCCATCCCAGAAAAGTCAAAACCGGTAGTTTAAGAGAGAACGTTTTTTTTCGTGACAAGGAACCTGAATAAAATTATCACGGGTATGTTAGTTATAAACTCTTGTGAAGTCTATACCGTGTGTTGAGATCTGGGATTCTACTCACTCTTTTATTTCACCTAGTTATGTTCAATGTTTGAAGTTAACTCCGGAGAAGTTAGACTTTGATATATCTGTTTAAACGCAATTGGGAGAAACCTTCGTTACCTCCACTATTTATAAATCTTGTTCAAATCAACACTTTCATGTTACCTTTCAATCGTATCTCTTTGAAAATACTTGCCTTTGATGTGATTTTAGGAATCGATTGGTTAACTACTCATCATACTTTTCGTAAGGTTGTTAGCTTTCATATTCCTAACCAACCTGTTATGCGAATTCAAGCAACCAAATCACTAAAGTCAATTATGGTCATATCAAGCCATAAGTAAAGAGCCCCGGTCCTTTCGTTGTTGACTTTTTTGTGTGGAATGCACATAAGCCAGACTTTCTGTAGGCGACGTCGTGAATGACGATGTCAAGTTGATAGGTATCAATGTGACGTACTATCCAAGTCTTGGATGAGAGTCACAGTTTTGAATGATATTTCTATTGTTAATAAATTTTTTGACGTATTCTTGAAGACTTCTTAGCTTACCCTAGAGCGTGAAATCAAATTTTGTATTAACCCCAGTACAAAACCCATTTCTTAAACCCTCAAATGTTTTCTTCACCTAAAATGAACGTAACATGTGCCAAAGACGTTGGCTCGAGCTGTTGAAGATTACGATCATATCATTCAATACCATCGTGGAAAAGCGAACGTGGTAGCTGACGCGTTGAGTAGAAGATCGTATACGTTTACAAGTGCGAATATACGAACCCCCGTGAAGATAACGAATATACGAGTAGAATCGACTTTAATCGATAAAGTTAAAGCCACTCAAGCTACACACCTGGAGCTGATGAATGTGAAGAATTAAGAAGGTTCAAGAGGGCGTTATTCTAGAAGCAAGAATCGACGAAGAGAAGAAATTTCAACCCTTGATTTAATTGGCCCATTTGAAATCCTCAATAAAGTAGGAACTGTGGCTTATAGACTCGTTTTACCGACAAGTATGTCGCGTGTTCATAACGTTTTTAACGTATCGACGTTACGTAAATATGGGGATGACCCGAACCACATTATTAATTTAGAACCGGACGAGATAGCGGATGATTTAACGTATGAGGAGATACATGTTAAAATCTTGGATAAGAAGGATTATATTCGACACTCAAAGGTTATACCTCAAGGGTTAGAATTTGAAGTGAGGTTAAGGTATCCTCACATGTTCGGCATACCAGGTATGTACGTAAATTTCGAGGGAAAAATTTCATAAGGAGGGGAGATTGTGAGACCCCAGATTTTATGAATAAAGATTTAATTTTCTCGAAATAATTTTTTTAAATATTATGGTGTGGATTTGATATAATGTTATAGTTGTGGGTAATATTTATAAATTTTTCACAGTACGCAAGTTGTTATATAACATTCGATTGGTAGGGGAATATTCGTTTTAACAGGGAATATTTGTACAACGACACAATCATTGGTGGACCCCCCACAACGAAATTATTGTCGGATTGAGAAAACGACAAAATACTTTATGAAAATAACGGCGGAAGTTTTACCGTTAATCTGTTGAACTACCCGTAGTAAAAGTACAATGTCTGGCGTGGTTGCATAGTAGCACACGGTATTGATTATTGATGCTTACGTGAGAAGTCACTCAGTTATACTCAATTATTGCTACAGTAATTGCTGCATCATATCTCTCATATTATTGATTCGATTATTGTCATAGTATCATCTGCATAATGTTATTTTATTAAATCAATAATTGAGATGACAAAGTTATTCATATTATTAAATTGCAATATTTACAATGTCTAAAAGTTCTATCAAGGAGAGGTTTGGTCACCTAATTACGCGCCAATAGGGAGAAATCCTTATTGGAAAGCCCTCTCTTTCCTAGAACGACCTGGTTGATAAATATTGTGAGTTATAATATTAATGATGAATGTTATTAAAATTGAAGTTGTGTTCGGAGTTGAATTTGGAGACGCGGACGTGATATTTGAGTCCGGAACGATGAAATTAGTAATAATAGTCTATAAACACAAAAATTTTCGGAATTCACTATTTGGTCAAAAAGTCAACAGTTGACTTTTTCGGGAAAAGTCAAACTTTGAAATTTCAAAATTTATATTTTTGATAAAAATGGTTTCATTGTGTTGGAATTATTTGTGTTAGTGAAAATCGATAATTATTTTAATAATAATTGATGTCTGGATGTTATATTGACCAATCGGGTATTTAACCGGATAAATGAGCAATTGATTGCTATTATTTCATATGATTATAACTATTTGTTCACATGTGTATACTATTGTTTCACATTCTTGTTACTATTAAGGGAGTTGGTGCAAGATTGATAATACTTGCATGACTAAGTTAAAAATGGAGGTATAGATGGAGGTACTATCTTTGTAATTACAGATTTTCAAATGTCTAGAACTATTGATTCACATAATTTACTATTGAATCACATTATTTACTATTAGGGGAGGTGGTGCAAGTTTGATAATACTTCCATGACTAAATTAAAAATAAAGGAAAAGTTGGAGGTATTGTCTTGTAATTTTTGAGCCCCAAAACGTGCGATTATCGAAACTATATTTTTCTATAAATAGAAGCTCATTCTTCCTTCATTTCTCACCAATTCACAAAAGATTTAGAGCGATTATTATAGAGAAAATTATAGAAAGAAGAAGAGAAGTCTGTTACCTCACTATTCCAAATCCGAGCTTTCTAAAGGTAGGGGAGTATTATTTCTTTCTTATCCATGAAGAGAACTTCATTATTCCATTCTTTATTATTCTCATTGGAATAACTTTGTATACATGCCAGCTACCCTATACTTGGTGAAATTCTTACATTGTTCCATTCTTTATCATTCTCATTGGAACATCCTGCTCATGCGTTCTACTATTTGGACACAGTTCCGTCTTTATTATTCTGTTGGAATATCCTGTTTGTGCGTTTTACGCCGGACCTGATTCCATCTTTATTATTCTATTGGAATATCCTGTCACATGCATTCTACGCCGACCGATTCCGCTTTATTATTACTCGTTAGAAAATCTCGTACACATGCGTTTTTACGGGACTGATTCCGCCTTTATTATTACTCCGTTGAATATCCTCATGCATGCGTTTCTGTGGGATCTGATTCCGTTATTTATTATTCTATTGGAATAACTCCGCCTGCATGGTCTATCGCATGCCTGGTGATTTCTTTTGTTATTCCATTCCTTATTATACTCAGTTGGTTAAAGTTTTGACTTCTATACTCCATGAAATTAGTGGAATATCCTTGATATTTGCGCTTCATCCAGTATCTTTTCATGGAAATATTCTTCTAAGCATTTATGAATTTTACTCTACAAAGTAGTATCATGTTGACAATTTGGACGTTATTAGTTCCTGGATAAAATAATTCTTGAACTTGTTTTATTTAATTCTTATATCATTGTCATCATCCTCATGTTTATATTTTGTTGAAAGTCATCTGTGGCCTATAGTGCATAGATGGACTTGGTATGATTATGACCAGGGATTATTCGGTGTAATCATGACCGTAATGTTACAAATGATGTGGTAAAAGTCCTCATTGGCCCGTAGTGCATTGATGGACAGTTGTTGGCATGATCATGACCATTATTGAATACACAAATATTCTTGGCCCGTAGTGCATGGATAATTGTGGTCGTGATACTAAGAAATATCCTTGGCCGTAGTGCAGGGGTGATTCGATGATGTGGATTATTTATTAAGCTGAGTCCCAGCGATAAAAGTGATGAAAACTTTTTAAATCATAAAAGATAGTAGATTTTATTCTCTACTTGACTCTTTTAATGGATTGCTTGTTCTGCTGCAGTTAAACTTGATGTTTGTTATATTGTATCAGTTTAACACTGTTTAAGGCTAATGATAATTTATTCTACATTATCTTAGTCATAATATTTCCTACTGGGCTAGTTGAGCTCACCCTTTTACTTTTATTGTTCTCTTGTGAAATGAGAACGTGGCGAGGGGACTAGCTCTGGGAACGGGTGACGGACGGATGATAGCATTAATAGTCCTCACTATTCAGTGAAGTAGTGGGAAATAAATGTAATAATATTGAATTTGAGTTTGAATATTGTCCAGACGACAATATTTGTATTAAAACTCACAGCTTATGTTTTGTCGTACTTTACACAACAGTTGTATAATTAAGTTGTATTTGTATTCTGTACCATGTATTTAACGACTCAGAATAGGTGATGTATACCGATTTTGGGGGCGTCACAGTTGGTATCAAAGCTTAGGGATATGATCCCTGGCTAAGATGTGAGACTAGAACTAGGAGGGGAGAGACGGGGAATACCTTCGCTAGTATAACCTACCTAAGTTTATTTGATATTTAATTGGTCGGTCAGAGTATAGGGATAATATGTGATGTTAATTAACCCTTGTTTTGTGGAAGTATTTGAAAATGACATCCGAGAATGTTGAGAATAGCAATGGAGTACAGGAGACCGTTGAGTCTCCACAGATCAATAATCAGGACAATGTGCAACAGGATGGCGATAATCCTCTTGTAAACACCAACACTGATCAATTGACGAACGTCGGTACGTTTAGGAGCATTTTAGAATTCATGCAACATCAGGCGAAGGCCACTCATGTTCATAATACAGGAGGAAACCATGGCAACCCACGGTTGGTCATCGCTAAGCAATTCAAAGAGCTGGGACCACCAGAGTTTTTGGGAAAGCCAGAACCACTTAAGGCAGAGACGTAGTTAAAGCAGATCACCAAGATATTTGATGTTTGGGGATGCTCAGAGGAGCAAAAGGTTCCCTTTGCCACCTTTATGTTATGTGAAGAGGCGAGATCACCGGTGGGAATCAGTAAAAGCATCTACCCGACGACGTTCAAGATGTCTTGGGAGAAGTTCCAAGAGTCGTTCAACGACAAGTACTTTCCTCGAAAGTATTCATCACATGAAGGAGGTGGAGTTTATCAAGTTGGAACAAAACAATATGGCCGTGTCGCGATCTGAGGCTAAATTTGCGGAGTTATTAGGTTTGCATCCCATTTGGTTGATAATGAGGAGCGAAAGACCCGAATGTTTTTAAGAGGTTTGAAGCTGGAGATACGCCAATATCTTATTTCTCATAAATCATGTTTGTATTCAGATGTTGTAAATAGGGCTCAGTTAGTGGAGCGCGATAACGAGTTAACGTAACCAAAAGAGAGCAGCCCGCAAAATGATAATACCGGTGATAACAGTCATCAAAGCGGTGACAATAAGCATGGAGGAATCAACATGCGAAATGGTAACCACTTGGGGTAATCATGGTCAAAACAATAAGAATGGACATTTCAAGAAGAGGAGATTCAACAATGATGGAAAGACGTCAGCACCAGCACCAATTGTTAAGGAAGAAGAACGACCACCTATCATATGCTTCAAATGTAGAGGGGAGGGACACATCAGTCCAAACTACGCGATGTCGTCCAAAGCATGTTATAATTGTGGAAGAGAAGGTCAGTTAGCCTGATTTTGTCATTCACCGAAGACAAGTTCAGCTAGGATGGAGGCACCAAAGGCCGTCCCAGAAAAGTCAAAACCGGTAGTTTAAGAGAGAACGTTTTTTTTCGTGACAAAGAACCTGAATAAAATTATCACGGGTATGTTAGTTATAAACTCTTGTGAAGTCTATACCGTGTTTAATGAGGAGCGAAAGACCCGAATGTTTTTAAGAGGTTTGAAGCCGGAGATACGCCAATATCTTATTTCTCATAAATTGTGTTTGTATTCAGATGTTGTAAATAGGGCTCAGTTAGTGGAGCGTGATAACGAGTCAACGTAACCAAAAGAGAGCAGCCCATAAAATGATAATACCGGTGATAACAGTCATCAAAGCGGTGACAATAAGCATGGAGGGAATCAACATGCCAGAAACAATAAGCATGGAGGGAATCCAATCAGCATGCATGGAGGGAATCACCATGCATGCGGTAATCCACGTAGACATGTTACTCTCGCAGATTAATAAAGAATAAAATGACAACCCTTATGAGTATGAAGAAAATAACATCCTTTACGAACATGAAAGAAATAATACCCCTTACCTTAGTAGGAGATTGGATACTGAAATAGTGTAGTAATAGAATACTCTTCTTCTTTCTCTCTGATTCTCTCTCTATAGAATTCTCTTATGAGTCGTACTGAATTGGTGAGAATGAAAGAAGAAATAAGTTTCTATTTATAGAAGATTTCTAGCTTAGCCCTTACAATGTGAAGAGGCAAGTGGCTTGACGACTGGTGATGCGAAAAGAAAAGTGGTTTGACGCCTGTAATGTGAAACAACAAGTGGTTCGACGCCTGTAATATGAAACGATAAGTGGTTTGACGTCTGGTAAAGGCAATTACTATTGGCGAAAGTGACTCTTAGATGATGACATATGGGCCCCCATAGAATAAACCAAACTTACCACAAACGTCTCATAACAAACTCTTTATTTATATCAAAGATTAAATAAATATTACGACAAATTATTTTATCTTCAATCAACACATTTTTAATATTCCAACAATTATTCATCATTAATATTATAACTCACAATATTTAACGACCAGATCATTCCCAAGAAAGAGGGGGCTTTCCGATAAGGACTTCTCCTTATTGGCGCGCAATTAGGTGACCAAACCCCTTTCCTCGAAAGAAATTTCTAGACATCGTCAATAATGCAAATAATAATATGAATAACTTTATCGTCTCAACTATTGATTTAATAATATAAAATATTGTGCAGATGATACTGTGACCATAATTGAATTAATAACGTGAGATACTATGCAACAATTACTGTAGTAATAATTGAGTATAATAGAGTGGCTTCTTACGTAAGCATCAATAATCAATATCGTGTGCTACTATGCAACCACGCGTATTGCTGTACTTTTATCACCGGGTATTTCAACAGCTAACGGTAAAACTTTCGCCGTTATTTTTATAAAAAGATATTTCTGTCGTTTTCTAACTCCGATAATAATTATGTTGTGGGGTCCACCAATGATTGTGTCATTGTACGAATATTTCCCGACAAAAAGAATATTACCCGACCAAATGAATATTTTATAACAACTTACTTACTTTGCAAAATTTATAAATATTACCCACAACTATATTATATCAAATCCACACCATAATATTCAAATGATATTTAGAGAAAATTATTCTTTATTCATAAAAGTTGGGGTCTTACACATAGTGCTGTTATATTAAATGTGATAAACTCATAATTTTAAGCAATACTTTTAGAATCATGTTAGTGATCAAGCTAATGAGATCTAAATTCTTAGATAGCTTAAAACTAAAATAGTTCCCAATCGTTGGATTACTAAAAAGGGGATTAATAAATCTGGGTAGATTGGTACATACGTTGATTGCTCTTTGGAAGAGAATGATCGATCTAATAATCATTTATGTGGAGACACTAAAACAAGTATATATGTGTTTATTGGAGAATAAGTACACTGAACTTGGCTTGTTAAGAAATGCCTAATAGAGTTTTACTCGCCTATCAATAGAAATTCCTTTAGTAATAGTAGTACAAATAATCCTTAGACTTGAGATCGTCATAGTATCTTGTGTATGATGGGTTATACTTTGACATGTCCCTTAAGGCCCTAAGGGTATATCAAATGGTATGCTTGAGTATAATTAATTATACATAGAGAAAATGAATTATCAATAAAAAATCTACTACTTCTAGTAAAAGAAGTGAATGTCCTATATGATTCGATCCTTGGTAAAGGCAGAATAAAATTAGAAAGTAGTTTCTAATTTGCATTATCAGAGTTTATGGATTTAGGATCGAAATACATATAATTAAATAAAATAAGACTTGATAGTAATTTCATGTCTTATATTTAATTAGGACATTGTATAGTGGAAGTAATGAATTGTACGACAACTATTTACTCAAATATTTTTTTTTATTAATGTTGAAATCTATATTATTTGAAAAGTCGTTGAGCGTTAAGGGGGCTTACACTTATTGCAGAATAAATGTTATTTATTTAAATGAATTAATTAGTTTAATTTATTTATTTAAATAAGATTAGAATTGTTCTAATTGATTTATTCACAACCGGTTTAATATGGCGAACCTAAAAGGTCACAATAATATTTATTTAAGAAGCAAATGACATAATCATAATAATAAGTTAAGTGTATTTAATTTAATCTATGGTGATAGAATAAATTAAATAACTTAATATTTATTATTTAATATTTTAGAAATATTAAATATAAATTAATAAGAGGAATCTTATTATTATTACTATTAGTTTAATTCCTAAAGGAGTTTGAAAATTAATTAATAAAAGTACTTTAATATATTCCTAATAAGATTAGGAGGCTAATTAATTATAAGAGTATAATTAATTATTCCTAATAAGATTAGGAAGCCTAATTAATTAAAAGTGTTTAATTAATTAAATGAAACCCTTATCCTAAATTGGTTAGGAGGATTACCTACATCTATAAATAAGAAAGTCTTATTATAGATTAGGATTACGCAATATTGTTACACAAGTTACACACTTAATTTCCAAGAGTTGAGAGTACAAAATTAGGGTTTTGTCAAACACCCATCTTCTTGAATATTTTCTCTTCTTTGGTGGATCACCTCTAGACGCCAAACGCTTGGGTGGCTAACATTAATCAAAGGAATAAATCAAAACCGGTAAATTCAGTTAAACGTGAACAGGAATTGGAGTTGATCGTACCTGAGGAAGATAGTTTCTATAAGGGTATGAATTTGATCTCATTCTCTTTTCTATTGGACTGATAATAAAGCATTAAACATGATCATGGTGATGGTTTGTGTAAAAATTTAAACTCCCTTTTTATCTCATTTTCGCTATGTTTACGTGATTTGATTACGTAATCGCGCTACATACAAACCTAGCAGTGGTATCAGAGCCTAACTTTATGCTTATTGTCTATTTTGATGATACCATGTATGAATTGATATGAGATTGGGTCGAATTTTCTAGGCAAAAATTGAGTTTTACATTCACAGTGTCGAGGCGCCGCACCGCCACCGCCTCCATTCATTACTCGGAGCGCCGGCGCACTCCCAACCTGCATTTAGTTTTTTACGGATGTGCGGTCTTGGTCGCGCCAGTGTCTAGTTCATTCTCGCATGCCGCCACGCCTCATCCCAAAATCGGTTCTGGCCTTGCAGTGCGGTCACACGCCCGATTCGATTCTCGGCGGCCATTACCACTCACGTAATGCGAAAAAACTTTTTTCCAATTGAAATAAATGGTTTATTTAATTGATAAAAGTTTAAAATAAAAAGTTTATTTTATCTGAAATATGATTTCAAATTGCTAAAAATTAAAGGAGTTTAATTTAGATTTGGTTTTTGATTAAAATAAAAGAAGTTTATTTTGTTTCAAAACTAAATGTTATCAAAACTTTTGCCCATTAAATAATATTGATGCATATATAGAATGAATTTATTATTCATGAGATGAATGTTATTTATTGGTTGATTATGTTGATATATATGATAATAAATGAGGTTGATTATGGACTATTGACCAATGTGATTTGATATTATTTATTTGGATGTATGAATGTATAAATTTTATTAAATTGCGTACCTCGTCTTCTCTAGTTTTTCTTGATATAATTTTTATCTCTCTCCTATGTACTTTCCCTTAACTGCTGATTAAGATTTCTATTTATTATAAATAGTTTATGTAATAGGATTAGTCAAGAAAACCCGTTTGTAATGGAGCCCGAGATTTAAATGTAATAGTTATATTTAAATTTTAGTCTTGCACCCCTAGGTTTGACCTTTTGGTTCACTTAGTGGCTCTAGTGAACCAAATTAGAATAAATTCCAAAATAAATCCGGGTAGAATATAGTATTCTCTATGTGCATGCTTATATATATATATATATATATATATATTATGCAACATACTTCGCATGAAATTAATGACCCATATTTTATATATATGTGTGTGTGCATTTGCGCTAAATAAGACGAGACAAATAATAAAATCCCTCAAAGAAATTATATTAAGTTGTAACATTCAAAAATATTTGGAATATCGAACGTCGCTTTCTAGCATGATGAAAATAATAGAGTATTGAATATTTAATATGAGTTTGTTGTGCATACACAAGGCAAGTATTAAATATTTAAGATGTTTTTTTTACATATGATGTTTATAAGGAATTGAACATTACCGCTTTGTTGTGCATACACAAGGGTTGTAGTTTTCTTTTCACTTATATGGAAATATTGAGTCTAACTTAACTTAGATCATTTTAGTTCGGATGTGCACACATTTGATCAATTATGATCTAAAAGCCAAAATACAAGAAGTTACATGATAATATAATTGACAAGAATTGTCTATCTATTTATTTATATATAATTTATTGTGCACACACAAGTCTATATATATTTGAAATGAGATCCTTATTCTCACTAACAAATCTTTTATTAGATTTGTCGAACTATATATAATGAGGGTAATCTAGTTTGAAGAAAATAGTGGGAGATACCAATTTAAAATAAGACCTAATTTATTTTGGTAATTAATTAAATGAATGTATGCTAAAATGTTATTTTATTTTACATGCAGAATTTGAAAAATGTCTCACTATCACTGCATAGCATATTTGATGTTAACAAACTGATCGGACCGAGTTATACGGACTCGTTAGGGTGATTCTGAGAATTATTCTCACTGTTAAAAAGCTTTTTTATGTCCTAAATTTGTCAGTCCCTGCAACTGTTGCAGAAACAGCCTTTGAGGAAGAGATTGTTACTTTTAGAAAGTGGCAAGATGATACAACTGTAGCTCAATGCATCATGCTCGCATCCATGAGTACCGAGTTTCAACGTCAGCATAAAACTATGAATGCTCCTACTATATTGTTGCACTTCAAAGAGTTGTATGGTGAGCAAAGTAGAATTGCTAGATATGAGATATCTAAGGAGCTTTTTCGATCTCGGATGACCGATGGCACTACTGTTTAGACTCATCTCCTTAAGATAATCAATTTGATTGAACGTCTTGGACAGTTAGGGTTCGTAATAGATGAGAAGTTATGTCAAGATTTGATATTGCAGTCACTCCCAAACACATTCTCACAATTTGTTGTGAATTTTCACATGAATAAGTTGGACGTCAACCTGCCTAAGTTATTTAACATGTTGAAAACTGCTAAAGGTCACTTCTCATCCAAGAGGGATTAAGTCTTATTGGTGGATGATTCTTCCAATAAAAAGAAGAGGCCTAAGGTATATTTTGAAAAGAAGAAAAATAAGAAGGCTAAGGGCAAGGCGAAGGTAAAAAGAAAATAAGAAACCTGATCCAGATAGTAAATGAATATGCTTCTATTCCAACAAGTCAGGTCACTCGAAGAGGAATTGTGATAAGATCCTTGTGGAACAAAACAGAAGAAGCTTAGAGAACCTATAGGTTTGTTCATGATTGAAATTAATTTTTCTGAAAGTCAAAATTCTACTTGGGTATTGGATACCGGCTGTAGTTACCACATATGTAATCCTATATAGGGATTAGTCAGAAGTAGAAAGTCGAACAAGGATGAAGTCGTCCTACAAGTGGAAAATGGAGCAAAGGTTGATGTATTAGTTATATGGACTTATTGTTTAGCAATGCCTTCGAGCAAGTCCATTAATTTAAATAATTGTTATTATGTTCCAACACTTATAAGATACATTATTTCAATGTCTGTATTAGATGTGAAATATTTTGATATTATAATAAAGAATAATAGTTGTTCCATTTATAATGAAATATTTTATATGGTAAAGGTAATTTATTGAATGGACTTTACGTAATTGACTTGCAGACGCTTGATACGAGCCTAGTCAAGATCGTGTCAGAAATCCACGTACACAACAAGACTATTTAATTAGTACGTTGTGAAAATATAACATGAGTTTAACGACAAAATAAAGTAAGTGAGAAAATGAATCCCTACTTTCTCAGTGTGTGTTGTACTTTTAAAGGATAAGGTATTTCTTGATCCTTTTATAAATTACTCTTTGTGATCTTTGACTATGTTATAAAGAGATGAGTTAATGTTGCTACTTTAGTTTCATTTCTTAAATTCTGGACTATGAGATTATAAGGGGTGATTCTGGGAAAACAATTGATTCAAATTGAAGTAACATTAGGGCAAATGGAAGATAACTTAATTTCACCATGCTCTGTACTTATTGTCGACAACTATTATGTTTTTGAAAACGATATAGTAACAAGTGAGATGCAAAACAGAAATAGGCCTAAAGGGGTTAAGTACGACATCCTGAGGGATAAAAAATACTTAACATGGTGAAAATTGAATTTAGTATGGAGTACTCTGAGTTTGAGAGTTTGTAGCCTCGATGCAAACCTTAACCAATTTAACTTGACGGCTCCCACATTGCATATTTTGTTAAAAAAAGGTTGATGTCTTTATTTTGGCCATAACGGATTTGATTTAGAACTCCCGCATTACAGGTAAACGTAGTGGATGCACATTTCGGTAACTAAATAAATTTTTCGATTTACACATTTGGAAATCATTGGCTTATATGATAACAACGTCGTTTTTGCCATGGGCGAGTGAGATATATTAGTTAATGGACCTAAACAATGAAACGGACGACCTGATGGATATTCACATGGTTTATTGTCTAGATACAATAAATATGTGTATAAACCTCTCCATTTATACACCATACGCCAAAGGAAACAACTAATGTGTATGAACAAGGTTTAGAATTGAATTGTGGTACATAATTTTTTAACTTTTTATTGTTGTTGGTGTGACTGATATTGTTGCATATCATTTTAATCTCTTTTGAACAGAGAAGATATATAAGATGCCTGTAAGATTGTTTGCCCCCTCCATAACATCTTTTCGCGCACTCGAAAATTAAGATGAATTAGACGAAGAAGAGAGAACACAAAAAAATGTGACCACTAAGTTAAATTACTTTTGCATTTTTCTATTCAATCAAAAACTTTGATTTCATACTAAAATGGGACAGTACTTTTGCATTTACTCTAGACGAACAAGTATTTACAGCTAAAGACTCTAGTTCAAGATAGCACATTAATCACAAACGTTTGTCAATACAAGTAATTATTGGTGACTTTCTGATATATTTCATATACAACTTCTTCAAATGAATCAAATTATTACAACAACAAAAAATTATTTTCATTTCTAATCAATATAATGAAAACATTGCATGCAAGGGTTCAAAGCCTCTTATCTCGACAAAGAAGAAAAACCCCAAGTACATATTATCCATGCATCTTTATCTAGGACTGGCAACAACAGAGCGAATATGGTATGAGGACCCCTCCCTATACCCGTTCTGTCGATATGGAACTTTCCCCCGAACCCGACTCGCCTCCGAAAACAACACTCGTATCCGCCTCGCCTCCCTCCGTTTACCCGATTACTCTTCTTTTTTTTCGAACTAAACTTTTCTAATTTTTTTATATTACTTTGTACAACTATTTTTAATTCAAAATGAAACATGTAACATTTCTATTACTAGCAACATATTATATTACTAATATTATGAATCTATAATGAAATAATTTAAATAAGTACATAATTATATATATCCAAAATGCTAATTTTTAAAAGTTATATATATACAGGTAATCGGGTCGGGGTTGAGAGTGAGATGGTATATCTCATACCCAACCCTAACCCTATAGGGTTTTAAAAATCAAATCCCATTAAGCACAGAATCGAGATGGCCTGTCGGGTTCAGGGAAAATTGTCAGTATCTTTATCTATACATACTTTTAGTGATTATAATTAATTTCATTAAGGCTCTCCTTCGGTAACTTGGAAAACTCAACGAAAATGGAAGGGAAAGAAAAGGAAATGAAATCTAAAATTTTATTGGAGAATACTTATTCATTTTTGACATTATATTTTAACATTTTTTCTAATATTATGTTTTTTTTAGAAGTATAGATGGTTAAATCTATATTCGTTGACATAGATTATTATTTTTATATATTTATTTTAAGAAAATAATTCTAGTTTTGGATGAAATTAAGTAGTTTTAACATTGATAAAAGCTTACCAAGGGCCTGCTGCCTGTTCAGGAATGACTTATTTTAAATGACTTATAAGTTAAAATATAAGTTGACTTATAAGTTATGTTAAGTTGTGACTTACAAGTAAAAGTGTTTGACATCAATTTAACTTATAAGTCAAAAATTAAGTTAAAATAAGTTATGAAGGTGTTCAGCTCATAACTACTTATAAGTTAAAATAAATGTAAAGATTACTAAAAAGGACATTAACAAATGACTTATAAGTTGGTCACAAGTCATTCCCGAACATGCTCTAAATGTATGACATAGTTCCTTCTCAATTTTCGATCGAAACTTGAGCTAGTAACCGAGGAATAGGTGGATAAATTTTTCTCCAAAGTTAATGATAAAGAATGGGAGTATTTAAGACTAATTCTTCCGTAAGAAGATGGTCAAAATAAGATGTACTGAAAACTTGGCTTGGCAAGGTTTATGTAATTTATATCTGGAAATTTTAATTTGTGTGGCCATGCATATAATATGTTATGCACAGTTGATGTTCAACTAGACATACCCGACCTGAATAATTGTTCTTCATAAATTTTGCTATGAATTATTCTTCGTGATTAACTTTGCCAAGGGGCATCCAAAGGCAGCAAGAACTGAACTATACATACAATAACAGGGGTAACAAGAACCATTGATACCCTTCTTCTGTCGACATTATTATTGTTGGTATTAAAATCACTTGATAATACTCCCTCCGTCCCATGATAAAAGTCTTTATTACTATTTTGGGTAGTCCCTTGTTAAATGTCCATTTTTCTTTAATAACCAAACTTTTACACATATTTTTTTATTATACTCGTAGCATTAAATATCTCATACTTTTCTTATTCTAATTATCTCTCCATATTTAATGACATTATTATGGACAATTTTGTCATTTTATTCATTTTCTTAATATGCGTGAAAAATCCACTAGGGCTTTTATCCTGGGACGGAGTAGTAAACACAGTTTGTGTAAATGTGAGTACAAGTAATACAAAAGCAGCAAAAACCGAAATAACCGCCCACGGGCTATTCAAATAATTTCGCCTGAACTTTTTCATCCATCCATTTGCTTGTTTATTACAATGGCCATTCACCTTCTCAAATATTGCAGCAAAATAGAAGTGCTTATTAGGCCCCATGACGGCCCGTAATGTTGTTAAAAATGAAACTGTTGAAAAATATGTCAGTGCTATGATTAGTAGAAGCAAAAACAATAGCATGTTATGCAGAATCCATAAACCTTAACACATAAACTGGTCGAGATGATGATACTAGACGGTTTCTTCATCAGTGAATTGTTTCAAAAGTTTGAGATGATATATTTGAGATGAAAATGACCCCCATTTTCATAATGAACTGTTAGTAGTTTACCACGCGATTTGATGCTATTTGAGAACCAGCTTCCGTTCTTTGTTATGTGCGAGTTGTTTGACATGATTGAGGTTCCAAACCAACAGAAAAGGTTCATTTAAGAAAAATATTTTGATAGGGATCAACTACATAAAATCAAGCATCTACTTGGGTTAGTACACGATAATTGGCTTACTAACCGTGTTGTCACAGGAAAAAATGATGAATGGCGGTTCATTCATTGTGCAAAAGAGCTTATAGAAGCTGGAATCATGTTTGAAAAGATTGAGAAAGGTATCTTGTTTGACATAGATTTTAGTCATGGGGTAATGCAAGACATAGTCTTTCTTCAAAAATCTCATTGCATATGAATAGTATGGCGATGATAATAGCTTCAATTTTGTTACTGATTATGTGAAATTTATGGATTATCTCATTGATTCGCCCGAAGACATTGAATCAATGAGATAATCCGTAAATTTCACATAATCTGTAACAAAATTAAAGCTATTATCATCGTCATACTGTTCATATGCAATGAGATTTTTGAAGAAAGATTATGAACTATCTACAATTGTAAGGGGTAATTTGCATTACTCCATGACTAAAATCTATGTCAAACAACATACATTTCTCAATCTTCTCAAACTTGATTCCAGCTTCTATAAGCTCTGTTGCACAATGAATGAAATGCCATTCTTCGTTCTTTACTGTGAAAACACGGTTAGGAAGCCAAGCCAATTATCGTGTACTAACCCAAGTAGATTATTGATTTTATATCGCTAATTCCCATAAGAATATTTTTCTTGGTAAAAGATTATATGGAAAAAACGTAAGGCAAGATAAATGAACCTTTTCTGTTGATTTGGAACCTCAATCATGTCAAACAACTCTCACAGAACAAAGAACGGAAGCTGGTTCTTAAATAGCATCAAATCGCGTCGTAAACTGCTAACAATCCAGTCCATTCTGAAAAATGGGTCATTTTTCTCTCAAATATATCATCTCAAACTTTTGAAACAATTCAATAATGGCAAATCGTCTAATATCATCATCTCGACTAGTTCATCTGTGTAAAGGTTTATGAATTCTGCATAACATTCGTGCTTTTGCTTCTCATAGCATTGACATTTTTCAACAGTTCCATTTTTTTGTTGAAGACGAAATTTCAAATATCTCAACTTATGCTCCTCCATTATTTTAACATGGTCTTTACCATGGTGGTAAGGCCCAACTGCAATGATATCTAAGACCTCTCATTTATCTCACGCAGTTGACTTTGTACCTTAAAGATGGAAGATTCTAATGGTGAGGAGAAAAGGTGAGCAAGCTTTTCACCAATATTAACAGTATCAGAATCTGCATCGTTCTTCTACATATTGTTATAAAAGCACTAGGATGCCCTAATGCAAAAAGATTAAATTAGACCACTTCTTAAGAGTTGAGACCAAATAAATTAGATACAGAATTCAATGACCGAATATTCAAAAAGTGTGAACAGAGTGTATGCACTAATGTACAAATAGAACAGAGAACTGATACCTAAAGAAGAATAATGCTATGGACACAAACTATATATAAAAAATTATGCACAAACAATATTAAAAGAGAGAGAGAAAATAGGAGGCGTGACCTACTATCGGATGTTTTACACAGTATTATTCCTTAAAAAATATGCATTAATAGTATTATCTCCGTCCCAAAATTAAAGGTACATTTTGACTTTTCGAATTTTTAAAATTCAAAATTGATATAATTTTATCCAAGTTTTACAAGTAACAAATATTATAATTAGTAGTGCTCTTTAGCTAGTATACAGTGGCCGGTAGGTTTCACCACAAAATTCTCAACACCAAACACACGAGTCCTTGAAAAGGTATTTACACTCAAATGTAGGTAGATCTATCAACTGAGAAAACCAACACTCTTTATTATCCTTACGGAAAAAGCCATGGTTTACCATCATTATCTACAAGTGAACATAGGTCCAAAAATTAATGATTAATAGTTTATTGATTAAATACATAAAAGATCAAATCAAAATGAGCTCAAATCTAGCATATAAACATATTAATTTTTTCAACTCAAACTAAGTGTCCATGAGAAGAGTTGGTCCAATTCTTTAAATACTATACATTTTTTCGTAAGACAAGATATTCAATGTGAGACAATATATATGTTGGAAAAACTCTTCCAATTATAATTGTCTTTGACAAATTAAATAAACCATGCCAAAGAAATACTGCAATTCCACCAAATAAATTATAACCGCAGAAAATTGCAGTACGAAAAAATAAACCAAACACAAGACACCAAATCTTACGTGGAAAAACCTCTAAAATTAAGAGGTAAAAACCATGGGTTGAGCTCCGAAAATTCCACTATAATCAACTATGAGTACAGATAATCCTTCCAAGTTCTATAACTAAAAACTTGAAATATTATGAAATTGAGAGAATACAAAAATATCTTCAAATTGAGTGAAAACTCAAATTAACTCACCACCCAGAACTTCCGAATTAATTAAAGTCTTCAAGCAATTAATTGATCCCAAAAGATGATAAAAACCAATAAATAAACCTTCACAAAAACTCTCAATTTTCCCACTTTTTTCCTCTTTGCCATAGTTGCCACCGCGTCACGGCGAGTCATAGCGGTAGCTGTGACACCCCCAATTCCTGGTACTTCATTTCCTCAAGATTTGGTGTTCACTTAATCAAAACATTCATTTCTAACTACCTAATTATAATAAAATTGAATAATAAAAACCTGCCCATACAGGATTAAACTTAAATAAAAATCTCCCAGGTTATCTAACCTTTAATTACAAACATTCAAATGCGGAAAATTAAATAAACTTCATTACAATCTTTAAATCAAAGTATGATAATAAACTATCAAACTATTACAAGTCTTCATCACGTGTACATTTTTCCCTTCCCTTTGCTAGTAGTAGGTTCATTGACCTTCTCAACCTTAGCTGCAATAAGTATTTAATATGCAAGAGTGAGCAAACAAGGCCCACTTGAAATAAGAATGAATAACTTTATAACATTACAACATTTGCCAGAAATAGGATCAATAGAACTGAATGATAGGTTCTATTAACATTTTAAAACATACTACTGAGGGTCTAATGACCACGAATCATGTCCACAGTTATAAGTAATCTTTCAACTTTAACTTTAACAGTCATAAGACTATAAGGACTCCACGTACTTAGGGGGATCAACCATTCGTACAATGTATTGTGCACAACCATTTTAACGCTAAAGTTGAAAGAGTGACTTGCATGCTAACTAACGAGTTACATATTAAAGAAACTTGTTCAATAATAAAATGTAAGATATAGAATACTTGCATCCTCATGAACCAATAGATACAAGAGCTTTATCAATAATAAACAATCTAACTCCACGAAAGTGTAGAGTTAGCAACTTGTATAATTGAAATGGAATTAAAAGCAATAACGTGCTCAACGAAATTAAACTTGCACAATGAAGTTTTGAGTTAGAGAACTTGCCTTTAGCACAAGCTAAACCTTACAACTTGAATCAATACCTTATACATATGTCATCATGACATAATTAGTCATTACCAACATTTTATATCTATATAAACAAATATATACATCATGTAGGTTAAATTACCAATTCACATAATCAAACTATGTTAATACTAATTAACTCTTGATAACATGCTCATTCATAGTTTAATACTACTGAAATCATCATTTAACATTCATAGTATTAACACATAACATTTATTTTCAAAATTTGTATACTTAAACAAAACTGTCAAAATATTCTGCTAACTCACATTCATGGTATACGGTTTTACACTTTGGTTAAGTATTTAGCATATACTGAAGTTAGTATTTGCACATGTGAGTCACAATCGATCGATTGGCCAAGGTATGCAAGCGCGCTTCTGGCGCTAAACTCCAGAATCTGGCGACCAAGCTCTAAGAAGATGAACAAAAAGCCAAATTGGCCTACAAGCTCCAATCTAATAGACTAATTAACATGTAATTCACATATAGACTTCATATAAACATATTGTGAAGACTTCTAACATGATTCTACCCATAAAATAACATAAACATCAAATTTACAACACCCAATTTCAATGTTTTTGGCAAATACTCCATTTTTGATGTTTTTAATGAAAATCAACACAGTGATTTTGTTTTTCAATCAAAACAGTAAATTCAAAACACCATAGTTATGATTATACATGCTCTATCGAATTCAATAGTCAATTTATATATATTAACAATTAATCAAACCTTAATTTCATTTTAAACTAAGCCATACTCTTATATTTTTTATATGAACACTCTGTAATATATTTTCTTCCACAAAACACATACATACATGAACTAGTTTCTCTATAATCATATATAAACTCATGAAATCATCTTATAATCAATAATTTATCATATAACTATAAATACCATCAATTTATCTTTTATAAAATTTCACAGAGAACTTTTTGGAGAAGAAATCTAAACTTTTAAAGAAAAAGATTAAGCTCCTACCTTTGATTACGAAGATGATGGTTATTCTCAAGCTTCTTCTCTCTTCCTTCCTCAAAAACCTGTTAGAATCACTCATTTTCTCTCTAGAGTTTTCTCAAATTTTCTCTGTGTTCTTCTTCTTCTTCTCTCTTCTCCCAACTCTAGTTTATGTATTATCATATAACGTATAATAATAATAATATAGATATTAAGTATAGGATTTTAACTGACATCAGTTATAAAATTTTGAAAATCAAAAGCTATAAGGCTTGTTTGGCTAGCTAACTAAAAATAACCCATTAGCCCTTACACCTTATTTGGTAAACCTAATTAAAACAAATGGATTAATCCTTATACCTTGTATGATAAAACACTATTAGATTAAAGACTTATTATGCATTAAGACATGTTTGGCAAAACTAAATTAAACCCCTTAAATTTATTTTAATAACTCCTTTATAACAAGGTTATTTGTCACACTTCCATTTAAATTAAATAATCAATTTAATCAATTAAATATTAATCTAATAAATTACTTTAACACATAAATCATTATCACATAATTATAATTTCCTTTGTAATTATAACTTTATTTAACCAACTAACACTGAGACACCCCCAAATCTCGGTACTTCATTACCTCAAGATTTGGTGTTCACGTAATCAAAACATTCCTTTATAACTACCCAATCATAAATAAAATTGAATAATAAACCTGTCCATACAGGAATTATATAAAATAATATCTCCCAGGTTATCTAACCTTTACAAATAATCATTCATGCGGAAAATTTAAATAAACTTCATTACAATCTTTAAACCAAAGTCTGATAATAAAACTATCAAAACTATTACAAGTCTTCAGCACTTGTTCATCTTTCCCTTTCCTTTACTGGTTCTAGGTACATCACCCTTTCCATCTTTAGCTGTAAGGATTTTACAGGCAAGAGTGAGCAAACAACGCTCACTTGAAATATCAATGAATTAAACTTTCACATTCTTTGCCCATTTAGGGGCTCAATAGAATCCCAACAATAAGTTCTATTAACTTCTCATCGTTCCTTGCCTAGTCGAGGCTTAAAAGAATCAAACATTCCTTGCCCATTCAGGGCTCAATAGAATTGAACAATAAATTCTATTAACATCTTAAACATTCAACCGAGGGTCTAATGACCACGAACCTTGTCCACGATTATAACTAATCTTTCAACTTTAACTTTTATAGTCATACGACTATAATGACTTCAGGATACTTAGGGGGATCAACCCTTCGTACATTTATTGTATACAAACATTTCAGCCCAAAGTACAAAACTAAGCGTAACTTCTATAAATAGGGTTGTTCATCTCAGTATTTTGAGTACAAGTCCGCCTCAAAAGATAGTTTGGTTTGGATACACTTCAAGGCAATTTGAATTCAATCGGACATCAACTAAGGATTAGTTGAATAAAAGATAATAACACTATGTTATTGAATAATTACGATTTGAATAAACGTTTCGTTCTGAGTTCATGCTTTAGGAATAATTCTAATAGCATAACAATTGAATAATCTATCATACCTTGCTTTGAACAATATTAAGCTAAGGTTATATCTTAAAATTTATTATCAAGCACTGCACAACAAATAATAACTTTAACAATAAACCCGATTCAACAGTAATAACGATATTTGCATGCTAATATAACAAGTTTAGAGTTAGGAAAACTTGCATAATCATAATAACTATCTCAACGAAAGTGTGGAGATGGGAAGCTTGTATCATCATGAATAACTGGATACAATTAAGTTGCTTAATGGAAATACTTTACTCAATAAAGTATAGCATATGAAATTTGCATAATGAAGCTTTAGGATTAGAAAACTTGTATAAACACAACTAACTCAACGAGAGTATGGAGTTAGAGAACTTGCCTTGCGCGTAGATTAAACCGTTATAATCCAAATCACAATTATCCTATATACATATGTTAACATGACATAATCGAACAAGAATAACATACTATATCTCTACATCACGCATGCTTTGATTATAAATTGTATAATCAAATTCTATCCATTAAAACTAATAACAATATTTGTTAATTAGTAATTCCATGTTCACTCATAGTATTAATATATTATAATACCAAAATACATACTCAACATTTATCATATATCATTCCTTTTAAAAAAATCAGACTTTTGTGCAAGACAAAAGTAGTTTCGAACTTTTACATTAAGTAGCATTGCATGGCGCCTACGCTTTGAGCTTGAATCAGTATTACAACATTGTATACATGGCGCTCCGGCACGAGATATATATAGGGACTCGTTATTTCTGCCAAGCGAAGTCTGGTTGGGTGTTAATTTTGGCGCTAAAGGCGAAACTTGTATTTGGAACGTGAATTTTGATTTGGTACGCCAAACTCACGTAACCAAAACGAAGAACAGAGCCAAAGCTACTATCATAAATTTGTAACAACAATTCACATCCAATAACATGTATAACTTCACAAAAATTACACATAAAAGTTATGAAGCATTTGTGTACAAATTTTACACAACTAAACAACAATATCAGAGAACTAATTCTTTGAAAACACTGTGTTTTAAAAATTAAACTCCATTGATGAAATATCAATTTACAGTGAACATAATTTACACTGTTATCAACCAATTTTGATTCCTTTGAAATACAAGTATAGCAATATATATCCCAATTAACATGTATAGTCCAATTTCTCAGTTAGCATACAAATATATATATAACCTTTGATAAATTCTACACTCAAGTTCGTACTCACATGTTTCCACTGTAAAAAAAACAATTTCTTGAATACGTAATTTAGCATACCATCCTATTTATATATTAAGCATACAATTATATACAAATATATATATGCTAGTATAACAATTACCAACACATAGTTTACAAGAATTTTGTAAAAACTTATACACAGTGAAGTTGAAGAACACAGTACTATCAAATTCACAAAGAAGTATATGGCGTAAAACATATATGATTACATACACATAAATTAAGGTTATAAGCACCTACCTTTTTGTTGTTAAGAAACACTTGTTTACAAAATCTGTTTTGAACAATCACGCACTTGACTTCTTCTCAAACTCTCTGAACTTTTCCTTTCTCTTTTCTTACTTCTCTCAGCAATAGACTAAGTACTAACACTGAGCGTAAAACTGATAATCATATACATAAAATAACTGTTATGGCAATAATAAGCCTATTTACTCTTATCAGTTACCAAACATATAACGTATAATCTTATAAATATAAATATATTTTATTTATATATTTGTTTTATTCTATTAATAATATAATTTAAAATTAACAAGAATTTCAAAAGCCATAAGGCCTTTTTTGGAAAACCATTTATAAAATAAAGGATTAATATACTTACACCTTGTTTGGCAAAACTAAATTAAAATTACTTTAATTTATTTTAATAACTCTTTATCACATAGTAATTTGTCGCTTTATTTAATAACAATTTATTAAATAAATCATTTAATCACATAACTCAATCCACATAACACATTAATTATTTAACAAATAAATAATTAACTAATCACATTAATTATTTAACAAATAAATAATTAACTAAATCAACTCCATCAAATTGAACAATTATTTATTCAATAATAAACACATCCAATAAATAATTATATAAATCAATAAATATTTATAATTTACATTTAAAAATCTGGAATGTTACATCATTCCCCTCTTATAAGGATTCTGTCCCCAGAATCACAACTCAAACAACACATTCGTTACATTCTTCCCTACTTACAAAGATTCTGTCCCCAGAATCGAAGACACATATTAAACAAATAACTCAGGGTACTCTTTTATCATTTTCTCTTTGAGTTCCACGCCGCTTCTTCTTGAGATTGTGGTTTCTCCATATCACCTTCACAGAAGGTATCACTTTATTCCTGAGTACTTGTTCTTTCCTGTCGACTATCTGGATAGGAACCTCTTCATAAGTCAAATCTTTCTCGAACTGCAACGGTTCGTACTCGATCACGTGATTGTAATCGAGTTTATATTGTCGTAACACCGAAATATGAAAAACATTGTGAATGTTTTCCAACTCTGGAGGTGGAGCTACTTCGTAAGCTACCTCTCCAACTTTTCGCAGCACTTCAAAGGGTCCAATAAACCTCGGGCTTAGTTTTCCCTTCTTACCGAAATGAATTTTCCCCTTCCAAGGAGAAACTTTTAGGAATACATAGCTTCCTACTTCAAATGCACGATCTTGCCTGTGTTGATCAGCATACTTCTTCTGTTGGTCTTGAGCTGCTACCAATCTTGTCCTGATGAGTTTGATAACCTCAGCAGTTTGTTGCACCAGTTCTGGTCCTAGCAGTTGACGTTCACCAACTTTATCCTAGCACAGTGGAATTCTGCACTTTCTGCCATATAACGCTTCGTAAGGCGGCATGCCGATGCTCGCGTGATAACTATTATTGTAGGCGAATTCCACCAACGGTAATTGCTCTTCCCAGCTTCCTTTGAAATCCATGACGCATGCTCTCAGCATATCTTCCAATGTTTGGATCGTTCGTTCGCTTTGACCATCTGTTTGTGGAAGATAAGCCGTACTCATTCGCAACTGAGTTCCCATGCACTCATGTAGTCTCTTCCAGAAGTTTGACGTAAATCGCGGGTCTCTATCAGATACAATTGACACTGGCACTCCATGTCTCAAACAATCTCCTTAATGTACAATCTTGCTAACTAATCAAGATTGAACCTAATCTTTATTGGTAAAAAGTGCGCTGATTTTGTCAGTCTGTCCACTATCACCCAAATCGCATTGCATCCTCTCTGAGTAGTTGGAAGACCCACCACAAAATCCATCGTGATGTGTTCCCACTTCCATTCCAGTATTTCCAACGGTTGAAGTAATCCGCTAGGTCTTTGATGTTCGTCTTTTACTCTTTAACATGTCAAACATTTCGCCACGCATTCTGCAACATCTCTTTTCATATTCGGCCACCAAAAATGTCGGCGTAAATCTTGATACATCTTCGTGCTTCCTGGATGAATCAAATATCTTGAGCTATGAGCTTTGTCCAAGATTTCGCCTTTCGCCTTACGTGTCATTGAACCCAGATTCTTCCTCGCATCAGTAGAAATCCTTCTATATCGACCTTGTATTTCGTACCGCTACTATCAACCACATTCTCTTTTATCTTTCCACATTCTTCATCTTGTAACTGAGCGTTCTTCACCTTGTCCAGTAAGGTTGGACCTGCTTTTAACTGAAATAGTCGTTCATTGGATTCTTGTGGACACTTGATTTCCAGCTCTAGCTTTGTCATTGCTGAAATGAGCTCCTCTTGAGTTGTTATCAGCATCAACTTCTCCCGACCTTTCCTGCTTAAAGCATCTGCAACCACATTCTCTTTGCCTGGATGATAAAATATCTCATAATCGTAATCTTTTATCAATTCAATCCACCTTCTCTGATGCATGTTCAGATCCTTCTGAGTGAAAATATACTTTAGACTTTTGTGGTCTGTGTAGATCTCACATTTCTCTCCATACAGATAGTGTCTCCATATCTTGAGAGCAAATACTACTGCAGCCAATTCCAAATCATGAGTCGGATAACCTTTCTCATAATCCTTCAGTTGTCTTGATGCATAGGCAATAACTTTGCCATTTTGCATAAGAACACAACCCAATCCTTTGTGTGAGGCATCACTATACACCACAAAATTTCCTGTACTATCTAGTAGTGTTAACACAGGTGCCACACTTAGCTTCTTCTTTAAACCTTGGAAACTCTCTTCACATTTCTCCGTCCAAACAAATTTCACAGCTTTCCGTGTTAAATTTGTTAACAGAGTCGCTATCTTGAAAAAATCTTGTATAAATCTTCGATAATAACTGGCCAGTCCCAAGAAACTCCTCACCTCCGAAGGTGTCCTTGGTTGTTCCCAATTGATTACAGCTTCCACTTTCGATGGATCCACTGAAATCCCATCTTTGTCAATCACATGACCCAAAAATTGTACACGATCGAGCCAAAATTCGCACTTAGAGAATTTCGCATACAGTTTTTCCTTTCTTAGTGTCTCCAATATCAAACGTAAATGTTCCACGTGTTCTTCTTGAGTTTTGGAATACACCAGAATGTCGTTGATAAACACCACTACGAACTTGTCTAAGAATGGTTTAAATACCCTGTTCATCAAATCCATAAACGCGACTGGGGCATTTGTTAAACCAAAATACATCACCAGAAACTCGTAATGTCCGTACCGAGTTCTGAATGATGTTCTAGGTATATCCTCCTTTCTTACCTTCAATTGGTGATACTCACTTCTCAAATCAATTTTCGAGAAATACTTAGCACCCTTCAACTGATCAAACAAGTCATCTATTCTAGGCAACGGATACCTATTCTTAATGGTGACTTTGTTTAACTCTCTATAATCAATTCAAAGGCGCATTGATCCATCCTTCTTTTTCACGAATAATACCGGCGCTCCCCACGGTGATACGCTTGGTTGAATATACTTCTTGTCCAGCAGTTCTTGCAGTTGCACCATCAGTTCCTTCATTTCTACCGGAGCCATTCTGTACGGGGCCTTCGATATCGGTGCAGTTCCTGGCGCTAAGTCGATTACGAACTCAATCTCTCTGTTAGGCGGAAGTCCTGGCAAATCTTCCAGAAATACATCTACGAATTCTCTAACCACTGGTATCTCCTCCAGTTTCACATCCTTCTTCTGAGTATTGACTATGTAAGCCAAATAACCCACACAGCCTTTACTTAACAACTTCTTGGCCTGCATAATCATCAGACATTTCATTTGTCTAGGCGATTTGCTACCATGGAAAACTACCTTTGACGGAGTCATAAGGTTTACACACCTCTTGTGACAATCAATTACTGCTCCATATTTGAACAACCAATCCATTCCCAAAATTACGTCAAATTCCCCGAGTCTAATCGGAATTAAATCTACCATCATTACATTCCCTTTTATGTTCACCCTACAGCTCTTGTATACGAACCTAACATGAATTACTTCCCTATTCGCAATTTCTATATTCAAAGGGAAATTCAGTTCTTCTCTAGGCAATTCTAACCTCTTAGCAAATTCATCAGATATAAACGAGCAAGTAGCACCTGAATCAAATAATACATAAGCATTAATATCGTTGATTAGGATAATACCTGACACCACATCTTTTGATTTCACAGCATCTTTCACAGTCATGTTGAAAGTTCTGGTTGTGGGTTTCTTTGACGTTGTAGGTCCAGCAATGGCCCAAGTACCTCCACTACTGCCTCCCTTACTTCTTACTGTTTCTCCGACCTTCTTCTAAGGGCATTCACGAGCAAAATGATCCTTGGATCCACATGTGAAACAAACAGTCTTCTTGGGTTGGGTGCAATTTGAGGTGATGTGACCCTCCTGGCCACAGTTGAAATATGCACATTTCCCCATCAAGCACACACCCTTATGAAACCTCCCGTATGTAGCACATGCTTCAAACTTCCTAAACCATCGTTTACCTGCCGGTTTCAAAGACCCGTTTCCATTCCATTTCCTCTTCAAGTTGTTGTTGTTGTTGCCACTTCCATTGCCTCCGCTACCATTCTTCACTTCCACCTCATTCTTCTTCTTCTTCTTCTTCTTCTGCTCTTGATTGAATTTTGTCACTGCCTCGCCTCCACCTTCAGAGAGTACAGCCTTCTCCATCACTGTTGCAAACATCTTCAACTAGAACAGGGAAACCCTACTGTACAGCCAGGGCTTTAGTCACTGTTCGAACCTCTTTGCCTTACGCTCGTCTATGCTGACCTGATATGACGCAAACCTTGCCAATTCATTGAATTTCACGGCATACTCAGACACCGTCATCGCTCCCTGCTTCAGTTCCAAAAACTGAACCTCTAACTGACTCTTCGAACTCTCTGGGAAGTAGGTCTCGAAGAATAACTCCTTAAACCTATCCCAAGTCATCACTCCTGGCCCTTCTCTGGTTTTATTGGCTTGCCACCAATAACTAGCTTCTGCTTTCAACATAAATATTGCAAAAGTAGTCTTCTGTTCATCCACTACCCTAGCGACTTCAAATACTTTCTCTATTTCCATAATCCAGGTCTGTGCCTCAACCTGATTCGTTGACCCACGGAATTCAGGTGGTCCAACCGCCTTGAAATCCTTAAACGTTGTGCCTTGGTTTTGAGGTTGATTCTGCAACGCTCCTGTTAGTAATGTCACTAGTTGTTGGACGGAATTATCCTCAACATCGTTATTGTTAGTTCTTGCATTGGTTCTCTGACGAGGTGGTTCACGTCTGGGAGGCATTTTCTGTTAAAAAAACATCTATTAGACTATTACCCAACTTCTTTAAGTATTTTCTAATTAACTTTTATTCATCATCTCTTCGAAAACATAAAAACAATAACATCATTGCTATTTACATTCCTTACCTGAACTACAAACGTTACAGGACAACATCATCATTCTCATATCCCATGGTTACTTAACACTAGGGATTTACACATTATTTAACACTTATTACTTGCAAAACAGACACATTTCCTATGATGATCTATTAAGATACTCAGTAGCCTTTGACGCTCTTCTTCTATAACACGGAACATGGTTCGGCGATCTAACACGTATGATGGCAGGTCTATAACAGAATTAGATAACCCATGACCCGATCTTGAGCTCGATTAATCACCGTATTGAATACTTTATCCATCTCTTCCATCTTCATACTCTTTGCTTGTGCGTCCCTTACTGCTCTTTCAGTTCATTGATAAGCTTCCTCGTATGTGTCTTCAGCTCTCGTCCTCTTGGTAGCTTCCTCCTTCAGCTTGTTCTTCAGTTCCACGACCATCTCGATCAGTTGTTCCTTCTCTCCTTCAGTCTGCATCAGCTTCTCTTTAGCATTAGTTAGATGTTCATCTCGATCCTGGATGTCGTCGTCCTTCTGTGTCATTGCAGTCTGTTGTTCAGCTACTATCTCCTGCAACTCCTCAACTGTGTCCTGAAGTTCCACGTTATGATCGTAGACTTCATCATACATATGAGCAGCCATCGAGGTTAGTGGAGTCTCCTCCTCCTCGTGCTCGTTATCTTCATCCTCCTGTGGAAACTCCACGGGATCCTCCTCATCCGTCTCCACATCATCATCCTCATCTTCAACCACTATGACCAACAGGGTTGACTCCCGTGGCAGTAGTTGTTCCCAAACAACCAGAATGTCGCGAGGCTCCTCCTATATAGGCATTTGAGGTCCCTCCTCCCTAGCCGGACTTGATTCTCCGACATTAGTCATCCTGACAACAAAATTTTAAAGTTTTAGTTATTAATCATTCTACTCGACACTCGTGAGCACATAAGTTATAAACACATAAGCACATAAGTGTTTTATTACTTCTTCCTTAAAACTCGATAAGAGTTATCTCCACTATCTTTTCAAAGGTTACTTCCTAAGGCTTTCCCCCCCCCCCCCCACCTAAGGTTCATAACCTAAAGCTTTGATACCAACTTGTGACACCCCTAAATCTCGGTACTTCATTACCTCAAGATTTGGTGTTCACGTAATCAAAACATTCCTTTATAACTACCCAATCATAAATAAAATTGAATAATAAACCTGCCCATATAGGAATTACATAAAATAATATCTCCTAGGTTATCTAACCTTTACAAACAATCATTCATGCGGAAAATTTAAATAAAATTCATTACAATCTTTAAACCAAAGTCTGATAATAAAACTATCAAAACTATTACAAGTCTTCAGTACTTGTTCATCTTTCCCTTTCCTTTACTGGTGCTAGGTACGTCACCCTTTCCATCTTTAGCTGTAAGGATTTTACAGGCAAGAGTGAGCAAACAACGCTCACTTGAAATATCAATGAATTAAACTTTCACATTCTTTGCCCATTTAGGGGCTCAATAGAACTGAACAATAAGTTCTATTAACTTCTCATACGTTCCTTGCCTAGTCAGAGGCTTAAAAGAACTAAAACATTCCTTGCCCATTCAGGGGCTCAATAGAATTGAACAATAAATTCTATTAACATCTTAAACATTCAACTGAGGGTCTAATGACCACGAACCTTGTCCACAGTTATAAGTAATCTTTCAACTTTAACTTTTATAGTCATACGACTATAATGACTTCAGGATACTTAGGGGGATCAACCCTTTGTACATTTATTGTATACAAACATTTCAGCCCAAAGTACAAAACTAAGCGTAACTTCTATAAATAGGGTTGTTCATCTCAGTATTTTGAGTACAAGTCCGCCCCAAAGATAGTTTGGTTTGGATACACTTCAAGGCAATTTGGAATTCAACGGACATCAACTAAGGATTAGTTGAATAAAAGATAATAACACTATGTTATTGAATAATTCTGACTGAATAAATATTTCGTTCTGAGTTCATGCTTTAGGAATAATTCTAATAGCATAACAATTGAATAATCTATCATACCTTGCTTTGAACAATATTAAGCTAAGGTTATATCTTAAAATTTATTATCAAGCCTGCACAACAAATAATAACTTGAACAATAAACTGATTCAACAGAATAACGATACTTGCATGCTAATATAACAAGTTTAGAGTTAGGAAAAACTTGCATAATCATAATAACTATCTCAACGAAAGTGTGGAGATGGGAAGCTTGTATCATCATGAATAACTGGATACAATTAAGTTGCTTAATGGAAATACTTTACTCAATAAAGTATAGCATATGAAATTTGCATAATGAAGCTTTAGGATTAGAAAACTTGTATAAACACAACTAACTCAACGAGAGTATGGAGTTAGAGAACTTGTCTTGCGCGTAGATTAAACCGTTATAATCCAAATCACAATTATCCTATATACATATGTTAACATGACATAATCAACAAGAACAACATACTATATCTCTACATCACGCGCTTTGATTATAAATTGTATAATCAAATTCTATCCATTAAAACTAATAACAATATTTGTTAATTAGTAATTCCATGTTCACTCATAGTATTAATATATTATAATACCAAAATACATACTCAACATTTATCATATATCATTCCTTTTAAAAAAATCAGACTTTTGTGCAAGACAAAAGTCGTTTCTGAACTTTCTCTAAAGTATGCCAGCAATGCCACGCTTTGAATCAAAGGCATTGCTGACACATGACATGGCGCTCAAATAGCGAGATCTATATAGGGACTCGGCACTACGGCGCAAAGTCCGTTTCGGCTCGACTTCGACTTGTGTATGAAGTCCGATCAAGGCCGATTTTGGCGCTTAAAGCGCTGAAACTTGATATTGAGGCGTGAATTTTGTGTTGAAGTACCAAAACTCACGAAACCAAAACGAAGAACAGAGCCAAAGCTACTATCATAAATTTGTAACAACAATTCACATCCAATAACATGTATAACTTCACGAAAATTACACGTAAAAGTTATGAAGCATTTGTGTATAAATTTTACACAACTAAACAACAATATCAGAGAACTAATTCTTTAAAAACACTGTGTTTTAAAAATTAAACTCCATTGATGAAATATCAATTTACAGTGAACGTAATTTACACTGTTATCAACCAATTTTGATTCCTTTGAAATACAAGTATAGCAATATATATCCCAATTAACATGTATAGTCCAATTTCTCAGTTAGCATACAAATATATATATATAACCTTTGATAAATTCTACACTCAAGTTCGTACTCACATGTTTCCACTGTAAAAAATCAATTTCTTGAATACGTAATTTAGCATACCATCCTATTTATATATTAAGCATACAATTATATACAAATATATATGCTAGTATAACAATTACCAACACATAGTTTACAAGTATTTTGTAAAAACTTATACACAGTGAAGTTGAAGAACACAGACTATCAAATTCACAGTAAGTTTATAGCGTAAAACATATATGATTACATACACATAAATTAAGGTTATAAGCACCTACCTTTTTGCTGTTAAGAAACACTTGTTTACAAAATCTATTTTGAACAATCACGCACTTGGCTTCTTCTCAAACTCTCTGAACTTTTCCTTTCTCTTTTCTTACTTCTCTCAAAGAATAGACTGGTACTAACACCGAAATAAGTAAAATCGATAATCATATACGTAAAATAAGCATTATGGCAATAATAAGCCTATTTACTCTTATCAGTTACCAAACATATAACGTATAATCTTATAAATATAAATATATTTTATTTATTTATTTGTTTTATTCTATTAATAATATAATTTAAAATTAACAAGAATTTCAAAAGCCATAAGGCCTTGTTTGGCAAACCATTTATAAAATAAAGGATTAATATACTTACACCTGTTTGGCAAAACTAAATTAAAATTACTTTAATTTATTTTAATAACTCTTTATCACATAGTAATTTGTCGCTTTTATTTAATAACAATTTATTAAATAAATCACTTAATCACATAACTCAATCCACATAACACATTAATTATTTAACAAATAAATAATTAACTAATCACATTAATTATTTAACAAATAAATAATTAACTAAATCAACTCCATCAAATTGAACAATTATTTATTCAATAATAAACACATCCAATAAATAATTATATAAATCAATAAATATTTATAATTTACATTTAAAAATGCGGAATGTTACAAACACCTTATTTTAATTACAAATTCTAATTAAAATATTATAATTCATTTAATCATTATTAGCTCTCTAACTTAATTATTAAATTAAAATATAATATAATCTCATAACAATAAATTTTCTTAGCTCCTTAATTATTTTCAACAAATAATTAACTAAACCACATCAACTCAAATTGAACAATTATTTATTCAACAATAAACATATCTATTAAATATTTATATAAATTAATAAATATTTAATATTATAATTTAAATTTCTGGAATGTTACAAGGCCATTTGCTTTTGATACTTAAAGTACCGCTATGACGTCCGTATGACGACAAGTCGTTTACAATGTGCAATTTATATATTATTTATTTTATTTTACATGTATATTAGCAATAAAATTTCATACATATTAAAACTCAAAACATAATAATATGAAATAACATTACTTATAGATGAAATTACATTACTTATACATAGGGTTTACATGACAGTGGCTGGGCACTGTGTCTTTAATAGTTGACTAGGCTGACCAGACTTTGACTTTGGGCCTGCAGGCTAGGCCAGGCCAGGCTTGGCGATGGAAAAGATGATCTGCTGAGGCCTGTGGACAAGGCCAGGCAAGGCCAGGCTCAGGTCGGTCTAGTCCAACCCATCACACTTTTTTTATATAAAAAAATGTAATATTAAAGGACAATTTCTTAGTGTTTCCTACTCATCTATATATTTACAAAATCAAGCACCAGATGAATTCAATCTTAACAACTTAACTATTAACTGAATCGCTATTTGATGATACTGAACACATTAAACATTCATGTGGAACAAACCCATTATAAATAAATTAAATTCTACAATATCAATTAATAAAAGAAATATTAAACATAACCCAATTAATAATAATATTACTATAACATTTTCATCTTTGCATATCAACCAAATTAGAAACTACAATGATGTTGTGTTGTATGTGTGAGAGAGAGACTACGGAGATGAATTACGGGATGATTGACTCACATGAATAAGACGAGGATCAGGTTGCTGAGTTGGTTATGGAATGGGATTGAACAGAGAAAACCCATTTCAAATTGAGCCTAAAACCCATGCCAATTGGTATATTGAACCCTAGAAAGCAGAGGAAAAGTGACCATCAAATGGTCAGATAAGAGAGAGAGATGGGAGAAGAAAACTCAGTTGGAATTGGATATATTGGAGGCTTGGAGCCATCACCTCTCAACCACTGGTTCCCCATCCCAACTTCCTCAACAGTTCAATGACTAACAACAAAATATCTCAATTCTTCAACCCAATTTCAGTCTTTCGGAAATGAATTAAAGGAATACCATATACCTCTTTGAGGCTAATTTTTTCTCCGACATAGATTGAACATTGAAGGCTTGAAGCTGTAGGTTTAACTTTCGCAGGGCTTTCCGGACATGTGAGCTTGCAACATAATTGATGATCAATTTTTAAAATCTCATCGTCAATTCATGGTGCATCTTCAGTTCTTCATGAATTCACGCCCCAATTTTTAGAGAGAGAATGATGGAGAAATTGAGGTAATAGTCTAATAAAGGAGTAGTGAAAACTGAAAAGCCCTAAGAGAGAGAGAAAGAATGATAGCAGATAAGTAGAAGAACGGGAAGAAAGAAGGGGGACTCTAGACAAGGGCCAAGTCCTAACAAATCTGAATACACTAAAAATTGAATAAACATAAGTAGTTAAATAAATTAACTACTATATTAATTAAATGTATTTACAAGAAATTAAACATGAGTAACTAAATTTATTAATGTATTTATTAAAACTTATTTAGTACAACTTACAAATTACAATAATGAATAAGTAAAATTTATATTTTATTGAATCATTGATTAATTATTATAAGTTTATAACTTTAAAAAGTATAACTTAAACAGTAATCAAGAATGACTTAGTTACAAATATTTGGCTTCAACATTTTTAAACATAAGTTTTCAAATATTTAATAAATGTCTTCAAAGTTCAAATCTTCAAAAAATAATTTGTCTTCAAAATGTCGTAAAATTTATCTTCAAATCTTCAAAAAATATAGCTTCAATCTTCAATTCTTCAAAAAAAAATGTATCTTCAATATTCATGGATGTGTATTTTCGACAGTTCTTCTTTCAACTTCGAGATCTTCCGAGCTATCTTGATCGTCTATTACGTCTTGTACTCTTCTTTGTACGGCAAGATAATCTCTATAGCAAATGCATATCTCCAACGAATCCAGACTAAGTCTACTTCTTTTTTCATCCAATACCCTGCCAGATAAAGAAAAACAAGATTCTGAAGCTACGGTACTAGCTTGGATAGTTAGTAAATCACGGGCCATGGCGGCCAAAGTAGGAAATTGTCGATTATATTTTTTCCAAAATGCAAGTATATCTAAAATTTTAAATTCTTGGCCGGTCATAAAACTTCTAAAATCAGTACTACAATATAAACCAAGTTCATTTAAACTGCTTGTGTGTGTTGAAATTTTTGGTTTTTTTTATAATAATTTTAATAATGATGCAAACTTAAATAATGAAGGGGAAGGAGGTGGTGCACGTGTAGATGTAGAATATACAGACTCATATTGTTCATAAAATTTAGTAAATGTATTATTAAAATTTATTTTAATGTAATTAATATTTTCAGTACCTATATTTTCTACTATATCTTCTAAAACACTTTCCACACCTTCTAATTTTATTACGGGTTTTAATGCCGCTGCACAAGTAATAACTGTAGGCATGTCTTCAAAATATTTTTTAAATTTATCTGCATACTAAAAATAAGATTAGTCCAAAAATGATCATATTTATATTGTTGAAACATATTTGTTATTTCTAAACATGCAAACAGAATATGATGAATTGTAGGATAATAAACTCCACTTAATATTTTTGTGTTTTTTAAAAAACTTTAAGAAAATTTAAAAGTTGACATAATAAATTCCAATCTTCATTTGTTATTTCATGATCAGTTTGTGTGTTATAAAACTCCATAAGTATATTTTGACGTTTATAAACATCTTTAAATAAATCATATGTACTATTCCATCTAGTGTTATTATCAAATTTTACTCTTTTAAATTTTTCACCCCTTGCATGACAAAAATTTCTAAGATCTTGTATTCTTCTATTTGAACCATATATAAAACTAAGCATACGACATATTTTATTTATTATATCTTGCAAGTAAGTGAATCCGGATTGTACAATCAAATTTATTATATGACATATACATCTAACATAAAAAAAATACACCATTTACAACAGGCTTTATGTGACGCTCCCAAAATAGGTATACATCACCCATTCTGAGTCGCCAAATACATGGTACAAAATCTAAATACAACTTAATTATACAATTGTCGTGTAAAATACGACAAAATATAAGCTGAGAGTTTTAATACGAATAGTGTCTTTTAGACAGTAGTCAAACTCAAATGAAGTCCTTATTATATTTATTATCACATTATTTCATTGAATAGTGAGGACTACTAATGCAAACATCTGGACCGTCACTCCGTTTCCCGACTAGTCCCAGCTATTTTCTCATTTCCTGAAGAGAACAATGAAATCAAAAGGGTGAGCTCAACTAGCCCAGTAAGAAATATTATGACTAAGATAATGCAGAATAAATTATCGTTAGCCTTCAACAGAGTGTTAAATTGATAAAATATAATAAACATCAAGTTTAATCTGCGATGAACAAGCAATCCATTAGAAGAGTCAAGTAGAGCATGATATCTACTATCTTCTACTATGATTTAAAAAGTTTATCATCAATTTTATCGCTGAGACTCAGCTTAATAAATAAACCACATCATCGAATCATCCATGCACTACTGGCCAAGGATATTCATGTAATCATCAATGGTCATGATTATCTCCGAATAATCCTTGGTCATAATCATACCAACAACTCATCCCATCAATGCACTACTGCACCAATGAGAATTTTACCACATCATTTGTAGCATTACTACTACTATGATTATACCGAATAATCTCTGGTCATAATCATATCAATCAATAGTACATTTATGCACGTAATCCACATATGACTTTTATCACAATATAAGCATGATGATGATGACAATGATATAAGAATTCAATTAAAAGAAAGCAAATGATAAATTTTTAAAGATTTATAACTTAATTTATCCAGAATTCAATAATGTCCAAATTGTCAACATGATACTGCTTTGTGGAGTAAAATTCAAGAATAATATTGTATCAAAAATTATTTGGACAGCAAAAAAATCAATTTTTGTCATGAATAATTCCCCGCGTGAATAGTACCGAAGTGAATAGTACCCGTGAATAGTACTTCAGGAATAGTATCCCATGAATGGTACTTTGTGAATAATACTCGTGAATAGTACTTTGTGAATAGTACCCATGAATAGTACTTTATGAATAGTACCCCGTGAATAGTACTTTGTGAATAGTACCATAAAAAGGAATACTACTCCTGGACAGTACTCCGGCATGAAAAGCTTAAAATTTAACAAGAATGTGTAGAAAATATCCTTGTGAAACGATACTAGATGAAGCGAAAATTTCAAGGATATTCTACTAATTTCACGGAGTATAGAAGCAATACTTTAACAAAATGAGGGTATAATCAGGAATACGAGACGAAATAATATTACTCGCATACTACAGAGTATGGAGGAAAATATTATTCCTATGAATACTGAACAAAATAATATCCCTTACCTCAGAAGAAGACTGGATACTGTAATAGTGAGGTAGCAGATTTCTCCTCTTCTTTCTCTCTATAGCTTTTCTCTCTACAATTGCTCTTGTGAGTCTTAGTGAATTGGTGAGAATAAAAGAAGAATGAGCTTCTATTTATAGAAAAATATAATTTCGATAATTGCACGTTTTGGGGATCGAAATATTACAGTATAATACCTTCATTTTTAATTTAGTCCTGCAAGTATTATCAAACTTGCACCACCTCCCATAATAGTACATCGTGTGAATCAATAGTACATTCATGTGAATCAATAGTACACACATGTGAATAAAATAGTTATGGTATAGTACCTTCATCTATACCTCTATTTTTAATTCAGTCATGCAAGTATTATCAATCTTGCACCACCTCCCCTAATAGTACATGCATGTGAATCAATAGTACATACATGTGAACAAATAGTTATAAGCATGTGAATTAGTAGCAATTAATTGCTCATTTATCTGATTAATTACCCGATTGGTCAATATAACCTCCAGACATCAATTATTATCGAAATAGATGTCCATTTCCATTAATACTAATAATCCCAACACAATGAAAATATCAATTTCATCTTTAATCAATACGAACTTATTCATCATTAATATTATAACTCACAATATTTAACAACCAGATCATTCCCAGGAAAGAGGGGGCTTTCCAATAAGGATTTCTCCCTATTGGCGCGCAATTAGGTGACCAAACCTCTCTTCGACAAAACTTTCTAGACATTGTCAATATTGCAAATAATAATATGAATAACTTTGTCTTCTCAATTATTAATTTAATAATAATAAATATTATGCATATGATATTATGACAATAATAATATGAGAGATATTATGCAGCAATTAATGTAGCAATAATTGAGTATAACTGAGTGACTTCTCACGTAAGCATCAATAATTAATATCGTGTGCTACTACTTATGCCACGCCAGACATTCTTTATACTTTTATCACCGGGTAGTTCAATAGTTTAACGGTAAAACTTTTGCCATTATTTGTATAAAAAGATAATTCTGTCATTTTCTAACTACGACAATACTTCCGTTGTGGGGTCCACCAAAATTTACCGTGTCGTCAGCATCTAATATTCCTGTTAAAACTAATATTCTCAACCAATCGAATATTATATAACCACTTGATTACTTTGCAAAATTTATAAATAATACCCACAACTATAACATTATATCAAATCCACACCATAATATTCAAAAATATATTTCGAGAAAAATTAATCTTTATTCATAAAAGTTGGGGTTTTACAACAGGCCAGTCTAGGCCAGACTTTTGTCCAGTAGGTCGAGCCCATATTTTTATCTTGAAATGGCGACCTTTTTAGCCTTTCGGGCCGACATGCCAATCCGTGCCTTGACCGGTCGGGCTTTGACCGAGCCGCAGCCGGATCGAGGCCAAAGTAGCGAGCTTTGGGCCTTTTGTGCATCTCTACTTATACATATATACAATATATATACTGAACATCAACTGCATTCCTTCTATACATTGAAAAAAAAACATCCAGTGCACTGCAGCGATTATAAAATTATGAAACTTAAATAATATCCGGTGCATTTTATCTATATATTGAAAAAAAACATCTAGAGAGAACATAAATAGTATTGAATTCTTAATCCAGAGAGAACAATTCAGTATACAAATTAATATTTTGTGTAGACCAATATCCATTGCATTTTATCTATATATTGAAAAAAAAAACATCTAGATGAATTCGTAATCCAGAGAGAACAATATACAAATTAATATATTGTGTAGACCAATATCCAGTGCACTGTACATGTATAAAACATGTGTATATATATTTATAATTGTGTACGTGTCAATGTGACAAATTGTGGAGAAGAAAGAGAAGACGCATAGAAGATATGGAAGAAAGAGAAACAAAAAGAAGAAGCTCGTTGTAGTGAATGATTTGTTTGAGTTGTGATTCTGGGGACAGAATCCTTGTAAGGAGGGAAAGACGTAACAATCCAGAATTTTAATTGTAATTTTTAAATATTTATTGAGTTATATAAATATTTAATGGATGTCTTTATTGTTGAATAAATATTTATTTAATTTGATGTGATTTGAATTGGTTAATTATTTGTTTAATAAATAATTAAATGAGTTAAGGAAATTAATTATTATGAGATAATATTCTAATTTAATTTAATAATTAAGTTAGAGAGTTTATAATGATTAAATTATTTATTCAATAAATTGTTATTAGAATTATTTAAATTAAGTATGAAAACTTAATTAAATAAAGTGTGACAAATAACTATACTATAAAGGAGTTATTAAAATAAATTAAAGTAGTTTAAATTAGTTTTGCCAAACAATACTTAAGGATATTAAGTTTTTAATTTTTAAAGAGTTTTGCCAAACGGAGCCTTATGGCTTTTGAATTTTTGAATTTTTAATTATTAATAAAATAAATAAAATAACTAAAATATAAATAATATATATTATTTATGGTAACTCATAATTTAATAGGATCATTAGTAGACGTCAGTTTTTAAACGTTTGAAAAGACGGGCGTTGATTTTATTTTATTTTACGTATAATGTATTTGGCTTAAGCTTAAGAAGGAAAAGAGAAGTTGTCAGAGAAGGTTTTCAGAGAGAATTGAGAGAGACCGGAGAGAATTGAGAGGAGAAAGGTTATGTGAAGTTCAAGCAAGCACGTTATCTTCTAACAAGGATTTCTTAAGCAACAAAAGGTATGTTACGTAACCTTAACATATATGATTTACGCCATAATTTCTAAGTCTTTGTGTTCTTGAATTTCACTGTGTATAAAGTGTTTACAAAATTTTCTATAAACCATGTTTTTTTTATAATTGGTTAGAAAATTATGTGTATTTGTAATTGTAATTGTTATTGTGACGCCCCCAAAATAGGTATACATCACTTATTCTGAGTCGCCAAATACATGGTACAGAATACAAATACAACCTTAAATATACAACATGAGCTATGAGTTTTAATACAAATATTGTCTTCTAGACAGTATTCAGACTCAAAATAAGTCCTCAATACATTTATTATCACACTATTTCATAGAATAGTGAGGACTACTAATGCTATCATCTGGACCGTCACTCCATTCCCTGACTAGTCCCTGCTACGTTCTCATTTCCTAAAGAGAACAATTGATGAATGGGTAATATACCCATGAATCGGTTATACTTGGGCTTAAATTTGTGTATTCTCGGGTCTTTTAGAATCATTTTTTACTGTGTTCAGTTGCATTTTGCAGATTTGGGAGCTATATGAGCGAATGGGGGATTTTAAGCTACAAAATGGCATTGTGGTAATTTCACGGGAGCAATGGCAAGCTTACACTTAATATTGATCCCAAAGACCAGAGGTCTTTGGGCCGTCTTTAATCGATTTCTGACGGACCATTTTGCCTTTTGGTTTGACTGCATAATTGGTGGATATTTGAAATCAATTTGGACTTGGATTGCTAGAGTTGGGATAGGTGGAGTATATAAAGGCAATTTTAATTGAGAGAGGGATCTATCTACATAATTGGAGATTGAGCAAGGAGTCAAGGGAGATTTGAAGATTTTCATCTAGAGTTTTCTTCTTCTTCATTCTTTCAAATTGTGTAATTCTTTAAGGATGATTTGTAAAAGATTGTTGATTTTAATTTCTGTCATGAACTAATTTCTTTAATTAAGATTTCAATTGAACCTTTTATGGCTATGAATTAATTATTTGATTTATTCCAATTATTTGTGTTGAAGTGAATTTTTTATCTTGCCTTGCATTTATTGATTAATTATTTGGCCAATGATTACCTTGTTACTCTAGAAGGAATTGGAAGAGGAATTCTAGGGTTAGAACTGGGCATGATAACATGTGACTTAGTTATTTTCATAGTGAATAATTAGGTTTGTGAATTGAATGGAAATATCTGTTCACCGCTTGTAACATATAAGGAATTGAGATTGAATGAGTTTGATTCAATTGTTTTGCATAGGAATATAGCAAGATTAATCTGGATTAAATAGAAGTCAATTGATCACTTGGAAAATGGCTTTTGGCATTTGAGAATTCCTGTTAATAATTCATTAGGCATAATAATTGGGATAATTGGATAATTGATTTATAGTTCATAATTGGGGATTTTGAAGTCTTAATCCTTATTTATCTGAATTCATTCAAATCTTAGTTTTGTTTATTTGCTTTATTTTAGAATAATCTCTTTTAATTGTTTAACTTAATTTTCTTAATTATAAAAATCACATTTTATGGTTGTTTAAATAAAATTGGATTGATACAATACTAGTAGTTGGAATTTATTAATTAGAATTATCTGTGGGAACGATACTCTACTTTCACTTTATTACTTGTTGACCGTGTATACTTGCACGTATTCATTGATTGCGAAATCGGCCAACAAGTTTTTGGCCCCGTTGCTGGGGAATTCTTTATTAATATTAATTCCATATTAGTTATAATCAGTTCGGTCTTAATTTAAACGTTACTTATTTTTCCTCTTGTATTTGCAGGAATTCTTTACGAGTGTATGCACACTAGATCAAGGGCTCAAAAGGAACTTTTTCCGTATACAGACGACATCGAAAGGAAGTTCCAGAAATTGCGGTTGACTAGTGAGGTTATCTGATGAGGAAGAAGAAATTGGCGAACCAGAAATACCCATGAATATGGCAGGGAACGAACAGAAATCACTTAGGGATTATGCCATGCCAAATGTCACAGATATACAATCGAGTATTAGGAGGCCTGCAATCAATGCGAACAGTTTCGAGATAAAACCGGGAACAATTCAGATGCTACAGAATACATGTCAGTTTGGGGGTCATTCAATAGATGATCCTAATGAGCATATCTTAAGTTTCTTGGAAGTTTGTGACACCTTCAAATTCAACAATGTATCGGAAGATGCTGTAAGGTTGAGGATGTTCCCGTTTACCTTGAAAGATAAAGCTCGAAGTTGGCTACATTCTTTCCTCCCTGGTTCAATCACAGCGTGGGACGACTTAGCTCAAAAAATTTCTAGCTAAGTTTTTCCCACCAGCGAAGTCGACAAAACTACGAAATGATATTCACACCTTTGCACAGTTTGACTCAGAATTGTTATATGAGGCGTGGGAAAGATTTAAGGATATGCTCCGTAAGTGCCCACATCACGGAATTCCACATGAGATGCACGATATGGTATATTACATGACCAGTTGCATCACGACCACTAGAGCCAATATTAATGCAAGATGAGGGGCGAAATCATGTCTAAGAATTTTGATGAGGCATATCAATTTATTAGAGGCGATGGCCAATAACAACTATCGGTGGCCCATGACTAGGTCTAACCCTCCAAAACAAGGAAAAGCTTGAGGTGGATCCAATGATGACATTAGCGGCCTGAAGTGGCATGATAGCTAAGAAAATGGAGACATGGAGTCCACCATCTACTGCAATGAGTAGCAATGGTTTGTGAGTTATATGCTGGGAGTCATGCTACAGATCAATGTGCCATAAATACGGAATCAGCTCAGTTCGTAGGGAGCTATAGTTGATCTACCCATCCGTATCCGAATCAAAACGTATATAATCCAGGTTGGAGAAATCATCCGGGATTTTCATGGAGTAACAATCAAGCTCAAGCTCAAGCGCCTAGACAACAAAACACATCCGGATTTCAAAATCAGACTCAACAACAACCAGAGAGGAAATCAAGTTTGGAAGAAGCCTTGGAAAAATTCATTAGAGCTTCTGACAAAAGGAACGAGGAACAAGACAAAAAAATGAATCAAGTAGAAATTTGAATATGCAAAGCGAGGTGCGTCGATAAAGAATTTGGAAAATCAAGTGGGTCAAATAGCACGTACCTTTGAATAACCAACCACTTGGAACACTCTTGAAGCGTCTGAGAGAAAAACCCTAGCAGAGATGAGCATTGTAAAGGTCAGTAACTCTCTGAAGTGGAAAGGATTTGCAAGAGACAGTCAAGGATAGGGAAACAAGGGATAACACATCAAGTGAAATAGAGGAAGTTATGGACACCAGAAACATCCAGATGAAACCGTTGAGCAGAAAGAACTGGAACCAACCATCACAATGCCGCCCATACCGTATCTGCAGAGGTTTCAGAAATCCAAGTTGGATAAGCAGTTTTCAAGATTCTTGGATATTTTCAAAAAACTGCATATCAACATCCCCTTTGCCGAAGCCTGGGAACAAATGCCAAGTTACGCTAAGTTTATGAAAGAGGTTTTGTCGAGAAAGAGGAAATTGGGTGAGTTTGAAACAATGGCATTGACCGAAGAATGCAGCGCAATCATATAGAATAAGTTACCTCTGAAGCTCAAGGATCCAGGTTGCTTTAATATTCCATGTGAAATTGGAAATCAGTTTTTGAGATGAGCATTGTGTGATTTAGGGGCCAGTATAAATTTGATGCTATTATCCGTCTACAACCAGTTTGGACTTCAAGCACCACGATCGATAAATATCAGTTTGCAGTTGGCGAATCGATAGGTTACATATCCACGAGGTATTGTTGAGGATGTTTTAGTCAAAGTGGATAAATTCATCTTCCCTACGGATTTCTTTATCTTGGATTGTGAAGTAGATAGCGAAATTCCAATTATTCTTGGGTGACCATTCTTAGCAACGGGAAGAACTTTGATTGATGTACAAAAAGGAGAATTGACGATGCGAGTTGAGGATCAACAAGTCACCTTTAATGTATTCAAGTCGATGTCTTATCTGAAAGAAAAAGGTGAGTGTATGCGGGTGGATATCATGGAGGAATTAGTTAATCACAAGTTCAGTGGAAATTATTCGGAGGACCCGCTAGAATCCATTTTGCTCGGGATGGACGATGATGGTATTGAAGATGACGTTAAGTTTGTCAAATGGCTAGATTCATCATCTTTCTTCCGGAAGAACAATCAACCATTAAACACCCTTGATAGACCCGAAACGGAAGGTAAAAAGTGCAAACCCTCAATAGAAGAGCCACCGGTGTTGGAATTAAAACTGTTACCATCTCATCTGCAGTATGCTTATTTGGGGAAAGATTCCACCCTACCAGTCATTGTTTCAATAGAGTTAACGGACACACAAAAAGAGAAACTACTAAGGTTATTGCAAGAGTTCAAAATAGCAATCGAATGGACAATAGCAGATATTCGAGGTATAAGTCCGTCATTCTGTATGCACAAAATTCTACTAGAAGAAGGGGCGAGACCAACCATTGAGCAACAAAGAAGGCTAAACCCCATTATGAAGGATGTGGTGAAAAAGGAAATCATAAAGTGGTTGGATGCCGGCATTATTTATCCAATCTCGGACAGTTCATGGGTAAGTCCTGTACAGTTTGTACCAAAGAAAGAGGGTATGACGTTGTGAAGAACGAAGCTAATGAGTTCATCCCTACTAGAACTGTTACAGGATGGAGAGTATATATGGATTATCGCAAGCTAAATAAAGCCACACGCAAGGATCACTTTCCCTTGCCGTTCATTGATCAGATGTTGGACATGTTAGCGGGACATCAATTCTACTGTCTGCTGGATGGATATTCTGGGTATAATCAAATTGCCATAGCTCTAAAAGATCAAGAAAAAACCACGTTCAAATGTACATACGGTACGTTTGCATTCTGGCGTATGTCTTTTGGTTTATGTAATGCACCGACAACCTTTCAACGATGCATGATGGCAATCTTCTCAGATATGGTCAAACAGAATGTGGAGGTATTTATGGATGACTTCTCCGTGTTCGGTGATAGTTTCGACTTATGTTTGAAAAATCTGATCTTGGTGTTAAAACGATGTGTGGAAACCAACCTAGTTCTTAACTGGGAAAAATGTCACTTCAGGGTGCAAGAGGGGATTATTCTGGGGCATAAGGTTTCTGTATCCGGATTAGAGGTGGATAGAGAAAAGATTGAGACGATTGAGAAACTACCTCCTCCATCATCTGTGAAGGGAATACGAAGCTTTTTGGGACATGCGGGTTTCTACCGACGCTTCATTAAAGACTTTTCAAAAATTTCAAAACCTTTATGTTCTCTGTTGGTGTAAGACGTGCCTTTCAAGATGGATCAATCATGTATCGAGGCATTTGAAGTATTAAAGAGGAAATTGGTCTCTACTCCAATTATTGTGGCGCCCGATTGGTCTTTTCCGTTTCAATTGATGTGCGGCGCTTGATGACTACTGCATTAAGGCGATGTTGGGACAATGTCACGACAAGATTTTTCACACAATCTACTACTCCGGCCAAGATGTTGACGGATGCCCAAATTGAACTACACAACCAATTTAAAAGAGTTACTTGCGGTGGTGTTTGCCTTCGACAAATTCGAGCATATCTTATTGGCACCAAGGTAATTGTCTCTGTTTGATCATTACGCCATTAAATATCGATTGAGAAGAAGGATACCAAACTACGATAAATCGATGGAATCTTGTTGTTATAAGAATTTGATCTGGAGATCCGGGATAGAAAAGGTACCAAAAATCAGGTGGCGGATCATCTTTCTCGATTGGAAAACGCGAAGGTACAGAAGAAAGACAACGTAATGATTAATGAGAAATTTCTGGATGAACAACTTCTCCGACCTATGGAAGGACATAAGATTCGAATTTTTCTGATAAAAGGGTTATTTATTATGAATTATTGAAGTTCCGAAATAATTGATTTTTGAAGTTTTAATTATTTTTTTAATAAAAACATTTTTTGCAATTGAGTGGGCCCCACATGTGTTGTAAACATGCTGAATTCAGAAGTCTAAGTGGGTGTAGGAAAATTTTAATATATATTAATATTTTTTTAAATTTTTTATTTTGGTGTTCTAAGCATTTTCCTATAAATAGGGTGCTTAGGTTAGAATTGAAAATCAGACCAGAAACTAAAGATTTCTCTCTCTATATTATCGAGCGTATTCTTGTGAGTATTTTGATACTTTGAGTGTTGTTATACGGTGGAAGTTCCTTCAGCACTATATCCAGTATTCCAGTCAGAAGTACTATGTGACGCCCCCAAAATTAGGTATACATCACCCATCTTGAGTCGCCAGATACATGGTACAGAATTCAAATACAACTTAATAATACAATTGTCGTGTACAATACGACAAAACATAAACTGTGAGTTTGAATATGAATATTGTGGCACGCCCAAATCCTGGTACTTCATTTTTTCAAGATTTGGTGTTCACTTAATCAAAACATCCATTTATAACTACCCAATTATAATAAAATTGAATAATAAAAACCTGCCCATACAGGATTAAACTTAAATAAAAATCTCTCAGGTTATCTAACCTTTAATAACAATCATTCAAATGCGGAAATTTAAATAAACTTCATTACAATCTTTAAACCAAAGTCTGAAAGTAAACTATCAAAACTATTACAAGTCTTCAGTATTTATTCATCTTTCATTTTCCACTACTTTGGTGCTAGATGCGTCACCGTTTCAACTTTAGTCAGTAAGAAATTTTACTGAAGCAAGAGTGAGCAAACAAGGCACACTTGAAATAACAATAAATAAATCTTTAAACTTTTACATCAATTGCCAATATTAGGCTCAATAGAAATGAACAATATATTCTATTAACTTTCTCGCAAAATTATAACATTCACTTTGAGGGTCTAAATGACCACGAATCATATCCACAGTTATAAGTAATCTTTCAACTTTAACTTTAATAGTCATAAGACTATAAGGACTCCACGTCTTGGGGGGATCAACCCTTACGTACAATGTATTGTGCACAACCATTTCAACAATAAGCATAAACCTCTATTAAAAGAGTTGTTCATCTCGGTATTTAGAATACAAGTCCGCACTTAAAGTAAGTTTGGTTTGGATACATTACAGGGTAATTTAGGATTCAACGGTAATCAACTAAGGATTAGTTGATTACAAAAGAAATAACTGTAAGCTATGGAATAATCATAACTGAATTGATATGTATAAATTAATATTATGCTTTAGGAATAATCTAATAGCATAAACATTGAATAATCATAACATTCAAGGTTATTGAAAATTTTGGGTATTAAACATGCATATTGAATAGAAATTTGAACGATAGAGTTGTTCAATACTAGAATATTAAATTAGAACAACTCGTATGCTAAATCACAAGTTACATATTAAAGAACTTGCTCAATAATATAAGATTTGGAATTACTTGTATTCACATGAACCAATAGATACAAGAGTTTTATCAATAATAAACAATCTAACTCTACGAAAGTGTAAAGTTAGCAACTTGTACAATTGAAATGGAATTAAAAGCAATAATGTGCTCAACAAAATTTAAACTTGTACAACGAAGTTTTAGAGTTAGAAAACTTGCCTTTAGCACAAGCTAAACCTTACAACTTGAATCAATATCCTATACATATGTCATCATGACGTAATTAGTCATTACCAATATTTTATATCTATATAAACAAAATATATACATTATGTAGGTTAAATTACCAATTCACATAATCAAACTACGTTAATACCAATTAACTCTTGATAACATGCTCATTCATAGTTTAATACTACTGAAATCATCATTTAACATTCATATTATTAACACAACATTTATTTTCAAAATTTGTATACTTAAACAAAAGCTGTCGAACCTATCTTTAACTTCGTTGGCCTGTATTTCTGACGATTTACATCATGGTTCATGATTGCTTGTTGAGATAACCCTACTGACTTCGGGTCACGAGGCCATTTGTTGGTATTTGCGACATAAGCGGCCGTGACTTATGGAGAGTTATCTCTCTTTGGCGTATTGCTTGCCAGATCGAAATCCGTGACGAAACTTCGGCAGCGGCATGAACAAAAGCCAAATTGGCCTAAAAGCTCGAATCTAATAGACTGATTATCATGTAATTTACATATAAACTTCATATAAACATATTGTGAAGACTTCTAACATGTTTCTACTCATAAAATAACTTCAACATCAAATATACAACACCCAATTTCAATGTTTTTGGCAAAAACTCCATTTTTTATATTTTCAATGAAAATCAACACTGTGATTTTGTTTTTCAATCAAAACAGAAATTTCAAAACATCATAGTTATGGTTATACATACTCTATCAATTTCCATAATCAATTAATCAATTTAACAACTAATAAAACCTTAATTTCTATTTTAAACTAAACCATGTTCATATATATATTTTTATGTAAACACTGTAATATATTTTCTTCACAATTTGCATACATACATGACTTAATTTCTCTATAATCACATACAAATTCATGAAACAACCTTTACAAACAATTATTATACTAAACTATATACATATCAATAATTCCTCTTTTACAAATATTTTACAGAGACTTTTTGGGAAGAGGATAACTAAACTTTTAAAGAAAGATATTGAGTTTCTACCTTTGATTAAGAAGATGATATCCTAGAGTTTGATTATCCTTTTGATTATCAAGCTTCTTTTTCTTCAATCTCTAGCCTTTCTTCCTTTCTTCTCTTCTTCTTATCTTCTTCTTCCTCTGAGTTTTTCTTTTCTTCTCTCTAACCTCTCTCATCTATTCTTACGTACTTAGGCTATAACGTATAAGATATAATATATATTTATTATATGATATAAATATAAACTTATAACTGATATCAGTTATTTGAGTTTTGAAAATCAAAAGCCATAAGGCTTGTTTGGCTAATCACTAAAAACATAACCAATTATTCCTTATGCTTTGTTTGGAAAAAAACAAAATTATATTAAAGACTTAATAGGTATTAGGCCTTGTTTGGAAAAACTGAATTAAAACTCCCTTAATTTATTTTTAGTAACTCCTTTATAGCAAGGTTATTTGTCAAACTTCTATTTAATTAAATAATAAATTAAAATATTAATCTATTAAATTACTTTAACACATAAATCATTATCACAAAACTATAATTTCTTTATAATTATAATTTTATTCGACCAACTAATATTTTAAATTACCATTACCCATTTAAAATATTATAATTTATTTAAATCACTATAAGCTCTCTAGCTTACTTATTAAATTAAATTGGTATATAAATTCATAACAATTAATTTTAAGTAGCTCCTTAATTATTTATTCAACAAATAATTAACTAAACCACATCAATTCAAATTGTCATTAAATACTTATATAATTCAATAAATATTTAATATTGCAAATAAATATTTAATCTTTAATATTTAATTATTTATTCAACAAATAATTAACTAAATCACATCAACTCAAATTGAACAATTATTTATTCAACAATAAACATAATCCATTAAATACTTATATAAATTAATAAATATTTAATATTACACTTTAAAATCTTTGGATGTTACAAATATTGTCTACTTGAGAGTATACAAACTCAAAAGGAGTCCTCATTACAATTATTATCACACTTATTTCACGAAATAGTGAGAGACTACTAATGCACCATCTAGGACCATCACTCGGGTTCCACAGACTAGATTCATTTATATTCTCATTTCACGAAGAGGAACGGTGAAAGAAAGGGTGAGCTCAACTAGCCCCAAGAAGAAATATTATGACTAAGATAATGCATAATAAATTATCATTAGCCTTAAACGATGTTAAACCGATACAATATAACAAACATCAAGTTTAACTACTGTTGAACAAGCAATCCATTAAAAGAGTCAGTAGAATAAAATCTACAATCTTTTATGATTTAAAAGGTTTTTCATCACTTTTATCGGCGGGACTCGACAATAAATAATCCACATCATCGAATCACCCCCACTTTACTGACGAGGATATTCTTTAGTATCACGACCATAATTATCCATGCACTTCTGGGGCAAGAATATTTGTGTATTCATTAATGGTCGTGATCATGCCAACAATCATCCATCAATGCACTACGGACCAATGATGACTTTTACCACATCATTTTAGTAACATTACGGTCATGATTACACCAAATAATCCTCGGTCATAATCATACCAAGTCCATCTATGCACTTTCACGGGCCACGGATGACTTTCAAAAAATATAAATATGAGGATGATAACAATGATATAAGAATTCAATAAAACAAGTTCAAAATTAATTTGTCAGGAACCATAACGTCCAAATTGTCAACATAACAACACTTTGTAGAGTAAAATTCAAGAATGCTCGGAAGAATATTTCCATGAAAAGATCTTTGGATAAAAGCGCGATTATCGAGGATATTCCACTATTTCATGGAGTATAGAAGTCAAAACTTTAACCAATTTGAGTATAATAAAGAATGGAATAACAAAAGAAATCACCATGCATGTGGTACTTAGCATGAAACGGTTATTACAATAGAATACTAAATAACGGAACCAAGTCGAGGCAACATTATTGCCAAGCGGGATGTTCCAGCAGAATAATAAAGAATGGAATAACAACGAAAATCACCATGCATGCGGATGCCCGCCAGACAAGTTATTCAACGAGAATACTAATAAGGGCGGAATCGAATCCGTAAGTAAAAGCATACGAGCAGGATATTCCAATGTAATAATAATAAAAAGCGGAACCCGGTCCGTCCGTAAAATGCTGAGACGGGGATATTCTAACGAGAATAATAAAAAGCGGAATCGGTCCCGTACAGTAAAATGCATGCAGACGAGATATTCCAACGAGAATAGTAAAGGCGGAATAATATAAGAATGTCACCAAGTATAGGGTAGCCGCGTATCTGAGTTATTCAACGAATAATAAAGAATGGAATAACATAAGTTCCTTTCATGAATAAAAGAATAACATCCCTTACAGTACAACAAATAATATTCCTACCTTAAGAAGAAAATCTTGGATATATAAGTAGTGAAGTAGCGAAATACTTTCTTCTTTCTCTATATAGTTTATCTCTCTAGAGTTTCAATTGAATTAAATAAGAAAATAATGAAGGAATGAGCTTATTTATAGAAAAATGGATTGCATAGTAACTAACTCATGAAGCGGTCCAGTTGATTTACTTTAATCTGACGGTCCATTTTTAAAGCAAAATCTTTTAAATAAAATACAATATATTCTATTTATAATCTAATAAAACGAATAACTTTATAAAAGATTTTACTATGCAAATACTATCACGGAACCTTATACAAACACTATGCATAATAAAATATAATATATTCTAATTATTGTTTAATAAAACAGATAACTTTATAAAAGTATTTTGTTTTATATAAAAAGATTTACTATGCAAAATACTATAGCATCTACTATGCAACACTATGCATAATAGAATATAATATATTTTATTTATAGAATAACTTTATAAATGTATTACATTTTATATAAAAAGATTTTACAGTATTATTCCATTAATAATACCAACAAAATTGAGTGACTTATCACGTAAGCATCAATAATTAATGGTAGTATTGCTCTTATGCAACCACGCGTATTCTTATACTTTTAACAAGATTGTTCCAACAGTTAACGGTAAAACTTCCGCCGTTATTTTCATAAAGTATTTTTGTCATTTTCTCAATCCAATAATAATTCCGTTGTGGGGTCCACCAATTATTGTGTCGTTGTATGAATATTCCCTTTTAAAACGAATATTCCCCGACCAATCGAATATTATATAACAACTTTTGTACTTTGCAAAATTTATAAATATTACCCACAACTATAACATTATATCAATTTCACTCCATAATATTTAAAAATAATATTTATAGAAAATTCATCTTTATTCAATTAGTTGCGATTTTACATACTGTCTTTTTGAGGTAAGGGATATTATTTTCTTCGTAAATGATATTATTCTTCAATATCATTATGCCGAAATATTGATATGAATATTATTGTGGAATTTCTACCTTTTTGTGTCGGGGTTCTTATTCATGTATACGACCTTTATTCACGTATCTGACCTTATTCACGAATACGACCTTTGTTCTCAAGAAAAATGAAATTTTCTCTTCTTTGTCCCGAACATATTTTGTTACTATCTTTGATTGTATCCATATTTTGATCGCTATGCTTGAGTTTTACTCCACTATGGTATATTATGGGATGTTTTTGAACATGGATAAACCAAAGTACGAATCCCAAATATTTGTTCTTTTGTCTCACTGGATTCATTTTTTTAAAAATATTTTTCATCATCCTCAGTCATAAATGATGATATTACTGAATATCTTTGGCATATAGTGCAAAGATGAATGATTTCCTAATGAATATCTTTGGCCCGTAGTGCTAAGATGTACATGTGTTGAGATGAACATGACCAACAGGTGATACAAATGAATATCTTTGGCCTGTAGTGCAAAAATGTATATTGATTGATGTTACAGGGATAAAATATTGATGATGGATTTTTAAATCTTAGAAGATAGTAGAATTCATTCTCTACTTGACTCTTCTAATGGATTCTTTGCTTCATTGCGGTTTGTTGATCTAAAACTTGTTGTCTATTATATTCTATCAGATTTTTCTCTTTTGAAGACTAATGATAAATTGTTGTATATTATCTTAGTCATAATATTCTTTACTGGGCTAGTTGAGCTCACCCTTTTTCTTTTTGTTCCATTGTTCTTCTCAAGAAGCGAGAATGTAGCGGGAAGTAGTCGGGGTGTGGAATGATGGTTCTAGAAAGTGGTTTTAGCAGTCCTCACTATTTTTGTAAAATAGTGTGATAATAATTTTAATGAGGACTCCTTTTGAGTTTGTATACTCTCTATTAGACAGTATTTGTATTTAAACTCACAGTATGTGTTGTTGTATTTTACACGACAATTGTATTAATGAAGTTGTATTCGTTTCTGTACCATGTATTTGGCAACTCAGAATGGGTGATGTATACCTATTTTGGGGGTGTCACATTTGTCGTCTCAATTATTGATTTAATAATATAACATATTATACAGATGATACTGTGACAATAATTGAATCAATAATATGAGAGATGTGATGCAGCAATTACTGTAGCAATAATTGAGTATAACTGAGTGGCTTCTTACGTAAGCATCAATAATAATTATCGTGTGTCACTATGCAACCACGCATACTACTGTACTTTTACTACCGAGTAGTTCAACAGTTTTAACGGTAACACATTCGCCATTATTTTTATAAAATGATAATTCTGGCATTTTCTTACTACGACAATACTTCCGTTGTGGGGTCCACTAATGATTATACCGTCGTACGAATATTCCCCGACCAATCGAATATTTTGCATAGTTTGCAAAATTTTCACATATCACCCTTGACTTTAACCTTTTATCAATTTAACCATTTACGAAATAAAATAATAATTATAAGAAAATTGAATACTTTTATTTCATAAAATTTGGGGTCTTACAATCTCCCCTCCTTATGAAATTTCGCCCTCAAAAATTTACGTACGTACCTGGTATGTCGAATAGGTGAGGATACCTTGACTTCATTTCATATTCCAACTCTTGAGGTATAACCTTTGAGTGTCGAATATGATCCTTCTTATCCAAGATTTTAACACGTATCTCATCATACGTTAAATCTTCTGCTATCTCATCTAGTTATAATTCCATAATGTGGTTCGGGTCGTCCACATAATTACGTGACATCGATACGTGAAAAATGTTATGAACACGCAACATACTTGGCGATAAAACGAGTCTATAGGCCACAGTTCCTACTCGATCGAGGATTTCAAATGGGCCAATTGAGATTTCCTCTATTCGTCGATTCTTGCTTCTAGAATAACACCCTCTTGAACCTTCTTCTTCACATTCATCAGCTCTGAGTATATAGCTTGAGCGGCTTTAACTTTATCGATTAAAGTCGATTTTAATCGTATATTTGTTATCTTCACGTGGATCCCTAAAGTCTTTAACTCTATCTTCATCATTTGTAAGTTATACGAAATGGGTTTTTGTGTTAACAACATTACACAAATAGCATATCACGATCTTCTACTCGATCGTCGGCTACCACGTTCGCTCTTCCACGATGATATTGAATGGTATAGTCGTAATCTTCAACAGCTCGAGCCAACGTCCTTGGCGCATGATACGTTCGTTTTAGTTGAAGAAATATTTAAGGGTTTTAGAAATGAGTTTTGTACTAGGGTCAATACAAAATTCAATTTCACGCTCTAGGGGTAGGCTAGGAAGTCTTCAAGAATACGTCAGGAAATTTATTAACAATAGAAATATCATTCAAAATTATAACTCTCATCCAAGACTTGGACAATACGTCACATTGTTACCTATCAACTTGCCATCGTCATTCACAACGTCCCTTACGGATAGTCTGGCTTCGGTGCATTCTACACAAGGAAGTCACCAGATAAAGGCTCGGGACTCTTTACTTATGGCTTGATATGACAGTGATTGACTTTAGTGGTTTGGTTGCTTGAATTCGCATAACAGGTTGGTTAAGAATATAAAAGCTAACAACCTTACAAAAAGCATGATGAGTAATTAACCAATCGATTCCTAAAATCACATCAAAGGAAAGTATTTTCAAAGAGATAAGATCGACATGTAACGTGAGGGTATCGATTTGAATCAAATAAAATTTATAAACATCAGAGGTAATGAAGGTTTCTCCTAACGGAGTTTCAACCGATAAGTCAAAGTCTAATTTCTCCGGAGTCAAATTTAAACGTTGAGCGCAAGCAAGAGAGATAAAAGAATGGGTAGAACTGATATCTAATAAGGTATAGACTCCGTAAAAATTTATAATTAACTAACCCGTGCTAACTTCGTTTGGGTTACTCGCTTTTTGAGAAGTCACGAAAAACGCTCTTCCTGAAACCACCGACTTTGTTTTGTCCGTATCCGCCTTTGGTGCCACCGTCCTAGCTGGACTTGACTTTGGTACACGACAAAATCGGGCTAGGTGAACTTCTTTTCCACAATTGTAACATGCTTTGGACTGCATCACGCAGTTTGGACTGATATGTCCCTCCCCTCCGCATTTGAAGCATATAATTGGTGGTCGTTCTCCTTCCTTGAAAACGGTTGTTGGTGCTGCTGTCTTTCCATCGTTGTTGAACCTTCTCTTCTTGAAATTTCCACTCCTATTATCTTGGCCATGATTACCACCGAATAATTTCCCCCACGATGGTTATCATTGTTCCGATGGCCGTTGCCACCGGTACGATTATTATCGTGTTGTTGCTCGTTATCCTTTGGTTGGGCTAACTCATTATCGTGCTCCAATAACTGAGCCCTATTCACAACATCTGAATATAAACAAAGTTTGTGAGAAATGAGGTATTAACGTATATCGGGTTTCAAACCTCTTAGAAACATTTGCGTCATTCGCTCCTCATTATCGACCAAATAGGATGCTGGCCGGGATAACTCATAAATTTAGCCTCGTGTTGCGACACGGTCATATTGTTTTACTCCAACTTGATGAATTCCACCTCCTTCATGTGACGAATACTTTCGGGAAAGTACTTGTCGTTGAACAACTCTTGGAACCTCTCCCAAGACATCTTGAGTCGTCGAGGTTGGAGTGCGTTTTATAGATTCCCACCGATGTCGCCTCTTCACGCAACATAAAGGTGGCGAAGGGAACCTTTTGCTCCTCGGAGCATCCCAAGACATCAACTATCTTGATGATCTGCTTTAACCACGTCTCCACCTTAAGTGGTTCTGGCTTTCCCAAAAACTCCGGTGGTCCCAACTCGTTGAACTGTTTAGCAGTGACCATCCGAGAGTTGCCAGTGTTTCTACCTGAATTTTGAATAGGAGTCTCTCTCGCCTGATGTTGCATGAATTGCATAAATCCTCTGAACATCTCATCGTTCATCATCTGATCGGTGTTGTTATTTACCTGAGGATTATTGTCTTCCTGTTGCACATTATCCTGGGTATTGATCGTTGGTGACTCAACGGTCTCATGTGCTTCATTACTTATCTCAACATTTTCGGATGCCATTTTCAAATACGACAATTGTATTAATGAAGTTGTATTTATTTCTGTACCATGTATTTGGCAACTCAGAATGGGTGATGTATACCTATTTTGGGGGTGTCACATTTGTCATCTCAATTATTGATTTAATAATATAACATATTATACAGATGATACTGTGACAATAATTGGATCAATAATATGAGAGATATGATGCAACAATTACTATAGCAATAATTGAGTATAACTGAGTGACTTCTTACGTAAGCATCAATAATTAATACCGTGTGCTACTATGCAACCACGTGTATTACTGTACTTTACTACCGAGTAATTCAACAGTTTTAACGGTAACACTTTCGCCATTATATTTATAAAATGATAATTCTGTCGTTTTCTTACTACGACAATACTTCCGTTGTGGGGTCTACTAATGATTGTGCCGTCGTACGAATATTCCCTGTTAAAACGAATATTCCTCGACCAATCGAATATTTTATAACAACTTGCATACTTTGCAAAATTTTCACATATCACCCTTAACTTTAACCTTTTATCAATTTAACCATTTACGAAATAAAATAATAATTATAAGAAAATTGAATAATTTCATTTCATAAAATTCGAGGTCTTACAGCAAAGGCAGAATCGTAGAGCATCGAGAATGGTAGTATGTCTGCTTTGGAGGGCCTCTACTAGTATCGTAGAGTGGTCCAAACATCTGGCGAGCAAACTCAAGAATTGTAGTGTGTTCTCGGAAGCGTAGAGTCTGCAAATCAAACAAAGTGTGATGCCCCCAAAATAGGTATACATCACCCATTCTGAGTTGCCAAATACACGGTACAGAAACAACTACAACTTCACTATTACAATTGTCATGCAAAATACGACAACACATAGGCTGTGAGTTTAAATACAAATATTGTCTTCTAGACAATATTCACACTCAAATAAGTCCTCATTACAATTATTGATACACTATTTTACAGAATAGTGAGGACTACTAAAACAACTGCCTTTAACATCACTCCACACCCCGACTAGTTCTCACCATATTCTCGCCTCCTGAGAAGAAAAATGGAACAAAAAGGAAAAGGGTGAGCTCAACTAGCCCAGTAAAGAATATTATGACTAAGATAATGAACAACAAATTATCAATAGCCTTCAACAAATCAAATAAAATATAATGGACAACAAGTTTTAGATCAATATTTGCAGCGGAAATAACAATTCATTAGAAGAGTTAAGTAGAGAATAAAATCTACTATCATCTATGAATTTAAAAGTCCATCATCAATATTTTATCCCTGTAACATCAATCAATATACATTTTGAATCAAATATTCATCTTTGCACTATAAGCTAAAGATATTCATTTGTATCACCAGTTGGTCATGTTCATCTCAACACCTGTTCATCTTTGCACTACGGGCCAAAGATATTCATCAGGTAATCATTCATATTTGCACTACAGGCCAAAGATATTCATCAAGTATCACCATTTAAGCCTGAAGATGATGAAAAATATTTTAAAGAACGAATCCAGTGAGATAAAGGACACGATTAGGGATTCATAATTTAGTTTATCCAAATTCAAGAATACTCCATAGTAATCAATTGTGGAGCAAAATTCAAGAATAAAGTTCAAAACATAGATCCAATCAAAGATAGGAACCATAACAGACAACTTGGATACAGAAAAGAAAACTCAAGGAATTTCTGATCATTTCAGAAATTATAGAAGCAATACTTACCGTAGTAAGTTTAGAGTTAGGAATCTGAAATGAATAATATATGAAACTGTAAATGAATTTTCAAATCACATCATGCGGTGATCGGCGTGAGAGATGGATCATTTCCACAATTTAATAACAATTGAATCTGAAGGGTTATTCACCAGGCATGTGGTAGTCCGCGTAGACAGGTTATTCCCACAGAAAAATAAAGAATGAAATAACAAAAGGATTTCACCATGCATGCGGTAGTATGCGTAGACAGGTTATTCTAACAAAATAATAAAGAATGGAATAAGGAAATGATTTCACCATGCTTGCGGTGATGCTGCGTGAGCGAGTTATTCAAATGAATAATAAAAATGGAATAACAACTGCTATTCACAGTATTGAAAGAAAATAACTCTCTTCGTGAATATGAAAGAAATAATACCCCTTACGAATACAACAACTAATATCCCTTACGAATATTGAACGAAGATAATGTTCCTTAAGAATACGAAAAATAATATCATAAGCGAATATGAAATAAATAACACCCCTTACCTTAATATAAGATTGAATACTGAAGTAGGGTAGTAGCAGAATACTCTTCTTCTTACTCTCTATGGTTTCTCTCTCTAGAGTTTTAGTGAATTCGTAAAAAAATAATGATGGAATGAACTTCTATTTATAGGAAAATGGACTGAATAGTAACTAATTCATGAACGGCCCAGATCAATTTACTTTTAAACGGACGATCCATACTGATTTACTATTAAAACTTTAAACCAGCGATCCATATTGATTTACTATTATAACTTTCCACCAGCGGTCCATGTTGATTTACAATAATATCTTCAACCAACGGTCTGAAAAATTAGCACATCCCCTAATGGAATAATAAGTCAAACTTATAACAAACATCTCATAACAAACCCCTCTATTTATATCAAAAATTGAATAAATAATTACCAGAAATTACTTATCTTTAATAAACACATTTTTAATCTATTAATAATTATTCATCATTAATATTATAACTCACAATATTTAACAACCAGATCATTCACATGAAAGAGGGGGCTTTCCGAGAAGGATTTCTCCCTATTGGCGCGCAATTAAGTGACCAAACCTCTCCTCGACAAAACTTTCTAGACATCGTCAATATTGTAAATAATAATATGAATAACTTTGTTATCTCAATTATTGATTTACTAATATAAAATATTGTGCAGATGATACTGTGACAATAATTGAATCAAATAACGTGAGATACTATGCAGCAATTATTGTAGCAATAAGTGAGTATAAAGCGTGACTTCTCACGTAAGCATCAATAATCAATACTGCAGTGTCTACTATGCAACCACGACCCGCATCGTATTCTTTTACTTTACCACCGGGTATTTCAACATTTTAATGGTATAACTTTCGCCGTTATTTTATAAAAACTCAAACTTGTCGTTTTTTTCATCCGACCGTTTTCCGTTATGGGGTCCACAAATGGTTGCGCCGTCATACGAATATTCTCCGACAATAAGAATATTCCTCGACCAAACGAATATTCCCCGACAAAAATGAATATTTTATAACCACTTGCTTATTTTGCAAAATTTGCACATTTCACCCATAACTAAAACATTATATCAAATTAACACCTTATTATTCAAAATAATAATTAGAGGAAATTTCATTTTATTTAAAAAAATTCGGGGTTTTACGCAAAGATCATAGTCTACCTGTGCTTAAGAGAAATCGTAGTGCATCATTTGTCTGCATCAGAAGCATCGAGCTTTCTCTATTTGTTAAAAAATAAATTAGAACAAATGTGGAAAGGATTATAGACGTTGAGACTCTCGGGAATCCCAATGAGCTAACACTCATCCTTAGTATATAACAAAGAAAAGTATTGAAGAAGCTAAGGAAAGTACTACATATCAAATTTGAAAACACCTTTTTTTAGGTGTTAGGTGAGATAGCGATCTGCGGTGTCGATGGGCGAACCAAATTTGAAAGAAGAAGATTTTCGAAGTCACCACCATCGGTGCTCGAAATGTCAAATACAATTAATATTTCAAATGCCTTCAAATGACATATTTCAAAGGCACCTTATATACAAATCGGATCTGAGATCTGAAAGCAAGCAAGTACACAATGAAAAAGTGAAGAACACTCAACGCTTTCAACTCTACGATCAGAAAAAAGCTTGCTCACTTACTCGGTTCTTTTAACACGAGCTTAACGACAAGCGAGAGTAGCACCATTCAAAGAACTTCAACTATCATTAAGTGAAGTAAGAAGTTCCAAGTCTGTTGAACTTGAAGTGTTCTAAGTGAACTAAGAAGTTCCAAGTCTGCTGGACTTGAAGAGTTCTAAGTGAACTAAGAAGTTCCAAGACTACTGGTCTTGAAGGAATCTAAGTGATTCGAAGATTGTAAAAACATACTTAGTGGATTTCCTACTCAAGGAGTATAAGAGTGGACTACGAGCCTTGAGTGCTCTGAACCACTTAAATTCTCTGTGTCTTTTATATTCTTGCTTTAACTACTATACTTGTTATAACTGCCTGTTATCTATTAACTCAGTTTATCTTAAAGGGGAACAAACAAATCATTTATTCCGTTGAGATTGATTAACAATATCTGACAAAGGATTTTGAAAAATAAATTCTAAAATGTTTATTCAACCCCCCTTCTAGATAACTATTGTGCCTCTAGGAACTAACAATTGGTATCAAAGCAGGTTCTCTCAATCAGCCTACAAATCTTGAGTAGATCGAATGGCACATCGATAAGCGAATCAAAAGGCCCAGGAGGCGACAAAGCCACCAATGTGCAACAAAGATAAATTTGTCAACTGGAAAGTTCGTATGCAAGCATACATGGACTCGATAGATGAAGAGCTATTTGAAATTGTCATGAATGGGCCCTACATTCCAACAAAGCTCGCACCAACTCGAGAAGATCCAAACAAAGTTCAAATCGAGGTTAAAAGCGAGGTGGGTACGACAACGAAAAGAAAAGCTATCCACTAGACAAAAGGCGAGAACATTACATTCCGGTCTTTAGAAGATGATCATTTGAAGAATGTAATCAACAACAAAAGCGCCAGAGAAGTATGGGAAGCATTGCTCATTATGCATGAAGGAATGAAGAAGTCGAGAAAAACAAACAATCTCTTTTTACTCAACAATATGAAATGTTTGCCCATGTTCGAGGAAAATGTCACTTCCACTTATGAAAGATTCATGTTACGCTCGACTCTCTTGAGCTTTTGGAAAGATCTATCCAAACAAAGATCGATCATAAAATTCATGAGAGCTTTACCAAGCAAGTGGGATGCCAAAACCACTGCCATCAGAGAATCAAAGAATCTCCATGAAATGACTGTTCAACAACTCTATGGCAACCTTCTCACCTATGAACTGGAGCTGACTCAACGAGCAGAGACTCTATCTGAAGGAAGAAAGAAAGACAAAGGAGTTGCTCTCAAAAAGCAACGATACCATCTCAAAGCTAACACTTGAAAATGACTCTCGACTCACGAGGAAGATGATGGCGAGGATATTGCAATGCTAGTAAGAAGACTCAAGAGGTTCATGCGTAAAAAGCGAAAGCGACAAACCTAAGAGATTGAACAACAACAACAACAACCGGGGCGGATAAATGACTTATGCTACAAGCTGCAAGAAGCTTTAGCCATTTCATTTTGCAAACTGCAACAAACCTCTTAGAGAAGAACTAAAGAGGAAATCAAATTCAAAGAAAGAATTCAAAGCCAACAAGAGACTCTAGAAGAAAGACAAAGGTCTTATGACCGGAGGATCATGGAGTGACTCAGACAACGACACAACTCCTGCGTCTAGAGATGATGAAGATCCTCAAGTAGCAAATCTGTGTCTAATGGCCAAAAATGCAAAGGATGAGAAAAGCACTGACAATCATGAAGTAAGTATCGATGAAGTATTTGACTTTAACTCTCCTGCTGTAGATATTGATGATTTAAGAACTGCACTACATGACATAACATCTGATCTGCATCAATACATGAAATGGTTCGAGTTACATCTAAAGATTATTCTCTTCTTCAAAAGAAAAAAAAAGTTCAGAGGAAGAACTGAAACAAACTCTTCTAAGTGCTAACTCTCTCTCCAAATTTGAAAGTGAGAATAAACTCTTAAAAGCAGACCAATGAACTTAATGCACAAAGAGAGTCGAATCTAACCTCTAAGATTGAGGAACTAGAAAAACAATCTTAATGTGGAATAGATCCTCTTCATCCATGGACTCCACGATCTCCGATCGAGAGAAGTGCATCGACGAAATAGTTTAGGTTTTGGGGAATCCACCTCGAGAACCACATGTGGAAAAATCAAAAGAAACTAACATCGGTGAGTGCTTCAAACCTCAATAGAAGCATTGCATTTGTGAAATCCTCACGAAGGAAGAACCGGTCCATCCTGCTCTTACGATCCAATCTATGCTATGCTAAGGCATAACGGATCCCATGTTGGCCTAGGGTTCGAGAAAGAGAAGAGTAACTTAGTCACTACTCTCCACCTCGAAGGATCGTGAAATCGAGCAAAATCAACTCCACGAACCAACCGGTGGGAATAGTATAGTTAAGTTACACTCTTCACAAATCATGAATCACAAGGACAAATGGAAAAAACAGAATCAGTATAAAGGAAAGACTGCAAGAAATCCACATAAGTTCAAATGGAGAAAGAATCCACACACACACAGAGGCATGCATCATGCTAGATGTTTTGTATGTGATAAAATTGGTCATAAGGCTGCAGTATGTTACAATAATCCTATGCATATTAAACCCAAAGTCAAACAGATTTGGGTACCCAAGGGTACTAACAAGATAGGACCTATGCAAGTATGGGTACCAAAATGAGAGCTTAGACCTCATTGCAGGAACAGAGCTCCACGATCACAACTTGGTACTTGGACAGTGGATGCTCACGACACATTACTGGGAACAAAGCCCTCTTGTCCGACTTCATAGAGAAAGAAGGTCCAACAATCATCTTTGGAGACAATGGATTTGGCAAGACAAGAGGTTATGGCTCAGCTGGGAATAGTGCAATATCCTTCAGCAAAGTAGCCTATGTGGAAAGACTAAAACACAATCTTCTGAGCATAATCCAGCTCTGCGACAAGGGTCATCAAGAAACCTTTCTCAACAATCAATGTCAAGTCAGAGATCTGAAGACCTCTTCTATAAAATTGACCGAAACAAGAGAAGGAAACATCTACACTGTTAATCTTGGTCAACTAAGTTCAAACGAGACAATATTTTTTTTGGCTAAAGCCTCTGAAGAAATGAGCTGGCTATGACATAGAAGGTTGTCTCATCTCAACTTCAAAAGCATGTTCAAACTGGCCTCCAAGGATCTAGTAGCAGGCTTACCCAAGCTCAGCTTTTTCAAGGAAAGGCTATGCAACGCCTGTCAACTTGGAAAACAAACTAGAAGCTCATTCAAAAGCAAAATTGTCAACTCAATTGATAAGCCCATGCAACTACTTCACATGGATCTATTTGGACCAATTCCAACAACGAGCCTTGGAGGGAAGAGATAGTCATTGGTCGTAATGGATGACTATACAAGATTTATATGGGTGTTCTTTCTAAACTCAAAAGATGAAACAAGTTCCCAACTCATCAAGATGTTCAGGTTGGTGATTAATGAGAAATGGGAGAAAATCAAGGCTATAAGGAGTGATCATGGTAGAGAATTTGACTTCTCTGAGATGGATCAGTTCTGCACAGACAATGGCAGCAGTCACAACTTCTCAGCTCCACAAACTCCACAGCAAAACGGAATAGCTAAAAGAAAGAACAGAACATTGATTTAAACTGGAAGAACTCTCTAGCGGCGGCTAAATGCACTTTGAATACTTCTAGGCGGAAAGTTATCAACCTTTGCATCTTACACTCGAACAAATCTCTTGTGCACTCTACGTTAAAGAGACTCCTACGAGCTATGGAGAGGAAGAAAGCCAAATGTCGACTACTTCCATGTTTTTGTTTGTGCATGATATATTCTCAACAATGGAAAACAATATCGACTAAGTTTTAACCCAAGTCAGATGAAGGAATCTTTCTCGGATATGCCACGAGATAGTAAGCAACATAGAGTATTCAACAAGAAGACGTAAAGTGTTAAAGTCTCAATTCACATCATCTTCGATGAAACAGACTTAGACAAAACTATGCCTCAAGACACTACGATCGACAACTCAGACACTATGAACGAGGTGGTCGAGCTCAACACCACGATCGTAGTCCCAGAAGATGAAATCATCGAGCCTGAAGAAGAAATCGTAGAGAGAACTACACCAGACAACGAACCTCCACATCAAGAAGCAGAGGTTGATCTTGAAGAATTCAGACAAGAAGGCATCAGGACAAATGTTCCAACAGGCAACAGATGGGTAAGAGATCACACTCAAGACCTAATCATTGGAGATCCAAATGCAAAGTCGAAGACAAGATCACCACACCCGAATGAGTGTTTCTATCTAAGCTTTACATCACAAAATGGAACCCAAGAAGATAGAAGATGATATGGAAGACTCAAGTTTGGATAGAAGCCATTCAAGAGGAACTAAATCGGTTTGAAAGAAGCGAAAGTATGGAGATTAGTTCCAAGACCAAGAAGCCACCCGAGTTAATGGCACCAAGTGGGTCTTGAAAAAAGATGGATGAAGATGGGGTAATAACAAGAAACAGGCAAGACTAGTAGCCAAAGGTTATTCCCAAGAAGAAGGCATCGACTACGATGAGACCTTCACACTTTTTGCCAGATTAGAAGCCATCGAGATATTCCTTGCTTTTTGTTGCCCACATGAAGTTCAAAGTCTTTCAAATGGATGTCAAAAGTGCATTTTTCTAATGGTGAACTTCAAGAAGAAGTATATGTGGAGCAACCTCTAGGTTTCATCAATCCAACTCTCTCTAATTATGTCTATAGATTAGACAAAGCCTTATATGGACTTAAACAAGCACCTAGAGCGTGGTATGAAATACTAACTAACTTTCTTATTGAAAATGGCTTCACTGGAGGTAGAGTAGATACCACATTATTTCTTAGAAAGCACAAAAACAAAATCCTATTAGTTTAAATATATGTTGATGACACTATCTTTGGCTCTACTGATGAAAACATGTGCAAGAGATTTGACAAGCTTATGCAGAGCAAGTTCGAAATGAGTATGATGGGTGAGCTAAATTTCTTCCTTGGATTACAAGTAAAGCAGACTGATGAAGGCATCTTCATTAACCAAGCCAAGTACATTAAAGACTTACTTAAAAAGTATGGCATGAAATTAGCCTCTCCCATGAAAACACCAATTGCTCCAGCAACCAAGCTTGACAAAGATGAGAAAGGTAAAAGTATTGACATTACTCGTCTGAGGTATGATAGGCTCTCTTACATATCTAACTTCCGATGAGACCGGACATAATGTTTGCAACATGCATATGTGCTAGATTTCAAGCTAATCCTAAGGAATCACACTTAGCTACTGTAAAAGAGAATTTTAGGTATCTCAAAGGCACACCTCACTTGGGACTTTGGTATCCCAAGGAGTCCTCCTTTGAATTGACAAGATATCTGAGATCTTGACTTTTTTTGTTTTGTAAGATCGATAGAAAAAAATACCGATGGCACTTGTCGGTTGCTAGGAAACAAACTTGTGTCTGGTTTAGCAAGAAAGCAAAAACTTCGATATCTACCTCAATAGTGAAAATTTGAATACATTGTTCTTTGGCGCAATTTTGCTGCTCAAATCTTATGGATGAAAAATCAGCTAGCAGACTATGGGTTTGATTTCAAATCTATACCAGTTCTTTGTGATAACACAAGTGCCATAGCAATAACACATAATCTTATCATGCATTCTAGGACTAAGCATATAGAGATAAGATATCATTTTATTAGGGATCATGTCCAAAATATAACTATATCTTTGCAATACATCCCTACTGAAAATCAACTTGCTGATGTCTTTACAAAGCCTTTAAATGAATCCAGATTTAATAAATTGATAAGTGAGTTATGTATGGTAAATCTACAACCATAAACTATATGCTCTAGTTTGTGCTAACCATGCAGATAAAAAGGGCTATGTTAAAATTGTAGAGATGACTAAAGAGAAACCACGATCGTAGAGCAGTCTTGACGTGACATAAAAGTATCCTGATGACAACATTCCTATCAAATCCAAGCAACCCTTCTGATAAGCACCTCAGGGACAAACCTGACACTTAGTTCAGTCTAAGAGGTTGGCCCTTCCTGAGCTACCTTAACCCAGAAGGAATGTTAAGTCAAAGTTCATCACAAGGACCAGGACAGATAATGATGCGTAGTATAATCAGTGATGAACTCAACAATCGTAGAAAGACCTCGATGATCGTAGTCTTCTTCCCAAAGGATACGCTAGCTCAGGGGGAGCTAAGGGAAGATTATTATTTTCCACATTATTTAAAACCGTGGAACCCGGCAGAACTCGACACGTGCCCCACTATGCAGATCGTGAGGAGGGAAGTTACAAATACAGCTTGAAAAGGCTTTTTGAAAATTCACCTCAGAATTTCAAAAAGCTCATTCCCCTCTCTCTCTATCAACAGAAACCCTAGTCAGAACGATCAACCAACCTCTGTTCAAGAAAATCAATGGCTGCTTCCAATGTTATATCTGGTTACCAACTCTGCTTCGACGAATTCAAGACAGTTGACCCTCAGTTCCACAAGATTCTATCTCTTATGAAGAAAGTTGGTCTTGAAGAAGCTCTGAGCACTAGCACATGGATATATCCGAAGCTGGTTAAAGAGTTCTACAACAATGGAGTCTTTGAGAACGACGTTCTCACTACAATGGTCAAAGGGGAACAAATTAAACTCAAAGCTGAAGATATAAACCAAGCCCTAGGTTTCAAATCAAAGAGGCTCGTATCTATGAATGTTATTGACTTTCATGAAGGTCTGAAGAAGATGCACCACACGAAGTTTCAGAACGTCAAGGGGTACAAGAAGAAAGAGTTCCCCAAAAGTATGAATTTATGGCTGACATTGTAGGGAAGTGCATATGTTATAAAAGCTCTGGTCACGACTCTGTAAATGAAGTTCAACTAAAGCTCATGACATCAATCTGCTTTAGGATTCAACTCAACTATGGGTCTCTGCTTATTGATTGGATCGGGAAGTGGATACTCAACTCAAAGAAATCAAAGAGCTCTGGGAAAATGCTCTATGGAAGGTTCATAAGCATAATCCTGCAATCGACTATGGGTGACAAAATTGTGGACAAGGAAGGGGAATCCATTAACCCCAATAGAAAAATGACCCAGCAGCTATTTCAAAACTCGAAAAGAAACCCTGCAAAAAATGTCAGAATGATGTCTGAATCAAGTGAAAGGACTGGTGAAACGAAAGTATCTGGGCTACCAGGAAACATGTCGGTTGTGAAGGAAGCTGATGAAGAAGAAATTAATCAAGAGAAACCCATCGCTTTGATCAGGAAAATCAAGGGTAAGAGGAAAATGAAAGCTCAAACAACAGAAGAGCCTCAAGGCTCAACCACTGATGCACCCCAATAGAGTTCTGGCACTAAAACTCTGAAGGAAATGAAGAGAAAAGAGCAACAGTCTAAGGAAGAAAAAGACATAGCCACCATCTCTCAGCTGCTTAAGAAGGGAAAACGCAGCCACAAAACAAAGTCTTCAATCTCTTCGATCGTAGAGACACTACCGATCGTAGAGTCTAGACCTCCCATCATTTTAGAAGTTGATATTGCGATGAGTCTCAACTGAGGCCAACCTCAGAATTTGAAGCTAAAAAAGCACAAAATTTGAACTTCACCCAAAAAATAAAAGAAAGTTTGTCAAGAAATATGTTCTTGAAAATGAGAAAGTCTTGAAGGAAGAAGAAAGGAAAATAGCTACAGAAAAGGAGCTTCCTAAAGTCCCTGCACTAGAGAATGCTCCAACTGAGGGGGAGTTGCCTGAAGTTCAAATAAATGATTAGATTGAGGGGGAGTCTCTCGAAGTTCCTGTGCAAGAAAAAGCTACAGTTGAGAGGGAGATACAAGAGGATAGGAAGATCGAAGGTGTAAAAGTTATGGAGGTAGAAAAGGGTGAAGATCAGACAAGGAATGAGGAGATGTTTGAAGTGGTGGAAATTTGAAATGAAGAAAACGAAGATCAAGAAGAAGAAAAGGAAGATAAAGTTGAGATTATAGCAGTGGGATGGGATGGATATAGGATAGCCAACTACAATCAATTCTTCTCCTACTTACCTATTATGCCCTATCACAGAGCCCAAATTCTCAACTCCTAGGATCACATGTTCTGGACTTTCAAAGCTTATCCAGCAATCTCAGTGCTTGCTTATGGTTTCCCAAACAACCTCACGTTTGCTCAGCAACTAATCACTAACCATCCCTCTTCAAAAACTGGACATGAGGTACAATCAATTCCCATCTCTTTCAGAGTTAGTCACTGTCCTCCATCAAACTTCAACCAATTCTACGAATTGTCAAGATGGTTGGAAGTGATACTTCATCCACTAAACCAATTTCCAGCTACAAAATCCCAACATTCTGTAACTGATGAACCAAGTATGCCTGATTTTATATTAATCCAGTCTCCCACCATCTCTCACTCAACGAATATTGATCCTACTCAAATCGTAGAGTCACCCACTCAACTAGCACCAACAACACCTCCTCCAGTAACTCAAACTCACATATCTGCCCCTCCTTCAGATATTCCTTCCTCATCAACCAATAATTATTTTGATCTTGATCTTGCTCTCTATAATCTACAAAATCAAAATACTAGAGCCTCTCCTCCAAACACTCAGCGAATTCTTGAGCTTCTCTCAGATCTTCCTACCAAAACTGAGTTGTCTAATGCATCACAGAAAGTGACCAAAAATATTCAAGAAGATCTTGAAGCTCACTCTGAGCTTGTTCATATGAGGCTGAACCATTTGATAGATGCTCCCAACACCCTTCCCAGTAATTTGAGCTCACAAATAAGCTCAGGGAGATCATCAACGAAATAATCCACAGCATTAATGAAAGGGATCAAATTCACTTTCAGTCTGCCTAGAAACACAAGGAAGCAGTTCTCCTTCTGCAAAAGACTCAGGAATCTCAAAATAAACTTATTATGGAAAGTCTCTCAAGTCTACGAACCTCAATGAAAGAATTCCAAGAATTTTTAATGAGTCAGATGAAACAAACAGACACTGTCTTGGCTATTCTACAAAAGAACAAGTCTCGAACTGATTCTCTGGTTCAAGAAAACTGTGAAGACATTGCTCAATCTAGGAATCAGCTCCACGAACTAGTCCAAGGCATGAATCGTCTGTCTGAAGACAGTCGAACCCTTGATACTGACATAAAGGGGGAGAATAAAGGGGAAGGAGAGTAAGGCAAAGGAAGAGGAAAACAAATTGCTCAATCCTCAAGGAGTCCTCCCACAAGACAACCTCGCTATCAAACTCCATGATCCAAAAAACAACAGCGCCAACAAATTCTAATGGTGCAACCGCTAAGGAGTCGAGGGTCATCTCCTAGCTCACAAGGAGTAACCACTACTGGCCTAAACATGCCAGTTGGAGATCCTGCATTTATGAACAGACACGATCATGGAAAATGGCTAAGTCAAAGCGAGATGGAAGACATTGCATGGAGAGACGAAGCCAGCAGGAGAAGGAGAGCTGCAGAGCATGTCAATCCTCCAAGGAGCAAAAGGCAGAAGAAATAGAGATAAGTTGGAATTTATTTCTTATTGATGTAAATAAGCTTTATTGTAATATCTATCTTTACAAACATCAATAAATTCATGCTTATTCTCTAGATATTTCAGCTGCTCACTGAAACACTAAGTCATATTTACTTTCTAGCAACTGCATTTAGAAATTGATGATCATGATACAAATCTCCTTGGTTATGTCAACATCAAATAGGGGGAAATTGTATATTTAAATTTGATGTTGAAAGTAAATAATCTTGTTTATATGTAAAGTCCTTCAAGGAATACATGTACAAGGACTTAGTGATAGATCAAAATTGTTAGGTTAATATGTGCTTTATTGTTTATCATTCTGTAAATGAATGTATATAAGAAAATATCAAAGTCGTTAGGTTGATCTATTTTTTGAGATGTAATAGATAGGCATCAACAGAATCGTAGTCTGTCGAGTCAGCCAAAAGATTGCAGAAGCAAAGGCAGAATCGTAGAGCATCGAGAATCGTAGTTTGTCTGCTTTGGAGGGCCTCTACCAGTATCGTAGAGTGGTCCAAACATCTGGCGAGTAAACTCAAGAATCGTGTGCTCTCGGAAGCGTAGAGTCTGCAAATCAAGCAAGTAAAAATCGTAGTCTACCAGTGCTTAACAGAAATCGTAGTGTTCTCCTCTATCAGTCCGGATCAAGCGAATGTGGCAAGACACCACAATCATGATCGTAGTGCATCATCTGTCTGCATCAGAAGCATCGAGCTTTCTCCATTTGTTGAAGAATAAATTACAACAAATGTGGAAAGGATTATGTAGTAACCCGAGATTTTCTAGATAAAATAAATAAGAAACTTTGCGTATAAATTTTTTTTTTATTTAATGACGAGACTAAGTGTCAAGTAAAGTGAACGATAAATGCGAATACATTTATTACTTGAAAAATTAGAAATAATTTTGGAATTAGTAATTACCACAAATTATATGGTAATAAATTTCGTAGTTTAAAATGTTTTTTATTAATTATTTTCCATGAAAACATGATTGGAAATAATATATGAAGTGATAATTAGATTTATATAATAAATATTTTATTATATGAATTGTTTAGAATATTTAAGTTAATTATTTTAACTTGATTATTGATGTTGTGTACGAAGAATAAGTCAGACATGAGATCCAAACCCTAGATTGGGATTGTGATCAAGAGATGAGAATAATAATATTATATTATTGTTATAATGATTTTACAAGATACCATAATTATGTAATTGGGTATGTGCTTGACGAGATAATATTGAAAATGACTACTACCATTAGGTCACAAAGCATATTACCGTCTTTGTGAAACCCTAATTATTAAACTCAGTTATGAGATATTTCTGAGTAGTGACTGTGTATATGAAGTTACTGTGTATAAGAATATCGGTAATTAGAAGAAACCCTAATTACTGTTGTACGTCGATAATTAGGACAAACCCTAATTATTATAACCCTAACCGGTTGAAATTAGAAACCGTAACGACTGTGTTAAGTTAATATACATACGGATAATTAAAGAACCACTAATGGTCAATTAGAAACCCTAATTAATGACGTTGAGAAACCCTAATTATATAATCTTAAATTTTCTATAGAAAACCCTAATTTTAATTACCGGGTTTAATTTCGATGTTATTGTATAAGTGTTTTAATTTACCAAAGGATAGAAGTTAATTGGTAAATTATAAGAATTAAATCTAGTGATTAAATATTACATTCAATTGCCTTGTACAAGATTGCCCATACACTCTTAAACAAAGCCCAACCATCACCCATAACAAATCGTAAGCAAGAATCAAGAATTTTTTGGCAAAAGGGTATAAGAACACTAAACCTAGAAATCCTTTGATTCGATGTTATTTGATGCAATTGATTGTTTAAAGTTGTGTAATAGGATGTTAATTGATGATATGGGTTGATAAATCAAAGACCCATAACATCAAAGTGCGCGAATTTGAAGATTTAAGCAAGTTGGAAAAACTGAATTCAGTTATTTTTCACCAAATGTCAGAGGCCATAACTCTTTGCTCGATCATGAGTTTTGTTCTTTAAAAGTTGTTATGTGTAGCCTGATATGTGGTCTTTAATCTGCAAAAAGAATCAAGTCCATATCATGTATAGATTAGAAGTTATAGATGGTCAAACATGGTTGACCGATCATGATAAACTATTTTTGGGCAGTCTGTAATGGGGGCATTCTCGTCCACTTTTTGTGCTTTAAAAGGTCTGGGCTTTTGATATGTTGTAGTACACTGAATAAGCTTTCCATAGACTCCGAAACGGACTAAATCCGATATCGGAGGAGAGAGTTATGACATTTCAAAGTAGTAGTGTCAAAACATCCAACAAGTGCGGTGCGATCCACTTGAACGGAATTTCGGGCTGATGTGTTCGGAATTTGGAAATAAGTCATTAGGGAAGAGTTGTAGTCTCGAAGATAGTTTCAGCGTGGGCTCAAGAATCGTCTAAAATGTTTTAAAACGAAAGAGTTATGACCGCTTTTAGCGAAAGAGGGTAAATCTGGGAAATAGATAAAACGGCCATGCAGTGGACATTTTTGAGGTCTGCTTTAGGAAGCTTCAAAGAGGTCGAAATTACTTTGGGTTATATTTTTAAAAAATACTACGGTATACCATGTATAACATATCCAAAGTTGGGAATTTTCTGATAGATGAGCAAGGCGTGAGAAAATCGCAAAGTGAGTTATTGAAAGATTAGTTTAAACCAAGTCCCACATCGACTAAATTGAGAACTTACCATTTTCTAAACCTATAAATAGAAGGGCTTGGCCATTATTTCATTCACCAACAATAAGGCCTCCAATTTTTGAGAAAGGCTTTGTTGTGGGAGGACTTTTTATAAAGATCTCCTTAGTTAAATTTTGGCGTGGAAGCACGATTCATTTTGTGGAATTCATTTTTTTATTATGTTTCTTATTTAATTTTTGTAATGTTATTATTTTTAATTGTTAGTTAAGTTTGAATTTTTGAAGTTTAGTTAGTGTTGTTAATAAACTAGTTAGTTTACTATGTTTATTTTGGCTTGGAATTGATTATGTAAATGAGTTATTTGTGATGACTTTTAATATTTTGTGATGAATTTCATTAATTAATTATTATTAATGATATTAAAGTTATTTAATGATTATATTAAATAATTTAGTTTAAAAATGATTTTAATATTATAAAAATCATTTTAAATGAAAATAAGGTATTTAAAAATATTTTAAGTTATAAAATATAACTTTTAATATTTAAATGATAATTTTATTAATAATTAAATATTAATGATATTAAGATAATGTTAATGATATTTAGTTTATTTAATAATTATTATTAAATAAATAGTTTTAAAATGGTTTTATTTATTTAAAACCATTTAAAGACTTAAGAATTTAAAAATATTTTTAAGTTATAATTAATGACTTTTAATATTTGATAAATAGTACATTAATATTTAAATATTAATGGTAATTATTTAAAAATGATTTTTATTGTTTTAAAAATCATTTAAGGGTAATATAAATGTTTTAAAATAGTTTGAGTTATTATAAATAACTTTTATATTTTGGCGATGGTTTCATTAATAGTTTAGTATTAATTAAACTATTAATGATAATGGAATTGTTTAATGTTTAAATCATTTAATTATGATTCGATATTTGAAAGTTATAACCTACCAAACTAAATGACTTGAGAACCCATTATGAAGTTCGAATTTGAAGAACACCTATAGTAATGCTTATATCACTATAGGCCCTTTAGTGATGATTTGAATTATTTTAAATTTTTCAATTTCGGAAATTTCAAAATGATTAAAAATAAGATGTCCGATATTTACGATGTTGAGGTATAGAATAAGAGTCTTAGACTCAAGATTTACCAAATAAAGTCGCTTGATGCGCTCGACAAATGGCGAACCTTATAAAAAGAAAGAAAAGGCTCTCAGTAAGAGCATGGATGAGATATTTGAAAAATGTATAAAAATATTTCAAGTATAGAATAGAACTAAAAGTATGATCACCGTGATTATGTGATTAGACTATGTCTTGTCGTAATAAACGATTACTATGTGTTAAGATATATTGTTCTAATCGAATCGAATGATCCGATTATTGATAGGTTGTGATAAAGAGATAAAACCTAAGTTGAGATTTGTAATCAATGAATCGCAAGTATCCTACCTTTTGCACTTCCTTTATGCAATGGACATGAGTAAGAAGTTTCGTAATTATTCTATCCCCGTATGCATTATGTACTCTTTGATTATCGACATGTTAGCTCAGATATATATTCTGTTCATTGATTTCTATAAATGGTTATACAAGTGTCCCCACTTGGATAATCATGGCATTTATTCACATGTTGATACACCTTTGTCAATTACCCGTATATATATGTCGAATTACATATTATTGTTGAGCAAGATTAAAAACCTTCGGGTTTGGAACCAGACATGTATGAACATCCCTATATGGGAAATTTTTGCGCTCAAGGCGGATAGAGTGAGCGATGAATTTCGTTCAAGTTATGTAGTATTGATCAATACAAGGTACAACGGGGCTGATCACCCTCCGTGCCCGTAAGTTGTGACGGTTTGCGAATGGATTTCTGCTAAACCTTTTCAAAAATGAAAAGAATGTTCATAGTATGTTTCTTAAACCCTATTCAAGGGTAGAGCCAGAGCCAAATTTAAAGAATTTGAAAGAGAGTTGTTATGTGAATTTTTTATCAGTACAGATTACTTCACAACTTTCAATTCGTTGTAGAAGTGTTATGTAAGAAGAATACTTATATTCTTTCAAATTTTATATATATAATTGCTATTACTTACTTTCGGGCACTCAAATGTTCACCCTTGCTTAAATTAAATGTTTTCGATTATGCATGAGCAACAAGAAGGCTCGAGTACGAAACAAGGGAAAAAGGGAAGTCGCTCAATGAGTTATATTATGAGTTAATGGTTATAGTTAGTATTGGTATCTGCTCGTATGGTATGGAATGTATTTGAAGGTCTCGTACCTGGGAAGTAAACTTTGATGTATGTAAATTAAGTTTGAATGTAATATTATTATTACATTATTCAGCTTATAGAAATAGTATCGTGAAGCACCGAGTTCGGGTTTCAAGTACCTAGATTTGGGGTCGTCACAGATTATAGTCGTTGACTCTCGGGAATCCCAATGACCTAACACTCATCTTTAGTATATAACAAGGAAACGTATTGAAGAAGCTAAGGAAAGTACTACATGTCAGCTGAAAACACCTTTTCAGGTGTAGGTGAGATAGCAATCATTGTGTCAAGGCAATGGCGGCGATAAATGGACAAAAGATTTCCAGGAAGTCACCACCAGTGCTCAGAAATGTCAAATACAATTAATGTTTCAAACGGATATATTTCAAAGGCACCTTATATGCAAATCAGATACAGATGCAAGAGGTAAGCAAGTACACAACGAAAAACTGAAGAACACTCGATGCTCAACTCTACAATCTGTAAAGAAAGCTTGCTCAGCTACTCAGTTCTTTCGAACACGAGCTTAACGGCAACTGAGTAACGTCATTCAAGAACTCAACTATCATTAAGTGAAGTAAGAAGTTCCAAGTATATTGAACTTGAAGTGTTCTAAGTGAACTAAAAAGTTCCAAGTCTGCTGGACTTGAAGAGTTCTAAGTGAACTAACAAGTTCCAAGACTACTGGTCTTGAACGAATCTAAGTGATTCGAAGATTGTAAAAACATTCTTAGTGGATTTCCTACTCAAGGAGTAGAAGAGTGGACTAGGAGCCTTGAGTGCTCTGAACCACTTAAATTCTTTGTGTCTTTTATATTATTGCTTTAACTGCTATACTTGTTATAACTGCCTGTTATCTATTAACTCAGTTTATCTTAAAGGGGAACAAACAAATCATTTATTCTGCTGAGATTAATTAATAATATCTGACAAAGGATTTTGAAAAAGAAATTCTAAAATATCTATTCAACCCCTCTTCTAGATAACTATTGTGCCTCTAAGAACTAACACTATTGTTATTGAACAAAAAGTTATTTCGAAAAAATATTTTGTAAATTGTACTTGATTCGACTAGATATGGAGAATTGCTACTTGTTGGACTTCATCGCTCACCCCCTTATAGATTTTTACAATCCCATCGTTGAAAGCTGAGCACTTATTTGATACGCTTGGAATAACTAGAGTTTAGTTTTAGATATTATTTCTTTTGTTGATGGATTTTGATAAAACTCTTAGTTTCGAGGAGCTGCATCTCCGTTATTTGAATGTGATATTTATTGGTATTTCATTCGTATTGATTTAAAATATATTTATTGTTGGATTTTAAGTTAAGATTATTATTGAGTTGTTTTTTTTGGGTTGCGCATTATTGATATTGTTACCTTACGGGCGTTTGGGCTTGCGACATGTAGTACTTCGTGCTTATATCGGGTTCGGGGTGTTACAAGTAGTCTTGTGTTTCATATTAAGAGAGAGTCAAACTAACGCATGCGGACATATGCATATACAGATATTTAATCATATACAAGTAGCTACTTTACATAACCCAACTAATTGGGCAATGACTTGCTGAAAAGTAAGTTTCTCAAAGTAACTTAATAGACGTATACTGAACAACACATACATCATCAAGAAGCAATCCCTTGATAAAACGACGGCGTAGATGCTGATAGTCTTCGGGACTGCATATGTCAATATAGCAATCCTGCAACAACAAAAAAATGATAACAAGGATTTAATTATAAATATGAAATATTCAGGCAGAATAAAATTACCTATATCTTGGAGCTTCATTCAAGAAATAGATTTCAAAGAGCAAGACGAGTAGGAGAATAAAGGTATTCAATAGCAATAACATCTTAGCAAAAAAAGTCTTCACATTGCTATGCAGTAACAATGATTCTGCCAACCTAGAATCAAGCTAAGTAGACAAAATTCGTCGACTTCCACACACCACATCCATATAGATTCATATATTTTATGTATACTAAGAACATCTCTGTCTCATTTATATATATACAAACACACACACACTCTTTGTATTTTGGAGACCTTAAACTGAATTTGTTCACGTAATATCTTCTTTTTCCTATAGCAAAGGCCTTCTCTCGCTCTTTGGTGTCCCAGTCAACCTGTCCTCACCCTACATCAGAGCAACTCCATCACAAACAGTAGCACACATCTATCATCTATTATTGAGACCTAACGAGGTTTGTGTAGATCTACCTCAGTAGGATTAGGGTGACTGAAGCTTTGTGCAAAGTGTGTTAATATTAAATTAGAACATGGAATCACCTCTGTTGACCAACTCATCAAAGTTGCATTTATAATAATATACCAAGAGAGGACAAACATTCAGTAGCACACATCACAAAGCAAGCACTTCAAATTTTCAGAAAGAAAAACCTTATTACCCATACACAAAATCATTATTTAATAACATGCAAATTATTGCTTTTGCATTGCAAAATTAAATTCATTCCCAATAACAGATTACCAATAAATATCAAAAATAATAGAACGACAAAGAAATGGGTAGCAAACATAAGCACAAGCATCACAGTAAAATTGATTATGTTAACAGAGTTGTAAGCAATGAACAAGAAACAACTTAAAGGAGAAATCTAAACCTGCTTGTCATTGACAGGGAAATGGAAGGATTCTCATAAAGTAGTGCCTTATCAAGAGATATAATCCCTTTGAGAGATTCTGCCTTATCCTCATAATAAAGGAGCTGATTTGTATCAGGACCAATTGCCATAATCAACTCATCAGTTCCAAGTCTAGATTGGTGAGTGATTGGAGAAGGCTTTGACTGTTTTATAACCATGGTCATTACATCATTGCTATCCTTTCTACGTCTCTCCTTATGCTCTTGAAGTGCCTCAGTAAGTGATATGTTGCTCATAGTATCTCCACTGATAAGAATAAAATCTCCATGTATCTTCACAGGCAACAGATTAAAAAAATATAGTTAGAAAAAAAGTTAAAATAGATAAAAAGAAAACTGAAATGAAAATGTCATATGAGAATAGATGCTAAGAGGCATAGAATTTAGGCAGGCCTGAACATTATTCAGCTAATCCCTCATTAGATATTCATTCATTCTAAGTTGTAATTTAAAATAGGATCAATGGGATTTCATGTGAAACAGTGGCGCTGTATGTTGTTAGCTATAACATCACAAACTCTTGTACCCATTGCCAAAACATATTCTCCCTCCATTTCTCTTATTAATGGTGATTTCACACAAATTAAGTATTTTTTTTGTCAACCAAAGTTCAAGTCTACTAATAAAATTCCAATATCACCCTTAACACCAACAAAAGAATGTGCTTGTAATGGCCCATTAAAATCCCTCGCACATCACATTGCATTGCATTTCAATTTAATATTGAAATGGTGGTATGGTCTTTTACCATAAGATTCCCTCAAATTTGATAGTAACAATCATTTTGAAACAAAAATACAACTCAAAAGAGATAATTTATGTGAGATGTCAGGAGTATAACTGATACAGCGAAAGGCGCGTAAAACAGAAAGAATCACAATAATATAAGACTATAAAACAGGCTAAGCATAATCTAATAAATCACTAAGAATGATATTTGACTAGGTCTGCTTAATCCCCTAGCACCTAGATTTAATAAAGATTTTGAAACTCTACAATACTTAAAATGAATTTTTCATATAAAATTGTATAAAGTTATATTTACTATATGCTTTTTAAAGTATAACAATTATATAAAATAGAAAAATAAATAAATGAGATCGCCTATGAAAATGCTTAGGCCGCCCAGAATAAATGAGACAACCTTAGAAAACGCCTAGTCCCCCAGGCGACCTAGGAGTTAGGCACCCCTTATGCCGCCTAGGTACGTCTAGCGATTATTAAAACACTCTTTTGGTTCGTGGAATCGACACGAAAATGCAGTACGTGTCAGGCCACACTTTGGCCCTGACTAGAATCTGCAGAGTTAGAACAACAAATAGAGATAAAGATAGAAGAAATTTAGGGTGGAAAAAGAGAAACAAACAAATAGATTCAATTTGGGGGGCAGATAGAAGGAGGGAGGTAGGAGGGAGGTAGGAGGGAGATAGGTGTGAGAGCAAACTTGCTTCTCAGATTTTCATATCTTTCGTCACTTTTCAAAATAAAAGTTACAACTCTTGTATTTATAGACTACAGACTTGTTGGAAAAGTAAAGTATAAACCTACACCATATTCTCTTATCCTTCACCCATTACTAACTAACTCACTTATAACATAGTTGTCACTAGAAAATTTTAATAGATAGTAACTACCCAATATGCCATTGCCTGACATTCTCTCCCCTTAAAAGTATCCATGTCCTCATGGATAATGTTGACTCTCTAATTTTAGTTTTGGTAGCTCTCGACATCTTTCCAGTATAAAAAACGAAACTCAACAATTTGTTAGTTGAACCTTTCTGTAGAAAAAGTTTGCCCCAACATTAGTTTTAGCATGCCTTGGGCACTTGTGTTTCGCGCTCTTCTGAATATTCAGAAGTTTAGTGGCTTGTTCTTGAATGCTCTCTTCATGGTTCTCTTGAACTTATCATAGTCTTCTGCAACCCTTTTTATCTTTAGAGAGGTAATTTTCTGTAATTGGGAAATAGAAGCTCTTGCCAAGATGCCCTACTCTTTAATGAACTGCTTGCAACACCTTTCCATCACCATAGAATACCCCAAACTCCTAGATGGAAAAGGCATTGGTTCCTTTAAACTTTTCTTTGATCACTTGTTTTCATTGTAGTCTTTTTCACTAGATGGAGAGACAGAGCCAAGAATGGAAGGAACATCCCATAGATTGCAGCATGATTAAGCATAACCCAAGACCTTTTCTGGAGTTCGTCTAAGGCCTCATCATATGCTTCTTTTAAATGGAGACCAACTTTTTGCAAAATTTCCCGTGTAACCAATTGCCCTGCCTCCTTGATGCATAAGCATAATCATACATGAGAACTAGCATATAGATATCCCAAGAACTTCTCTTTCCATTGAGATGATATTGATCTCATTTGAAACAGGTTGAAAGGGATTCAGTTTTTAGTGGCATGCATGTCTTCTTTGTTCCTAAGAAATTAATAATTTCTTTCAATTTCCTCCAAGCTGTTTCAACTCCAAAATGACTTAACTTGGATCTCTTGCTTAAGAACTTTCTCACAACCAAATCAAACTCTTGATTGTTATCCCTCAAGTGCAGCATTCTTAGTACTTTGGGAAAGCTAGATATCTCAGAAAATAAGACGTGCATCTCTTGAGTTGATAGAGTTATAACACAAATTCTCAAAACAATTCCTTTCTCTTTCATTTTCCACTTGAATAGTGAATATTTGGAATTACTAAGTGGCATGGTTTCTTGATATAAGGCAACCTTCTCCTTGCTAGTTGGGTTATGCACCTGACCCACCCTTGGAATTTCAAGTCAAACCTCCATTATGCCCAAATCCTGCTCTTTCTTTTGACAAACTAAGGTAGTAAGCTTCTCATTCCGTGAGCAACCAGATTGTGCTTCTGGCAATTGATGGAACTGCTTTTGCTGCAAAAGCTCAATAAAACTGCCAATAGAGCTAATTTCTTGTTGTTGCTTATTTGGTAAGATGTTTTGCAAACTAGTCAACTACTGTAACATGATAGGAATATTGTTTTCTTGCCCTTTCATAGCCCATGTTTGCTGCCTCACAAAGTCTTGTTGTTGTACAGTTTGTGCTGATTGATGAGGATCTTGTGTCGTTGTGTCATGAACTATGACTGCAACCATAGGAGCATCATCAACCCAGGAAGGACCTCTAAAAAACACTTGATGCACCAGATCATAACATACATCTATGTCATCATCATACATAATAGGATCTTCATAATCAGGCAGTACATCATAATAGATGGGAAGACCCTCGTAATCAGTTTCTCGGTTCTCCACTAGTCCTACAGACTGTCGTCCTTCCCCTTTTGGTGCACGATCACTATACTTGCATTCAAAAATACTTGTTGCATGCCATTTCTCTTCCTTTTAATGGGCAATGTCTTCGGTGGTTGAAGAAGTATATTGTTGCAACCTTTGAGATTCATAAGCCTCTTGCTCATCATCATATGTAGTGGCCCTTTCATAACCTTTATATGATTTTAATTGTTCAATTGCATTTGAAAGTTCCTTATGCTGCATTGACTTCTCATCAAATATTGGCATGCCTTCATACTATGGTCCTTCATTCTCATCACAAATAGGATATACATCAAAGGTTGAAGTTCCTCCATAGATGGGATCATCATCATTATCTAGACCACCTTCCCATTTTGATTTTCATAATATTGGAGGATTGTTGTAATCAGATTCTCCCTCATTTTCAACTTGTTCCCCTTCATCTTCCTCAAAATCAGTCTTCCTCCAAGTGCCATCTGTAGACTTGGTCATATTCCAACCTTCAGTTTTGGTGATGACTTTCTCATTATGCTAAATGTTTACTCATGCATTTTTAGGATATTGATGAGACAACAAAAGATTTCTAGAAGTCTTAGTTCTTAAAAGAAAATGAGGATTGAAGACATGAAGGCTTGAATAAATGATTGAGTCTTTAGAAAATCAATGTAAGATCCTAGCTTTAATTATATCTCAATCAAGGATCTAGGATTTGCATTGCATGGAATCAATCATGGTAGTAGTTAATTAATAAATGGGAACAACTAATTAATAAGGACTAAATATTGAGCCGACTTCTTTTCCAAATTAACTAATAGATTCCTAGACTAAATCTGTTGAACCTGTACTTAGGCATATTGCTGCTCATTAAGTATTCTGCTAAAACTGATTTTTCTGTTAAAGCTAAGTATTCTGCTACAGCTGAATATTCTGCTGAAACTGGCCATTAAGTATTCTGTTAAAGCTGAGTATTTTGCTAAAGCTGAGTATTATGCTAAAGCTGAATATTCTGCTGAAACTGCCCATTAAGTATTCTGCTAAAGCTGGCTATTCTGCTGAAACTGCCTATTAAGTTTTGTGCTAAAGCTAAGTATTCACACTAAAGCTGCCCATCTACTCTCAAGAATATTGTTGGCACATGATGTTCATTACATTATAATGCTGCCCATTTCACCTACTATCCACTTCATCTCAAGAATATTGTTGGCACATGATGTTCATTACATTAAAGTATAATGCTGCCCATTTCACCTACTCTCCACTTCATCTCAAGAATATTGCTAGCACATGATGATCATTACATTAAGTATAATGCTTCCCATTTCACCTACTCCCTCTCTAAAAGTCTAACCGTTACTATTCCTCCACTATAAAAGCATATCAGCAGTAACTTGAAAAGTAGTAGTAGAACAACAATAAGAACATATTTGATTTCTAATCTCTTCACAAAAACTTGATATCATATATATTAAAATATGTATGACTGCGTGAATAATTCTTCCTCGTATACAGATCACAATCTGAAGTGGAAAGCTCAAAATCATGATCCTATTAGAAGATTATTAATCTATTCCAATAATTAGAATCCACTTTCTCACATCAGCTTCACTTTTTCTTTTGTATTTCTCACATTTACTTTACATATAAATATATGATCCATATATTCATATCTTTCAACACAGGCCATAATCAAGAAACCGACTTAAGCAAATGTCTTCCTTTCTTTGTATAAGATGCTTTTGTTTGATAATTGAGCTTACTTAAAGGAGTCAAGTCCTGTGACGAACGAGATTTTTGTAATTTAATTTTAATATTTATTGAAATAAATAAATATTTTCGATGATTTAATTATTAGATTAAATAATTAATTGATGCAATTGTGATAGATTAATTTAATTATATGTGTTATATTAATTAAATTAATGTGGAGAATAATTATTATTCAATTATGTAATTATGTGAGCTTATTGAATTAAAAGAAATATTTAATAAGCCTAATGTTATTTTAATTAATTTAATATTTAATTAGAAATTTAATAATTTGATATAATTAATTAATGAGAAAATTAATTATATGATTATGTGAATTTATGATAAATTATTATATTTTATTTAAATTAAATTAAATAAGATATTTGAATTGGGTGTGACATGATTTAAACTATAAGATAAAAGAGCTATTAAATTAAATGGGAATAAGCCTATTAAGGCTAGCCAAACATGGCACTAGTGGAGGTTGAGGACAGTTAACCCATGATTGGGTAACTGACCTCCACAACGCGTCAGTTTAATTGATAGACGACGTCTTCTTTATTTCTTCATTTTACTAAGTTTGATAAAACTAGTTAGAGAGAAATTGAGAAATTCAAGAGAGAATTCAGAGGAGTTGTGAGAAACTCTGTGATTGAAGAAGCTTTTGAAAAAGAGTTGTTATCTTTATACTCTACACTTTATACTCTGGGTAAATTCTCCAAACCCAAATTCTCTTTTTTACGTCATTTAGTTTTCATGAAAATGGCTTTTAAAGCTTTTGTAAAGTCTCTGTAATTTGGAAAGGGTATGATTATGAGTTTATGTATGTGTTAAATATTACCATATCGTATTTGATTATATATATATTAGGTAGACCATATCATCAGTTTCATAATATTAACATATATATGGCCTCAAAATTTACAGAGTATGGAATATGGCCATATGGCCTTATACGTGATTTTAATATGTCAAACATAAACGTTTTGTAAAATTTCCCACTCTTATTTGATTATGCATGTTGATACGAAGAGACCAAACCTCAAATGAACGGATTCGGTGTTATAACGAATCCGTAGTATTAATTTTCATGATTTATGTTCAAAACCTTCAAGAACATCAAGAACAGTGAAATTTACATATTTTAATTCTGTAATTATGTGTTTTAATGGGTTAAAATCATTTTATAAATGTTGAGTAATGATTATGTATGAATTATATCATGTGGGTATGTCTAAATTCGTGTAGAAAATAAGAAATTGGCATGTTCTGCGATTTTTCGCGAACTGCAAATTCTCAGAATCGGTACGCCAAGCAATTGTCATAATACGCCGCCTAATTCTAATTCTCATCAAGTTAGCTTACAGCGTCATTGACGTGAAGACCAAGAGAGATAGAAATAGCAGCAGCCACTCTCCAGAATGTTCAGAAATGAATTATTTTTAAATATTCAAGTCTAGCAATGTGATAGAAACTTAATTTAAAGAACATAGGGATATGTTAGAAATATAATGAGATGTTAAAATAGATTCTTAACATGCAAATAACATAATTGCATGTGGACTGAATTATTAAATGCATAGTTAGCTTATTATTCGTGAAGTGCTTATTATGTGACAATAAGTGTGATAATTTGACTAAGTATAGTCATAACCAAAGTTAGACAAAAAGAATGAAGTTGCTATGATTAATTACGTTATAATTGATTGGTATTGTGAACGTAAATGATATGTAGGATTTAAATCAAGGAACGAGTTTAATTAACGTGTAATCTACGCACGAGGCAAGTTTCCTAACCCTACTTGTTATCATTATTCAAGTTATAAATCAAGTTCATTAGTTATGTTAAAGATTTACTATCTTTTTAAAGTATGATTCTGTTATACAATAATTGTTCTATTGTATACTTATTGAGATTGTTATTCATTATAAATATCATTTATTGTTGAACCTTGTTAGACTAGCGAATCCTTATTGATTCAACTAGTCCTTAGTTGATGAACATTCTAAATTCAGAATCCTTATTGATTTATCCAAACCAAACTTCCTTTGGTGCGGACTCTAATGTCAAACTGAGATGAACAACCCTGTATAGGGATTTCTTATGCGTTAGCGTTAAGATATTGTGCACAGTATGGTACTAAGGGCTGATCCCCCTAAGTACGAGTAGAAAGGTCCATAGTCTTATGACTGTTGAAGGTTTCAAGTATAACCCTTGCTAACCTAGGACATAGTTCAATGTCTTATGACCCTCAGAAATCTTTTGATTCTTGTTATTAATTCTTGATTCAAAAGTTGAGCTTTTATTTCAGAAGTCTTTGATTCCCTCGCATGTTATTATACATTGTTATTTCACTATTTTATTTGTGGGCAATCATGTTCACTCTTGCTTAATAATAACATTGCAGTTAAGAACGAAAAGTACGACGAGCCTTTTACTAGTAAAGGCAAGGGCAAGGTTAACAAATGTTGAAGACTTGTATTTATGAGATGTTGAATTTATGTGTTAAGACTTAATGTTGTTAAGACTTATTAATTGTTTATGTTCCGCACAGATGTTTAAGGTTAGTTTGACCTGGGATTGTATTTATTATTCAGATGTTGTAACCCCATAAGGGGAGGATTTTATTTCTATCTATTGCATGGTTTGCATTTTTTATGGGTAGATAGATAGATGATATTTGTACAGTGAACACCAAATCCCGTGGAATTTAAGTACCCGGATTTGGGGGTGTCACAAGTCCAAACTCCACAAAGGGGCTCTAGAAATGTTGTAAAGAAATAAAAATTATTTCCTGGTTATCTTTTGAGATTGTTTCCTTCAAATAGTATTGTTTGGTTTCTTTGGAGCTGTTCTTGTTTTTTGCCATTTTATGGGCCATATGGACCAAAAGGAATGCTAAAAATTTTAATGATACTTTCCTTTCTATCTATCCTCTTCTTTGGGATAGGATTTCATTCTAGAATCATTATGGGATTCAGTTATCTGAGATTTCAAGGGAGTAGCTATTTCAGATGTTCATCGAGATGTGCGAGAATTGCTGCATTGGTTTCTAATATTAATTGGTTTCACTACCCTTCCCTTTTTTTAGCTTCATAGCGATTTATACATCACTAAAATATGTATTAAAAAAAGGAAGTAACTTTACGAGCAAATTATTTATAGTAAAGAAACTTTGCTTAGTAGAAAAAATAAAATAAGAAACTTCCCACATTCCGTTCATATATCAAACGCAAAGCATCCCCAGCACTAACAGAGTTGTGCGATTCTATTGTTGAGAGTGTAAAATTTGGTTGGCCAAACCACTTAGAGGTATCCAAATAATCAATTACTTGCTTCGTGTGAGCACAACAAAAAACAAAAACTTCTTCAACTCCAGCAGATTCAAGCCATGCAAAGGTATAATCTATCATAGGAACGTTGACCAATGGTAACAACACCTTCAAATTTCAATAGCAATAAGAGGCTTCATAAGAAAAGAACATTAGCCAGAAAATATGAGTAAATTTTGAAAGTAACCCAACTTTTATTCATGTGTTTTGCATAATAATTTATATACCGGAAGGAAGAGAACTATCATGTAAAAATCAAATGGGTAGTTCTTCTTCTACATACTGAAACTCGCATCAACATTTTTCACAATTACCAATTACTTTTCAGTAAAAAAAATGCAACTACACCTAAAATAAATCATCAATCAATTGTTTCAAATATTCAAATAACATCAAATTTTGACACCCATATCATGAACACCATTCATATATCAAAAGGGAGAGAGAAAATTACTTTCGGGCGTTCGAGATTGATGGGGAGGAACTTCTGGGCAAACCTGTCGGCCAATAAAATAGCCTGTACTGGGACCCGAGCCAGATTCCTCCTCTGAATCCTCTTTGCTAACTCCCTTTTTAGCCACCATTATGGTGTTTAGCACAATTATGCGGCACCGGAAAAACCTCTGTACTCAAAAGGCAAAACCCCAACCATTTTAAATTGGTCGGATTGGATTCGGGTCAAACGATGATTCAACCATATCTAGCAGGAATTCAACCTTTTGGGTAAATTACGAAAACACATTCTAATTTTTTTTCACGCATGTTTAATGATCTGGTTTTTTTAATCATATAATAGTATTTCTTTCATCGATGATTATAAAGTCAATAATCCAAATTATTTTGCATTTTGTTTATAAGTGTTTATATAAGATAAATATGTAAATATGTATTAGATGTTATAAAGGAATTATCTGCAAAATAAAATAATCAACATTGGGGTAGGATTGGAATTTGAAATATGTTGAGGAGTATAGAAAGGGAAAACAATATCTATCTATCTATCTAATAAAATAAAAATGATTTTAAATTTTCCGCTCATTCAATAAATTATTTGGGCCGTCCAAAGTTTGAGATAAATCCCACCGTCCATACAATGCTGGAGGCACGGGACACAACTAGTATATATATATATATATATATATATATATATATATATATATATATATAGGGCAATGATCTATATCATATATTTGCTATGGAACAAAAATTGGCAAATACCATCTCCACCTTTCATTAGAATTATGAACGAATGAGATTATTAGAATTATGAACGAATGAGACTTAAAAAGAATCCACCTCGTCCGCTAGAAAAATCTAGCGGACTGGAATACAAAATTGAATGGACATATAAAAAAAATTACTAAACAAGTAGCCTCAAAAGACAAAGTCGGCATCTAGGAAGATTGGCATTTAAGAATTAGTACTTCCTTCATTCCATAATGTAAAATCATTTGGCTTAGTATTTTTCTTTTGCAAGTATAAAGAAGTGCTATTAGAAAGAAGAGAAGGTAAAGTAAAAGAGGGCAAGAAGTCGACAGAAGCCGCAAAAAATATAAAGGAGACAAGTCCCCAGTTAAGGACAGGCCCCAATCTTTATGTATGTCCGAACTAGAGATGCAAACGCAACCATGGCCAAAACCAAGAGTGAAGCAAGAAAAGCTACCTCTCTCACAACAAATGATGAGGAAGATAAGCTAGAGACAAACAATGTTTTATATTCACAAAAAGACAATGTGTATGATATATACAACGTTGACAACTCAGATGAGCCATAACTTTTTTAGGTGAAGAGACTTTAAACATCATTGCTAATGGGACCTGTCACTAATCAAAATAATCAAGAAAATTATCATATTTAACTCTAACACACTCCAGCATTAACCACTTGAAGCAGTGATAATGAAAATCTTAGCAATCCCTAGTGGTATACAAAACAAGAGAGATGATAAAAACAAATCTAGTTATGTAAAACAAACAGATCTAGTAACAACTTCCAACTTAACTATATTAACCTAAAAAATCTGGTTGTATTATGACCTTGATATAGGAAGCTATTTTAAGCCACTGATACTACAAATACCATGACAGTCGCATAACCTTGACGTCTGTGAAAGTGTGTGCCTGTGCAAGTATACAAGTGAGTGAATGTGTATTGTATGAACTAGTAACAGCTTCCAACTTAACTATATTAACCTGAAGAAAACAAACAACAAAGGGAAAAAACTTCTAACAAAGCTAACCTCTAGCAGCAGTTAATATTATTTTAAAATTTTACAATGTATTAGTAATTGGGAAATTATATGTGTTAATACTGTGCAGAGTTGCCATTAACAATGAAAACAAGTGCATTACATCCCTGTAGTGGAATCATCTGCTCCACACTATACAACCATAATGCAATATAAGAACTACGACAAGGAACTTGTACTTGTATCTGTGACTATCTCGCTTTTTATCCCTATCTCTTTCCCTAGCTGGGCTCCTCTGAACGAGAATTTTGTAATTAATTTTAATATTTATTTGATTAAATAAATATTTTCGATAATTTAATTATTAGATTAAATAATTAGTTGATGAAATTATGGTAGATTAATTTAATTATATGTGTTACATTTATTAAATTAATGTATAGAATAATTATTATTCAAGTATGTCATTATGTGAGCTTATTGTATTAAAAGAAATATTTAATTAAGCATGATGTTATTTAATTAATTTAATTATTAATTAGAGAGTTAATAATTTGACATTATTTATGAGAAATTATTATATTTTATTTAAAATATATTAAATAAAATATTGGAGTTATGTTATAAGGAGTATGACATTAATTAAACTATAATATAAGAAGTTTATAAAATTAAATGAGAATGAATTATATTGAATAGCCAAACAAGGCCTTAGTAGTGGTTGAGGCGCTAACTTAACTACTTAATTGGTTAATCCACCACAACTACGCCGGGTTTTATTATTATATGACGCTTTTCTTCTTTATTCATTCCATTATTGCTAAGTCTAGAGAATTATCACAAAGAGAGAGAATTAAGAAATTGAGAGAATTGTGAGTTGTTTGATTGATTGAGAAAGTTTAATCCCTCCTATCTACACTAATCTGTGAGTAATTCTCTCCAACCCAAATTCTACTTTTACGTCATTTAGTTTTTTTTATGAAAATGGCTTTCAATCAAGTTATGCGAAATTACTGAAAATTGGGAAATTGAGTTAGGAATATATGTAATAATTCGAGTAGCATAACATGTTTTATATATATATTATATGATTCCATATCATAAGTTCAGTAAATGATGACTTGCTATTTCAAAAATTTACAAAGTATGGGTTTTGGCCATATGGCCTTATACGTAAATTTAATGTGTCAAATATAAATGGTTTTGTAAAATTTATACTCGTTTATTATTATGCATGTTGATACGAAGAGACCAAACCTTAAATGAACGGATTCGGTGTTATAACGAATCCGTAGTGTTAAATTTTATGTTTTTTTGTTTAAAATCTTTAAGAACACAAAGAACAGTACAATTTGCATATTTTAATTATGTAATTATGTGTTTTAATGGGTTAAAATCAGTCTTTAGATGTTGATTAATGTTTGTATACGAATTATATCATGTGGGTATGTCTAATTTCGAGTAGAAAATAAGAAATTGGAAGAAATTGGCATGTTCTGCGATTTTTTGCGAACTGCCATTTATATGTTCTGTACACCGCAACGCAAATACCATACACACGCCAAGAGTAAGAGTCGCATGCATATTGTTACCAAGCCACGCCAAGAAATACGGTTTTATGCGCATAAATATTTATTAACCAGTCAAGCCATATGCAGCCGCTACCAGCAAATACGAGAATCAAGATAAAAGTGGCAACGCAAATACCACTCTCCGTAAAAGGTCGAAATATAATTTTTTTTAAATGTTTAAGTCTAACAATGTGTTAGTAAATTAATTTAATGAACATGTAAACATGTTAGAAGTATAATGAGATGTTAAAATAGTTGTTTAACATGTAAATAACATAATTACATGTGGATTGAGTTATTGAATACATAATTAGTTTGATATTCATGATGTACAAATTATGTGACAATGTGATAATTTGACTAAGTATAGTCATAACCAAAGTTTAGACAAAAGAATGATCATTGATGATTAGTTAAGTTATAATTAACTGGTATTGTGAATGTGAATGGTATGTAGGATTTAAATTCAAAGAACGTGCTTAGTTAAAGTGTATTCTACGCACGAGGCAAGTTTCCTAACCTTACTTGTCATTATTGTTCAAGTTTATTAATTACACCGAGTAAATTATCATTACTATTATTCAAGTTCAAATGTTATATTAAAGATTTATTATCTTTTCAAAGCATGATTAAGTTATACAATAATTATTCTATTGTATACTTCTTGAGATTATTATTCGAATTGAATATCAATATTGTTGAACCTTATTAGACTAGTGAACTTTATTGATTCAACTAGTCCTTAGTTGATGAACGTTCTAAATTTTAGAACCCTTATTGAATTATCCAAACCAAACTTCCTTTGGTACGGACTCGAATGTCAAACTGAGATGAACAACCCTGCAAATGGATTTACTTATGCGTTAGCGTTAAGATATTGTGCACAGTATGGTACTAAGGGCAGATCCCCCTAAGTACGAGTAGAAAGGTCCATAGTCTTATGACTGTTAAAGGTTTCAAGTATAACCCTTGATAACCTAGGACATAGTTCAAGGTCTTATGACCCTCAGAATTCTTTTGATTCTTGTTATTCATTCTTGATTCAAAAGTTGAGCTTTCATTCAGATGTCTTTGATTTATTCGCATGTTATTATAATCGTTATTTCATTATTATACTTGTGGGCAATAGTGCTCACTCTTGCTTAATAATAACATTGCGCTTAAGAACGAAAGAACCCAATGAACCTTCCACTAGTAAGGGCAAGGGCAAAGTTAGCAAGTGATGAAGACTTGTTATTTTATTAGATGATGTATTTATGTTTAAGACTTGAGTTAATGATGTTGTTAAGACTTATTTGTTTATGATTCCGCACAGATGTTTAAGGTTAGTTTAACTTGGGATTGTATTATTATTATTCAAATGTTGTAACCCTTAAGGGGAAGATTTTTATTCTATCTATTGCATGGCTTGCATTTATTATGGGTAGATAGATAGATGATATTTGTACAGTGAACACCAAATCCCGTAGAATTGAAGTACCCGGATTTGGGGGTGTCACAAGTTGGTATCAAAGTCAGAGGTTATGAACCTTAGGTGGGGAAACAACCTTAGGTAGTAGCCTTATAGAAAGAAGATAATAATGGAAAACTCTTATCGAGTTCTAAGAAATGAATTTTTGTAATTCATTGAAGATAATAAAAGACCTTATGTGTTTATGTGTTAAAGTATGCGTTAGATGATACGACTTAGTAACTAAAACTTAAAATTTTGTTGTCAGGATGTCGAATGTTGGAGAAGCTAGTCAAGATGGGGAGGAAGAACCCCGGGTACCTATAATACCTACTGAGGAGGAACCCCATGTACCTATAGTACCGACAGAGGAGGAGCCCCGAGACATTCATGTCGTTAGGGGAGCAAAATTCGTCGCAGAGGGAATCATCTCCATTGATCACCGTTGTTGGTCAGGAGCATGAACCTGAGACTGATCCTGAGGAGGATCCCGAGGAGGAATTTGTTGAGGAAGAGGAAGAAGAGGAGTTACCACGGTACACCGTTGATGCTGAGATGTATGACACGTTATACAACCGTAACGTAGAATTACGAGACGAGGTCCAAGATTTGACTGAGCGAACGGTTATCCAGCATATTACTTTAGAGCAGAAGGAGAGGGAGATTTTGACTCTTCACTCATGACTGGGAAATGTAGAATGGGATTTGGTCCATGAGAAGGGTCAAACTGAAGATAAGACCGAGGAGATAGAGAAACTGAATAAGGAACTGAAGGAAACCTCCGAAAGGCTGAACATAGCAGAGGAAGGCTGGATAAGAGAATCACGTCGAGCTGATCGTGCAGAGGATGATAGTCATGCAAAAAAAGCGAAGATTGGGGAAACGTACTCTACACTTAACAAGGCAATGAATGAGACCCAAGATTGAGTTTTGAGGTACCCAATCCAGTTTGAGGGACTACCATTGTACATGATAGATCGCAGGACAATGCATCGCATCTTAGAAGAGGAGCGTAACAAGGCTAATCAGTACCTTGACCGATAGTGATATGATTTGTTTAATTATGTGAAGAACTTAATTAGTTTTAAATTCTGACGTGTTTATGAACGAAAGAATATTTGAATGTTTTAAATCCTGTGGATTCTTTATTCCAGGATAGTTGATGTAAATAGCAGTTATGCTATCGTTTAATGTTAAAACTTTTGATTTGAATGCAAATATGTCAAGTTGTTTGAGATGATGTGTTAAGTGATATGTTAAATTGTTGAGTAATGCCTTAACTATTTAGAGAAATAAATAAAGTTCTAATAAGCATTTATTTAATGTAATTATGCCGCCAAGGAGAAGACAACAACACAACCACCCCGGTGAAGAGTCAACCAATAATAACAATAATGCTAACGCTAATCCCGCAAGCAAAGCTTGGTTAACTTATCGATCGGAGCCATGAATAATCAACCGCAAGCTCCACCAAACACAACGTTTAAAGACTTCAAGGCGGTGGGACCGCCAGAGTTCAAAGGTTCCATGAACCCAATCGAGGCTCAAACGTGGGTTATGGAAATGGAGAAGGTTTTAGATGTTGCTAGGGTAAGAGAAGACCAGAAGACCGCTTTTGCAACGTTTATGCTGAAGTCTGAGGCTAGCTACTGGTGGCAAGAAAACAAAGTGCGAGGAGGTGAAGGTGTAATTACGTGGGAGAGGTTTAAAGAGATGTTCTTCGAAATGTATTTCCCAACTAGTTCACAGAACCAGATGGAGGTTCAATTTCTAGAGTTAAAGCAGGGAAATATGAGCGTACCTGACTACGCTGATAAATTCAACGAGTTAGCGAGGTTACGCTACTCAGATCAAGTACACACGAACATTTAAAGAAAAGCCGAAGATTTGAACAAGGACTAAAGCCTTGGGTGTACAGCAAGGTATCAATGTTTCAGATAAACACATTTGCCAGAGTTCTGGAAAAGGCCATCCTCGCTGAAGGTGGGAGCGATGCGGTGACCAAATACAATCAAGATCAGAAGAAGAAGAAGAGTGAAGGTGAAGGAAATAACAAGGCCAGTGGAAGTGGCATAGGAGGTGGAAATTTTAATCAGAAGAAAAGATGGAATGACAACTCATCATCGGGGAATCAACAAGGTAGTCGTCAAGAAAAGGATCAAAGCATGCCCGACTTTGGAAAGCCCATCCGGGAGTTTGTATGAAAGGAAAAGAGTGTGCTACAATTACGTCGTGAAGGCCACATAGCACCAAACTGTCCAAACCCAAAGAAGGGTGCTTGTTTTACTTGTGGTTCGAAAGACCATCTAGAAAGAGACTGTCCCAAGAAGGGATCGGGAGGGTCAGGATCAGGAGGAAACCGGGGAAATAATAGTGGAAATGCCTTAACCATCACTGGACCAACAACAACAAACCGACCAACCGCCCAGACTTTCAACATGATGGTGCAAGATGCAGTTCAATCCCGTGATGTGGTGTCATGTATCATTCCGATAAATAAAGTTAATGCTTACGTATTATTTGATTTGGGTGCTACTTGTTCCTTTATATCCGATGATTTTGCCAAGAATTTAGATTTGCCTAAGAATGAATTGGATTACCCCATGAACATAGAAATTGCGAATAGAGAAATAATCCTCATTAAGAATGCGTACATAAGAATTGTACAATGGATATTAAGGGTAATATCATGAACATAGATCTTATCCCTATTCGACTTGGGGAATTTGACGTTATTTTGGGAATGGACTGGTTATTCAATTACGGGGCTGTAATTGATTGCCAAAAGAAGCGACATTAACCTTATGACTCCATCAAAGGTTGTATTTTATATGGTAGCAAATCGCTTGACAAGCGAAGTTGTCGGCGATGATGATGCAGCCGTGAAGTTATTAAGACAAGGTTGTGTAGGATACTTAGCTTACATAGTCGACAGTCGAAAAGAGAATCCTAAGGTAGAAGAGATACCGATTGTGAGGGATTTCGTCAATGTATTTCCAGACGATTTGCCAGGACTTTCACCAGATAGAGAAGTAGATTTCGTGATCGATTTGGCACCCGGAACTGCTCCAATATCGAAGGCACCATATCGAATGGAACCAGTAGAGATGAAAGAACTAATGGTACAACTACAAGAATTGTTGGACAAGAAGTACATTCAACCGAGCGTATCGCCGTGGGGAGCGCCGGTGTTGTTCGTGAAAAAGAAGGATGGATCGATGCGGCTCTGAATTGATTACAGAGAACTGAATAAGGTCACGATTAAAAATAGATAACCATTACCGAGGATCGACGACCTGTTTGATCAATTAAAGGGAGCGAGATACTTTTCCAAGATAGACTTGAGAAGCGGTTATCATCAACTGAAGGTGAGGCCAGAGGATGTACCGAAGATAGCATTCAGAACGCGATACGGCCACTACGAATTTTTAGTAATGTCGTTTGGTCTAACGAATGCTCCTGTAGCATTTATGGGACTAATGAATGGTGTGTTCAAGCCGTTTTTGGACAAATTCGTGGTGGTATTTATAGATGACATTTTGGTATATTCCAAAACCAAAGAAGAACACGAAGAACATTTGAGGTTAACGTTGGAAGTATTGAGAAGGGAAAAGTTGTACGCTAAATTTTCGAAATGCGAATTCTGGATCGAGCGAGTGCAATTTCTTGGTCACGTGATTGATAAAAACGGAATTTCGGTAGATCCATCAAAAGTCGAAGCCGTGATTAACTGGGATCAGCCGAGAAAGCCGTCGGAAGTAAGAAGTTTTCTTGGATTGGCGGGATATTATAGAAGGTTCATACAAGACTTTTCCAAAATCGCAACTCTGTTAACGAATTTAACTCGAAAAGCTGTGAAATTTGTTTGGACGGAGAAGTATGAGGAGAGCTTTCATGAATTGAAAAAGAGATTGAGTACGGCACTTGTGTTATCCCTTCCGGATGATACAGGAAATTTTTTTATTTATAGTGATGCGTCGCATAAAGGACTTGGTTGTGTACTGATGCAAAACGGCAAAGTCATTGCGTATGCATCACGACAATTGAAAGATTACGAGAAGGGATATCCGACCCATGACTTAGAGTTAGCTGCAGTTGTTTTTGCTTTGAAAATTTTGAGGCACTACCTCTACGGGGAGAAATATGAAATATATACGGACCATAAGAGTCTGAAATATATTTTCACGTAGAAGGATTTGAATATGCGTCAAAGAAGGTGGTTGGAGTTAATTAAGGACTACGATTGTGAGATTTTATACCATCTGGGAAAACCAAATGTGGTTGTCGACATCTTAAGTAGAAAGGGTCGTGAGAAATTGATGATGTTAACTGCTCAGGAGGAGCTAATTTCAGAAATGGAGAAACTGGAGTTAGAGGTGAAATATCCTATGGAAATTAATGAGAAGCTATTTCAGATGCAATCTGGTACAACCCTACTGGATAAAGTTAAGGAGGCTCAGCTTCAGGACGAAGAATATAAAAAGGTGACAAAGAAGATATCTGAAGGAACTGAACCGAGATTTAAGATGGATAAGGAAGGAATACTGAGATTTGAGAGTAGAATTTGGGTTCCGCCAGTACAAGAGATTAAGGAAGAAATTTTGAGCGAAGCTCATAGTTCACGATATTCGATTCACCCTGGTAGTACCAAAATGTACCAAGATCTTCGACAACATTTCTGGTGGTCAAATTTAAAACGAGATGATGCAGAATGTGTTGCCAAGTGTCTTACCTATCAGAAAGTGAAAGCAGAACATCAAAGACCAAGTGGGTTGCTACAACCGTTAGAAATCCCAGAATGGAAATGGGAACATATCACAATGGACTTCGTGGTTGGCCTTTCGACGACTTAGAAAGGCTACGACACAGTATGGGTTATCGTTGACCGATTGACAAAATCTGCACACTTCCTTCCGATCAAAATAAGATTCAACTTTCATCAGTTGGCGAGGCTATACGTAAAAGAGATTGTTTCGAGGCACGGAGTGCCTGTGTCAATTGTTTCAGATAGGGATCCGTGCTTTACATCAAATTTCTGAAAACGTTTTCAGGAATGCATGGGTACACAATTATGAATGAGTACAACTTATCACCCTCAAACAGACAGACAGAATGAACGAACAATTCAAATGTTAGAAGATATGCTAAGAGCCTGTGTGATAGACTTCAAAAGAAATTGGGATGATCACCTACCGTTAGTAGAGTTCGGCTACAACAACAGTTACCACGCTAGTATTGGCGTGCCGCCTTACGAAGCTTTATACGGCAGAAAGTGTAGAACTCCACTTTACTGGGATGAATTTGGTGAAAGACAATTGCTAGGGCCAGAATTAGTACAGCAGACGCAGAAATAGTCAAAGTGATCCGAGCACGACTGGTAGCGGCTCAAGATCGACAGAAGAAATACGCTGATCCACATCGTAAAAATATCGAGTTTGAATCAGGTAGTTATGTTTTCTTAAAGGTCTCTCCCTGGAAGGGGAAGATCAGATTCGGAAAGAAAGGAAAATTGTGCCCAAGATTAATTGGACCCTTTGAAGTACTGAGAAGAATCGGAGAAGTTGCGTATGAGGTAGCCTTACCTCCAGCACTTGAGAATGTCCACAACGTTTTCCACATTTCTGTATTACGACCATACAAAGCCGATTACAAACATGTAATTGAATACGAACCCCTGCATTTTGAGAAAGACTTATCTTACGAAGAAATTCCTGTCCAAATTGTCGACCGAAAAGAACAAGTTCTCAGAAATAAAGTTATACCTTTTGTTAAGGTAATTTGAAGGAACCACAACGCTGAAGAAGCTATGTGGGAACTCGAAGAGAATATGATGAAGAATTACCCTCATTTATTTACTTAATTATGTGTAAGCGATTCTGGGGATATAATCTTTATAAGGGGGGGGGGGGGGGAGAATGTAACGAGTTGAATTTATTGAGTCGTGATTCTGGGGATAGAATCCTTTTAAGGGAGGGGGGAAGATGTGATGAACGAGAATTTTGTAATTAATTTTAATATTTATTGGATTAAATAAATATTTTCGATGATTTAATTATTAGATTAAATAATTAATTGATGAAATTGTGGTAGATTAATTTAATTATATGTGTTACATTTATTAAATTAATGTAGAGAATAATTATTATTCAAGTATGTCATTATGTGAGCTTATTGTATTAAAAGAAATATTTAATTAAGCATGATGTTATTTAATTATTAATTAGAGAGTTAATAATTTGACATTATTTATGAGAAATTATTATATTTTATTTAAAACATATTAAATAAAATATTGGAGTTATTTTATAAGGAGTATGACATTAATTAAACTATAATATAAGAAGTTTATAAAATTAAATGAGAATAAATTATATTGAATAGCCAAACAAGGCCTTAGTAGTGGTTGAGGCGGCATTAACCACTTAATTGGTTAATCACCACAACTACGTTAGTTTAATTATTATATGCGACGTTTTCTTCTTCATTCATTCCATTATTGCTAAGTCTAGAGAATTATCACAGAGAGAGAGAATTAAGAAATTGAGAGAATTGTGAGTTGTTTGATTGATTGAGAAGGTTTAATCCCTCATATCTACACTAATTTGTGAGTAATTCTCTCCAACCCAAATTCTACTTTTACGTCATTTAGTTTTTTTTATGAAAATGGCTTTCAATCAAGTTCTGTGGAATTTCTGTAAATTGGGAAATTGAGTTAGGAATATATGTAATAATTCGAGTAGCATAACATGTTTTATATATATTTTATATGATTCCATATCATAAGTTCAGTAAATGATGACTTGCTATTTCAAAAATTTACAGAGTATGGGTTTTGGCCATATGGCCTTATACGTAAATTTAATGTGTCAAATATAAATAGTTTTGTAAAATTTATGCTCATTTATTATTATGCATGTTGTACGAAGAGACCAAACCTTAAATGAACGGATTCGGTGTTATAACGAATCCGTAGTGTTAAATTTTATGTTTTTTTGTTCAAAATCTTCAAGAACACAAAAGAATAAAGACAATTTGCATATTTTAATTATGTAATTATGTGTTTTAATGGGTTAAAATCAGTCTTTAGATGTTGAGTAATGTTTGTATACGAATTATATCATGCGGGTATGTCTAATTTCGAGTAGGAAATAAGAAATTGGAAGAAATTGGCATGTTCTACGATTTTTCATGAATCCATTTACATTTCAGAAATGCTATGTACCAATGTAAGAGACGGTTACACCATGCAGTCATTGACCAAACTCAAAGGTCATAAAATGCGTCATATACAAAAAGAATCGAATAAAAGTGTGGAAATACAATACCTCCTCTCTAGAAAGTTCGTAAATGTAATTTTTAAAATGTTTAAGTCTAACAATGTGTTAGTAAATTAATTTAATGAACATGTAAACATGTTAGAAGTTTAATGAGATGTTAAAATAGTTGTTTAACATGTAAATAACATAATTACATGTGGATTGAGTTATTGAATACATAATTAGTTTGATATTCATGAAGTACAAATTATGTGACAATGTGATAATTTGACTAAGTATAGTCATAACCAAAGTTTAGACAAAAGAATGATCATTGATGATTAGTTAAGTTATAATTAACTGGTATTGTGAATGTGAATGGTATGTAGGATTTAAATTCAAAGAACGTGCTTAGTTAAAGTGTAATCTACGCACGAGGCAAGTTTCCTAACCCTACTTGTCATTATTGTTTAAGTTTATTAATTACCCCGAGTAAATTATCATTACTATTATTCAAGTTCAAATGTTATATTAAAGATTTATTATCTTTTCAAAGCATGATTCAGTTATACAATAATTATTCTATTGTATACTTCTTGAGATTATTATTTGAATTGAATATCAATATTGTTGAACCTTATTAGACTAGTGAGCTTTATTGATTTAACTAGTCCTTAGTTGATGAACGTTCTAAATTTCAGAACCGTTATTGAATTATCCAAACCAAACTTCCTTTGGTACGGACTCGAATGTCAAACTGAGATGAACAACCCTGCAAAGGGATTTATTTATGCGTTAGCGTTAAGATATTGTGCATAGTATGGTACTAAGGGCAGATCCCCCTAAGTACGAGTAGAAAGGTCCATAGTCTTATGACTGTTAAAGGTTTCAAGTATAACCCTTGATAACCTAGGACATAGTTCAAGGTCTTATGACTCTCAGAATTCTTTTGATTCTTGTTATTCATTCTTGATTCAAAAGTTGAGCTTTCATTCAGATGTCTTTGATTTATTCACATGTTATTATACTGTTATTTCATTATTATACTTGTGGGCAATAGTTCTCACTCTTGCTTAATAATAACATTGCAGTTAAGAACGAAAGAACTGATGAACCTTCCACTAGTAAGGGCAAGGGCAAAGTTAGCAAGTGATGAAGACTTGTTATTTTATTAGATGATGTATTTATGTTTAAGACTTGAGTTAATGATGTTGTTAAGACTTATTTGTTTATGATTCCGCACAGATGTTTAAGGTTAGTTTAACCTGGGATTGTATTATTATTATTCAGATGTTGTAACCCTTAAGGGGAAGATTTTTATTCTATCTATTGCATAGCTTGCATTTATTATGGGTAGATGGATAGATGATATTTGTACAGTGAACACCAAATCCTGTGGAATTGAAGTACCCTGATTTGGGGGTGTCACATCCTCCAATGATAATAATCTTGTTTTGAGTACACTAACACCAAATATGTTCAAATAATATAAGCAATTTAGCTTGGGAGCTCAAAACAAACCAAAGAATCACTAATCTTTTGCAAACCCAGAAGGCAAAAAACCTTCAACAAATGGTCTCATTTCTAACCAAAATTTTTTCCATAAAAAATGCAGAACATCTGGGTAAGAACATTAACAAGAAGCAAATGGTGAACACCATTTGGTTCCTATCAAACAGGTTCATTTCCTCTAATCTATCTAATAAAAAACAAATGATTTTAAATTTCCAGCTCACTCAATAAATCATCTGGGCCGTCCAAAGTTTGGGATAAATCCCACCGTCCATACAGTGCCAGAGGCACGGGACACAGCTAGTATATATATATAGGACAATTATCCATATCATATATTTTCTATGGAACAAAAATTGGCAAATACCAACACCACCTTTCATCAGAATTATGAACGAATGAGATTTAAAAAGAGTCCACCTCGTCCGCTAGCCCCCAATCTTTATGTATGTCCGAACTAGAGATGGAAACACAACCATGGCAAAAACCAAGAGTGAAGCAAGAAAAGCTACCTGTGACACCCCCAAATCTTGGTACTTCATTTCCTCTTGATATGCTGTTCACTTAATCAAAACATTCATCTATAATTACCCAATTATAATAAAATTGAATAATAAAAACCTGCCCATACAGGAATAAAATTAAATAAAAATCTCCCAGGTTATCTAACCTTTAACAACAATCATTCAAATGCGGAAATTTAAATAAACTTCATTACAATCTTTAAACCAAAGTCTGAAAATAAAACTATCGAATCTATTACAAGTCTTCATGATTGTTCATCTTTCCTTTTCCTTTCTTCGGTGCTAGGTATCGTCACCGCTTTCAACTTTAGTCATTGTAAGAAATTTTACGCAAGAGTGAGCAAACAAGGCCCACTTGAAATAACAAAAAATAAATCTTTAAATTTTTAAATCAATTGCCAATATTAGGCTTAATAGAACTGAACAATATATTCTATTAACTTTATGAAAATTATAACATTCATTGAGGGTCTAATGACCACGAATCATGTCCACAGTTATAAGTAATCTTTCAACTTTAACTTTAACAATATAAGACTATAAGGACTCCACGTGCTTTAGGGGATCAACCCTTCGTACAATGTATTGTGCACAACCATTTCAACGCTAAGCGTAAACCTCAATTAAAAGAGTTGTTCATCTCGGTATTTAGAGTACAAGTCCGCACCAAAGGAAGTTTGGTTTGGATAAGCTTTCATGATAATTTGGAATTCAACGAACATCAACTAAGGAGTAGTTGAATAAGACCAATAACACTATACTATAGAATAATCGTGATTGAATCAATCATAGTAACTAAAATCATGCTTTAGGAATAATCTAATAGCATACAATTTGAATAACTATAGCATACCTTGCTTTGAACAATACTAAGCCAAGGTTAATTAGAATTAAATACTAAACATACATGGCAATTCAGTTATGTATGTTAATCAATAATTGAAATACAAGAATAAATTGTTCAACATCAAACCAAAGTTTAGACAACTTACATCGTTATAAGGTAATCGAATTGAAAACAATAATTAGCTCAATAAGACAAAGGATTAGGAAACTTGCATCGTCATGAGTAACTAGATACAATGACTTACTCAATCATAGGAAATCTAGCTCTATGAAAGTGTAGAAGTAGCAACTTACAACAATTATAATTGAATTTGAAAACAATAATGTACCAAATGAAATTAAACTCGCACAATGAAGTTTTGAGTTAGAAAACTTGCCTTTAGCACAAGCTAAACCTTACAACTTGAATCAATACCCTATACATATGCCATATTGACATAGTTAGTCATTACCAACATTGTATATCCATATAAACAATACATACATCATGTAGGTTGAATTACCCATTCACATAATCAAACTATGTTAATACTAGTTAACACTTGATACATGATTATTCATAGTTTAATACTACTAAAATCATCATTTAACATTCATATTATTAACACATAACATTTATTTTCAAAATTTGTATACTTAAACAAAACTGCCGAAACCTCATCGCTAACTCATGCACATTGCACGCCTACGATTTACATTGTGGTTCGCGTTATTGACTAGTGAGTTATTTGTTTGTGCTCGGGTCACAGGCCATTTGTTGGCGCCAAACGACGCGATAGTTGAATCATTGGGCGTACTGCCATGCCAGAGTCCAGAATCCGGCGACCAAACTCGGCAATAACTTGAACAAAAGCCAAATTGGCCTAACTCATGTAATTTACATATAAACTTCATATAAACATATTGTGAAGACTTCTAACATATTTCTACTCATAAAATAACTTAAACATCAAATATACAACACCCAATTTCAATGTTTTTGGCAAAAACTCCATTTTTGATGTTTTCAATGAAAATCAACACTGTGATTTTGTTATTCAATCAAAACAAAAATTTTAAAACATCATAGTTATGATTATACATACTCTATTAATTTCCATAATCAATTTATCAATTTAACATCTATTTTAAATTAAGCCATGTTCATATATATATATATTTTCGTGTAAACACTGTAATATACTTTCTTCTACAAAACACATACATACATGAATTACTTTATCTATAATCATATATAAACACATGGAATAACCTTATAATCAATAATCATTCAAAACTACAAACATAACAACAAGTTATCCTTTATAAAAATTTTACAGAGAACTTTTTGGAAAAAGAAGTCTAAACTTTTAAAGAAGAGATTAAGCTCCTACCTTTGATTAGGAAGATGATGGCTATTCTTTTCTCCAATTCCTTTCTCAAAAACCTGTTAGAATCACTCACTTTTTCTCTCTATAGTTTTCTTCTTCTCTCCCTTTTTCTTCTTCTGAGCTTTCTTTCTTCCTAACTCTAACATACGTAAAATAATATAACGTATATATAGATATAATGTATATATTAAATATATAATATAACTCTAACTTAACTAACATCAGTTATTTTTATTTTAAAAATCAAAAGCCATAAGGCTTGTTTGGCTAAGCTAATAAAAATAACCCATTAACCCTTATACCTTGTTTGGCAAATCTAACTAAAACAAATGGATTAATCCTTATACCTTGTTTGATAAAACACTATTAGATTAAAGACTTATTATGCAATAAGACATGTTTGGCAAAACTAAATTAAACTCTTTTAATTTATTTTAATAACTCCTTTATAGCAAGGTTATTAGTCACACTTCTACTTAATTAAATAATCAATTTAATTAATTCAAATACTAATCTATTAAATTACTTTAACACATAAATCATTATCACAAAACTATAATTTCTTTATAATTATAATTTTATTTAACCAACTAATATTTTAAATTACAATTTTCCATTTAAAATATTATAATTTATTTAAATCATTATAAGCTCTCTAGCTTACTTATTAAATTAAATTGGTATATAATCTCATAACAATTAATTTTCTTAGCTCCTTAATTATTTATTCAACAAATAATTAACTAAACCACATCAACTCAAATTGAACAATTATTTATTCAACAATAAACATATCCATTAAATACTTATATAATTCAATAAATATTTAATATTACACCTTAAAATTCTGGAATGTTACATCATTCCCTCTTTACAAGAATTCTGTCCTCAGAATCACAACTCAAACAAATCATTCGTTACGTTCTTCCCTACTTACAAAGATTTTGTCCCCAGAATCGAAGACACAGATTAAACAAATAACTCAGGGTATTCTTTCAACATTTTCTCTTCGAGTTCCCACGTAGCTTCTTCAGCATTGTGGTTCCTCCATATCACCTTCACAGAAGGTATCACTTTATTCCTGAGCACTTATTTTTTTCTGTCGACTATCTGGATATGAACCTCTTCATAAGACAAATCTTTCTCAAACTGCAATGGTTCATACTCGATCACATGTCTGTAGTCGGGTTTATATGGTCGTAACACCGAAATGTGAAAAACATTATGAATGTTTTCCAACTCTGGAGGTAGAGCTACTTCGTAAGCCATTTCTCCGACTCTTCGCAGCACTTCAAAGGGTCCAATAAACCTTGGGCTTAGCTTTCCCTTTTTACCGAAATGAATTTTCCCCTTCCAGGGAGAAACTTTTAGGAATACAAAAGTTCATACGTCGAATGCACGATCTTGTCTGTGTTGATCAGCATACTTTTTCTGTCTGTCTTGGGCTGCTACTAATCTTGTCCTGATGAGTTTAACAACGTTAGCAGTTTGTTGTACCAGTTCTGGTCCTAACAGTTGGCGTTCACCGACTTCATCCCAGCACAATGGAGTTCTGCACTTTCTGTAGTACAGTGCCTCGTAAGGTGGCATGCCGATGCTCGCGTGATAACTGTTGTTGTAAGCAAATTCCACCAATGGTAATTGTTCTTCCTAGCTTCCTTTAAAGTCCATGACACATGCTCTCAGCATATCTTCCAATGTCTGAATTGTTCGTTCGCTGGCCATCTATTTGTGGATGATAAGTCAGACTCATTCGTAGAATCGTGTCCCCATGCATTCTTGTAGTCTCTTCCGTAAATTGATGTGAATTACGGATCTCTATCGATTACAATTGATATCGCACCCCGTGCCTCAAACGATCTCTTTAATGTACAATCGTGCTAACCGATCAAGATTGAATCTAATCTTTATTGGTAGAAAGTGCCGCCGATTTCACCACCGTCATCACTATCACCCAAATCGCATCGCATCCTCTCTCGAGTAGTTGGAAGACCCACCACAAAATCCATCGTGATGTGTTCCCACTTCCATTCCAAAGATTTCCAACGGTTGAAGTAATCTCTTTGGGTCTTTGATGTTCGACTTTTACTCTTTGACATGTCAAGCATTTCGCCACGATTCGCAGAATATCCCTTTTCATATTTGGCCACCAAAAATGTCGATGCAAATCTTGATACATTTTTCGTGCTTCCTGGATGAATTGAATATTTTGAGCTATGAGCTTCGGTCAAAATTTCTTCTTTTAGTTCTAGCACTTCTGGAACCCAAATTCTTCCCTCGAACCATAGTAATCCTTCGGTATCGACCTTGTATTTTACATCACCGCCTTCAACCAGATTCTCTTTAATTTTCCCACACTCTTCATCTTGTAGTTGAGCATTCTTCACTTTGTCCACTAAAGTTGGACCAGCTTCTATCTGGAATAATTGTTCGTCAGATTCTTTTGGAAATTTGATTTCCAACTCCAGTTTTGTCATTGCTGAAATGAGCTCCTCCTGAGTTATTATCAGCATTAAATTTTCCCGATCTTTCCTACTTAAAGAATTTGCAACCACATTCGCTTTGTCCGGATGATAAAAGATCTCACAATCGTAATCTTTTATCAATTCCATCCACCTTCTCTGACGCATGTTCAAATCCTTTTGAGTGAAAATATACTTGACTTTTTGTGGTCTGTTGTAGATTTCACATTTCTCCCATAAAGATAGTGTCTCTATATCTTCAGAGCAAATACAACTGCAGCCAATTCCAAATCATGAGTCGGATACCCTTTCTCATAATCCTTCAGTTGTCTTGATGCATAGGCAATAACTTTGCCGTTCTGCATAAGAACACAACCCAACCCTTTATGTGAGGCATCACTATACACCACAAAATTTCATGTATTATCTGGTAATGTCAACACAGGTGCCATACTTAACTTCTTCTTCAAATCTTGGAAACTCTCTTCACATTTCTCCGTCCAAACGAATTTTACAGCTTTCCTTGTCAAATTTGTTAGCGTAGTGGCTATCTTAGAAAAATCTTGAATGAATCTTCTATAATAACTGGCTAGTCCCAAGAAACTCCTCACTTCTGATGGTGTTCTTGGTTGTTCCCAATTGATCACAGATTCCACTTTTGACGGATCCACTGAAATCCCATCTTTGTCAATAACATGACCCAAAAATTGTACACGGTCGAGCCAAAATTTGCACTTAGAGAATTTCGCGTACAACTTTTCCTTCCTTAGTGTTTCCAATGTCAAACGTAAATGTTCCACGTGTTCTTCTTGAGTTTTGGAATACACCAGAATGTCATCAATAAATACCACTACAAACTTGTCTAAGAATGGTTTAAACACCTTGTTCATCAAATCCATGAACGCAGCAGGGGCATTAGTTAAACCAAAAGACATCACCAGAAACTCGTAATGTTCGTACCGAGTTCTGAATGCCGTTCTAGGTATATCCTCCTTTCTTACCTTCAATTGGTGATACCCACTTCTCAAATCAATTTTCAAGAAATATTTAGCACCCTTCAGCTGATCAAACAAGTCATTTATTCTAGGCAAGGGATACCTATTCTTAATAGTGACTTTATTTAACTCTCTATAATCAATACAAAGACGCGTTGTTCCATCCTTCTTCTTAATGAATAAAACTGGCGTTCCCCACGGTGATACGTTTGGTTGAATATATTTCTTGTCCAACAACTCTTGCAATCGTATTCCATCGCCTTCCTTCATTTCTCTCCGAGCCATTCTATACGGGCCTTCGATATCGGTGTTGTTCCTGCTAAAGTCGATCACGAACTCAATTTCTTTGTCAGGCGGAAGTCCTGGCAAATCTTTTGGAAACACGCTCTTGAATTCTCTCACTACATCCAGATTTCTTCTAGTTTCACACCCTTCTTTTGAGTATCGACTATGTAAGCTAAATAGCCCACATAACCTTGACTCAACAATTTCTTGCTTTGCATAGTCGTCGACATTTCATTTGTCTAAGCGACTTGCCACCATAAAATACTACCTTTAACTGAGTCATAAGGTTTACACACTTCTTGTGACAATCGATTCTTCGCTCCATATTTGAACAAACCAATCCATTCCCAAAATTACATCAAACTCCCAGTCTAATCTAATCAAATCTACCAACAAGATATTCTCCTTAATGTTCACCCTACAGTTCTTGTATACGAATCTAACATGGATTACTTTCTTATTCGCAATTTCTACGGTCAAAGGAAAATTCAGTTCTTCTCTAGGCAATTTTAACCTCTTAGCAAATTCATCAGATATAAACGAACAAGTAGCACCCGAATCGAATAATACATAAGCATTTATATCATTGATTGGGATAATACGACACTACATCTTTTGATTGCATGACATCTTGCATATCATGTTGAAGGTTCCGGTCGTGGGTTTGTTTGATGTTTGCAGTCCCGCAATGACCTATGTACTTCCATTGTTACCTCCATTGCTTCCGGTTGTCACTCCTTCCTCTTTCTTAGGGCATTCACGAGCAAAGTGATCCTTGGATCCGCACGTGAAGCATACATTCTTCTTCGGTTGAGTGCAATTTGGGGCGATGTGACCCTCCTGGCCATAATTGTAGCATACTTGCTTCCCCATCAAGCACGCACCCTTATGGAATTTCCCGCATGTCGCACATGCTTCAAACATTTTATTTTGCTGGTTACCCTGCTGGTGTCTAGCACCCATGCTCCCATTCCACTTCCTCTTCAAGTTGTTGTTGTTGTTATTGTTGTTGTTGTTGTTGTTTCCACTGCTACCACCTCCATTCTTAGTCTCATTCTCATTCCTCTTCTTCTTTTTGTTCCCCGTTGAACTTTGTCACCGCCTCTCCCTCCACCTTCAAAAGTCTTCGCTTTCTCCATCACCACCGCAAATGTCTTCAATCGAACATGGAGACCCTCACTCATAGCTGTGGCTTGATTCCTGCTCAAATCTCTTTGCCTTACTCTCGTCTGTGCTGACTTGATATGGCACAAACCTCGCCAATTCGTTGAACTTTGCGGCATACTCAGATACCGTCATCGTTCCTTGCTTTAGTTCCAGAAACTGTACTTCCAGCTGACTCTTCGAACTCTATGGGAAATAGGTCTCGAAGAACAACTCCTTGAACCTATCCCAGGTCATCACTCCTAGCCCTTCACGAGTTTTATTGGCCTGCCACCAATAACTAGCTTCTGCTTTCAACATGAACGTTGCGAAAGCAGTCTTCTGATCATCCCCTACCCTAGCGACATCAAATACTTTTTCTATCTCCATAATCCAGGTTTGTGCTTCGAATGGATTCATAGACCCACGGAATTCAGGTGGTCCAACCGCCTTAAAATCCTTAAACGGTGTATCATGGTTTTGTGGTTGATTCTGCAATGCTCCTGTCAGTAGTGTCACTAGTTGTTGAACGGGGTTACCGTCAACATTGTCATTATTGGTAGTTCTCTCATTGTTTCTGTATCGGGGTGGTTCACGTCTGGGAGGCATTTTCTGTTAAAACAAAACATCTATTAGACTATTACTCAACTTCTTTAAGTATTTCTAATTAACTTGCCTCCATAAAAGAAATAACCACATAACACATAACACTTTGAATAAAATAATAACTTTTATTTATTCATCATTACTTCGAAAAACATAAAAACAATAGCATCACTGCTATTTATATTCCTTTCCTGAACTACAAAAGTTACAGGACAACATCATTATTATCATATCCCATGGTTACTTAACACTAGGGATTTACACATTATTTAATACTTATTACGTGCTTTACAGGCACATTTTCTACGATGATCTATTAAGATACTTCTTAGCCCTATCACGTTCTTCCTCCATGACTCGAAACATTGTCCTGCGATCTAATACATATAATGGCAGCGTCTCGAACTGAATCGGATATCCCATGACCCGATCTTGAGCTCGATTAATTGCAGTGTCAATACTTTATCCATCTCTTCCATCTTCATCCTTTTCACTTGTGAGTTCCTTACTGCTCTTCAAGTTCGTTGATAAGCTTCCTCGTATGCATCTTCAGCTCTTGCCCTCTTAGCAGCTTCTTTTCTCAGTTTGTTCTTCAGTTCAGCAACCATCTCGATCAATTGTTCTTTCTCTCCTTCATGCAGATTAGTTTCTCCTCGGCGTTTGTCGATTGCTTCCTCACGATCCTCGATCTCATTGCCTTTTTTGTGTCATTGCGATCATTGTTCACCTACTATCTCCTGCAACTCCTCAATCAGTATCCTCAAGTTCCACGTTACGGTCATGCACCTCATCGATATACTCTGACCGCTATCGAAGTTAAGTGGAATCCTTTCCTCCTCGTCCTCATCATCATCATCCTCCTGTGGTAACTCAACGGGATCCTCCTCGTCTGTCTCCACATCATCATCCTCATCCTCAACTACTGTGACCAACGGGGCTGACTTCCGTGGCAGTAGTTGTTCCCAAACTACATGAATGTCGCGAGGCTCCTCCTCTATAGGCATTTGAGGTCCCTCCTCCCTAGCCTAACTGGATTCTCCGACATTAGTCATCCTGACAACAAAGTTTTAAAGTTTTAATTATTAATCATTACTACTCGACACTCACGAGTACATAAACTATAAACACATAAGCACATAAGTGTTTTATTACTTCTTTCTTAAAACTCGATAAGAGTTATCTCCACTATCTTTTCAAAGGTTACTTCCTAAGGCTTTCCCCCCCACCTAAGTTTCATAACCTAAAGCTTTGATACCAACCTATGACACCCCCAAATCCTGGTACTTCATTTTCTCTTGATTTGGTGTTCACTTAATCAAAATATTCATCTATAATTACCCAATTATAATAAAATTGAATAATAAAAACCTGCCCATACAGGAATAAATTTAAATAAAAATCTCCCAGGTTATCTAACCTTTAACAACAATCATTCAAATGCGGAAATTTAAATAAACTTCATTACAATCTTTAAACCAAAGTCTGAAAATAAAACTATCGAATCTATTACAAGTCTTCAGTACTTGTTCATCTTTCCTTTTCCTTTACTGGTGCTAGGTACGTCACCAGTTTCAACTTTAGCTGTAAGAAATTTTACAAGCAAGAGTGAGCAAACAAGGCCCACTTGAAATAACAATAAATAAATCTTTAAACTTTTAAATCAATTGCCAATATTAGGCTTAATAGAACTAAACAATATATTCTATTATCTTTTTGAAAATTATAACATTCATTGAGGGTCTAATGACCACAAATCATGTCCACAGTTATAAGTAATCTTTCAACTTTAACTTTAACAATCATAAGACTATAAGGACTCCGCTTACTTAGGGGGATCAACCCTTCGTACAATGTATTGTGCATAACCATTTCAACGCTAAGCGTAAACCTCTATTAAAAGAGTTGTTCATCTCAGTATTTAGAGTACAAGTCCGCACTAAAGGAAGTTTGGTTTGGATATGCTTTCAGGATAATTTGGAATTCAACGAACATCAACTAAGGAGTAGTTGAATAAGACCAATAACACTATACTATAGAATAATCGTGATTGAATCAATCATAGAAACTAAAATCATGCTTTAGGAATAATCTAATAGCATATAATTTGAATAACTATAGCATACCTTGCTTTGAACAATACTAAGCCAAGGTTAATTAGAATTGAATACTAAACATACATGGCAATTCAGTTATGTATGTTAATCAATAATTGAAATACAAGAATAACTTGTTCAACATCAAACCAAATTTTAGACAACTTACATCGTTATAAGGTAATCGAATTGAAAACAATAATTAGCTCAATAAGACAAAGGATTAGAAAACTTGCATCGTCATGAGTAACTAGATACAATGACTTACTCAATCATAGGAAATCTAGCTCTACGAAAGTGTAGAAGTAGCAACTTACAACAATTGTAATTGAATTTGAAAACAATAATGTACCAAATGAAATTAAACTCGCACAATGAAGTTTTGAGTTAGAAAACTTGCCTTTAGCACAAGCTAAACCTTACAACTTGAATCAATACCCTATACAAATGCCATATTGACATAGTTAGTCATTACCAACATTGTATATCTATATAAACAATACATACATCATGTAGGTTGAATTACCCATTCACATAATCAAACTATGTTAATACTAGTTAACACTTGATACATGATTATTCATAGTTTAATACTACTGAAATCATCATTTAACATTCATATTATTAACACATAACATTTATTTTCAAAATTTGTATACTTAAACAAAACTGCTGAACCTCTTATCGCTAACTTTCACATATGCACACACAATTTACATCGTGGTTCATATTTCTTGCACATTGCTATATTGAGTTAAGCGCTTACGGCTCGGTCATGAGGCCATTTGTTGGCATCATGGCGGCACCAAATGACTATGACGTGAGAGTTATCTTCTTTGGGCCATGTCTATGCACGCATGAGTCCGTAATCCGGCTACCAAACTCGGCAATAGCATGAACAAAAGCCAAATTGGCCTAAAAGCTAAAATCTAATAGACTGATTATCATGTAATTTACATATAAACTTCATATAAACATATTGTGAAGACTTCTAACATATTTCTACTCATAAAATAACTTAAACATCAAATATACAACACCCAATTTCAATGTTTTTGGCAAAAACTCCATTTTTGATGTTTTCAATGAAAATCAACACTGTGATTTTGTTTTTCAATCAAAACAGAAATTTCAAAACATCATAGTTATGATTATACATACTCTATTAATTTCTATAATCAATTTATCAATTTAACAACTAATTAAACCTTAATTTCTATTTTAAATTAAGCCATGTTCATATATATATATATATATATATATATATATATTTTCATGTAAACACTGTAATATACTTTCTTCTACAAAACACATACATACATGAATTACTTTATCTATAATCATATATAAACTCATGGAATGACCTTATAATCAATAATCATTCAAAACTACATACATAACAACAAGTTATCCTTTATAAAAATTTTACAGAGAACTTTTTGGAAGAAGAAGTCTAAACTTTTAAATAAGAGATTAAGCTCATACCTTTGATTAGGAAGATGATGGCTATTCTTTTCTCCAATTCCTTTCTCAAAAACCTGTTAGAATCACTAACTTTTTCTCTCTATAGTTTTCTTCTTCTCTCCCTTTTTCTTCTTCTGAGCTTTCTTTCTTCCTAACTCTAACATACGTAAAATAATATAACGTATATAGATATAATGTATATATTAAATATATAATATAACTCTAACTTAACTAACATCAGTTATTTTTATTTTGAAAATCAAAAGCCATAAGGCTTGTTTGGCTTATCTAATAAAAATAACCCATTAACCCTTATACCTTGTTTGACAAATCTAACTAAAACAAATGGATTAATCCTTATACCTTGTTTGATAAAACACTATTAGAATAAAGACTTATTATGCAATAAGACATGTTTGGCAAAACTAAATTAAATTCTTTTAATTTATTTTAATAACTCCTTTATAGCAAGGTTATTAGTCACACTTCTACTTAATTAAATAATCAATTTAATTAATTCAAATACTAATCTATTAAATTACATTAACACATAAATCAAGATCACAAAACTATAATTTCTTTATAATTATAATTTTATTTAACCAACTAATATTTTAAATTACAATTTCCCATTTAAAATATTATAATTTATTTAAATCATTATAAGCTCTCTAGCTTACTTATTAAATTAAATTGGTATATAATCTCATAACAATTAATTTTCTTAGCTCCTTAATTATTTATTCAACAAATAATTAACTAAACCACATCAACTCAAATTGAACAATTATTTATTCAACAATAAACATATCCATTAAATACTTATATAATTCAATAAATATTTAATATTACACCTTAAAATTCTGGAATGTTACACTACTTCTCTCACAACAAATGATGAGGAAGATAAGCTAGAGACAAACAATGTTTTATATTCACAAAAAGACAACGTGTATGATATATACAACGTTGGCAACTCAGATGAGCCATAACTTTTTTAGGTGAAGAGACTTTAAACATCATTGCTAATGGGACCTGTCACTAATCAAAATAATCAAGAAAATTATCATATTTAACTCTAACACACTCCAGCACACTCCAGCATTAACCACTTGAAGCAGTGATATTGAAAATCTTAGCAATCCCTAGTGGTATACAAAACAAGAGAGATGATAAAAACAAATCTAGTTATGTAAAACAAACAGATCTAGTAACAGCTTCCAACGTAACTATATTAACCTAAAAAATCTGGTTGTATCATGACCTTGATATAGGAAGCTGTTTTAAGCCACTGATGCAACAAATATCATGACAGTCGCATAACCTTGACGTCTATGAAAGTGTGTGCCTGTGCAAGTATACAAGTGAGTGAATGTGTATTATACGAACTAGTAACATCTTCCAACTTAACTATATTAACCTACAGAAAACAAACCACAAAGGGAAAAAACTGCTAACAAAGCTAACCTCTAGCAGCAGTTAATAGTATTTTAAAATTTTACAGTGTATCAGTAATTGGGAAATTATATGTATTAATACTGTGCAGAGTTGCCATTAACAATGAAAACAAGTGCATTACATCCCTATAGTGGAATCATCTGCTCCACTTTATACAACCATAATGCAATATAAGAACTACGACAAGGAACTTGTACTTGTATCTTTGACTATCTCGCTTTCTGTCCCTATCTCTTTGTTGGGATTTCGACATAGAAACGCAGCGGAAATTTAAAAATAATCAAAGCAATTCCGAAATCCAAAACAGGATCCAAGCGAAACTGAAATTAATTCAGTGGTTTTGATATTATATCGATTATGAAAAAGTTCTGAAATAGCTTCGAATCCTTTACGCAATCCATTTAGAACCACGTCTCTACGGTATCCACACATTTAGCGCCGCATCTAACCGTCGAAACGATTCTCAATAATAGAGGACTTGCAAGGTACTAGCCACCAAAGGAAAGATTATGAAACTGTTTTCTCTCTAGTCTCTCTTTAAGAGAGGCTAGGGTTTTTCAATTCTGATGTCACCCTAAGTAACTGCTATATATCATATATATAGTAGTTAAAAGGAATTAATCAAATCAAAACCTAATTCATAAAATCAATTTATATATATATATATATATATATATATATATATATCTTAATTAAGTCTTACTTAATTAATATACATATATATACAAATTATCCTTTTAATTTAAATTAAGTGATTTAAATAATATTAATCATATTAATATATTTAAATCCTTAAAAATTTAAATTTATTCCCTTTTAAATTATGTTCTATGTGTGTGACCCTATATAGGTTATTATTACGTTGGCAATAATTTTATAATCATATTATAAAATTATAAGCGAGTGATGGCATCTAGTAATGCATCACTCACCACCCAAGTAATAATAAGATCGATGATTCGATGCAACCTTTTCGTGACCAATGTTTCAATGTAATTTAATCCTTTTAACCTTGACATCTTAGATTAAACTCGAGTCATGGAATATGTCATACTCTTCATAATTTAATCTGAGTTTTCTTGATCAATGAGTAGACTATATAAAACAAATCACTATTTGAGCATGGCCATGCATTTCATAGTCCTACTCAATCAAGAGGCCTATGGATATCACCCCTAATTTATAGGAGAGTTAAATTCCATCTAGATCACTCATATTCCTCACACGATTCATGATGTACCCAATAATCATCTTTATAGTCCACCCTATTAAAGGTGACATTTGATGATATCAAAGTACATAAATTCTCGTGTAGTAATATAGTGATTTCAGGTCGGAGGACCATTACATCATTGTCACTATGAGAATCGCTAATGACAATTTGCATAATGTTCCATGTAGAATTCTCATGGTGGGTCTGTCCAGTACATCGTTCTCTAACACATACATATGCATTGACTTAATATCTCATATATTTATGACCAATGAGATTTGGTCATCAGTCAATCTACATACTAGTCTCAATGCATCATTGTTGTCCTATCAACAATGGTACTCGACTAGGGACATTTAAGAGCAATGATACTAATTGTAATTATATAATCTCATGTTCAAGTCACATACTTGAAACTATATACATTGTATCACTATTCTAAGGAATTTTATTATGTTAACATTTATATAACGCAGTAAATAAAACCATAATAAAATCATTCATTTATTCAATCAAATATAATATCAAAATGTTAAACAATTATATCAAATAATTGGCCTCTAGGGCATAAACTCTAACACTCTTTCCCTAGCTGGGCTCCTCCAATGATAATAATCTTGTTTTGAGTACAGTAATACCAAATATGTTCAAATAATATAAGCAGTATAGCTTGGGAGCTCAAAACAAACCAAAGAACCACTAATCTTTTGCAAACCCAGAAGCCAAAAACCTTCAACAGATGGCCTCATTTCTAACCAAATGTACTTCCATAAAAAATGTAAAACATCTGCGTAAGAACATTAACAAGAAGCAGATGGTGAACACGATTTGGTTCCTATCAAACAGGTACATTTCCTCTAATATAAATACATACTTAATAGTTCTAAGATCATTTACAAAGGTGCCTCCAACAATCACTGATTTCCGGAACCTCGCTTTGTCAATTCCAGTAAAGAAGAAATTTTCACGAGAGCCTTCCACTTCCGGGTTTAACATAACCACGCCACCAACTTGAAGCAATTTCGGAGCAAAAATGAACTCATTAATACAATGGAAAAACCAATTATGAAAACCATTGGAGAGAAAGGGCCCTACAACCACTCACCATTCAGAGAATGTCGGGAGCAGTTTTAAAGAATCTTAATACTAGGATTATGCCTAATCAAGGACCTCAAACAAATGCTAAAAGGTTCAGACACACAGACACAATGAGAGAAATTATCTCAAATAATCAAAATATGGTGCGCCTTCACAAATTAAGCCTTCAAATTTGTTTTTATAGGTAATTTTTCATGTAATTTTTTTTTAAAATTACATAGTATAACAATCATGTATAGAAAATTATATAAATAAGACAGTCTAAGAAAACGCCTAGAACCTAGTCCGCCTAAGAGAATGCCAAGCTCCTCCACCTAGCGACTTTTAAATCACTGCCCGCACCCAAGGAAATATTTTTTTCTTTCGAAATACTGAGATTTAATCATGTATTGATTCCCCTCATTAAAGTTTAGGGAACAAGTCATATTTACCTAGAAAAGTAACATACATAAGTAACATAATTATAATATTCTATGTAACACCAACACGTCATGTGGCAATCATTGTAAACCTCTTAGAATTCTCTAATCACAAATTAGCATTTAATATTTTGTTATAGTAACACTGTTCACTCCATGTCAAACAATTTACTCTTGAAAAGCTCCAATAAAAGGATACATCAAATCCACATATTCCATCACTCATGAATTGATAAATCATTTCTTTTTTCCTTTAAAATGCTTCGTAGCAGATAAATGATTGTTCAAGCAACAAACATCTTAAAATTCTAGATCATCAAAGAGAGTAAAATCTGGTTTTGTTTTTATACAACCTTAAAGCTAAGAAGTAAAAGAAGCATGACATGAACCACGCAAGTTTTACACAAATGGATACTTCTAACACTACAGAGCAAAGAAGGTCGTTGTAACACCCCCTTCCCGAAATGGAAAGGGAGGTCACGTGCAAAGCACAACCAACCTCAAAATAAGTAAACAGAGCACTAATGACTTCACATATGCAATAATGATATCCATCAATAAAGTATTAAATGAAATTCTCCACACAGAGTCGAAATAATCACAACCTAAAATTTGAATCAACCTAGATGGTCAAAGGTAACACTCTCATCACACTAGCCCTGAATCACCACATCAAACTGCTTGGGAAGAAAAACACGGCATGAGCCAATTGCCCAAAGACGGATCACGAGATATACACAAGATATACAAATGATATAATGAAAACAACTGAGACAAAATACTGAACCAAGCCTCAAGTGTAAATACTGACAAAAATATATTCTCCAAAGATCTTAATGGAATATATCTGAATCAATAGAATTGACGAAACCAATAGAAGAATAAAGAAATAACGAACTAAAGTAAATAACTCAACGAATTGAAATGAACAGAAACAAACAAAACTAATACAATGAAATAATAGGCTTAATCAAATGGTTGAGTTTTATTTCATACCGAGTGAGCTCAGAAATATACATTGCCACACAGACAAGTAAAAACAATGCCACACAGGTAAGTCAAAATAATACCACACAAGCAAGTCAAATGATGCCACACAGGCAACCAAAATAATGCCACACAGGCGAATCACATATTGGACCGCGAATCCAAATGTATGCAAATTGGATAGGTGTGTTTGGCACAACATCACAAATCCGCAGAACAGAAGCTAGGGTTAACCCATACGCCTCCCACAACAAAACACCAAATGGACCACTTCCTCCGGAGCCTAAAACGGAGACGCCGTGGACTAATCACACTGCCACGGAAAGTGTCATGCCTCTCATACCAAGATGACATGCATGTGGTACCCCCACAGGTGGTTATAGCTCAGGTATACCCTACGGTATATTCTAGCAAAAATACTATGTCACGCAACATGCGACATAATACCAACAAAAGGGTTCTATATGTACATGTTGAACCAAATCAAATTATAGTCACAAGGTCTCAAAAAGAAGGTAGCAACATGTACCGCTCTACAATTATCAAAATAAATACTAGACATGATAACCTGATTCAAAGAGTACAAGTACGAGTCCAATGTGTCACTCCAAAATAAAACAAATATATCAATTTCACAAGAAATAATTATGTGAAATAATAACAGAAATTTGAAATGAAGAACAAAACGAACAAATCAAATTTAACAAAAGTATCGCTAAAAGAGTACGAAATCTGTGACACCCCCAAATCCGGGTACTTCAATTCCACGGGATTTGGTGTTCACTGTACAAACATCATCTATCTATCTACCCATAATAAATGCAAACCACGCAATAGATAGAATAAAAATCTTCCCTTTATAGGGTTACAACATCTGAATCATAAACATAATTCCAGGTTAAACTAACCTTAAACATCTGTGCGGAAATATAAATAATAAATCTTAAACAACATTATTAACTCAAGTCTAACATAAATACATCATCAAATAAAATAACAAGTCTTCATCATTTGCTAACTTTTCCCTCGCCTTTTACTTAGTGGAAGGTTCATCGGTTCTTTCATTCTTAATCGCAATGTTATTATTAAGCAAGAGTGAGCACTATTGCCCACAAGTATAATAATGAAATAACAGTATAATAACATGCGAGTAAATCAAAGACATCTAAATAAAAGCTCAACTTTTGAATCAAGAATGAATAACAAGAATCAAAAGAATTCTGAGGGTCATAAGACCTTAAACTATGTCCTAGGTTATCAAGGGTTATACTTGAAACCTTTAACATTCATAAGACTATGGACCTTTCTACTCGTACTTAGGGGGATCAGCCCTTAGTACCATACTGTGCACAATATCTTAACACTAACGCATAAGTAAATCCCTTTGTAGGGTTGTTCATCTCAGTTTGACATTCGAGTCCGCACCAAAAGAAGTTTGGTTTGGATAATTCAATAAGGGTTTTGAAATTTAGAACGTTCATCAACTAAGGACTAGTTGAATCAATAAAATTCAGTAGTCTAATAAGGTTCAATAATAATGATATTCAATTCTAATAATAATCTCAAGAAGTATTCAATAGAACAATTATTGTATAACTGAATCATGCTTTGAAAAGATAATAAATCTTTAATATAACATTTGAACTTGAATAATAGTAATGAAAACTTACTCGGGGTAAATAATAAACTTGAACAATAATGACAAGTAGGGTTAGAAAACTTGCCTCGTGCGTAGATTACACTTTAACTAAGCACGTTCTTTGAATTTAATCCTACATACCATTCACATTCACGATACCAGTTAATTATAACTTAACTAATCATCAAAACTCATTCTCTTTGTCTACTTTTATTATTAACTATACTTAGTCAAATTATCACATTTATTGTCACACAATATCACTTCATGAATGATAATTTAATTATGTAATCAATAATTTAATCCACATGTAATTATGTGATTTACATGTTAAGTATCTATTTTAACATCTCATTATACTTCTAACATGTTTATATGTTCACTACATTAAGTTAACATCACATTTATGGACTTTAACACTTTAAAATTTTCGTTTACGAACTTTACAGAGAAGTGGTATTTGCTATTTCACTTTTAATACTAAAGGTTTCATATTGTGCATGCTTGCCAGCCATGACTATGACTTGAGACCTTAATGACAATGCACAAGGGACATAAGGCTTGAGGCTGGCTTGCCATGGCGCGGCGAACTGTAAACTATTCTGTAATTCGCGAAAATTGCAGAACACAGCCCAAAAACTCTAATTAAATTACTACTAAACAAAATTAATCATATACACATGTTATAATTCATGCATAAACATAACCCAACATTTATAGAATGGTTTTAACCCATTAAAACACATAATCACAGAGTTAAAATCTATAATTTCTCTGACTTTGATGTTCTTGAAGGTTTTGAAAATAAAACATGAAAATTGACACTACGGATTTGTTATAACACCGAATCTGTTCGTTTAAAGTTTGGTCTCTTCGTATCAACATGTATAATAATATACGAGTGTAAAATTTAGGGATAATATACGATCAACGCATTAAATACCACTTATAGGGCCATAAGGCCAAAACCCATACTCTGAAATTTTGAAATAACAAGTCATCATTATAACGACATGTTTTATAATCTTGATGATATGGTCTACATAATAACCATGTTATACTACTCGAATTATTACACATATTCTTATAAAAATCATCATCTCCCAATTCACAGAGACTCACAGAATATATGACAGCCATTTTTATAAAAATTAAATGACGTAACTTTAAAATTTGGGAAGAAGAGATTACCCTCAGAATAAAGTATATATATGTAGGCTTAGATTATTTCTTCAATCACTGAGTTCTCGCAAAATCCTCTGGACTCTCTCTTGAATTTCTCAATCTCTCTCTCTGTATCTCTAGACTTAGCCAAAATAGAAAATAAAAGAATATGTAATATAACAGAGGGAGAAGGGAACTGATGCGCGTAATGGTCAGTTAACCCAAACATGGGTAACTGCATCCAACCACTATTAGGGCCTTGTTTGGCAACCCTTAATTGATTCAAAGTCATTTAATTTAATATAAGCTTTATAATATAGTTTAAATCATGTCACACCCAATTCAAATATCTTATTTAATTTAATATAAAATAAATATAATCACTTCTCATAATTTCACATAGTCACATAATTAATTTTCTCATTAATAAATAATGTCAAATTATTAATTCTCTAATTAATAATTAAATTAATTAAAATAACATTAGGCTTATTAAATATTTCTTTTAATACAATAAGCTCACATAATGACATACTTCAATAATAAAAATTCTCCACATTGATTTAATAAATGTAACACATATAATTAATTTAATCTACCACAACTGCATCAATTAATTATTTAATCTAATAATTAAATCATCGAAAAATATTTATTTAATTCAATAAATATTAAAATTAATTACAAAAATCTTAATCGTCACATCTTTCCCCCCTTAAAAGGATTCTGTCCCCAGAATCACGACTCAATAAATTTTGACCCGTTACATTCTCCCCCCCCCCCAACAAAGATTCTGTCCCTAGAATCGCTTTCACATAATTAAGTAAATAAATGAGGTAATTCTTCATCATATTCTCTTGAGTTCCCACGTAGCTTCTTGTTTGTGGTTCCTCCAAATTACCTTAATGTAAGGTATAACTTTATTTCGAGAACTTGTTCTTTTTCGATTAAACAATTTGACAGAAATTTCTTACGTAAGATAAGTCTTTCTCAAAATGTAGGGGTTCATATTCAATTACATGCTTGTAATCGGCTTTGTAGGGTCGTAACACAGACACATGGAAAACGTTGTGGACATTCTCGAGTGCTGGAGGTAAGGCTACCTCGTACGCAACTTCTCCGATTCTTCTCAGTACTTTAAATGGTCCAATGAATCTTGGGCTCAATTTACCTTTCTTTCCGAACCTGATCTTCCCCTTCCAAGGAGAGACCTTCAAGAAAACATAACTACCTGATTCAAACTCGATATTTTTACGATGTGGATTAGAGTATTTCTTCTGTCGATCTTGAGCCGCTACCAGTCGTGCTCAGATCACTTTGACTATTTCTGTTGTCTGCTGTACCAATTCTGGCCCTAGCAATTGTTTCTCACCAACTTCATCTCAGTAAAGCGGAGTTCTGCACTTTCTGCCATATAACGCTTCGTAAGGCGGCATGCCTATACTAGCGTGGTAACTGTTGTTGTAGCCGAACTCTACTAACGGTAGGTGATCATCCCAATTTTCTTTAAAGTCCATCACACAGGCTCTTAGCATATCTTCTAATGTCTTAATCGTTCTCTCACTCTGTCCGTCTATTTAAGGGTGGTATGTTGTACTCATTCGCAATTGCGTTCACATACATTCCTGTAGTCGTTTCCAGAAATTCGATGTAAAGCGCGGATCTCTATCAGAAAAAATTGACACCGGAACTCCGTGCCTCGAAACAATTTCTTTTACATATAGCCTCGCCAACTGATCTAAGTTGAATTTGATTTTGATCAGAAGGAAGTGTGCGGATTTTGTCAGTTGGTCGACGATAACCCATACTGCGTCATAGCCTTTCTGAGTCGTCAGAAGGCCAACCACGAAGTCCATTGTAATATGTTCCCATTTCCATTCTGGGATCTCTAATGGTTGTAGCAATCCACTTGGTCTCTGATGTGCTGCCTTCACTTTCTGACAGGTTAGGCACTTGGCAACACATTCTGCAACATCACGTTTTAAATTCGGCCACCAAAAATGTTGTCGAAGATCTTGATACATCTTGGTACTACCAAGGTGAATCGAATATCGTAAACTATGAGCCTCGCTCAAAATATCTTCCTTAATCTCTTGTACTGGCGGTACCCAAATTCTACTCTCAAATCTCAGTATTCCTTCCTTAACCATCTTAAATCTTGGTTCAGTTCCTTCAGATATCTTCTTTGTCACCTTTTTACATTCTTCGTCCTGAAGCTGAGCCTCCTTAACTTTATCCAGTAGGATTGTACTAGATTACATCTGAAATAGCTTCTCATTAATTTCCATAGGATACTTCACCTCTAACTCCAGTGTCTCCATTTCTGAAATTAGCTCCTCCTGAGCAGTTAACATCATCAATTTCTCACGACCCTTTCTACTTAAGGCGTCGGCAACAACATTTGCTTTTCCCGGATGGTATAAAATCTCACAGTCGTAATCCTTAATTAATTCCAACCATCTTCTTTGACCCATATTCAAATCCTTCTGCGTGAAAATATATTTCAGACTCTTGTGGTCTGCATATATTTCACACTTCTCACCGTAGAGATAGTGCCTCCAAATTTTTAAAGCAAAAACAACTGCAGCTAACTCCAAATCATGGGTCGGATATCCCTTCTCGTAATCCTTCAATTGTCGTGATGCATACGCAATCACTTTGCTGTTTTGCATCAGCACACAGCCAAGTCCTTTATGCGACGCATCACTATAAACAATAAAATTTCCTGTATCATCCGAAAGAAATAACATAGGGGCCATACTCAACCTCTTCTTCAATTCTTGAAAACTTTCCTCACACTTATCCGTCCAAACAAATTTCACAGTTTTTCGAGTTAAATTTGTTAACGGAGTTGCGATCTTGGAAAATTCTTGTATGAACCTTCTATAATATCCCGCAAATCCAAGAAAACTTCTTACTTCCGACAGCGTTCTCGGCTGATCCCAGTTAATCACGGCTTCTACTTTGGATAGATCTACCGAAATTCTATTTTTATCGATTACGTGACCAAGAAATTGTACTCGATCGATCCAGAATTCGCATTTCAAAAATTTAGCGTACAACTTCTCCCTTCTCAATACTTCCAACATTAACCTCAAATGTTCTTCGTGTTCTTCTTTGGTTTTGGAATATACCAAAATGTCGTCTATAAATACCACCACGAATTTGTCCAAAAACGGCTTGAACACACCATTCATTAGTCCCATAAATGCTGCAGGAGCATTCGTTAGACCAAATGACATTACTACAAATTCGTAGTGACCGTATCGCGTTCTGAACGTTGTCTTTGGTACATCCTCTGGCCTCACCTTCAGTTGATGATAACCGCTTCTCAAGTCTATCTTGGAAAAGTATCTCGCTCCCTTCAATTGATCAAACAGGTCGTCGATCCTCGGTAATGGATATCTGTTCTTAATTGTGACCTTATTCAGTTCTCTGTAGTCAATGAAAAGTCGCATCGATCCATCCTTCTTTTTCACAAACAACACCGGCGCTCCCCACGGCGATACGCTTGGTTGAATATACTTCTTGTCCAACAATTCTTGTAGTTGTACCATTAATTCCCTCATTTCTAATGGTGCCATTCGGTATGGTGCCTTCGATATTGGAGCAGTTTCGGGGGCCAAATCGATTACGAAATCTACCTCTTTATCTGGTGGAAGTCCTGGTAAATCGTCTGGAAATACGTCGACGAAGTCCCTCACAATCGGTATCTCTTCGACCTTCAGATTCTCTTTTCGATTATCGACTATGTAAGGTAAGTATCCTACACAGCCTTGTCTTAACAACTTCCTGGCCTGCATCATCGTCAGACAACTCGCTTGTCTAGGCGACTTGCTACCATAAAAAACAACCTTTGACAGAGTCATAAGGTTAATACGCTTCTTTTGGCAATCAATTACAGCCCCGTAATTGAATAATCAGTCCATTCCCAAAATAACGTCAAATTCCCCAAGTCGAATAGGGATAAGATCTACATTCATGATATTACCCTTAATATCCACTCTACAGTTCTTATGTACGTACTTAACAGGGATTATTTCTCTATTCGTAATTTCTATATTCATGGGGTAATCCAATTCATTCTTAGGCAAATCTAAATTCTTGGCAAAATCATCGGATATAAAGGAACAAGTAGCACCCAAATGAAATAATACGTAAGCATTAACTTTATTGATCGAAATGATACCTGACACCACATCACGGGATTGAACTGCATCTTGTACCGTCATTTTGAAAGTCCCAAGCGGTCGATTCGGTTTTGTTGCGGTTGAATGCGGTGATGGTTAAGGTATTTCTACTGTTATTTCCCCGGTTTCCTCCTGATCCTGACCCTCCCGATCCCTTCTTGGGACAGTCTCTTTCCAGATGGTCCTTCAAACCACAAGTAAAACAAGCACCCTTCTTTGGGTTTGGACAGTTTGGTGCTATGTGGCCTTCCTGACCACAATTGTAGCACACTCTTTTCCCTTTCATACAAACTCCCAGATGGGCTTTCCCGCAGGTCGGGCATGCTTCGATTCTTTTCTTCTGATTACCTTGCTGATTTCCCGATGATGAGCTGTCGTTCCACTTTTTCTTCTGATTGAAATTTCCACCTCCTGTGCCACTTCCACTGGCCTTGTTATTATTTTCACCTTCACTCTTCTTCTTCTTCTGATCTTGATTGTACTTGGTCACCGCATCGCTTCCACCTTCAGCGAGGATGGCCTTTTCCAAAACTCCGGAAAATGTGTTTATCTGAAACATTGATACTTTACTGTACACCCAAGGCTTTAGTCCTTGTTCGAATCTTCTGGCTTTTCTTTCGTCCGTGTGTACTTGATACGGGGCGAAACTCGCTAACTCGTTGAATTTAGCCGCGTAGTCAGGTACACTCATGTTTCTCTGCTTCAGTTCTAGAAATTGAACCTCCATCTGATTCTGCGAACTAGTTGGGAAATACATTTCGAAAAACATCTCTTTAAATCTCTCCCACGTAATTACACCTTCACCTCCTCGCACTTTGTTTGCTTGCCACCAGTAGTTAGCCTCAGACTTCAGCATAAACGTTGCAAAAGCGGTCTTCTGGTCTTCTCTAACCCTAGCAACGTCGAAAGCCTTCTCTATTTCCATAACCCACGTTTGAGCCTCGATTGGGTTCATGGAACCTTTGAACTCTGGCGGTGCCACTGCCTTGAAGTCTTTAAACGTTGTGTTTGGTGGAGCTTGAGGTTGATTGTTCATTGCTCCAGTCAGTAAGTTAACTAACTGTTGAACGGGATTAGCGTTGGCATTATTGTTATTATTAGTTGACTCTTCCTGAGCCGATTGACGTTGTTGTCTTCTCCTTGGCGGCATTTTTCAGTTAAATAAACGCTTATTAGAACTTTATTTATTCTCTAAATAGTTAAGGCACTACTTAACAATTAACATACTCATTTAACACATCATCTCAAACAACTTGATATATATTCATTCGAATCAAAGTTTTAACATCAAACTATAGCATCACTGCTATTTACATCAACTATCCTGGAATAAAGAATTCGCAGGATTTAAACATTTAAAATATTCCTTCGTTCATAAACACGTCAGAATTTACATCTAAAACTAATTAAGTTCTTCACATAATTAAACAAATCATATCACTGTCGGTCAAGGTACTGATTAGCCTTGCTACGCTCCTCTTCTAAGATGCGATACATCGTCCTGCGATCCATCATGTACAATGGTAGTCCTTCGAATTGGATCGGGTACCTCAAAACTCGATCTTGAGTCTCATTCATTGCCTTATTAAGTGTAGAGTACGTTTCGCCAATCTTCGCTTTCTTTGCACGACTATCATCCTCTGCACGATCAGCTTGACGTGATTCTCTTACCCAGCCTTCCTCTGCTATGTACAACCTTTCGGAGGTTTCCTTCATTTCCTTTTTCAGCTTTTCTATCTTCTCGGTCTTATCTTTGGTTTGACCCTTCTCATGGACCAAATCCCATTCTACATTTCCCAGTCGAGAGTGAAGAGTCGAAATCTCCCTCTCCTTCTGCTCTAGAGTAATATGCTAAATAACAGCTCGCTCAGTCAAATCCTGGACCTCGTCTCGTAACTCTATATTACGGTCGTATAACGTGTCATACATCTCAGCATCAACGGTGTACCGTGGTAACTCCTTTTCTTCCTCTTCCTCTTCCTCAACAAATTCCTCTTGAGATCCTCCTCGGATCGGGCCTCTGTGTTCATGCTCCTGACCAACAACGGTGATCAATGTAGATGATTTCCTCTGCACCAGCTGCTCCCTAACGACATGAATGTCTCGGGGCTCCTCCTCTGTCGGTACTATAGGTACATGAGGTTCCTCCTCAGTAGGTACTATAGGTACCCGGGGTTCTTCCTCCCCATCTTGACTAGCTTCTCCAACATTCGACATCCTGACAACAAAATTTTAAGTTTTAGTTACTAAGTCGTATCATCTAACGCATACTTTAACACATAAACACATAAGGTCTTTTATTATCTTCAATGAATTACATAAATTCATTTCTTATAACTCGATAAGAGTTTTCCATCACTATCTTCTTTCTATAAGGCTACTACCTAAGGTTGTTCCCCCACCTAAGGTTCATATCCATTAATAAAGTATTAAATGAAATTCTCCACATAGAGTCGAAATAATCACAACCTAAAATTTGAATCAACCTAGATGGTCAAAGGTAACACTCTCATCACACTAGCCCTGAATCACCCATGTAAACCTGGCGGAAGAAAAACACAGCATGAGCCAATTGTCCAAGATCTGAATACGAGATATACAAAAGATATACAATCGATATATATAAAAACAAGCGAGACAAAATACTGAACCAAGCCTCAAGTGTAAATACTGACGAAAATATATTCTCCAAAGATCTTAATGGAATATATCTGAATCAACAAAATTGACTAAACCAATAGAAGAATAAAGAAATAATGAACTGAAGTAAATAACTCAATGAATTGAACTGAATAGAAACAAACAAAACTAATACAATGAAATAATAGGCATAATCAAATGGTTGAGTTTTATTTCATACTGAGTGAGCTCAGAAATATACATTGCCACACAGGCAAGTCAAAACAATGCCACACATGCAAGTCAAAATAATACCACACAGGCAAGTCAAATGATGCCACACGGGAAACCAAAATAACGCCACACAGGCGAATCACACATTGGACCGCGAATCCAAATGTATGCAAATCGGATAGGTGTGTTTGGCACGACATCACAAATCCGCAGAACAGAAGCTAAGGTTAACCCATACGCCTCCCACAATAAAACACCAAATGGCCCACTTCCTCCGGAGCCCAAAATGGAGATGCCGTGGACTAATCACACTGCCACGGAAAGTGTCATGCCTCTCGTGCCAAGACGACATGCATGTGGTACCCCCACAGGTGGTTATAGCTCAGGTATAGCCTACGGTATATTCTAGCAAAAATACTATGTCACGCCACATGCGACATAATACCAACAAAAGGGTTCTATATGTACATGTTGAACCAAATCAAATTATAGTCACAAGGTCTCAAAAAGAAAGTATCAACATGTACCGCTCTACAATTATCAAAATAAATACTAGACATGATAACCTGATTCAAAGAGTATAAGTACGAGTCCAATGTGTCACTCCAAAATAAAACAAATATATCAATTTCACAAGCAACAATTATGTGAAATAATAACAGAAATTTGAAATGAGGAACAAAACGAACAAATCAAATTTAACAAAAGTATCGCTGAAAGAGTACGGAATCCGTACCTGAATTGAGCAACATAATACCCAAAATTTATATTCCAAATATAACTCGTTAAGTTTCTTTCGTCCAAGCTGATCAAAAAGAATAAATTAATAAATAATTTAACAGCTTAGTAAAGTTTTAATCGTAAATCCAATAATCTTTCAATTTTATATATATATTTTTGTTTATATATATAAACAATATCCTACTGTTCAAAATTTTTTTATTACCGCCTAATCTAACTTACGCGTAAAGTAATAAAATAAATTTCACTACCATCATTCCTTGTCTTGATAAAATAATTTTCTGTTGGATTTATTATTATTATTTTAACCAATAATGTTCCATCACCTAATGGAAGAATGAGTAATAACAAAACAAAAGTAATACTCCTGCAAACTATATATATATATATATATATATATATATTGAAAAGATGCATATGAATTCTATTACTAATGAATGCATCATCATTTGTTTACTTGTTAAATATCTACTGCCCGCATCAATTAATGAAAAGTTTAGCATCATCATTCAAAGAAGCAATACTTATATGTCTTATTGTTTTTTTTTACTATGACGAAACGAAGTCAAATACCAAAGATCTTTATGTGTTATTCTTTCCTCTTCATTCACCAGAAACGCCGCCCCTCTTCTTTCTCTCTTCTTTAACAGGAGAATAAAAATACCGTACAATGAATGGGGTTTTAAGTTTTTTTTTAAAATTATTATTATTATGAATTCTCTTAATTTTAATAGGATTTAAAATTAGCCAAATACCAATTAGACCCAAGTAGTTTAAAAGCCCAAATTAATGTAATCTTTTACTTATTATAGTCCATATAATTTAAATACCATTTGACCCAAACATAAAAAAAGCCCAATTAAAATATCTAACAAATAAATTTAAAAGTTTTTTTTTTCTGGGTATTACATTACTTACCCCTTAAAATGGATTTTGTCCACAGAATCAAAAGAATGAACGTAGCTAATTATCAAAAAGATGCGGATACTCCGTTTGAATAGACTTCTCTATCTCCCAAGTAGCTTCTCGCTCTGAATGATTTTACCACAAGACCTTAACAAACGGAATAGTCTTCCTCCTCATAATCCGCTTTTGACAATCTAAAATTATCTCAAGTTGCTTACTTCTTCAAAATTGTAGAGGACGAAAAACTGAAGGAACCTGATTTGGATTCACTCAATTCCGACATCAGATGAATAAATTATAATTTTTCTAATGGAATGCAGCGCGTATAAGTATATATTTTACTCTAAAATTCAACTAATCAAATTAGAATAGGATTAAAGTTACAACTTCACTCTTTAAATATAAATATAGCTCAATATAGAAGCTACCAAAACTCTAATGGACTTCCCATTTTTAATTTAATCGATTATTTAATTATCTACTAAAACAATTTAACTTTCCAAACAAAACAAAGAAAAAAAAATAGTCACTTACCTTTTCCAATTTGAATACAATTGTATAAAATAAAATTAATTAATATTTAATTAAAAAAAATATGGGTTATTACAATCGCAACTTTCAACCAATGCCCCTTAACTTTCTAATTCCAAAAACTCACCGATTAAACGTTGATTAAGTTGATGAATAACACTAATCGTTCCTTGTATGCAAAATTTGAAGTTTTGTTGCAAAATGACTGAAATATGGTCGGAATCACCTCGAAGGGTTTGACCGAAATCGCCTCGAATTGGCGTTCGCCTGGATGATTTTGCCAATTGACATAAATTTGCAGCATCCGCTAGACATTCTAGCGGACTTGGGTTAATTTTTGTATTTTTGACATGCTATATTACTAACGACAATCTATATATATATGTATATATCTAGGCACTACTAAACTTTTAATTTCTTCAACTGACCCACTCACTTTTTTCTTCTTCTTTTTTCCTAAATGCTCAATTAATAAATTTACTATACTCTAATGTTTTTTTGTTAGGCACCACTTTTTGGGGAGTACAATTATTTTATCCTAATATGAATTTCAAAATGAACCCAAACCTAAATATAACTAATCTAATATGAACCTCTATATTTTCCCAGCCCATTATCTTAGCACAACTATAAACCATTATCACTATTTCAATATTTAAGAATTAATCAAGGTTCACGACAAGAGGAATGAATAAACTAACAAATCAACAAGCCTAAAACAAAAGAGGAAACACATTTCATGTAAAAATAAATAAAAAGTAAACTCAGCTATCTTTACTTTATATAAAAGAACTAGCAACAGTCTCGTGCCTCCGGCACTATGAACAGTGAGATTTATCCCAAACTTTGAATGGTCCAGATGATTTATTAGAATAAGCGAAAAATTCAAAATTATTTGTATTTTATTATATAGATTTATTATATTGATGAATAAATTCATCTAATCGAACCTTAGACTAACAGATTAATTATTCTTGTACGATCAATTGAGATTATTAAATTTGGTTGAAGCCGAGTCGAATTATATACATTACACTTAATTATTTTATTTTTTCAGTAAAATCCAAATTTATATATCTTGAATCTCGTTTAGTTGTAGTACTTTTTTATTATTTTGTCATTATTCAAACACTTTAAGAAGTTGGTGTTAAATGGAGACTTATGAGTTAACATGAAAAACTTACAAATTGAAATTTTAAATCCATAATGATAATCTCACTTTTATTGAGTGTAATTGTCAACCACACTGAATTTTAACCGTACAAGCAAGGCGAACACAGTTTCTGAATGAGAGAAATCCTCGACCAACCCCTCTGCTCAAGCCAAGGGTTCGGTCATATACATCATATATATATATATGGACTTTTGTGGCATGTGATCACAGGCAACAAATTCTATAATAATCAGAGTACTATTTTTGGAACGGAACAAGAAAGAAAAACAGCGAGTGCAGAGAGCATAGTTAAGGCGATGCACCTTGAAGTGTTAGGCCTGTTGGGTTAAAAAATAATATCAAAACCACGTCGTTTTGTCATGCCCAAAATGTAATCGCGATTTTCAGCGATAGAGAAGACTGCAAAAGTAGAAGATTAGAAGGGGCAAAGGGGGAGAGCGATCAATCGATTGAGAGAGATTACCCAGTGGCCAGCACCAACCGGCGAGGTGACGCAGCTTCGACGAGATTACTCAGGTATGCTCTCTTTCTTCCCTGCGATAGTGACGACGAGTGTGACACCCCCAAATCCTGGTACTTCATTACCTCAAGATTTGGTGTTCACTTGATAAATCATTCATATCTAACTACCCAATCATAATAAAATTGAATAATAAACATTCCCATTAAAGGATTACATTAATAAAAATCTCCCAAGTTATCTAACCTTTAAATACAAACATTCATATGCGGAAAATTAAATAACTTCATTACATTAATAAAAATAAAGTCTGATAACAAAATGTCAACATGATTACAAGTCTTCAATACTTGTTTCTCTTTCATTTCCCTTTACTGGTGCTAGGTACATCGATCTTCTCAACTTTAGCTGTAATGTTTATATAAGCAAAAGTGAGCAAACAAAGCTCACTTGAAATAATAATGAATAAACTTTACAACAATTGCCAAATAATAGGCTCAATAGAACTGAAGAATAGCAATGATAATCAAAATATGAATCATATATCTTAGGGTCATAAGACAACGAACTATGTCCATAGTTATAAGTAATCTTTCAACTTAAACTTTAACAGTCATAAGACTATAGGGACTCCTCGTATTTAGGGGGATCATCCCTTCGTACAATGTATTGTGCACAAACATTTCAATGTTATGCGTAAGTTATCCCCTAATAATAGGGTTTTTCATCTCAGCATTTAGAATACAAGTCTGCACCAAAGTAAGTTTGGTTTGGATAAGTTTTAAGGTAATTTGGAATTCAACGAACATCAACTATGGAGTAGTTGAATAAAAAGGGTAATAATATTATGTTATGGAATAAATCATAACAGAATTAACATTGTATACTAAGGTCATGCTTTAGGAATAATCTAAGAGCATAAACATTGAATAATTATAACATACCTTGCTTGAACAATATTAAGCCAAGGTTATTTAGAATTGAGTACTAAGCATGCATATCAAATAGTAAATTGAATGATAAACGCGTTCAACATTAGTATATCGGAATATATAAACTTGCATGCTAAATAACAAGTTAAAGACAAGAATAACTTGCTCAATATCATAATAAGGTTTAGAAAACTTCAATATCAGAATAACTTGCATCATCATAAATAAACTAGATACAAGAAACTTGCTGAACGAAAGTGTAGAGTTAGAAAACTTGCTCAATGAAACAATAGATTTAGAGAACTTGCCTTGAGTGTAGGCTAAACCGTACTAGTTTGATTCACAATATCCTAATCACATATCATTATGATACATTTAGTCATTACAAATACTCTATAAGTATCTATTTCATGTATGGTTTAATTGTTAACCACATAGTCAAATTACATCAATAAAATAAAAATAAAACTCGTTAAGTATTAGTAATATGCTCATTCTCAGCACTATAATACCACAATAACACAAATTATATTTTTAACAGTCATAGTATTGCATTATATCAATAAATACAGACTTTGTGCAAAACAAAATTCATTTTTGGACATTACATTAGCACGGCGTTGCTATGGCGCCACAAGTTTATTAGGTGTTATTGCCATGCGGATTCTGCGATGCGGTGTGTGTCTAAGCTGAGCGATGGCGATCTTGACGCAAGAAGTTAAGACTGACTTGATTGCTGGCCATGAGGGTTTTGGGATGCGGCTCTGACTTTGGCGTTGAGGTGCCAAAACTTATAGAACCGAGCACGAAGAACAAAACAAAGCTAATTTCTGTCTGTTTAAGATTTTTTAGCAGCTAAATTAACACGTATAACTTATGTAAATTACACATAAACATTACCAAGCATACATATACTATTTTAAAACAACTAAAAAACAATTTTAGAAAAGTTAAATCCTTGAAAGCCATATTTTAAACCAACAAACTCCATTTTTGATATTTCTTGACACAGTGAACACGGTAACCAAACTATACACCAAATTGATTCCTTTTGAAGTTCGTTCTCTATATTTCTTAAAAAATTAATATATTCAAAGTTCAATTTCACCATTAGTTCACAAACAAAATATAAATTTGTTTTTGGTACTCTACAACCCACGTTCATACATGTGTTCACTATAAAACCAATTTCTTTTCTTGCAGACTTAATTTAGCATACAATCTTATATATAGATATTAAGCATACAATCACACATATATATATTTGCTAGTATAACTGTAAGACCCAAACTTTTATGAATAAAGATGATTTTTCTATAAATATCATTTTTGAATATTATGGAATGAATTTGATATAATGTTATAGTTGTGGGTAATATTTATAAATTTTGCAAAGTACACAAGTTATATAATATTCAATAGGTTGGGGAATATTCGTTTTAACAGGGAATATTAGTATAAAGGCACAATCATTGGTGGACCCCACAACAAAATTATTGTCGGATTCAGAAAACGACAAAAATATTTTATATGAAATAACTATGGAAGTTTTACTGTTAACTATTGAAACACCTTGTGTTAAAAAATGTACGATGAATCTGGCGTGGTTGCATAGTAGCACACAGTATTGATTATTGATGCTTACGTGAGAAGTCACTTAGTTTTGTTCAATTATTATTGCAGTAATTGCTGCATAGTATCTCACGTTGTTTGATTCAATTATTGTCAATATTTTATATAATTAAATCAATAATTGAGATGACAGAGTTATTAATATTATTATTTGTAATATTGATGATGTCTAGAAGTTCTGTTAAGGAGAGGTTTGGTCACCTAATTGCGCGCCACTAGGGAGAAATCCTTATTGGAAAGCCTCATCTTTTCTGGGAACGACCTGGTCGATTAATATTGTGAATTATAATAATGGTGATAAATGTTGTTTTATTATTATTATAAATGTAATAAAACAGAAAACTTTTTATATAAAACATAATACTTTTTATAAAGTTTTGTTTTATTTGATTATAAATAGAATATATTATATTTTATTATGCATAGTATTTGCATAGTAAAAACTTTTTATATAAAATAGAATACTTTTTATAAAATTTTGTTTTATTTGATTATAAATAGAATATATTATATTTTATTATGCATATTATTTGCATAGTGCCTGCATAGTGTTTGCATAGTAAAAATGTTTTGTATAAAACAGATTACTTTTTATAAAGTTTTGTTTTATTTGATTATAAATAGAATATATTATATTTTATTGCATAGTGCAGCATAGTATCATTTCCATTCTCCTATAAATAGGATGCTTAGTTAGAATTGAAAATCACACCAGAAATTCAGAGAATTCTTCTTCTATAATCTCGAGCGTATTTCTTTAGAGTTTACGAAAGTTTTGAGCGTAGAAAATAGTGCAAGTTTTCTTCAAGTATATCCCCGCCCTACCCGTCGGAATACTCTTCTTTTTAAGGTAAGGGGTATTATTCTTTCGTATTCATGAATAGAGTTATTTTCTTCAATACTCATAAGGGTTGTTATTCCATTCTTTATTATTCTCATTGGAATAACTCATTCTGCAAGGCATCTATCGCATGCTTGGTGAATTCTGTTGTTGTTCCATTCTTTATTATTTTGTTGGAATAACATGTCTATGCGGTCTATCGCATGCCTAGTGAATTCTGTTGTTATTCCATTCTTTATTATTCTGTTGGAATATCCTATCAGTGCGGATTACGCATGACACAGTTCCATTCTTTATTATTACATTGGAATATCCCGCTCTATCAAGGTTACGCAAGACTGGTTCCATTCTTTATTATTACTCGCTGAATAACTTTTCTCATGCGGATTACATGACGCCTGGTGAATTCTTCATTTATTCCATTCTTTATTATTCTATTGGAATAATGCATCTACGTGGATTACCACATGGCGGCAAAAATCCATTTACGATTTCATGTATTCTATTATACTCAGTTGGTTAAAGTTTTAGCTTCTATACTCCATGAAATTAGTGGAATATCCTTGACATTTGCAAGCTTCATCCAAAGATCTTTTCATGGAAATATTCTTCTGAGCATTCTTGAATTTTACCCCACAAAACAGTATCATGTTGACAATTTGGACATTATTGATTTCTGGATAAATTAAATTATAAATCTTTAAAAATTTATCCTTGAACTTGTTTTATTGAATTCTTATATCATTGTCATCATCCTCATGTTTATAATATGTTGAAAGTCATATGTGGCCTGTAGTGCATAGATGGACTTGGTATGATTATGACTAGGGATTATTCGATATAATCATAACCGTAATGTTACAAAAGATGTGGTAAAAATCCTCATTGGTCGTAGTGCATTGATGGACAGTTGTTGGCATGATCATGATCATTGATGATTTGTGGTCGTGATACTAATGTATATCATTGGCCGTAGTGCATGGATGATGTGGATTATTTATTAAGCCGAGTCTCAGCGATAAAAGTAATGAAAAACCTTTTAAATCATAGAAGATAGTAGATTTTATTCTCTACTTGACTCTTCTAATGGATTGCTTGTTCCGCTGCAGTTAAACTTGATGTTTGTTATATTTTATCAGTTTAACATTGTTGAAAGCTAATGATAATTTATTCTGCATTATCTTAGTCATAATATTTCTTACTGGGCTAGTTGAGCTCATCCTTTTGCTTTTATTGTTCTCTTTAGGAAATGAGAACGTAGTAGGGACTAGTCGGGGAACGGAGTGACGGTCCAGATGATAGCATTAGTAGTCCTCACTATTCTATGAAATAGTGTGATAATAAATGTATTGAGGACTCATTTTGAGTTTGAATACTGTCTATAAGACAATATTTGTATTAAAACTCACAGCTCATGTTGTATATTTAAGGTTGTATTTGTATTCTGTACCATGTATTTGACGACTCAGAATAGGTGATGTATACCTATTTTGGGGGCGTCACAATTGGTATCAAAGCTTAGGGATATGATCCCTGGCTAAGATGTGAGACTAGAACTAGGAGGGGTGAGATGGGGAATTCCTTCGCTAGTATGACCTACCTAAGTTTATTTGGTATTTAATTGGTCGGTCAGAGTATAGGGATAATATGTTACATGTCAATTAACCTTTGTTTTGTGGCAGTATCTAAAAATGACATTCGAGAATGTTGAGAATAACAATGGAGCACAGGAGACCGTTGAGTCTCCACATATCAATAATCAGGATAATGTGCATCAGGAAGGCGACAATCCTCATGCAAACAACAACACTGACCAAATGATGAATGATGAAATATTCAGAGGCTTTATGCAATTCATACAACATCAGGCGAGAGCGGCTCCTGTCCAAAATGTAGGTGGAAACACTGGAAACTCTCGGACGGTCACCGCTAAACAGTTCAAGGAGCTGGGACCACCGGAGTTTATTGGAGAGCCAAAACCACTTAAGGCGGAAGCATGGATAAAGCAGATTACCAATATATTTGATGTCTTGGGATGCTCTGAGGAGCAAAAGGTTCCCTTTGCCACCTTTATGTTGTGAGGAGAGGCACATTGCTGGTGGGAATCGGTAAAGCGTACTCAACCTGCCACACTGAAGATGTCTTGGGAGAAGTTCCAAGAACTATTCAACGACAAGTACTTTCCCAAAAGTATTCATCACATGAAAGAGGTAGATTTCATCAAGTTGGAGCAGAACAATATGACCGTGTCGCAGTACGAAGCTAAGTTTGCCGAGTTGTCCCAGTTTGCGTCTCACTTGGTTGATAATGAGGAGAGAATGACGCGGATGTTTCTAAGAGGTTTAAAACCCGAGATACGTCAATATCTAATTTCTCATAAACTGTGTTTGTATTCAGATGTTGTAAATAGGGCTCAGTTATTGGAGCGCGATAATGAGTCAACGCAACTAAGAGAAAGCAGCCGGCAAAATGATAATAATAGTGGTAGCAGTCATCAAAGCGGTGACAACAAACGTGGAGGGAATCAACATTCCAGAAATGGTAACCACTTCGGCGGTAATCATGGCCAAGACAATAAGAATGGACATTTCAAGAAGAGGAGATTCAACAATGATGGAAAGACGTCAGCACCAACACCCGTTGTTAAGGAAGGAGAACGACCACCTATCATATGCTTCAAATGCGGAGGGGAGGGACATATCAGTCCAAACTACGCGATGCCATCCAAAGCGTGTTATAATTATGGAAGAGGAGGTCACCTAGCCCGATTTTGTCGTGCCCCGAAGATAAGTCCAGTTGGAATGGTGACACAAAATACCGTCCCAGACAAGTCAAAACCAGTAGTTCAAGGGAGAGCTTTTGTTGTGACCTCCCAGAAAGCAAGGAACCCGAACGAGGTCATCACAGGTAAGCTTATCATAAACTCTAGCGAAGTCTATACCTTATTTGATACCAGTTCTACCCATTCTTTTATTTCTCCTATTTGCGCTTAACGATTAAATTTGACTCCGGAGAAATTAGACTTTGACTTATCTGTGGAAACTCTATTGGGAGAAACCTTCATTACATCCGCTGTTTATAAGTCTTGTTCGGTTCAAATTGGTACCCTCACATTACCTGCCAATCTTATTTCATTGAAAATACTTGCATTTGATGTGATTCTAGGGATTGATTGGTTAACTACTCATCATGGAAAATTTGATTATTTTCGTAAGGTTGTTAGCTTTCATATTCCTAACCAACCTATTATGCGAATTCAAGCAACCAAACCATTAAAATCAGTCATCGTCATCTCAAGCTATAAAGCTATTCATTTATTGAAAAACGGGTGTGAAGCTTTCTTAGCTCATGTCACAGATTTAAACAAAAATACATCAGATTTGAATGATATTTCTATTGTTAATAAATTTCCTGACGTATTCCTCAAGAACTTCCCGCCTACCCCGTAGCGTGAAATTGAATTTTGTATCGACCTTGAACCCCAAAAACTCATTTCAAAGCCCCATATCGAATGGCTCTATTGAACTTCAGAGTTAAAAACCCAATTGCGGGAATTGTTAGACATTGGTTTCATTCGTCCTAGTACGTCTCCTTGAGGTGCTCCTGTTCTATTCGTGAAGAAGAAAGATGGGAGTATGCGACTTTGTATTAACTACCATGAATTGAACCATGTCACCATCAAGAATAGGTATCCGTTACCTCGCATTGATGACTTGTTTGACCAGTTGCAAGGAGCATAATTCTTTTCGAAGATCGATCTTCGTTCTGGATATCATCAGCTGAAGGTTAAAACTGAGGATATTCCAAAGACTGCCTTCAGAACTCAGTACGGGCATTATGAATTCTTAGTCATATCTTTTGGATTGACTTATGCTTATGCTTCTTTCATGGATATGATGAATATTCAAGGAATATTTGGATCACTTTGTGGTCGTCTTTATTGATGACATTCTCATATATTCCAAAAGTCGTGAAGATCATGAGCAACACTTGAGGCTGATACTCCAAAAGCTTCGTGAAAACAAGTTTTATGCCAAGTTAAAGAAATGCGAGTTCTGGCTTGAGGAAGTAGCATTCCTTGGGCACGTAGTATCAAGTCATGGAATATCTGTTGACCCGACAAAGATTGAAGCTATTCAAAGTTGGGAGCAACCTAAATCAGTGACCGAAGCACGTAGCTTTCTCGGATTAGCTAGTTATTATTGGAGATTCGTGGAAGGGTTTTCTCGAATCGCTACTCCATTAACTCAGCTAACTCAGAAAGATATAAAATTTGGTTGGAGCGTGGAATGTGAGAAGAGTTTTCAAGAACTCAATAGGAGACTCATTTCAGCACTTGTTCTGACAATATCATCTGGCTTGAAGGGATTTGTCATCTACAGTGATGCATCGGGCAAAGGGTTAGGATGTGTTCTCATGTAACATGGGAAAGTCATAGCCTATGCCTCTCGGCAACTCAAAGAATATGAGAGGAATTATCCTACTCATGATCTAGAGTTGGCATTTGTTGTCTTCGCACTTAAAATCTGGAGGCATTACCTGTATGGGGAGAAAGTGGAGATCTTTACGGATCATAAAAGCCTCAAATATTTTGTAAAACCCCAGATTTTATGAATAAAGATTTAATTTTCTCAAAATATTTTTTGTTAATATTATGGTGTGGATTTGAGATAATGTTATAGTTGTGGGTAGTATTTATAAATTTTGAAAAGTATGCAAGTTGTTGTATAATATTCGATTGGTCGGGGAATATTCTTTTTGTCGGGGAATATCCGTATGACGGTACAATCATTGGTAGACCCCGCAACGGAATTATTATCTGATTGAGAAAACGACAAAAATATTTTATGAAAATAACGGCGGAAGTTTTACCGTTAATACTGTTGAACTACTCGGTAGTAAAAGTACGATGTCTGGCGTGGTTCTATAGTAGCACACCTGTATTGATTATTGATGCTTACGTGATAAGTCACTCATTTTTGTGTTATTGGTATTATTAATGTAATAAAACAGAATACTTTTATAAAGTTATTCTATAAATATAATATATTATATTCTATTATGCATAGTGTTGCATAGTGTTTTGCATAGTAAAATCTTTTTATATAAAACAGAATACTTTTATAAAGTTATTCTATAATTAGAATATATTATATTTTATTATGCATAGTGTTTGCATAGTGCCTGTATAGTGTTTGCATAGTAAAATCTTTTATAAAGTTATTCGTTTTATTAGATTATAAATAGAATATATTATATTTTATTTAAAAGATTTTACTTTAAATATGGACCGTCAGATTAAAGTAAATCAATCTAGACCGTTCATGAGTTAGTTACTATGCAGTCCATTTTTCTATAAATAGAAGCTCATTCATTCATTATTTCTTACGAATTCACTGAAACTCTAGAGAGACAAACTATAGAGAGAAAGTAGAAAAGTATTCTGCTACTTCACTACTCATATATCCAGTACTCTTCTTCTTAAGGTAGGGAATATTATTTATTGTACTCGTAAGGGGTACTCTTTCTTTCTTATTTATGAAAAGAACTTCAGTTATTCCATTCTTTATTATTCTCGTTGGAATAACTTTTGTATCTGTGAGCTACCCTATACTTGGTGAAATTATTCTCATATTCCATTCTTTATTATTATGTTGGAATAACTTTGTCTATATGCAAAGTCTTTGCATACATGGTGAAATTCTTCTAATATTCCATTCTTTATTATTACATTGGAATATCCTCGTCTCATATGCTTTTACTGTGGGACTGGTTTCCGTTATTTATTATTACATTGGAATATCCTGTTTCAAGTGCATTTCTGGCCGGACTGGTTCCATTCTTTATTATTACATTGGAATATCCTCACATGCATGCGCGTTTTATCCGACCGTTCTACGTTATTTATTATTACGTTGGAATAACTTTTGCTCTGTGATACATCGCATGCATGGTGATTTCTTTTGTTATTCCATTCTTTATTATACTCAGTTGGTTAAAACTTTGACTTCTATACTCCATGAAATTAGTGGAATATCATTGATATTTGCGCTTCATCCAATATCTTTTCATGGAAATATTCTTACGAGCATTCTTGAATTTTACTCTACAAAGCGAAGATCATGTTGACAATTTGGGCGTTATCGGTTCCTAGATAAATTAATTCTTGAACTTGTTTTATTAATTCTTATATCATTGTCATCATCCTCATGTTTATTTTTTTTGAAAGTCATATGTGGCACATAGTGCATAGATGGACTTGGTATGATTATGACTAGGGATTATTCAAGATAATCATAACCGTAATGTTACAAATGATGTGAAAAAAGTCCTCATTGGCCCGTAGTGCATTGATGGGCGCTTTTGGTATGATTATGGCTATGGATTCTCTTGGTAGTAGTGCAAAGATGAATTATTTTATGGCATGATCAGGACCATTGATGAAAGCATAATTATCTTTAGCCGTAGTGCATGGATAATTCGTGGTCGTGATACTAAATAATATCCTTAGCCGTAGTGCAGGGGTGATTCGATGATGTGGATTATTTATTAAAATTTGAGTCCCATGATAAAAGTGATAAAAAAATCTTTTAAATCATAGAAGATAGTAGATTTTATTCCCTACTTGACTCTTCTAATGGATTGCTTGTTCCGCTGCAGTTAAACTTGATAGTTATTATATTTTATCAGTTTAACACTGTTGAAGGCTAACGATAATTTATTCTAAATTATCTTAGTCATAATATTTCTTACTGGGCTAGTTAAGCTCACCCTTTGTTTCACTGTTCTCTTCAGAAAATGAGAACGTAGCTGGGACTAGTCGGGGAACGGAGTGATGGTCGTAGATGGGGCATTAGTAGTCCTCACTATTCTGTAAAATAATATGATAATAATTGTAATGAGGACTCCTTTTGAGTTTGTATACTCTTTAGTAGACAATATTTGTATTCAAACTCACATTTTATGTTTTGTCGTATTGTACACGACAGTTGTATTATTAAGTTGTATTTGAATTCTGTACCATGTATCTGGCGACTCAAGATGGGTGATGTATACCTAATTTTGGGGGCGTCACATATTTCGTCACTCAAAAGGAACTCAACATGCGGCAATGACGTTGGCTTGAACTGTTAAAAGATTATGATCATACCATTCAATACCATCTTGGTAAAGCGAACGTAGTAGCTGATGCATTGAGTAGAAGATCATATGCGGGTACGAGTGCGATATTGTCAACGCAAAGGCCCATTTTATATGACTTACAAAGGATGGAGATAGAGTTAAAGACTCCAAGGACCAACGTGATGATGGCGAATATACGAGTAGAACCGACTTTAATCGATAAAGTTAAAAGTTTCAAGCTACTGAGACTTGGGCCCGATCGTGATGAGGAAGAAAGTGCAAGAAGGTGCTATGCCGGAAGCAAGAATCAATGAGGAAGGAATACTTCGAGCCAATTCCAGACTTTGTGTTCCTAACGACCCTAATTTAAAGTATAAAATCATGATGGAGGCGCACAACACACCGTTTGCAATCCATCATGGGAGTACCAAAATGTATTGTGATCTTCGTCATGCATTTTGGTGGAACAATATGAAGAGAGAGATATCGATGTTTATCTCAAGGTGTCTAACTTGTCAACAAGTTAAGGCGGAGAATCAAGACCAAAAGGTCCATTGCAACCACTTGAAATTCTAGAATGGAAGTGGGAGCACATTACCATGGATTTCGTTTCTGGTCTTCCCAAGGTTTCTCAAGGCATAGATGCAATTTGGGTCATTGTTGATAGATTGACCAAGTCTGCTCATTTCTTACCAATACGAGAAACTTATACACTTGAACGTCTTGCTCGTATGTACATAAACGAGATTGTAAGACTACATGGTATGCCAGTATCCATAGTTTCTGATCGAGACCTAAGATTCACTTCACGATTTTGGGTTAGTTTGCAGAAAGCTATGGGCACCGATTTACGATTTAACTCGGCATATCATCCTCAAACGGACGGGCAGTCGGAAAGGACTATTCAAACTCTTGAAGATTTATTAAGACTTTGTGTCCTTGACTTCAAGGGAAGTTGAGATAAGTTCTTACCATTGGTGGAGTTTTCCTACAATAACAGTTATCAAGCAAGTATTGACATGGCTCCATTTAAGGCGTTGTATGGAAGAAAGTGTCATTCTCCAGTATGTTGGGATTAGGTGGGTGAAGCAACGTTGTTGGGACCGGAGTTGGTACGTATGACTATGGAAAAGATTCAAACGATCCGACAACGTATAAAAACCTCACAAGATCGACAAAAGAGTTATGCTGATCTTCATCGAAAGGACATGGAATTCGATATTGGAGATCATGTGTTGTTACGTGTTGCTCCATGGAAAGGAGTTACAAGATTTGGAAAGAGATGAAAGCTCAATCCTCGATTCATTGGCCCATTTTTAATCCTCGATCGAGTAGGAACTGTGGCCTATAGACTCACTTTACCGCCAAGTATGTCTCGTGTTCATAACGTGTTTCACATATCCATGTTACGTAAATATGTGGAAGACCCGATGTGACACCCCCAAATCTGGGTACTTCAATTCCACGGGATTTGGTGTTTGTAACGACCCCACATTTCATACAATTTAATTCTCGACTTCGGTCGTTAATAATACATTCAACCTCTAATTTTACATCATTAAACGATAATACAACCATTGAAATTTGCGGAATAATTAAAATTTTCTATTACAAACTATCCTCGTTCCCAAAACCTTCAACCTTTATGTCTAAATATCTCAGAATCATTTTAATACTACAATAGTTTACATTCGCAAAACAATATTACAATTCAACATTAATACATTATTCGAAACATTAGACATGGTTTATAAGAATAACAACTTAGCTAGGATATTAAATCTTCATATATCACTTTTGATCCATAACAATCAAGTAGCACATAGCGTTACCTTCAATTCTTGAATCTGCAAAAATGGTTATTTGCAAGAATGAGCTCGACAGCTCAGCAAAATCTAATAGTTTTCATGCATCACGTAGCACATAATAACATGCTCAACATACAAGAATAATTATAAACAAACATAGCATACATGTTGTAGTTCACATAACAACTATAAAGATTGAGTTCCTTACTCAATCAACATTCATAGTTCAATCATCATAGTCATAGATTGACTTTCACATTTCATACTTTTGATATATACAATACATCATACACTAAAATTTTAAAGCACTTCATCATCAAGTTCACATAGCAAAAAAGAACTGAAAGACTTTCCTTTACCGGCGTTTTACCAACACGCTAATACTTCGCATCCTTGCACAACCTATACTATATGTGAGATTGATAATAAATAAAATCAATACTCAATCTCATGGTCAAATTTATTCTAAGACCTTACTTTATCTTATTATCCTTTATAATGTCTTTATAGACATCTAACTATTTTTTATGCAACTCGGTTTTATTTTTCATTTTCATCACCACACATGCTAGACTATCACACTTGTAGTTTAATGTGCGTATATCACACCATTTTATTATACCATTTTGGTTTCAAAAATGCATATTCAACACATTGTTTACATGTTTAATTTTCCTTCATAAATCAAAAATTACCCTTTTCGATTTCTTTCCATTATTATTCTTATATTATCATCTTTTCATACTTAGATATCCAATATTAGTCATTAGTTAGACACTTTGTATACCAAAGTTTAGAAAACACTATTACTCTTAGGCATTTTATCGAGCACGTTATGTGCACACATTAACTTATCTCAACTCTTGATCTTAAATCGTTAATTATGCATAGAATATGATAACACATATCTATACTCATTACATATGTCAAAAACATATTTTAATCATCAAAATATATCATCACCCAAAATCTTAATTCAAATGTAATTATAAAACTCATCTTCACAATTTCTTTAACAAAACGTTGTTTTCGTTTTTTAACGTAACTCATTAGTTACATGTCCGCTTTTGTTCCTTCTTATATAGAATTAACCCTTACTCAAGTGTACTACAACCTCATCTAGGCCTTAATGTCGGACCCTTATCCATCTAAACCAGATTCATAAATTCATTAACTAGTCTAGAAAATTTCATTTTCGGACATCCTTACTAAACAATTTATTTTACATGATCCTATCGATAAAATGGCTCAATCTAGTGTGTCTAGCTATTAAACTTCCATATCTACAACTTTACGCTTTTAAGTTTCTTGATTCAAAACACACGAATTTATATGAATTTTTCAAAGTCGAAAACCGTAATGTGATTTTGATTTTCTAGATGATTAATTTCCCTTCGTACCCGACCTTACTAAAATGTACATTTCTAGAAATCTACAAAGAGTTTTCATGTGATTCCACTTTCAGAATATAGCTTACTTCCATATCTTTGATTTGATATAAGACTCACTTTCTTACTCATTATACCCAAAGAGGTATGAATTTCACAAGATATGTCCACAATTACTAAAAACCTACGAATTTTGTTCTTCAAATTTTCTTTCCATTTCATTTTCTTTCTTGAATCCTCTTGTTTGATTCTTGATAATCCAAGATTAAACCAATACAAACAGATTAAGCATGATCTACTACCCTAGAACATAAATCTACCCAAAAAAAAAAATCAAGGATTAAATAAGAGTTTAGAAGTTACCTTCTTCTAGCTTTTTTTTTTCTTTTTCTTCTTCTTCTAGCTCATCTCAATTCCTCTATTTCTCTCTATCTCTCTCAATTTCTCAATACGACTTCTACATAACAATTATCTACATTATGAAGAACATAAAAATATAATTAAAATAAGGAATTTAGATTATAACTTTATTAGTATGAATTTAAGAGAGAGATGGAGATGATGATGATGGGGCTTGTTTTGTCTTCTCAAAGCTTTCCCTTATTCTTCTTTTTCTTCCTCTTCTTCTTCTCCTACAACTCTCTCTAACTCTCTTCTTCTTTCTTTGGTTTGTTTTCTAAAACTAACATACTAACTTGTAGTATATACATATAATATACAATACTAGTAATATATAATATATGTAACTCCTAGTAATTATTAGATATACTAATTATTAGTTAATACATAGGTTACACCAATTTAAACTTGAAAAGCCTAAGACCATGTTTGGCAAATACTCATTATTTTAATTAATCAATAGCTTAACATCAATCAATCTCATCAAATTGTCACATAATTATATTTACTTGTTAATTATAATTTTGTGCAATAATCATCACATAACTCATCTAATTTAATTATCTCAATTAAATTAGAACTATAACATAAAATTATTATTTTATTTAAATTAAATACTAAATATTCATTTAATTAATCACATACACTTAATTACATTACTCTATAATCAAAACAAAATTTATTTATTTAACTCAATAAATAATTCAATTAAATATTTATATATATTAAAATTAATATATAACATTCTCTTCACATCAATTCACATATTCTACAATATATGACATACACATACTACTCACACCAACATATCTCATAAATAATACTTTTATTTATAAAATTCTCATTTATAATTTCTAAAATCGGGATGTCACAAAGTTCATTTGTACAAATATCATCTATCTATCTACCCATAATAAATGCAAACCATGCAATAGATAGAAATAAATCCTCCCCCTTATGGGGTTACAACATCCTAATAATAAATACAATCCCAGTCAAACTAACCTTAAACATCTGTGCGGAAACATAAACAAATAATAAGTCTTAAACAACATCAAGTCTTGACAATAACATTCTAAAATTTAAATAACAAGTCTTCATCACTTATTTGCTTTGCCCTTGCATTTGCTAGTAGAAGGCTCATCGTACCTTTCGTTCTTAATTGCAATGTTATTATTACGCAAGAGTGAGCATGAATGCCCACAAGTATAAAAATGAAATAACAATATATAATAACATGCGAGTGAATCAAAGACTTCTGAAATAAAAGCTCAACTTTTGAATCAAGAATGAATAACAAGAGTTTAAAAGATTTCTGAGGGTATTAAGACCTTGAACTATGTCCAAGGTTATCAAGGGTTATACTTGAAACCTTTAACAGTCATAAGACTATGGACTCTTCTACTCGTACTTAGGGGGATCAGCCCTTAGTACCATATTGTGCACAATATCTTAACGCTAACGCATAAGAAATCCCTATACAGGGTTGTTCATCTCAGTTTGACATCAGAGTCCGCACCAAAGGAAGCTTGGTTTGGATAATTCAATAAGGGTTCTGAAATTTAGAACGTTCATCAACTATGGACTAGTCGAATCAATTAAGGGTTCGCTAGTCTAATAAGGTTCAACAATAAATGATAATTAAATTAAATAAAAATTTTAAGAGGTATACAATAGAACAAGTATTGTATAACAGAATCATACTTTGAAATGATAGATAATCTTTAATATAACAAACTGAACTTGATTTATAAACTTGAATAATGATAAACTCCACTTTATTTAACAAATCATTACCCTTCTAACAAATCTTACACACATACCATATGTATTCACGACATTCATTAGTTACATTTTCACTTAATTATTTAATATAAACTCCACTTTATTTAACAAATCATTATCCTTCTAATTTAATTACTTAATTAAATTAGAATATTTTCATTCCCTTACTATTATTACACTCGAATAAATTATTTAATAATAATTTCCATCGAATATTTATTTTATTCCATAAATATCTCAATTAAAATATTTACTTTATTTTATAAATATTTTAATAATAATTTTCATCGAATATTTATTTTATTCCATAAATATCTCAATTAAAATATTTAATTTATTTTATAAATATTTTAATAATAATTTTCATCAAATATTTATTTTATTACATAATATCTCAATTAAAATATTTAATTTATTTTATAAATATTTTAATAATAATTTTCATCGAATATTTATTTTTATATTTTTTTTATTTTTTTATTTTTTATTTTTGATCACGTAAAGGGTAATTTAGTTTAGTAACGCTTCAAGTAAGCAGGGTTACCAGACTCATTTTTGCGATTTATGATTCTGCGATTCATGAACATAACAAGGCCAAATTAGGCAAAAAATCTATCACAAGTAAAATTATACGTTACATGAAGAACACGTATAGCCATAACTTCCAATTAGTTTATTTTTACACTAATTTAAACATACCCACACAATTTGTAATACACATATAACTACTACTCAACCCTTCTAGCATGATTTTAACATGTTAAAACACATAATTTGTAGAATCAACACATGTAATTTTACTGTTCTTGATGTTCTTTAAAGTTTTGAAAATAAAACATGCAAATCAATACTACAGGTTCGTTATAACACCGAATCCGTTCATTTGAAGTTTGGTCTCTTCGTTTTAATATACATAATCCATTACAAGCATAAATTTATGATATAACCTATGATAAACGTATCAAATTTGGTACGTAAGGCCATATGGCCATATTTTATACTCTGTAATTTTGTAGCAACAATATACGACATGTTTTATGCAACTGATGATATGGTTTATATAATATATATAATCAAATACGATATGATAACATCTTATTACATGTATCAACACATAATCCATACCCTTTATAATTACAGAGACTTTAACAAAACGTTAAGCTATTTTCTTATAAAACTTAAACAATCGTAAAAATAGAAATTGGGCTAAAGGAATTACCCAGAGTATAAAGTGTATACTAAGAGAGCCTTGATGATCCTTTTTCAGTTATTAGATCAATCACACACACTCACAATTTCTCTCTGTAATTTACTTTGAACACTTAGAAAATAGGAAGGAGAATAATACGACGTATTAATAAAAGAAATGACGCGTAGAGTGGATGTCAGTTACCCAGTAATGGGTAACTGCTTTCAACCTCTACTAGGGCCTCGTTTGGCAAGCCTTAAATGGCTCAAAATCATTTAATTTAATAACTCTTTTATCTTATAGTTTAATAATGTCACATCCAATTATAAAATAAATCAATTATCTTATTTACTTTACTTTAAATAAAATATGATAATTTGTCATTAATTCACATAGTCACATAACTAATTTCTTACTTATTAATTATGTCAAATTATTAAATCTCTAATTAATTATTACATTAAAATAACATTATGCTTATTAAATATTTCATTTAATTCAATAAGCTCACATAAATACATACTTTGAATAATAAATATTCTCCACATTAATTTAATAAATATAGCACATATAATTAAATTAATCTATCACAGTTGCATCAATTAATTATTTAATCTAATAATTAAATCATCGAAAATATTTATTTAATCTAATAAATATTAAAATTAAATTATAAAATCTCGTTTGTCACATCTTTCCGCCCTTAAAAGGATTCTGTCCCCAGAATCACGACTCAATAAATTTAACCTGTTACATTCTCCCCCCTACAAAGATTATGTCCCCAGAATCGCTTACACATAATTTAAGTGAATAAATGAGGGTAATTCTTCATCATATTCTCTTCGAGTTCCCACGTTGCTTCTTCAGCGTTGTGGTTCCTCCAAATTACCTTAACAGAAGGTATTACTTTATTTCTGAGAACTTGTTCTTTTCTGTCGACAATTTGAATCGGAATTTCTTCGTAAGATAAGTCTTTTTCAAAATGTAGGGGTTCGTATTCAATTACATGCTTGTAATCGGGTTTGTAGGGTCGTAATACAAAGACATAGAAGACGTTGTGGACATTTTCGAGTGTTGGAGGTAAGGCTACCTCATACGCAACTTCACCGATTCTTCGCAGTACTTCAAAGGGTCCAATGAATCTTGGGCTTAATTTCCCTTTCTTTTCGAACCTGATCTTTCCCTTCCAAGGAGAGACCTTCAAGAAAACATAACTACCCGATTCAAACTCAACATTTTTACGATGTGGATCAGCGTATTTTTTCTGTCTATCTTGAGCTGCTACCAGTCTTGTTCGGATCACTTTAACTATCTCTGTTGTCTGCTGTACTAGTTCGGGACCTAATAATTTTCTCTCGCCAACTTCATCCCAGTATAGCGGAGTTCTGCACTTTCTGCCGTATAACGCTTCATAAGGTGGCATGCCAATGCTACCGTGGTAACTGTTGTTGTAGCCGAACTCTACGAGCGGTAGATGATCATCCCAATTTCCTTTAAAGTCCATTACACAGGCTCTTAGCATATCTTCTAATGTCCGAATCGTTCTTTCGCTTCATCCATCCATCATGTTCGAGGGTGATATCTTTGTACTCATTCCCAATTGCGTACCCATGCATTCTTGTAGACGTTTCCAGAAGTTCGATGTAAAGCGTGAATCTCTATCGGAAACAATTGACATCGGAACTCCGTGCCTCGAAACAATCTCTTTCACATATAACCTTGCCAACTGATCTAAGTTGAATCTGATTTTGATCGGAAGGAAGTGTGCGGATTTCGTCAGTCGGTCGACGATAACCCATACTGCGTCATAGCCTTTCTGAGTTGTCAGAAGGCCAACCACGAAGTCCATTGTAATATGTTCCCATTTCTATTCTGGGATCTCCAACGGTTGTAGCAACCCACTCGGTCTCTGATGTTCTGCTTTCACTTTCTGACAGGTCAGACACTTGGCAACACACTCTGTAACATCTCGTTTTAGATTAGGCCACCAGAAATGTTGTCGAAGATCTTGGTACATCTTGGTACTACCGGGGTGAATCGAATATCGTGAGCTATGAGCCTCGCTCAAAATGTCTTCCTTAATCGCTGTTACTGGCGGTACCCAAACTCTGCTCTCAAATCTCAGTATTCCTTCCTTATCCATCTTAAATCTTGGTTCGGTTCCTTCGGATATCTTCTTTTTCACATTTTTACATTCTTCATCCTGAAGTTGAGCCTCCTTAACTTTATCTAATAGGTTGTACCAGATTTCATCTGGAATAGCTTCTCATCAATTTCTATAGGATACTTCACTTCCAACTCCAGTTTCTCCAATTCTAAGTAAGACCCCAAATTATTAATAAATGAAATTTATTTTCCTCTATTTATTATTTTGAAATAGTAAGGGTTGATTTGATTAATGTGGATAGTTATGGGTAAAATACGCAAATATTTCAATAAACAAGTGGTTATAAAATATTCATTATTGTTTGGGAATATTCGTTTGGTCGTGGAATATTCAGATCGTTTGGGAATATTCGCATTTACGCCATAGCCTTTTGGGGCCCCATAACTGAAAGCGATTGGATGAAGAAAATGACAAATATAAGTTGTTTATAAATAACTCACGTAGTTGTTACCAAGTATTACTGTTGGAATACCCTTATGGTTAAAAACACACTAATACGCTGTTGTTGAACAAGAAGACACTCGATATTGCACCAATTATTGATTCTTACGTAAGAAGGCACTACTCAATAATTGTTACAAAGAATTACTCTTCAAAGATTTTATTTTATTGATTCAATAATTGTCGCATTGATATTTTATATTACCGTTGTTTCAATAAATTGTCATTACACAATATTTTCCATTATCGAAGCAATAATTCATATTATCCTAATAATATTATTAGAAAATATTATTGGCAATGTCTAGAAAGTTCTGCTTAAGGAGAGGTTTGGTCACCTAATCACGCTACCAAGAAGAGAGAAATCTTTATCGAAAGCCCCTCTTTCCCTCGAACTACCGGTCACAAGATCTTGATTCTGTAATATTATTTGTGAATAATTAATTATTGATTTATATGATGAGGAAAATATTGATTTTATGTGGATATAGATGGAGAAAATTTTTAATGTGACAATTGTTGAAAATTAATATTTTATCTTTTTCTCGATAAAAATAATTCATTTAAATATATTATTTTAATAATATATTAATGGTGATATTTTTATAATGAATGTGGGATATATGAGTATATGAGGAGGAAGAGTATTTTTGTGGCATTAAATGTTTAACACATATTTTGTGTGTTTGGTGGACACAATTATCGATCGAAATTTGATTATACCAGAAAATCGCCTGCTTGTGGATTTCTGGCCAATTTTTGTTTAGAATTTGGAAAACTTTCTTCCGCAGTTGTAGAGAATTGAATTTCCTATAAAAATCGCGAGATTCAAATTTTCCGATAAAAGGGCTATTTATTATGAATTATTGAAGTTCCAAGTTCAAAATAATTGATTTTTGAAGTTTAAAATATTTTTAATTACAAAAACGTTTTTTTTCATTTTTGAAACTCATTTAACATGTGATTAGGAGGTCAAATTCAGATTGTTAGTGTGCGTGATGAAGTTGTGGAAAAATATATAATATTAATTTATTAAATTTTCTACTTTGGTGTTCTAAGCATTTTCCTATAAATAGGGTGCTTAGGTTAGAATTGAAAATCACACCGTAAATCAAGTTTTCTCTCTATATTATCGAGCATATTCTTGTGAGTATTTTGAGTATACTTTGAGTATTACTATACTATATAAGTTCAAGTCATAGCCTATATCCTGTTTTTCACTAGAAGTACTGCCTTTTCGAGGTAAGGGATGTTATTTTATTCAAAAATGATATTATTTCTTCAATATCATTATGCCAAATATTGGTTGGAAATTTTATCAAATTTGAACTTTTTCATGCATGTTACTATTCATGAGGTTACTATTCATGAGTTACTATTCACGAAGTTACTATTCATGAAGTACTATTCATGAGTTACTATTCACGATTACTATTCATTTAGTACTATTCACGAAAGCGTGAAGATGTTTTTTTTTGTGAAATTTCTATCTTTTGGTGTCTGAGTTACTATTCACGATACTCTGACTATTCACGATACTGACACTATTCACTATTCACTATTCAAAAAAATGAAATTTTTTCTTTTTCCAAAATATCTACTATGGATACTAGCCTTGATTGTATCCATGTTTTGATCATTCTTGAATTTTACTCCACTATGATTATTTATGAGGTATTTTTGGACATGGAATAGCCAAATACTTAATCCTTAATACTTATTCTTTTGTTTCACCGGATTCGCTTTTCTTTAAAATATTTTTCATCATCCTCACCCTAAATGATGATATAATTGAATATCTTTGGCTGTAGTGCAAAAGATTAATGATTTTATGATGAATATCTTTGGTCCAGAGTGCAAAGATGAACAGTGTTGAGATGAACATGACCAATGATGAATATCCTCGGCCTCAGAGTGCAAGGATGAGTATATGATTCAAGATGTGCATCGATTGATGTTACAGGATAAAAATAATGATGATGGATCGTTAAATTCATAGATATTAGTAGATTTCATCCTCTACGTAACTCTTCTATGAATTATTATTTTCCGTCATGCGAATATTGATATAAAACTTGTTGTTTAATGTATTCTCTCGTATTTTTTCCTCGTTGAAGACTAACGATAATTTGTTGTATATTATCTTAGTCATAATATTCTTTATCGGGCTAGTTGAGCTCACCCTTTTCCTTTTTGTTCCATTTTTCTTCTCGTGAGGCGAGAATATAATGGTAGTACTAGCTCTGGGTATGGAATGAAGGTTCTAGAGAGGGTTGTTTAGTAGTCCTCACCATTTTTGTAAAATAATGTATCAATAATTATGATGGGGATTTATTTAAGTATAGATATTGTCTGTAAGATAATATTTGTATTCAAACTCACGCTTTTCATCGTTGTAATAATAAAGTTGTAGTTGTTTCGCACCATGTATTGACAACTCGTAATGGGTTGGATGGAATGGACCTATTTTGGGGGCGCCACAATGGTATCGTAGCTTAGGATATGATCTCTCATGAGATCGGGAATGTAACTAGGAGGGAGAGACGAGTAAATCCTTCGCTAAAGGTGTCCTACCTAAGCTTATTTGTTAGTTGGTTAAGATATAGGATATTATGTGATATATTGATTTCCTTAATTAACCCTTGTTTTATGACAAGATTTGAGAATGTCGAATCGAGAATATTAATGCGGAGTAAATGAGACCGTGGAGATGCCTCAGATTTACCAACGAGAGAGAACGTGCAACAGTCGGCAATGTACCTCCCGTGAACAACACCAATCGAAAGCGATGATGAACGAGGGATGTTTAGAAGCTTTTTGCGCTCATGCAAAATCGCATTTAGGGAGACTCGTGTTCAAAATACAGTGAGGAAATGATAGCAATTCACGGTGGTCACAAATGCAAGCAAGCTTCAAAGAGTTGGGACCACCGTAATTCTGGGAAAGCCGATCCGATTAAGGCGAGACGTAATCAAACAAATTACCAAGATATTCGATGTCTTGGGATGCACGGAGGAACAAAAGTTCCATTCGCTACTTTTATGTTCCAGAACGAGGCAAATTATCGGGGGAATCAGAAGAAGCGACCCATCCAAATTGCACTCAAAGATGTCATGGGAGACGTTTCAGAAATAGTTCAATGACAAGTACTTCCCTCGAAAGTATTCATCATATGAAGGAAGTGGAGTTTATTAGATCGAGCAGTAATAACACGACGGTGTCCCAAAGACGAGGCGAAGTTCATGAGTTATCCAGTGTTCAGACTCATTTTGGTGGAGAATGAGGAACGATGACGCGGATGTTTCGAGAGGTTTGAAACCCAGATACGCCAAGATCTCATTTCTCATAAATTTTCTCTCTATTCGACATGTTGTCAACATGGCTCATTGTTAGAGCGAGATAACGAGTACGCTCAACCGAGGGACCATAACCAGTGATCATACCAAAGATAAATACCATCGTAATAACGATAACCAAATGGAGAAAGAAGAATACTACGGATAGAAAGGCGGTAACCACTCCGTGGTAATCGTGGCCATGAAAATAGAAGAAGCGAGCCTGGGAGGAGATTTTAAAAGAGGAGATTCAACAACGACACTATGTGAAGACGCCAACCACCAAGAAGAATCGGTTCCAAGGAGGAGAAAAAGACCACCTATCAGATATGTTACAAATGCGGAAAGAGGGATATATCACCAAACCGCCCACAACAGCTTTAAGGTATGCTATAATTGTGGAAAGGAAGGACATATCGCCGAGATTGTACTATATCGAAACCCACCCAAATGAATGGTGACTCAAAAGGATGTCCCAGTAAAAGTCAAAGTCAATCGGTTCTCGGAAGAGCGCTTTGTCGTGACCGGTAAAAATGCGAGGAACCCGAACGAGTTTAGCACGGGTTAGTTAATTATAATTTCTTGCAAGTTTATACCTTACTAGATACCGGCTCTACCCATTCTTTTATCTCTTTGCTTAATACCAACGCTTGAACTTGACTACGAGAAATTAGACTTTGACCTATTTATGGAGACTCATAGAGAAACTTTCATTACATCCGTTGTTTAGAAATCTTGCTTGATTCAGGTTGGCACTATCACATTACCTGTTAACCTTATTTCTATAGAGATATTTGCTTTTGATATGATTTTAAGGTTAACTACTCATCATGCCGAAATTGATTACTTTCGTAAGGTTGTTAGTTTTCATATTCCTAAGCAACCTGTTATTCGAATTCAAGCAATCAAACCATTGTAGTCAAACATTTTCATATCAAGCCATGAAGTCATTCGTTTATTACGGATGTCAAGTTTTCTTAGTCCATGTTATGGATTTGAATAAAGACACGCCGATTTGAATAATATTCCTCGTTGTTATTGATTTTTCCCGACGATTTCAAGAATTTCTTGCTTACTCCCAAAGCTCGATATTAAATTTTGTATCGACTTTGAACCCAGACAAAACTCATTTCTAAAATCTCATATCGAATGGCTCCTATTGAACTTCGTGAGTTAAAAATTCAACTATAGAATTTGGTACCGAGCCTTTATCCGGTGACTTCCTTTGTGGAATGCACCGGGCCGCATCTCGTAGGGGACACCATATTCGCATGCGATAGTAAACCGACAGTGTCATTGTAACGTGCATATCCAAGGTTGGGATATGAGTCACAATTGAGAACAACCTAAGTCAGAATCTAAATACGTAGCTTTCTAGGCTTAGTTGGTTATTATCGAGATTCGTTGAAGGATATTCTCGAATCGCTATTCCATTAACGCAAATTGACTCAGAGAGATACAAAATTTGAATGGAGCAAGGAATGTGGGAAGAGCTTCAAGAACTCAAGAGGAGACTCATTTCAAAGACATGTTCTACCACCATGCCATCCTCGAAAAGTTTAACGTGGTAGCCGACGTGTTGAGTAGAAGATCGATACAAGTACGAGTACGATATTGTCAAAGACTCATTTCAGATAATTTACAAATAATAGAGATGGAGATGAAAACTCTAGGTACCCACGTGATGATATACGAGTATAATCGACTTTAATCGATAAAGTTAAAGTCGCTTCAAGCTACACACCGAGTCGATGAATTTGAAGAAGGAGGTGCAAGAAGTTGTTATTTCAAAAGCGAGAATCGGTGAGGTGAGGAAAGCTCAAACCTTCGATTTATTAATCCATTTGAAATTCTCGATCGAATAGAACCGTGGCCCTATAGACTCGCTTTTACCGCCAAGTATGACGCGTGTTCATAACGCTTTTCACGATCGATGTTACGTAAATATGTGGACGATTCAACCACGCTATCGAAGTAGAACCGGACGAGATAGTCAAGACTTAACGTATTTGAGGAGGTACTTCACCAAGATCTTGGATAGAAAAGAACATGTCCTATGTACCGAGGTTATACCACAAGTTAAAGTTTTGTGGAGAAACCATGCTATTGAGGAAATGACCGGGAGTTGGAAACGGAAATGAAAGCGAGGTATTCTCATCTTTTCAAACACTGTGTATCGTGACGCCAATTTCGAGGACGAAATTTCATAAGGAGGGAGGTTGAAGACCCCAAAATTATTAATAAATGAAATTTATTTTCCTCTATTTATTATTTTGAAATAGTAAGGGTTGATTTGATTAATGTGGATAGTTATGGGTAAAATACGCAAATATTTCAAAATAAACAAGTGGTTATAAAATATTCATTATTGTTTGGGAATATTCGTTTGGTCGTGGAATATTCAGATCGCTTGGGAATATTCGTATTTACGGCCAGCTTTTTGTGGGCCCCATAACGAAAAAGCGATTGATGAAGAAAACGATAAATATAAGTTGTTTATAAATAACGACGTAGTTGTTACCACCGTTAATACCGTTGGAATACCCTTATTTAAAACACACTAATACGCGTTGTTGAACAAGAGAAGACACTCAGTATTGCACCAATTATTGATTCTTACGTAAGAAGGCACTACTCAATAATTGTTACAAAGAATTACCGCTCAAAGATTTTATTTTATTGATTCAATAATTGCCGCATTGATATTTTATATTACCGTTGTTTCAATAAATTGTCATTACACAATATTTTCCATTATCGAAGCAATAATTCATATTATCCTAATAATATTATTAGAAAATATTATTGGCAATGTCTAGAAAGTTCTGCTCTAAGGAGAGGTTTGGTCACCTAATCAAGGCTACCAAGAAGAAGAAATCTTTATCGAAAGCCCTCTCTTTCCGGAAACTACCGTTGCCAAGATCGTGATTCTCAGAATATTATTTGTGAATAATTAATTATTGATTTATATGATGAGGAAAATATTGATTTTATGTGGATATAGATGGAGAAAATTTTTATGTGACAATTGTTGAAAATTAATATTTTATCTTTTTTCTCGATAAAATAATTCATTTAAATATATTATTTTAATAATATATTAACTATGATATTTTTATAATGAATGTGGATATATATGAGTATATGAGGAGGAAGAGTATTTTTGTGGCATTAAATGTTTAACACATATTTTGTGTGTTGGTGGACACAATTATCGACCAAATTTGATTATAAATTATAAAATTGCCCTTTTTATGGATTTCTTTCATCAATTTCTGCTTGGAATTTGGAAAAACTTTCTTCTCGCAAAGTTGTAGAGAATTGAATTTCCATAAGAAGTCGTGAGATTCGAATTTTCTAACAAAAGGGCTATTTATTATGAATTATTGAAGTTCCAAAGTTCCGAAATAATTGATTTTTGGAAGTTTTAAATATTTTTAATTACAAAAACGTTTTTTTTTTCATTTTTGAAACTCATTTAACATGTGATTAGGAGGCTGAATTCAGATTGTTAGTGTGCGTATGAAGTTGTGGAAAAACTATAATATTAATTTATTAAATTTTCTACTTTGGTGTTCTAAGCATTTTCCTATAAATAGGGTGCTTAGGTTAGAATTGAAAATCACACCAGAAACTGAAGTTTTCTCTCTATATTATCGAGCGTATTCTTGTGAGTATTTTGAGTATACTTTGAGTATTACTATACGGTGCAAGTTCAAGTCATAGCCTATATCCGGTGTTTCAACTAGAAGTACTGTCTTTCGAGGTAAGGGATGTTATTTTATTCAAAAATGATATTATTTCTTCAATATCATTATGCCGAAATATTGGTTGGAAATTTTTATCAAATTTAGAACTTTTTCATGTCGAGGTTACTATTCATGAGTTACTATTCACGAGTTACTATTCATGAGTTACTATTCACGAGTTACTATTCACGAAGTATATTCACGAAGTTATTATTCACGATGCGTGAAGATGTTTTTATCTTTTTTATCTTTTGGTATTCATCTTTGATTTACTATTCACGATATACATAGCACTATTCACGAATCATACTTTCAACGGCACTATTCAATTTAAAAATGAAATTTTTCTTTTTTGTCCAAAATATCTACTATGGATACTAGCCTTGATTGTATCCATGTTTTGATCATTCTTGAATTTTACTCCACTATGATTATTTATGAGGTATTTTTGGACATGGAATAGCGAAATACTTAATCCTTAATACTTATTCTTTTGTTTCACCGATTCGCTTTTCTTTAAAATATTTTTCACCATCCTCAGTCCTAAATGATGATATAATTGAATATCTTTGGCCTGTAGTGCAAAGATTAATGATTTTATGATGAATATCTTTGGCCCGTAGTGCAAAGATGAACAGGTGTTGAGATGAACATGACCAATGTATGAATATCCTCGGCCTCAGAGTGCAAGGATGAGTATATGATTCAAGATGTGCATCGATTGATGTTACAGGATAAAAATAATGATGATGGATCGTTAAATTCATAGATATTAGTAGATTCCATCCTCTACGTAACTCTTCTATGAATTATTATTTTCACGCGAATATTGATATAAAACTTGTTGTTTAATGTATTCTCTCGTTTTTTCCTCGTTGAAGACTAACGATAATTTGTTGTATATTATCTTAGTCATAATATTCTTTATCGGGCTAGTTGAGCTCACCCTTTTCCTTTTTGTTCCATTTTTCTTCTCAGAGGCGAGAATGTAATGAGTACTAGCTCTGGGGTATGGAATGAAGGTTCTAGAGAGGGTTGTTTAGTAGTCCTCACCATTTTTGTAAAATAATGTATCAATAATTATGATGGGGATTTATTTGAGTATAGATATTGTCTAGAAGATAATATTTGTATTCAAACTCACGCTTTCTTGTTGTAATAATAAAGTTGTAGTTGTTTCGCATCTATGTATTGACAACTCGTAATGGGTTGGATGGAATGGACCTATTTTGGGGCTTCTTCACACTTCTCTGTCAAAACAAATTTCACGACTTTTCTAGTCAAATTCGTTAACAGAATTGCGATCTTGGAAAAGTCTTGAATGAATCTTCTGTAATATTCTGCTAATCCAAGAAACTTCGTACTTCCGACGACGTCCTTGGCTGATCCTAGTTAATCACGGCTTTAACTTTGGATGGATCTACCAAAATTCCATTTTTATCGATCACGTGCCTAAGAAATTGTACCCGCTCGATCCAAAATTCGCATTTTGAAAACTTGGCATACAACTTCTCCCTTCTCAACACCTCCAACGTTAATTTCAAATGCTCTTCATGTTCTTCCTTGATTTTCGAATATACCAAAATGTCATCTATAAATACCACTACGAACTTGTCCAAAAACGGCTTGAACACACCATTCATTAGTCCCATAAATGCTGCAGGAGCATTCGTTAGACCAAACGACATTACCAAAAATTCGTAGTGACCATATCGTGTTCTGAACGCTGTCTTCGGTACATACTCTGGCCTCACCTTCAATTGATGATAACCACTCCTCAAGTCTATCTTGGAAAAGTATTTCGCTCCTTTCAATTGATCAAACAGGTCATCGATCCTCGGTAATGGATATCTATTCTTAATCGTGACCTTATTCAGTTCTCTGTAATCAATGCAGAGTCGCATCGTTCCGTCCTTCTTTTTCAAAAACAACACCGGCGCTCCCCACGGCGATACGCTCGGTTGAATGTACTTCTTGTCCAGTAATTCTTGTAATTGTACCATCAATTCTTTTATTTCTACTGGTGCCATTCGGTATGGTGCCTTCAATATTGGAGCAGTTCCTGGCGCCAAATCGATCACGAAATCAACCTCTCTATCTGGTGGAAGTCCTGGCAAATCATCTGTAAATACGTCAGCAAAGTCCCTCACTACTGGTATCTCCTCTACTTTCGAATTCTCTTTACGACTGTCGACTATATATGCTAGATGTCCTACACAGCCTTGTCTTAACAACTTCCTGGCCTGCATCATTGTTAGATAACTCGCTTGTCTAGGCGACTTGCTACCATAAAACACAACCTTTGACGGAGTCATGAGGTTAATACGCTTCTTCTGGCAATCAATTACGGCTCAATGATTGAATAACCAGTCCATACCCAAAATAACGTCAAATTCTTCAAGTCGAATAGGGATAAGATCTACGTTCATTGTATTACCCTTAATATCCACTCTACAGTTCTTATGTACGTACTTAACATGGATTATTTCTCTATTCGCAATTTCTATGTTCATGGGGTGTTCTAACTCATCCTTAGGCAATTCTAAGTTCTTAGCAAAGTCATCGGATATAAATGAACAAGTAGCACCCGAATTAAATAATACATAAACATTAACTTTATTGATCGGAATGATACGACACCACATCACGAGGCTATCTGACATCTACTACACATCATGTTGAATGTCCCGGTGGTGATCGGTTGGTTATGGTTGGTCCGTGATAGTTAAAGCACTTCCACCATTGCTTTCCCTGTTCCTCTCCCGATCCATCCCTCCGTGATCCCTTCTGGGATAGTCCTTGCCGATGATCCTTTGAGCCGCAAGTGAAGCGTGGCTCCCTTCTTTTCAGTTAGGGCGATTAGGCTGCTATGTGGCCCTCCTGACCATAATTGTAGCACACCTGCTTTCCCTTCATACAAACCCCCAGGTGAGCTTTTCCGCAGGTCGGGCACACTTCGATCCTCTTCTTCTGACCTCCTTGCTGATTTCCAGTTGACGAGTTGTTAGACCACCTCCTTTTCTGATTGATACTTCATCCCGTGTTGCCGCCACTGGCTTTGTTATTTCCCTCATTTTCACTCTTCTTCTTCTTCTGTTCCTGATTGTACTTGGTCACCGCATCGCTCCCACCTTCAGTGAGGATGGCCTTTTCCAGTACTCCAGCAAAAGTGTTTAGCAAAAACATTAATACTTTGCTATATACTCAGGGCTTCAGTCCTTGTTCAAACCTTCTTGCTTTTCTCTCATCCGTGTGTACTTGATACGGGGCGAACCTAGCCAACTCATTGAATTTTGCCGCATAATCTGGTATAGACATATTTCCCTGTTTCAACTCCAGAAACTGGACCTCCATTTGGTTCTGCGAGCTGGTCGGAAAATACATCTCGAAAAACATCTCCTTGAACCTCTCCCAGGTAATTACACCTTCACCTCCCCGGACCTTAATTGCTTGCCATCAATAACTGGCTTCGTATTTCAGCATGAACATCGCGTAGGCGGTTTTCTGGTCCTCTCTGACTCTAGCGACGTCAAAAACTTTTTCCATTTCCATAACCCACGTTTGAGCCTCGATCGGGTTCATGATGGCTTTAAACTCTGGCGGTCCCACCGCCTTGAAATCCTTAAACGTCGTGTTCGGTGGAGCTTGAGGTGGATTATTCATCGTTCCAGCTAGTAAGTTCACCAACTGTTGAACGGGGTCAGCATTGGCGTTGTTGTTGTTGTTATTCGTTGACCCTTCCTGGGCTGGTCGACGATTTGGTTATCTTCTCGGCGGCATGTTTCTGATAAGAATATACCCTTATTAGGTCTTTATTCAATTCTTTAAATATTTAACGCTTAACTAAAACATTTAAACATAATCACTTAACACATTATCTCAATAAACCCTGATATATTTATTCAAATCGAAAGTTTTAACATTAAACGATAGCATCACTGCTATTTACATCAACTATCCCGAGATAAAGAATCTACATGATTTAAAATATTAAAATATTCCTTTGGTTATAAACACATCGAAATTTACATCTAACACGAGATAAGTTTTTCACGTAATTAAACAAATTCTATCATTGTCTGTTAAGGCGCTGAATAGCCTTGCTACATTCCTCTTCCATGATGCGAGACATCATCTTGCGATCCAGCATGTACGATGGTAGTCCCTCGAACTGGATTGGGTACCTCAAAACTCGATCTTGAGCCTCATCCATTGCATTATTTAAGTGTAGAGTATGTCTCCCCAAGCTTAGCCACCTTTGCACGACCATCCTTCTTCAACTTATCTATCTCCTCAGTCTTCTCCTCGGTTTGACCCTCCTCGTGGACCAAATCCCATTCTACATTTCCCAGACGTGTGTGAAGAGTCACAACCTCCTTATCCTTCTGTTCGATGGTAATCTGCTGAATAATCGCTCGCTCAGTCAGATCTTGGACAGTGTCGCGTAACTCTACGTTATAGTCATATAACTCGTTGTACATCTCAGCATCGATGGAGTTCGATGGGAACTCCTCTTCTTCCTCTTCCTCTTCCTCTTCAGGATCCTCCTCTGGATCAGTCTCAGGCTCATGCTCCTGACCAACAACAGTGATCAATGGAGATGGCTCTCTCTGTATCAACTGCTCCCTAACAACATGAATGTCTCGGGGGTCCTCCTCAGTAGGTACTCGGGGTTCCTCCTCCCCAGCTCGACTAGCTCCTCCAATATCCGACATCCTGACAATATAGTTTCAAGTTTTAGTTACTAAGTCGTACTAATGAGCACATAATTTGACACATAAGCACATAAAGTCTTTTATTATCTTCAATGAATTTAAACAAAAATTCATGTCTTAGAATTCGATAAGAGTTTTCCATTACTATGTTTTTTCTGTAAGGCTACTACTTAAGGTTGTTCCCCCACCTAAGGTTCATAACCTACAGCTTTGATACCAACCTGTGACACCCCCAAATCCGGGTACTTAAATTCCACGGGATTTGGTGTTCACTATACAAATATCATCTATCTATTTACCCATAATAAATGCAAATCATGCAATAGATAGAAATAAATCCTCCCCTTATGGGGTTACAACATCTGAATAATAAATACAATCCCAAGTCAAACTAACCTTAAACATCTCAAATGGAAACATAAACAAATAATAAGTCTTAAACAACATCAAGTCTTGACAATAACATTCTAAAATTTAAATAACAAGTCTTCATCACTTATTAGCTTTGCCCTTACCTTTGCTAGTAGAAGGCTCATCGTACCTTTCGTTCTTAACTGCAATGTTATTATTATGCAAGAGTGAGCATGAATGCCCACAAGTATAAAAATGAAATAACAATATATAATAACATGCGAGTGAATCAAAGACTTCTAAAATAAAAGCTCAACTTTTAAATCAAGAATGAATAACAAGAGTTCAAAAGATTTCTGAGGGTCATAAGACCTTGAACTATGTCCTAGGTTATCAAGGGTTATACTTGAAACCTTTAACAGTCATAAGACTATGGACTCTTCTACTCGTACTTAAGGGGATCAGCCCTTAGTACCATACTGTGAACAATATCTTAACGCTAACGCATAAGAAATCCCTATACAGGGTTGTTCATCTCAGTTTGACATCAGAGTCCGCACCAAAGGAAGTTTGGTTTGGATAATTCAATAAGGGTTCTGAAATTTAGAACGTTCATTAACTATGGACTAGTCGAATCAATTAAGGGTTCGCTAGTCTAATAAGGTTCAACAATAAATGATAATTAAATTGAATAAAAATCTTAAGAGGTATACAATAGAACAAGTATTGTATAACAAAATCATACTTTGAAATGACAGATAATCTTTAATACTCCCTCCTATTCATATTAAATGTCTTTTTAGAGAGTTTCATTTTATTCTATATAAGTGTCGTTTTGGAATCCCTATGCAATATTGCACTATTTTTTCCTAATTTACCCATCTATTTAATATGCTTAGTAAATGCAATTCCATAGACCATTGTGGAGAGAGAAATAATTAATTAGGGATACAAAAGATATTTTGTGTTATTTCTTAATAAGTGTGCTCAACTCTAAAAAGACATTTAATATGAATAGGAGGGAGTATAACAAACTGAACTTGATTTATAAACTTGAATAATGATAACAAGTAGGGTTAGGAAACTTGCCTCGTGTGTAGGCTAAACGATTACTACTTCCGTTCACCACAAATCCTACACACATACCATATGTATTCACGACATTCATTAGTTATATTCTCACTTAATTATTTAATATAAACTCCACTTTATTTAAGAAATCATTACCCTTTTAATTTAATTACTTAATTAAATTAGAGTATTTTCATTCTCTTACTATTATTACACTCGAATAAATTATTTCATAATAATTTACATCGAATATTTATTTTATTCCATAAATATCTCAATTAAAATATTTACTTTATTTTATAAATATTTTAATAATAATTTTCATTGAATATTTATTTTATTCCATAAATATCTCAATTAAAATATTTAATTTATTTTATAAATATTTTAATAATAATTTTCATCAAATATTTATTTTATTCCCTAATATCTTAATTAAAATATTTAATTTATTTTATAAATATTTTAATAATAATTTTCATCGAATATTTATTTTATTCCATAAATATCTCAATTAAAATATTTAATTTATTTTATAAATATTTTAATAATAATTTTATCAAATATTTATTTTATTCCATAATATCTCAATTAAAATATTTAATTTATTTTATAAATATTTTAATAATAATTTTTATCGAATATTTATTTTTTATATATATATATATATATATATATATATATATATATATATATATATATATATAAATGGCAAAGTATGGATAATTTAGTTTGGTAACTTATGGCACGGGGTGGGGTTACCCAGAGCTCGATTCTGCGATTCATGAATATATGAGGCCAAATTAGGCCAAAAATCTATCACAAGTAAAATTATACGTTACATGAAGAACACGAGAATATAGCCATAACTTCCAATTAGTTTATTTTTGCAATTTTAAACATACCCACACACCGTAATACACATATAACTACTACTCAACCCTTCTAGCATGATTTTAACATGTTAAAACACATAATTTGTAGAATCAACACATGTAATTTTACTGTTCTTGATGTTCTTTAAAGTTCTGAAAACAAAACATGCAAATTAATACTACGGGTTCATTATAACATCGAATCCGTTCATTTGAAGTTTGGTCTCTTCGTTTTAATATACATAATCCATTACAAGCATAAATTTATGATATAACCTATGATAGACGTATCAAATTTGGTATGTAAGGCCATATGGCCATATTTTATACTCTGTAATTTTGTAGCAACAATATACGACATGTTTTATGCAACTGATGATATGGTTTATACAATATATATAATCAAATACGATATGATAACATCTTATTACATGTATCAACACATAATCCATACCCTTTATAATTACAGAGACTTTAACAAAGTGTGAAGCCATTTTCTTATAAAACTTAAAATAATCGTAAAAATAGAAATTGGGCTAAAGGAATTACCCAGAGTATAAAGTGTAGACTAAGAGAGCCTTGATGATCCTTTCTCAGTTATTAGATCAATCACACACACTCACAATTTCTCTCAACTTCACAATTTCTCTCTGTAATTTACTTTGAACACTTAGAAAATAGGAAGGAGAATAATACGACGTATTAATAAAAGAATTGACACGTAGATTGGATGTTAGTTACCCAGTAATGGTTAACTGCTTTCAACCTCTACTAGGGCCTCGTTTGGCAAGCCTTAAATGGCTCAAAATCATTTAATTTAATAACTCTTTTATCTTATAGTTTAATAATGTCACATCCAATTATAAAATAAATCAATTATCTTATTTACTTTACTTTAAATAAAATATGATAATTTGTCATTAATTCACATAGTCACATAATTAATTTCTTACTTATTAATTATGTCAAATTATTAAATCTCTAATTAATTATTATATTAAAATAACATTATGCTTATTAAATATTTCATTTAATTCAATAAGCTCACATAAATACATACTTTGAATAATAAATATTCTCCACATTAATTTAATAAATATAACACATATAATTAAATTAATCTATCACAGTTGCATCAATTAATTATTTAATCTAATAATTAAATCATCAAAAATATTTATTTAATCCAATAAATATTAAAATTAAATTACAAAATCTCGTTTGTCACACCCGAACCACATTATTGAGTTAGAATCGGACGAAATAGCGGAAGATTTAACGTATGAAGAGGTTCCTGTTAAAATCTTGGATAAGAAGGAACATGTTCTACGTTCCAAGGTTATACCTCAAGTCAAAGTTTTGTGGAGGAAACACGATGTTGAAGAAATGACCTGGGAGTTAGAATCTGAAATGAAATCAAGGTATCCTTACCTCTTCGATATACCAGGTATGTACCCTATTTCGAGGGCGAAATTTCATAAGAAGGGGAGGTTGTAAGACCCCAACTTTTATGAATAAGGATGATTTTTCTATAAATATCATTTTTGAATATTATGGAATGAATTTGATATAATGTTATAGTTGTGGGTAATATTTATAAATTTTGCAAAATGCGATGAGTTGTTATATAATATTCGATTGGTGGGGAATATTCATTTTAACGAGGGAATATTAAATACTGATGGCACAATCATTGGTGGACCCCTAGCGGAATTATTGTCAGATTCAAAAAATGACAAAAATATTTTATGAAAATAACGGCGGAAGTTTTACCGTTAACTGTTGAAACACCCGGTGTTAAAAGTACAGTAATACATGGTATTGATTATTGATGCTTACGTGAGAAGTCACTCAGTTTTGTTCAATTATTGCTGAAGTAATTGCTGCTTAGTATCTCACGTTATTTGATTCAATTATTGTCGATATTTTATATTATTAAATCAATAATTGAGATGACAGAGTTATTAATATTATTATTTGCAATATTGACGATGTCTAGAAGTTCTGTCAAGGAGAGGTTTGGTCACCTTATTGCATGCCACTAGGGAGAAATCTTTATTGGAAAGCCCCCTCTTTTTTGGGAATGACCTGGTCAATTAATATTGTGAATTATAATAATGGTTATAAATGTTGTTTTATTATTATTATTATAAATGTAATAAAAGCAGAAAAATTTTTATATAAAATAGAATACTTTTTATAAAGTTTTGTTTATTTGATTATAAATAGAATATATTATATTTTATTATGCATAGTGTTTGCATAGTAAAAATGTTTTATATAAAACAGAATATTTTTTATAAAGTTTTGTTTTATTTGATTATAAATAGAATATATTATATTTTATTATGCATAGTATTTGTATAGTGTCTGCATAGTAAAAACTTTTTATATAAAACTGAATACATTTTATAAAATTTTGTTTTATTTGATTATAAATAGAATATATTATATTTTATTACATAGTGCAGCATAGTATCCTTTCCATTCTCCTATAAATAGGATGCTTAGTTAGAATTGAAAATCACACCAGAAATTCAGAGAATTCTTCTTCTATAATCTTGAGCGTATTTCTTTAGAGATTAAGAAAGCTTTGAGTGTAGAAAATAGTGCAAGTTTTCTTCAAGTATATCCCCGCCCTACCCGTCGGAATACTCTTCCTTTTAAGGTAAGGGGTATTATTCTTTCGTATTCATGAATATAGTTATTTTCTTTCAATACTCGTAAGGGTTGTTATTCCATTCTTTATTATTACTGTTGGAATAACTTTTATGCATCTTGGTCTATCGCATGCAGTGAATTCTGTTGTTATTCCATTCTTTATTATTACATTGGAATAACTTTTGCATGCGATCTATCGCATGCTTGGTGAATTCATTGTTATTCCATTCTTTATTATTACATTGGAATATCCTATCTCATGCGGATTACACATGACTGGTTCCATTCTTTATTATTCATTTGGAATATCACATGCATGCAGATTCTGTGACACAGTTCCATTCTTTATTATTTTGTTGGAATAATTTGTGCATGCGGATTCTTGCGCTGGTGAATTCTTCATTATTCCATTCTTTATTATTCTGTTGGAATAATTTGTCTACATGGATTACCGCATGGCGACAAAAATCCATTTGCGGTTTCATGTATTCTATTATACTCGGTTGGTTAAAGTTTTGGCTTCTATACTCCATGAAATTAGTGGTATATCCTTGACATTTGCGCTTCATCGAGTATCTTTTAATGGAATTATTCTTCTGAGCATTCTTGAATTTTACTCCATAAAACAGTATCATGTTGACAATTTGGACATTATTGATTTCTAGATAAATTAAATTATAAATCTTTAAAAATTTATCCTTGAACTTGTTTTATTGAATTCTTATATCATTGTCATCATCCTCATGTTTATAATATGTTGAAAGTCATTTGTGGCCTGTAGTGCATAGATGGACTTTGTATGATTATGACCAGGGATTATTCGGTATAATCATGACCGTAATGTTACAAATGATGTGGTAAAAATCCTCATTAGCCGTAGTGCATTGATGGACAGTTGTTGGCATGATCATGACCATTGATGAATACACGAATATCCTTGGCCCGTAGTGAATGGATAATTTGTGGTCGTAATACTAATGAATATCATTGGCCATAGTGCAGGGATGATGTGGATTATTTATTAAGCGAGTCTCAACGATAAAAGTAATGAAAAACCTTTGAAATCATAGAAGATAGTAGATTTTATTCTCTACTTGACTCTTCTAATGGATTGCTTGTTTCGCTGCAGTTAAACTTGATGTTGGTTATATTTTATCAGTTTAACATTGTTGAAGGTTAATGATAATTTATTCTGCATTATCTTAGTCATAATATTTCTTACTGGACTAGTTGAGCTCACCCTTTTGCTTTCATTACTGTTGGTCGATTTCGCAATCAATGAATACGTGCAAATATACACGGTCAACAAGTAATAAATTAAAAGTAGAGTATCATTCCCACAGAGAATTCTAATTAATAAATTCCAACTACTAGTATTGTATCAATCCAATTTTATTTAAACAACCATAAAATGTGATTTTTATAATTAAGAAAATTAAGTTAAACAATTAAAAGAGATTATTCTAAAATAAAGAAAATAAACAAAACTAAGACTTGAATGAATTCAGATAAATAAGGATTAAGACTTCAAAATCCCCAATTATGAACTATAAATCAATTATCCAATTATTATGCCTAACGAATTGTTAACATGAATTCTCAAATGCCAAAAGCCCTTTTCCAAGTGATCAATTGACTTCTATTTAATCCAGATTAATCTTGCTATATTCCTATGCAAAACAATTGAATTAAACTCATTCAATCCCAATTCCTTATACGTTACAAGCGGTGAACAGATATTTCCATTCAATTCACAAACCTAATTATTCACTATGCAAATAACTAAGTTACATGTTATCATGCCCAGTTCTAACCCTAGAATTCCTCTTCCAATTCCTTTTAGAGTAACAAGGTAATCATTGGCCAAATAATTAATCAATAAATACAAGGCAAGATAAACAATTCACTTCAACACAAATAATTGAAATAAATCAAATAATTAATTCATAGCCATAAAAGGTTCAATTGAAATCTTAATTAAAGAAATTAGTTCATGACAGAAATTAAAACCAACAATCTTTTGCAAATCATACTTAAAGAATTACACAAATTAAAAGAATGAAGAAGAAGAAAACTCTAGATGAAAATCTTCAAATCTCCCTTGGCTCCTTGCTCAATCTCCAATTGTGTAGATAGATCCCTCTCTCAATTAAAATTGCCTTTATATACTCCACCTATCCCAACTCTAGCAATCCAAGTCCAAATTGATTTCAAATATCCACAACATATGCGGAATAAACCAAAAGTCAAGGCGTCCTTGGTCGGTCGACAAGATGACCTGACTTCGGTATTGCATATTTGGGATCAATACTAAGTGTAGCACCCGACGCTTGGCTCTGTGAAATTACCACAATGCCATTTTGTAGCTTAAAATCCCCCATTCACTCATATAGCTCCCAAATCTGCAAAATGCTACTGACGGCAGTAAAAAATGATTCTAAAAGACCCGAGAATACACAAATTTAAGCCCAAGTATAACCGATTCATGGGTATATTACGCAATCATCAAATACCCCCAAACTTAAATCGTTGCGTGTCCTCAAGCAACAAAACACAAACAACACGAAAACTAAACATCATTCAAATGCAACCTTTCTAAATGATCGTAATTCCAGCAATCCAATAGCTCACGTATATCCATAGGCCTCAGAAAAATCACAAAAACATGCTAATACATCATATAAAATAGATCAATAATATCTCAACAATCAATGAATCTAAATCTGTTATTACTGATATCGTGTGTGTGTGACCAACAACCATACTGACCAATGAAAGGCAAAAATATGAAAGATAATAAATTTCTTAGTAGGCATCAAACAGTGTAAACTTGAGAACTCATCAAATAAACTTGATTCAACTGAAATCAAACAATTAACAAAGTTTAAGGGTCAAAATGGAATACTTATGCTTCTTCTTTTTTATAACGGGGGATTTTTACACTTTTCCCGCTTTATTATTGCTTCTTTTTTTTTTCTCATGACTATGCATTGTCTTATTCCCTTAGGCTTTTCAGTGCTACCTTAACGAGCTTTCGACCAACTACTCCCAAGCCAGACTTTAGGGCGCTAGGTGTATAGACAATCCCCTCGGGCTTACTTACTCAAGTAACAAAGGCCACAAAACTAGACAAACATGCCACGACTTTTTTTTCTTTTTTTTATAACTTATATATTCCACATAGTTCTCCCCCAAACTTGAGTTTATGTTTAAGTTCAGTCTTCACTAGCTATTCAAATTGTTCCTATATTTCACTAGCATTCATCCTATAGAAGCCTATTATCTATCCATTTAATACTTCCTTAGCCCACATGGTCATTTTTGTAAAATGTGTTATCCTTATAATATCAGTGTCAAACAAATAAAGGTTTCACTTTTGTCAAGGCAATCATGTTACTAGCTTAACAATCCTTACTAGACTTGTTCATGCAGTTTTAATTTCATCATTGGCCCCAAACATACGTACTATCAAACAGCTGGAATTAACATGCAATCCTAAAATGCAACACTGAATCAAATAAAGATTTAAATTAAACCATTAACAATCTAATAATGCAAAAATAAAAATTAACTACCCCCAAACTTAACAAGAGCAATGTCCTTATGAGAAAGATATAACAATATAAAATAGAGGACTTCCCTGACGAGCTTATTCCTCGGGTCGAGCATCCTCATCCTCGCTTATCTCTTGATCGGAAGGGGGAAACATTGGCAGAACAGGAGCAGTAGGGAACTGGCTAAGATTAACGCCCGAGTACAGTTGGGCGTGCATGGCATTCTGAGTAATAAATTGGTCGACCATATATTTATAGATGACATCTTGACGTTCTGAAAGGCGGACATTCTGAGATTCGATATTGTAGAACCATCCGTCTATTTCACGCTGGACCGCTTCAGGAACTACACCACGGTGAGCTGTGGAGGACGTACCATAACTAGGTGGAGCTTGAGGTGGTGGGGCTTGTGAAGCTTCAACTTGGGGAATTATAAAACCCAATCCCCTAGGGTGATTCTCCCCACCAGTCCATACTCTATACCTACTGATTAACTTGTGGTCTAACACCGGCATAGGAGTTTGAATCATTTCATCCGATTTCCACTTGACCCCCCAAATTTTGCATATAACACATAAATCAGAGATGGATGGGGTAAACCTCCTGTGGTTCCTCCTCTTGCAGCCCGCAAAATTGATTGCTGAATAACATGTCCGACATCTATCTTCAATCCTTGAATAATGGAATACATTAGCACAACCCTCTCCTTGGTGACATGGCTCACATGAGTGCATGGCATGAGTTTGGCACATATAAAAGCATACCATGCTTTTCCATATAAACTGAGATTAGAAAGTGGGAAGGTCATGCTGCCACGTTCATGCAATGTCCATGTTGTGCCTGGTTGACAAAGCTCGCGAATTATCTTTTCATAGTCTGGCCCGTCACTCACAAGACTAGCATACTCATCATGGAGTCCCTCTAACGGTAGTTGGTAGCACCCATTGATATCTTCTTCACCGAATTCAACCGTTTTACCCTTCACATACACCCCATAGTGGAAGTGTTCGGACACATTTGCGTAAAACTCTTTTACTACTGCAAGGACTGCTGGATCTGGTTGTGTGGTGAATGTGAACCAATTTCTTTCCGCAATCATGGCTGCCATATCCCCATCCTTGGCTGGAGCAGGCCTTAAACCGCGTTTAGGGACAAGAGAATGGGTAGCCATGCGGTTATAGCGTTCTTGAGCCGCGACACTAACAAAACGTTGACTGTCAAATTTTGGAGGTGGAGTCGAAGCGGTCCCTGAACCTTCGCCGCGTTGACGCTTTGAAGCCATTGACAAATTTCTGTAAGAATTCGAATTCACAATTAGTAGCAGTCGACACAAATTTAGTTGGGATACACGTACCCATGACACTACCCCCAAACTTCAAAATATATGTGTACTTTGAGTACGTGGTTGGGGGTGAGGCATGACACATAATAGCATGACATGCAAAATTGTACCGATTAGACGCAAGTATTATTCAAATTCTACAATTTGCAAAAGAACACAAGATATGCCCAAAATATGGGTCATGTATAGCAATATGATCACACGCATGCAACAATACCGTGTAGCTCCCCTCAATAGTGAAATAGGTGTGCGATAATAGACGCATGATATTTTGGTGGCCATATGTCGAAGAAACTCCGTGTGTGAATATGATACTGTGTGATATGTACCAAGATACTTGACTCAGGCATAATCTCAAACACTTTGTGGATAGTGTATAACTTTCCATGAATACCCCTATTAGTAGAGAAAACCTGAAGCATGCTATCACCATTGACACACAACATATGCCTACCAATTGAAAGTGTTTCACACACATGCAAGAGAATATAGCCATATAGAGTGATAATATGCATCCAAACCATGACATCCTTTTAGCACTTACCAGTATGCAATTGAGATTTGTTGTAACAGAACTGAACATTAAATTCGTGCATACCTTGTATATGAGAATAGATGGTGGGAATTACTGACCAAAGTGAGGAGAAAGAATCGCAATTGAAACTGTGGCACAAGTTTTTTTTTACAATATCAATATATTTAAGATTCAATTATTATGTGAAAGCTTTGGTGTTTATGAGAGAAAACGTGGTGGGAATTTAAAAAGAAAGAAAAAGAATGGGAACCGAACAGATGCATAAACCCCTCTTGTTGTAACCGCTCCCCAGTGCCGGGGCGCTGAGTTATATAGGCTTGATAGCGCCGAGGCGCTGAGGATCAGAAACTGGAGAAAGGTCTTAGCGCCTTGAAGTCTTTGTGGTTGTTCTGAATGGAGCGCCGGGCGCCGAGGATCGAAATGTGGCGAGGTGCCTAGCCCCGGCGTGTGGGCGTGAAGAGTCGAGGCGTCGGGCGCCATGTACCATCCCTAACATCCCAACTTTTATTGCTTCTAAACCACATGTCTTCCTAACATTGATCCTGCAAGAAATTAATGTTCAATAGTGAAATATTAAAACCTCTTACTACTAAATTAAATGCATTTTAAATACTAAAAAGATAAAATAACAAAATAACAAAATAAGTTTAAATTCTTGGGGTTGCCTCCCCCTAGCGCTTAGTTTATAGTCGTCAGCCAGACTTTGCAGTGTTGCTCAATTGTCCGCTGTTTCAGCGAGGTGCATGATCGTGGATTGACGTTCGATGGGTCCACTCCAGTACTATTTGAGTTGCTGACCGTTCACCTTGAATGTGCTCTTGGAATTCGGTTCCTCGACTTCAATATTTCCATGTGGGGCGACAGATATAATCTTGAAAGGTCTTGACCAACGAGATTTCAGTTTCCCAAGAAATAAACGCAATCATGAGTTGAAAAAAAATACTTGTTGGCCTGGTTCAAATGTCCGATCTAGAATTTTCTTATCATGTCAGGCTTTGACTTTCTCCTTATAAAGTTTTGTGTTCTCATAGGCATTGAACTGAAATTCATCCATCTCGTTTAATTGTAGTAACCTTTTCTCACCCGCTGCTTGTAGATCGAAATTAAGTTTCCGAATGGCCCATTGTGCACTGTGTTCTAGTTCGACCGGAAGATGACATATTTTTTCGTACACCATCCTGTAGGGAGACATGCCTATAGGATTCTTGTAAGCTGTTCGATATGCCCATAGGGCATCGTCCAGACGCATGGACCAATCTTTTCATGACGGATTGACCACCTTTTCCAGAATTCTCTTGACTTCTCGATTCAAGACTTCTGCTTGACCATTGGTTTATGGATGATATGCGGCTGCAATTTTATAACGAACCCAATATTTTGTGAGCAACTTTGTAAACTGTTTATTGCAGAAGTGAGTTCCCTCATCACTTATTATCGCCCTCGGCGTCCCAAATTGTGTGAAGATGTTTTTCTTTAAGAATCGTAGGAACATTGGCATCATTCGTAGGTAAAGCTGAGGCCTCTACCCATTTGGAAACATAATCGGCCGCCAACAGAATATATTGATTATTAAAGGACAATGGGAAAGGTCCCATTTTCTTAGCTATTGCGGCCACTTGTGCTGCCAATGCTGTCATTGGATCCACCTCAAGCTTTCCCGGTGTTTTAGGAGGGTTAGACCTAGTCATGGGCCACTGATAGTTGTTATTGGCCATCGTCTCTAACAGTTGATATGCCTCATCAAAATTCTTAGACATGATTGCTCCCCCTGCTGCTGCATCAATACTGGCTCTAGTAGTCCCATGCAACCCATCACAGAATATACCCAACTACATCCATTGTGGATTTCCGTGATGTGGGCATTTAGGGAGCATATCCTTAAATCTTTCCCACGCCTCATATAACGATTCTGAGTCGAACTGTGCAAAGGTGTGAATATCATTCCGTAGTTTTGCCGACTTCGCTGGTGGGAAAAACTTAGCTAGAAATTTTTGAGCTAAGTCGTCCCACGCTGTGATTGAACCAGGGGGCAAAGAATGTAGCCAACTTCGAGCTTTATCTTTCAAGGTAAACGAGAACATCCTCAATATTACAGCATCTTCCGATACATTATTGAATTTGAAGGTGTTGCAAACTTCCAAGAAACTCAAGATATGCTCATTAGGATCATCTATTGAATTACCCCCAAACTGACATGTATTTTATAGCATCTGAATTGTTCCCGATTTTATCTCAAAACTGTTCGCATTGATTGCAGGCCTCCTAATACTCGATTGTATATCCGTGACATTCGTCATGGCATAATCCCTAAGTGATTTCTGTTCATTCCCTGCCATGTTCACGGGTATTTCCTGGTCTGCCAGCTCTTCTTCCAACTGTATAACCTCACTAGTCAACCGCAATTTCCAGAACTTCCTTTCAATGTCATTTGTATATGGAAATAGTTCATTTTTAGCCCTTGATCTAGTGTGCATACACTCGCAAAGAATTCCTACAAATACAAGAGGAAAAATAAGTAACGTTTAAATTAAGACCGAACTGATTATAACTAATATGGAATTAATATTAATAAAGAATTCCCCAGCACAAGTGAGTTCCCTCATCACTTATTATCGCCCTCGGCGTCCCAAATCGTGTGAAGATGTTTTTCTTTAAGAATCGAAGGACAACGTTGGCATCATTCGTAGGTAAATTGCGGCCTCTACCCATTTGGAAACATAATCGACCGCCAATAGAATATATTGATTATTAAAGGACGATGGGAAAGGTCCCATAAAGTCGATTCCCCACACGTCGACCAGTTCAACCTCCAAAATTGTGTTGAGTGGCATTTCATTGCGCTTGGAGATGTTACCTACGCGTTGGCACCGATCACACTTCAGCACATAGAGGTAAGCATCTTTGAATAGAGAAGGCCAGAAAAATCCCTATTGTAACACTTTTGCTGCTGTTCGATCATCGGAATAATGACCTCCGTAATCTGATGACTGGCAATGTCCTAATATGCTGTCCATCTCTTCATGTGGCACACAACGTCTAATCATTTGATCCGCACAAGCCTTAAACAGGAATGGTTCGTCCCAATAGTATTGCTTAACATAATGGAGGAATTTCTTACGTTGTTGTGAAGTCAAATCCGGTGGTAACACTTTGGCAACCACGTAATTCACATAGTCAGCATACCAAGGCAATATTGTGGTTGCTTTCCTGGTCTTCTTGTCCATCAATATTAGTTAGACAATCCTCAATTATGAAGAAGTGTGGGCGCTGACAACGATGTCCGGGAACATACCTTTCGTCACAATAGAAACAAAGTCCTTTCTCGCATCTCTCCTTCACCTCTTGCCCAGTAATGCGACGAACCATAGTATTTGAAGCTCGGTTCGGTTGTTGAGTTGGTGGAGGGCCAAGAAGTCCTGCAGCCGAAGAGGTTTGATTGCGTTGAAAGGTTGCTGCATTTAGAGGTCTGAATGCGTTACTGCTGCTTATCTTTTTAACTAAGGTGTTACGTTCCTCAATCAAACGGGCTGCCCCAATGGTCTCCGCTAAAGTCTTGGGTTGCTTGACCTTCACGTCTAGACGAATATTGTCTAGTAAACCTGCAATAAAACATCCAACGAAGAATTGTTCCGGTAAGCCATCCACACGATGAGAGAGTTTTTCAAATGCTTCTTGGTAGGATACCACGGTCGAGGTTTTTCTCAATCGCATTAATGCCTCGGAGGGATCCTCGTAATCCGTTGGACCAAATCGAAGGAGGACAACCTTTGTAAATTCTGCCCATGTCAGGGGTCCTTTGAATTTGGTCAACCACCGGTGCCATTGGAGGGCAATACCTTCAAGATGGAAAGAAGCCAATTGAACTTGCTGCTCTTGGGCAATTCCCTGAAATTCAAAGAATTGTTCTGCCTTGTAAATCAATCTGGTAGGGTCTTTGCCGTTGAAGTTTGGAAATATGAGTTTCAAATGTGCATGGTTTCGGTCGGGGTAGTTGTTATGGTTTCGGTCGGGGGTATTGTTGGTATTTGGAAGAGGCTGGTTATGGGAGGTTTCGGCTGGGGCAAATGGATTATCAATGGGAGTGGTGTTTTGTGAGACTCGTACGGTTTGGAGTTCTGTCAAAATAGTTTGGAGGGTATCATGGATTCGGTCGAAGCTGGACTCGTGGCGAGTTAGGATTTTGCTGACTTCATTGTGAAACTCAGCATTACTTCGGGCTCGAGTGTCCATATAACTGGCTCTGATACCAAATGATATGTGAATTTGTGTTGTTTAAGAATTATCAGAGAATGGGAGGAAGAAGAAGTTTAGATAGAGAAGGTTTCAATATTATCTCCCCCCCCCTTTTCAACAAGAACAAGACCTCTTAAATAGGCCAATAAAATAATCGTTACTAGAAAAGAACAACTCCTAACAATTCTGTAACAACCCCAAAATTCATACAATTTAATTATCGACTTCGGTCGTTAATAATATGTCTAACTTCTGATTTTACATCATTTTTCAATGTTTAACTTAATAAAACGCGGAATAATTAAAACTTTTCTGTCATCTTACTTTAATTCCCTAAATCAAAACCTTTATCATTTACATATCTCTAAGTCAAGTTTAACTTATGATTCGCTTCATCAGAGTTAATATATATACTTACATATCAAATCGATTTCCTTCATACATCGGACGGTTCAAACTTTAACTTTACAACTCAACATAAAATATACATACATAAAATATTGAGTACAACTCATGAACCTTAATCATGGTTTAAAGAAATAACAACTTTAGCTAAAATAATAATCTTTGTGTATTTCATCTAATTCATGTCTTTCAAGTACCACATAGTGTTACCTTGAATCCTTTACCTGCAAAAATGGTTATTTGCAAGGTTGAGCTCGACAGCCCATTAAATCTAACAGTTTTCATGCATCACGTAGCACATAATAACATGCTCAACATATATCTCATAAACATTGGACTAACATAACATACATGCTACAGTTCACATATAACAAGTATAAAGATTGAGTTCTTTACTCAATCAACATGCTTTACTCAATCAACGTAGTCATAAATTGACTTTAACATTTCATACATAACACATCATGCTTTTTGCAATAAAGATTTAAAACAGTTAATCATCAAGTTCACATAGCAAATAGGAACTGAAAGACTTGCCTTGATTGTTGTTTACCAATAACAGTTTAACAGCTTACAGTTATCTGCACTTCACGTGCCCTACACAATTATATAATTATACACATCAACTATTAGTCACATAACACACATATTAATTATAATGTAAACTCTACTCCACATCTCATCATCCTTCCTGTTAATTAGCACACAATGTTCAATTAGATTGTGTTAACTTTTCGACTTATTCAATATTAGAAATTCATATAAGTGTTTAAGTCTTGCTAGAAATACTTATGGGTTTTATATTAAACCCATTCCATATCTTATAATATCCATTTCATTTGACTTAAAATACTTTTTACGTCCTTTAACACTTATCACGGCGTTTCGACGTTTATTTGTCACACGCCCGATTTGCCTCTCTTGTGTATACTTATAATACATCATTATATTAATGTTAAGCATCATTATATTTACTAACATTCATGTTTTATAACTTAGAACAACATCATTTATCGTCAAGAGCACTACACTAGCATCCGTGCATGCCCGACGCCCTCCGATTGCCTCCGAAAATACAACAGTCCTAAAGATGAACATTTTGACTACTGTTATAGACCTCCAATTGAAATACTTAACGAATAAAAGTTTTAGGTCTATTCGTCCTCGTTCCGGATCATCTTGAATCACCTCAATCGGAGTTCGTATGAAAACGTTATGACCGTTTTTACCAAAATAGGTCAAAGTAGTCACAAGATCGACACACATAGGCGCCAGTCGCGCCTTTTCCACCACCATGCTAAGCGCTTTGTGCAAGTGCATGCCACAGACACCATTGCTTGGCGTTGCATACCGGCGCCATGCAGTAACCGCCTGACGAAACCACGCTTTTGACATAACTTTCTCATTTTAAGTCTGAATTAGTTGATTTTCGATTCATTGGACTCGTTAAATTCTTAGCTACTCTTCTAGAGAATAATTATAACACTTCAAACATATTAACAAACCATTTTAAGGGTTCCAATTCAGTGTTCATGCTATATTTTCATGTTTTAAACATATTTAGCGAATTCATTCACTACGAATTCGTTTCTCAACCATATTGGTCCGTTTAACTTTCGTTGTTTTTGTTTCTTCACATACTAACATAATCCAACATCAATTCGCAGATTATAATAAGTATTGACCATGAAATTTTGTACTTTCTAAGCCATATTCTATAACATAAACATTGTTATTTGAAATCTTCTACTAACTACTTTTCCATGAATTTGATTACTCAATACAATTTCTATATAACAATTATCAGATTACACATATGCATAATCAACACCTCAAACCTAAGAGAATACAAATTAAAACCTAGGGGTTAGATTATTACCTTCTTCATCTTTCTATTCCTTGACAAATAATGAAGAATTGTTTGGTCATTCTTCTTCTTCCTTTTATTTTCAGAACTTCTTCTGAATTCCTCGGAGAATTCTTCTCTTCCTCTCTCAACTTTCTCTGAACTCTTCTCTATTTCTCTCCCTCTCTCTACCTTAGCAAATAAAACTGACCACCACTTTAACGTGGTTTAGTCAGTTATCAAAACAAACAGACTCAGGAGTTACAAATACAAAAGGTCACAAAAGGCTAGTTTGGCTAGCTCCAAATAACTTCATTTCTAATTTATTTTTATAACTTCCTTATTATATAGTACCCCATCGTCACACTTTATTTAATTTAATTACTTAATATAATTTCAATTTTATTTAACAAATCATTAGCCCTCTAATTTAATTATTTACTTAAATTAGGACATCACCAACATATTAGCGTAATAAAATATGCACAAATTATAAAATTATTTATCATCAATTTATTTAATATTACCATACTTAAATAAATTATTCCATAATAATTTTCATTATAATTCTTTTGATGATTAATAAATAATCATATATCTAATTTAATTAAGAAATTAGATTTAAACATCGCTTTATTTAATTTACTTATTTTCTTTAATATTAAACAACTCATTTAATTTAATTAATTCATTAAATTAAATCTTCAAAGAATAAAATTTACATTTGCTTTAATTTAATTATCATACACACGTAACTAAATTATTATACCATAATTTCATAAATTATTTATTTTTTCAATAAATAAATTATTTAAAATATTTATTTAATCCATAAATATTTAAAATAATTACCAAATTCATTTAATTTCTTGAATAGTTAACTTAACTATCATACCTCACTTTTCCATATATATATATATATATATATATATATATATATATATATATATATATATATATATATATATCTTCACACCGATCACATATTTCAAAATATATATGCGTATATATACATACTCAAACTCAAAACATCTCATAATAAAATTTTAATTATTAAATTCTTATTTTAATAACTTATAAAAATTAGGGTTGTCATCCCCGCCCCTTATAAGGATTCCGTCCTCGGAATCAACGAAACCTCCCTTACACAGTTATCACCAAAACTCTTTTCAATATTTATCATTGAATATCTTCAACGCATTACCTTAATATATGTTTTATTTATTACCACTCCAACCATTCTTCATAATAAATTCTTGTAAATTTTATTTCATAACTTTTACTTATACTCAATTATATATTTGAGTATTACATATTCTTTAACCCATTCATTTCCTTTTCTAAAGATCGTTATCATAAACACTCGGGATATTACATTCACCCATTCTTCTAAGAATTTCGTCCTCGAAATTTTATTAATCTTTATTCATTCAATCTATCAAAAATAAATTTTATGTTAATACTTTATTCATTCATTGGGTTCTATAACCACTTCTTTCCACAAAGATCTTTCTACAATTATTAAATGTTTCTATTAAAAGTTCTACATTATTCTTTGATAACTCATCTCCTCCTCATTTCAAATTTCTTTTCTCACTTATTCAATATATTCATCATTCAGTGTCGCATTCTACGACTTACTTCTTTCTAAGGAATATCATCCTTATCACGTTCGCCTTTTAGAATAGCAATAATCTTCCATAATTGCTCAATAATTGGGAAGCAGTATGACTAACTCAGGAATTTAAAAGATTCTCGAATCATGCTGAGGGGTCACAAGACCATTAACTATTCGCTAGGTTTACTAGTGCTTCAACTCAATCCTTCACACTGCAAACTAGAGTGTTTATCAATCACAAAGACTGAAAACACCCTCCAAACGTACACTAGGTGGCCAGCCTATTGTACCACTACGTTGGGCCGCAACGTAGTGTTTTGTAACGACTATATGCGTTACGCTCGGAACCATTGTCCCTGAAAACATGTCCCCTTATGGGGTTGTTCACCTCAGCTTTTCAACATCTGAATTCGCACCAAAACAATTTGGTTTGGCATAACTTTTCAATAAACGCTTGAATTTTATGAACATCTTTCAATAATCGTCTAGCTGAATCAAATAGCATAGACTTCTACAACAATTTAGACATCAATCAAAATATACATATACATATATATACATATACATACATACATATATATATATATATTCCCATATCTTAAAGAAATCTCAAAAAAAAAATTATGACGTCATGATACCGCACTGTATTTACAGTCCGTTTGAGGATTCCGTCATTTTGTGACTTTGTCATACTACATCATACCATAGTGGGTTGACGATCCTTAGATCACATCCAACACTAAGAAATTCTGCATTGATAACTCCATCGTTTTTATCATCTTTGCACCAGGTTCTATGATGCATTAATGATATAAAATATATTTTGATATTTTCAAATCATTTTCGTCTAGTCGAAACAATTAGCATAGACTATTCTTTAAACAGTTCAAAAATCTTTGAAAATCAGTTTTAGTGATATCATATCTCAACAGGTAACGATGTGTTAGTGTCCTGAAGTCCACCCATCACATTTATCACTATGCGTTGAGAGTAAAATTCATTTTTAAAAGGCACATAGTGCGAATTTAGCTTGATGTCAAAAAATTTGAAGTCTAGCATAGCTAGAAGATTTGGAATACATGTGCTTCCACCATCAACTCTACTTTCTATAATGATCCATTGCTTAATAGGTCTATCTATTCCTATCATCATCAATACTCCATTCACACTATATTATACCCTAGTTCTTCAAACTTACCGCACATTGGAAATTCAGGAACTTGCCATAATAATATGAGTTTAAGAACTTATCCTAGTCAGACCATAGGCGTCCATTCTCTGAGGGGTTCCAAACATAGCATATTATTATGAGTCACGAACATACCATATGCATTAGTTCTAAGAACTCGTACCAACCCTAATAATATCTGACTAATCTTAATAGTTTCTAACTATCAAATATACACATGAGAAAAGAATCACATTTACGCCACATATACATTGATAGCGTGACACCAACATTCCAATGATTATCAATGTGATACACTGAGTGCCAGCACAAAACCCTCGCCCATACAAAGATTTGTACAACTCAACCATCACACGAGTCCTCAATTGAAATCCCACCTAACTCTATCTTACTTATAACTTGCTCTTTGCTCGATACAAATTTTTTTCGTACCTCATCATTTATAACTCCTCGCGAGTTTACCTCGTACTTATTTCATAGTACAATATCTTTATAGCATCAAGTTATAATTATTCAAACATTACAAACCATCTTCCTTTTATAACTTAAACAGATCACGTCGTGATCTTATTCTATAATCATTTCCCTTAAAATTCTTTTCTTAACTCGTGATCGTTTTGTTTTACGATCCCTTTTATTTCCTTTCATTTACGACATTATTCGTTATCTTGGCTATTGGAGTTAGGTAACTCCCATTTCTTATCTATATATCTCTTCAAGATTCTTCTTTGAATCTTCTTGTTTATATAATAATTCCTGCTTTAAGAATTTCCAACTTCATTTATATTGCTCAACATTTCATTCGAGCTCCACATTTTCATCATACGTGTCCATTTCTACACTTGGTACGCATCGAGTCTCTAATAGTTTCAATATGGTACGCTGAGTGGTTTCCCACAAATAACCAACAAACTAGGTTCCGAGTTGCTAATTCGTATATATCTCCGCTCTATGAAGGAATCGTTTAGCCCAGATACCATACATCAACTACTAAAGGGTACAACTGTACCATACTTAACTATAACTTTTATTCTTAACTTCTTTATCATCTTCTCTTTTATTCTCTAAGGTTATAGCCTAGGGTACTCTTACCTAAGGTTTATAACCTACAGCTTTGATACCAACTGTAACGACCCCAAAATTCATACAATTTAATTATCGACTTCGGTCGTTAATAATACGTCTAACTTCTGATTTTACATCATTATTCAATGTTAAACTTAATAAAACGCGGAATAATTAAAACTTTTATGTCATCTTAGTTTAATTCCATGAATCAAAACCTTTATCATTTACATATCTCTGAATCAAGTTTAACTTATGATTCACTTCATCAGAGTTAATATATATACTTACATATCAAATCGATTTCCTTCATACATCGGACGGTTCAAACTTTAACTTTACAACTCAACATAAAATATACATACATAAAATATTGAGTACAGCTCGTGAACCTTAATCATGGTTTAAAGAAATAACAACTTTAGCTAAAATAATAATCTTTGTGTATTACATCTAATTCATGTCTTTCAAGTACCACATAGTGTTACCTTGAATCCTTTACCTGCAAAAATGGTTATTTGCAAGGTTGAGCTCGACAGCCCATTAAATTTAACAGTTTTCATGCATCACGTAGCACATAATAACATGCTCAACATATATCTCATAAACATTGGACTAACATAACATACATGCTACAGTTCGCATATAACAAGTATAAAGATTGAGTTTCTTACTCAATCAACGTAGTCATAAATTAACTTTAACATTTCATACATAACACATCATGCTTTTTGCAATAAAGATTTAAAACAGTTAATCATCAAGTTCACATAGCAAATAGGAACTGAAAGACTTGTCTTGATCGTTATTTACCAATAACAGTTTAACAACTTACAGTTATCTGCACTTCACGTGCCCTACACAATTATATAATCATACACATCAACTATTAGTCAAATAACAATACATAGTAATTGTAATGTAAACTCTACTCCACATCTCATCATCCTTCTTGTTAATTAGCACACAATGTTCAATTAGATTGTGTTAACTTTTTGACTTATGTAATATTCAAAATTCATATAAGTGTTTAAGTCTTGCTAGGAATACTTATGGGTTTTATATTAAACCCATTCCATATCTTATAATATCCATTTCATTTGACTTAAAACACTTTTTACGTTCATGAACACTTATCACTAAGCGTTTGACGCGTTTATTAAATCATACACTTGGATTTGCCTCTCTTGTGTATACTTACTATGCTTTTATAACTTATCTAATAAATTATTATATTAATGTTAAGCATCATTATATTTACTAACATTCATGTTTTATAACTTAGAACAACATCATTTATCCTCAAGAGCACTACACTAGCATCCGTGCATGCCCGACGCCCTCTGATTGCCTCCGAAAACACAACAGTCCTAAAGATGACCATTTTGACTACTGTTATAGACCTCCAATTGAAATACTTAAAGAATAAAAGTTGTAGGTCTATTCGTCCTCGTTTCGGATTATCTTGAATCACCTCAATCGGAGTTCGTATGAAAATGTTATGACCGTTTTTACTAAAATAGGTCAAAGTAGTCACAGTCAGCACACATGGGGCGTGGCCGTGCCCCTTTTCCTCACAATGCCAGCGCACCCACGCAATGGCGAAGCCCAGTGCTGGCACTACCAGACGCATCTGCAGTGAGGCGCCACACGTGTCTTCGCACAGAACACAATTTTTGACATAACTTTCTCATTTTAAGTCCGAATTAGTTGGTTTTCGATTCGTTGGACTCGTTAAACTCTTAGCTACTCATCTAGAGAATAATTATAACACTTCAAAGATATTAACAAATCATTTTAAGGGTTCCAATTCAGTGTTCATGCTATATTTTCATGTTTTAAACATATTTAGCGAATTCAGTCACTACGAATTCGTTTCTCAACCATATTGGTCCGTTTAACTTTCGTTGTTTTCGTTTCTTCACATACTAACATAATCCAACATCAATTCATAGATTATAACAAGTATTGACCATGAAATTTTGTACTTTCTAAGCCATATTCTATAACCTAAACATTGTTATTTGAAATCTTCTACTAACTACTTTTCCATGAATTTGATTACTCAATACAATTTCTATATAATAATTATCAGATTACACATATGCATAATCAACACCCCAAACCTAAGAGAATACAAATTAAAACCTAGGGGTTAGATTATTACCTTCTTCATCTTTCTATTCCTTGACAAATAATGAAGAATTGTTTGGTCATTCTTCTTCTTCCTTTTATTTCAGAACTTTTTCTGAATTCCTCGGAGAATTTTTCTCTTCCTCTCTCAATTTTCTCTGAACTCTTCTCTATTTCTCTCCCTCTCTCTACCTTAGCAAATAAAACTGACCACCACTTTAACGTGGTTTAGTCATTATCAAAACAAATGCACTCGTGGAGTTACAAATACAAAAGGTCACAAAAAGGCTAGTTTGGCTAGCTCCAAATAACTTCATTTCTAATTTATTTTATAACTTCCTTATTATATAGTACCCCATCGTCACACTTTATTTAATTTAATTACTTAATATAATTCCAATTTTATTTAACATATCATTAGCCCTCTAATTTAATTATTTACTTAAATTAGGACATCACTAACACATTAGCGTAATAAAATACGCATGAAAATTATAAAATTATTTATCATCAATTTATTTAATATTACCATACTTAAATAAATTATTCCATAATAATTTTCATTATAATTCTTTTGATGATTAATAAATAATCATATATCTAATTTAATTAAGAAATTAGATTTAAACATCGCTTTATTTAATTTACTTATTTTCTTTAATATTAAACAACTCATTTAATTTAATTAATTCATTAAATTAAATCTTCAAAGAATAAAATTTACATTTGCTTTAATTTAATTATCATACACACGTAACTAAATTATTATACCACAATTTCATAAATTATTTATTTTTCTCAATAAATAAATTATTTAAAATATTTATTTAATCCAATAAATATTTAAAGTAATTATCAAATTCATTTAATTTCTTCAATAGTTAACTTAACTATTATACCTCACTTTCCCAATATATGAATATATATATATATATATATATATATATATATATATATATATCTTCACACCAGATCACATATTTCAAAATATATATCACGTACATATACATACTCAAACTCAAAACATCTCATAATAAGAATTTTAATTATTAAATTCCTATTTTAATAACTTATAAAAATTCGGGTTGTCACAAATTCTCCTACTTAGCTGCCACTACTAACTTATCTTATTGACTGAATCAACTTGGTAACTCAACTAAGACCAAGTCTACGCAAATCTCCAAGACCCATTACGTCCTCAACATGCGGACATGCTGTTGCATGCTGATTGTGAGACTATCACCATTCTGTCATTGATTGGTTTACCAATGAATCTGAAGGAGCTTTTACTTAATCCTAGTCACCATTTTCAACTTGAATGATAAATAGGATCAGAGCTTACTGTTGTGAATTTTTCAGTTACTCCTGTGCACTGACATTAGTTTTTGATATGAGCCAACTGTATGGAACAATCTATATAGTTTCTTGTGTGGATTGCTTGTGCTTGGACTGTACCTTCTCTGTTTGATGAGATTTGAGCAGGCAAATAGTATTTTCTTCCCCTTCAGATCTATGTCTAAGCACTACTGATTTTAGTATTGTTTTGCAAACCTTTTCTAAGTTCAACATTGCCTCTTTCTGCAGGTCTAATTACTGAAATAGTCTTAAAAAACTTCATCCCTTCTTTAAAACCATTCTTTTTTATTTATTTTAATTCCTTTATATTTGTATAAATAAAATTTAACCTGAGTATTAGTCTTGGTCATCATATGTGCCAATTTTTTTATTTTCTAATCTATTGAAAGACATTTGTAACCCTGCATAAAGGTGCTTATGTGACGCCCCCAAAATTAGGTATACATCACCCATCTTGGGTCGTCAGATACATGGTACAGAATACAAATACAAACTAATTATACAACAGTCGTGTAAAATACGACAAAACATATGTTATGAGTTTTAATACAAATATTGTCATCTAGACAATATCCACACTCAATGGAGTCCTCATTACATTTATTATTACACTATTTCACAAAATAGTGAGGACTACTAATGCACCATCTAGGACCATTACTCTGTTCCCTGACTAGCCCCAACTACGTTCTCATTTCCTGAAGAGAACAATGAAAGAAAGGGTGAGCTCAACTAGCCAAGTAAGAAATATTATGACTAAGATAATGCAGAATAAATTATCGTTAGCCTTCAACAGTGTTAAACTGATAAAATATAACAAACATCAAGTTTTACTGTAGCGGAACAAGCAATCCATTAGAAGAGTCAAGTAGAGAATAAAATATACTATCTTCTATGATTTAAAATGTTTGTCATCACTTTTATCATTTGAGACTCGACAATAAATAATCCACATCATCAAATCATCCCCGCACTCACGTACTCAAGGATATTCTTTAGTATCACGACCATGAATTATTCATGCACTCACGCGCCAAAGATAATCATGTTTTCATCAACTATCCCGATCATGCCATAAAATAATTCATCTTTGCACCCTTAATCAAGAGAATCCATAGCCATAATTATACCAAAAAACCGTCCATCAATGCACTACTGCTAATGATGACTTTTTTCTTCACATCATTTGTAACATTACTACCATGATTATACCGAATAATCCTCGGTCATAATCATACTAAGTCCATCTATGCACTGAATGCCACGATGACTTTCAACATAATATAAACATGAAGATGATGTCAATGACATAATAATTCAATAAAACAAGTTCAAGAATTAATTTATCCAGAAACCAATAACGTCCAAATTATCAACATGATACTGCTTTGTGGAGTAAAATTCAAGAATGCTCAGAAGAATATTTCCATGAAAAGATATTGGATGAAGCGCAAATATCAAGGATATTCCACTAATTTCATGGAGTATAGAAGTCAAAGCTTTAACCAACTGAGTATAAGAGAATATTTGAAACTGCAAATGGATTTTCGTCCGCCATACGGTAATCCACTTAGACAGATCATTTCCACAATTTAATAAGGAATGAATACAAAGGATCATTCACCATGCATGTGATAATCCACATAAACAGGTTATTCCAACAGAATAATAAATAATGGAATAACAAAAGAAATCACCATGCATGCGATAGATCCGCATGCAGATGAGTTATTCCAATGAATAATAAAGAATGGAACCAGTCATGCGTAAACGCATGCATGTGATATATTCCAACGGAATAATAAATAATTCGGAACCAGTCATGCGTAAGCGCATCGACGGGATGTTCCAATGAATAATAAAGAACGGAATAATGAAAAAAATTTCACCATATATGCGGTACTTGGCAGACAAAGTTATTCCAACATAATAATAAAGAATGGAATAATAGATAAATTTCACCAAGTATAGGGTAGACCGTATATATCGAGTTATTCCAATGTAATAATAAAGAATGGAATAACGAAAGAATTTCACCATGTATGCGGTACTTAGCATAGACAGGTTATTCCAACATAATCGTAAAGAATGAAATAACAGAAGTTCTCTTCACGAATAAGAAAGAAAGAATAGCCCTTACGAGTACAACAAATAATATCCCTTACCGTAAAAGAATAGTATTCCGACTAGTAGGGCGAGGATATACTCGAAGAAAACTTGCACTACGCTCAAAGCTTTCTTAAACTCTAAAGAAATACGCTCAAGATTATAGAAGAAGAACTCTCTTTATAGTTTCTCTCTCTAGAGTTTCAGTGAATTCGTAAGAAATAATGAAGGAATGAGCATCTATTTATAGGAGAATGGACTGAATAGTAACTAATTCATGAACGGTCCAGATTGATTTACTTTTAATCGGACGGTCCATATTTAAAGCAAAATCTTTTAAATAAAATATAATATATTCTATTTATAATCTAATAAAACGAATAACTTTATAAAAATATTTTGTTTTATATAAAAAGATTTTACTACGCAAAACACTATGCAGGCACTATGCATAATAAAATATAATATATTCTATTTATAGAATAACTTTATAAAAATATTTTGTTTTATATAAAAAGATTTTACTATGCAAAATACTATGCATAATAGAATATAATATATATTCTATTTATAGAATAACTTTATAAAAGTATTCTGTTTTATATAAAAAGCTTTTTTTTTGTTTTATTACATTAATAATACTAATAAAACAAAACTGAGTGATTTATCACGTAAACATCAATAATCAATACCGTGTGTTACTATGCAACCACGCGTATTACTGTACTTTTACTACCGAGTAGTTCAACAGTTTTAACGGTAAAACTTCCGTCGTTATTCTCATAAAAATACTTTTGTCGTTTTCTCCATCCGACAATAATTCCGTTGAGGGGTTCACCAATGATTGTATGCATTAAATGCGGACATTCCCCAAAAAAAGAATATTCCCCAATTAATCGAATATTATACAAAGAACTTGCATACTTTTTAAAATTTATAAATACTACCCACAACTATAACACTATCTCAAATCCACACCATAATATTAAAAAAAATATTTCGAGAAAATTAAATCTTTATTCATAAAATCTGGGGTCTCACAGCTTATCACTTTTAAGAATAATTTCATCAGTTGCTTTTCCTTTTGGATCCAATGGTTGTTGTATATATCTTAATTCTATTTCACTAGAGTATTTCTAGTTCCATTGTAATAGTGTTTCTAAATCAATTTTATAAGCTCGGTGATTTTTTTTATTTTTTATTTGCTAAATTTAAGTTGTATTAAAGAAAGGAAGGAAAACATAGTAAATGGGGCATACCCCATACAGTGACCACCTCAGTGAAAGTTATTCATTGTCTATCATACTCGAGAGTAATTTCATCAGTTGGTTTCTTTTTGAAGTTTGAATAAAATTGTTGTTATATTTATATATATATGGGAAAATGGGTATGCACAGTTGTGCACTTTTTTTTTTACACAGTCAACTAAAAACGACGTCGTTTGGCCCATCTGTTTTAAAATGAAAAACACGGCTCCTCTCTACTCTCCTCCCAAAACACAGATCGAAGCTCTCCCCACCCAAATCGCATAAGGGCTTTACCTCTAATTCCCGAATCAGAAATCGCTCAAGCTTTCTCCCCCAAATCAATCGTGCATCAGGGTTTTTCCTCTAATTCCCGAATCAGAAATCGCTCAAGCTCTTCTCCCCCAAATCAATCGCGCATCAGTGTTACCTGGTTAGTTAAAGAGTTCATCAAAATTTTATTGAATTTATAGTAGTATGTGTTTATTGAATTTGTTAAAGTAGTTCATATGATTAATTATGTTGTTTTTCATTTTGATGCAGGGATTGTGGGAAACAAGTATATTTGGGTATAGAATGATTGATTAAATTACTTTTTTATTTGCATGTTAAAAGGAGTTCATTCATTTGTTGTGTTTTTGTTTTTCTATTTATGGAAAATATTGATGAGTTTTTTTTAATGTTTGGGTTTCGTTAGGTGGATTTGACACTGCTCATGCTGTCGCTAGGTATAATATTTGTTTGACTTTTATATCTATATATTTATAATTTTTTTTTGTGTGGTTTTATTTTCTTAACTTAATTTTTAAGATGTGTGGAACCATTATTCAATCACTTTGTTGCAATACATCAAAAAAGGATATCTCTATCTGTCTTGCATATTTTTGTTATAGCCTTTGTTTTCTGACTTTCACTTGCTCAAATTTGTTCCTTAAGTTGTATTGTGCTGATGATGTTGAAGAAAATAAGTCAGGAGTTGAAGAAGCTCAAGGATTATTATCGCATGAAGAAGTAGTGAAGGGAGAAAATCATTCAAATTCTGAAGGTGAAGAAAGAGGTTTTCATGAAAAAATTGGAGATTATCATGTCGAAAAACAGAACTTGGATGAAAAAGGTTAGTAATCTCTTATATTTATCTGACCAACTAAAATTATTTTCTTGTGTTATGGAAATCAATCATTTATGTTCATGCAGAGGATATTGAAGGGGAAGCAATATAAAACCAATAGTAGAAGGTAAAGACTTCCATGAAGCAGTGTTTCCTTCTGACACTCCCTTGGGAGCTGGTGAACTAAATGTGGAAAAGCAGACCTCAGATGAAAATGGTTAGTAATGTTTAATTGTTGCAACATCTTTCTCTCTCGGGTTAGTTTCCTTTTTTCATATGTTGCTATGGATTTCACCTACAGATGAAAATGACACTAAGCTTAAGCCTCCTACCCAAACTTTCAAAATTCTGATAGAATCAAATGATGCACCCAGTCTAGGCAGTGGAGTCCTAAATGCTTCTATTGGGAGAATGCATATGTTGATTTGATGTTTAAATACAAATGCTCATGATTATTTGTAAAGTCCTTCCAGGAATATATGTACAAGGACTTAGTGATAGATCAAATTTGTTAGGTTGATCTAAGCTCTTAATGTATATCATTCTGAAAATGAATGTATAGATAGAAAGATCAAAGCTGTTAGGTTGATCTTGAGATGTAATAGATAGGCTTCGAAGAATTCGTAGTGCATCAATCTGATCAAGATTTTAGAAGTCAAGGCAAAAATGTGGAGCTTCAAGAATCGTAGTGTGCCTGCCTTTAAGAGCCTCTTCGAAAATCGTAGAGTGGTCCCAACATTTGCTGAGCCAACTCAGAGATCGTAGTGTGCTCTCGAAAACGTAGAGTTTACAACTTAAGCAAGCGAAGATCGTAGTGTGCAAATATATAAGAAAAATCGTAGTGCTCTCTGCTGATAGCATCAGACCAAGCACCAAGACGACAAGTCACCACGATCTTAATCGTAGAGTATCATGTTCTGAATCGTAGAGTACCACGATCTGAATCGTAGAGTATCATCTGTCTTGTGTCAGAAGCATCAAGCCTCACGATTTATGTGGAGACAAACTCCAACATATGAGGAATGGATTCTAAATGTTGTAGTACTCACCAGTCCCAAAGACATAAGAGATATCATTAGTATGAAACAAAGAAGCGTATTGAAGAAGCTAAGGAAAGTACCATTGGTAAGGGGGAAAACACCTTTTCAGGTGTTAGGTGAGAAAGCGATACCGCTATGTCAAGGGCGTAATGCAATTCAGAAGATGTGCAAAAAAGTCTCCATCAAAGAACAGAAAGGTCAAACGCATTTAATGCTTCAACGGATGGATCCAACGGATAGTTTTCAAGATCACATATATGTAAATCAAGCAGATGAGAGAAGCAAGCAAGCATTAAACAAAAACATACAAGAACTCTCAAAGATCAACTCTACGATCTGAGAAAAAGAAAAGCTTGCTCAGCTACTCAGTTCTTTTGAACAAGTGCTAAAATAGCAACTGAGTAGCAACCATCAAGAACTCAACATCTACCAATCAACTGAAGAAAAAGTTCCAAGTCAGAAGGACTTGAAGAGTTCTAAGTGAACTGTAAGAGAGCCAAGTCTACTGGACTTGAAGAGTTCAAGAGTGAACTAAGAAGTTCCTAGATTGCTGGTCTACAAGGAATCTAAGTGATTCAGAAAGTGTAAAAGACATCCTTAGTGGATTTCCTACTCGAGAAGTAGAAGAGTGGACTAGGAGCTTTAAGTGCTCTGAACCACTTAAAACGACTGTGTCTCTTACATTCTTACTATAACTGCTATATCTGCTATAACTGTTATATCTACCTCACTCTCATAAACTCACTATCTTAAGGGAGATTAAAACTAATATTAATTCCGCTAAAGTTTTAATCCTTATCTACTAACAAGTTAAAATGAAAAGATTTTTAAATATCTATTCAACCCCCCCTTCTAGATAACTATTGTGCCTCCGGGAACTAATAATTGGTATCAGAGCAGGTTCTATTATACAGCCTACAAAGCTTTAGTAGATCCAATTGCACGCTTACCAAGTGAATCAAGAAATGGAGGAGGCAGCAAGCCACCAATGTGCAATAAAGATAAATTTGCTAACTGGAAAGTTCGGATGCAAGCATACATAGACTCAATAGATGAAGATCTATTTGAGACCGTTCAAAATGGGCCCTATATTCCAACAAAGCTTACACCAACAACAGACGATCCAAACAGAATATAAATTAAAGTCAAAGAAGAATGGACTAAAAACGAGAAGAGAGTTGTCCAACTTGACAAGAAGGCCAAGAACATTTTATTTCAATCCTTAGAAGACGATCTGTCCGTAAACATTTTCAACAGCAAAACAGCGAAGGAGGTTTGGGAAGCACTGCTCATCATGCACGAAGGAACGAAAGAAGTAAGAGAAAACAAACAATCACTCCTGACACAGCAGTATGAAATGTTTGCTCATGTTCAAGGAGAAAACGTAACTGCCACCTCTGAGAGATTCAACGTTCTACTCAACTCTCTACGAGCATATGGGAAGATCTATCCAAACAAAGATCTGATCATAAAGTTCATGAGAGCCCTACCGAGCAGGTGGGATGCCAAAACCACTGCTATAAGAGAGTCAAAGAATCTTCATGAGATGACAGCCAAGCAAATTATATGGCAATCTCCCCGACATACGAGAGTCAATCAACGAGCTGAAACCCTATCAGAAGGAAGAAAGAAGGATAAGGGTGTTGCTCTCAAAGCAACTGAAAGTGCATCCAAGGTCAACACTGAGATTGACTCTAACTATGACGAAGACGACGATGAAGACTTTGCTATGCTGGTAAAAAGACTAAGAAGGTTCATGCGTCAAGGCAAAACCAACAAGCCAAAGAAGGTCAAGAAACTACTGCAAACCGGGGAGCAAATGAATGATCTATGCTACAACGCAAAGAAGCACGCCACTTCATTGCTAACTGCAACAAACCTCTCAAAGAAGAACTAAAAAAGAAATCACATGCAAAGAAGGAATACAAAGGCAGTAAAAGGCCTCAGAAGAGAGACAAAGGCCTGGTACCTGGAGGATCGTGGAGTGATTCAGACAATGACTTCAATCCTGATTCTGGAGATGATGAAGAACCACAAATGACTAATATGTGCCTAATGGCCAAACATGCAAAGGACAAACAAAATTCCAACATACACGAAGTAAGTCTCGATGAAGTATTTGACTTCAACTCTCATGATATAGACATTAATGATTTGAGAACTGCATTGCATGTCATAAGGATCAAAGTTCAAGAAGTGGTACCCATATTAATACATTAATACAAGCTTGAGGAGAAAAAGAAAGTTCAAGAAGAGCTTGAAACAGCTCTTCTAAGTACTAACCTTCTCTCCAAGCTTGAGGCTGAAAATGAGATATTAAAACAGACAAATAAACTCAATACACAAAGAGAGTCTAATCTAACCTCTAAAATTGAGGAACTAGAAAAGACTATCTCTACATGGACAAATCCTCATCATCCATGGACTCCCTGCTCTCTAGTCAGAGAAATGTATTTGACAGAACATGCCTAGGCTTTGGGGAATCCACTTCAGAGCCATGTGTGGAAAAGACAAAGGAAACTAGCACTAATAATGCCTCACGTTTTAGTAGAATCATTACCTTTGTGAAATCCTCACAAAAGGAAGAACCAGCCCAACCTTGTTCTACTATTTCCATTCATACTTAAAGGAGTAAAGGATCTCATGTTGGTTGGGCTTCATAAAAGAGAAGAGTAACCCAATCTCTACTTACCAACCTCGAAGAATCGTAGAGTCAAGTAAGACCAACTGTACGAATCAACCGGGAAGGTACAATAGAGGTAAGGCAGACTCATCACTATTTGTGAAACCCAAGGACAAGTGGAAGAAGGAAAATCAGTTTAACAAAAGGATAACTAATGAACCACACAAGTCCAAATGGAGGATGAATTATCACACACACATAGGCATGTATCACACTAAATGTTTTGTGTGCAATAGAGTTGGTTACAAGGCTACAAGATGCTATTATAATTCCATACATGTGAGACCCAAGATCAGACAGATTTGGGTCCCCAAGGGTACTAACAAACTAGGACCCATGCAAATATGGGTACCAAAATGAAGGTTAAATGTTATGACAGGAAAAGAGCTCCACGATCACAACCTGGTATCTGGACAGTGGATGCTCAAGACACATGACTGGAAATAAAGCCCGTTCTATCTAACTACATAGAGAAGGAGGGTCCCTCAGTCATCTTTGGAGACAACAGCTCGGGAAAGACAAGAGGGTTTGGCTCTGCTAGTAATGGTGCAGTATCTTTCAGCAAGGTAGTATATATGGAAGGTCTCCTACACAACCATCTAAGCATCAGCCAACTCTGCGATAAGGGTCATCAAGTAAGAGATTTGAAGACATCTGCTGTAAAGCTAACCGGGACAAGAGAAGGAAATGTCTACACAGTGAATCTTGGTCAACTAAGCTCAGATGAGACAATATGCTTTCTGGCAAAATCATCTAAAGAAATGAGCTGGCTATGGCATAAACGGTTGTCCCACTTAAATTTTAAAAGTATGTCTAAACTGGCATCAAAAGATATTGTTGCAGGCCTACCTAAGTTGAACTTCATAAAAGAAAGGCCATGCAATGCCTGTCAGCTTGAAAAGCAAACCAGAAGCTCATTCAAGAGCAAAACTGCCAACTCTATCGACAAGCCCCTGCAGTTGCTCCACATGGATCTATTTGGGCCAATTCCAATAACAAGTCTTGGAGGAAAAAGATACTCTCTAGTTATAGTCGACGACTACACTAGATTCACATGGGTATTCTTCCTAACCTCAAAGGATGAAACGAGCTCACAATTGATCAAGATGTTAAGACTGGTGATGAACGAGAAAGGAGAGAAAATCAAGGCTATAAGGAGTGATCATGGAAGAGAATTCAACTTCTCAGAAATGGACAAGTTCTGCACAGACAATGGCATCAGTCATAACTTCTCAACTCCACGAACTCCTCAACAAAATGGAATAGCTGAAAGAAAGAACAGAACCTTGATAGAGGCTGGAAGAACTCTACTAGCAGCAACTCATCTACCTGAATTCTTCTGGGCAGAAGACGTCAACACTGCATGTTACACGCAAAATAGATCACTGATACACTCTACGATCAAGAAAACACCCTACAAACTGTGGAAAGGAAGAAAGCCAAATGTCATCTACTTTCATGTATTCAGCTGTGCATGCTACATTCTCAACAATGGGAAGCAGTACTTGACAAAGTTTCAACCCAAGTCAGACGAAGGAATCTTTCTTGGATATGCCACAGACAGTAAGGCCTACCGAGTGTTCAATAAGAAGACACTGAGTGTTGAAGTCTCGATTCACATCATCTTTGATGAAACAGACTTAGACAAAATAGTGCTTCAAGACACTACGACCGATAGTGCAGACACTACGAATGAAATTGTCAAGCTCAACACTACGATTGTAGTGCTAGATAATGAAATCGTTGAGCAAGAGAATGAGATCGTAGAGAGGCATATGCAAGAAAACGAATCTCCACACCACGAAGAAGAAATAGATCTTGAAGATTTAAGACAAGAAGGTATCAGGACTGATGTTCCAATCGGAAATAGATGGGCAAGAGATCACACTCAAGATCTAATCATTGGAGATCCGAGTGTAAGAGTCAAAACAAGAGCTGCCACCCAAAATGAATGGGTTCACTAGAGGTAGAGTAGATACCACATTATTTCTTAGAAAGCATAAAGACAAAGTCTTATTGGTTCAAATATATGTTGATGATATTATTTTTGGTTCTACTAACAAAAATTTATGCAAGAGATTCTCCAAGCTAATGCAGAGCAAGTTTCAAATGAGCATAATGGGTGAGATGAATTTCTTCCTTGGACTGGAAGTAAAGCAGACTGATGAAGGAATCTTCATAAACCAAGCCAAGTACATCAAAGATTTACTTAAGAAGTATGGTATGGAATCAGCCTCTCCCATGAAAACCCCAATTGCTCCTGTAACCAAACTTGACAAAGATGAAAAAGGTAAAAGTATTGATAAACTCAATACAGAGGTATGATAGTCTCTCTTTTATATCTAACTGCCAGTAGACCAGACATAATGTTTGCAACATGCATATGTGCTAGATTTTAGGCTAACCCTAAAGAATCACATTTATCTGATGTAAAGAGGATTTTCAGGTATCTCAAAGGTACACCTTACTTGGGGCTTTGGTACCCCAAGGAATCCTCATTTGAACTAATAGGATACACAGATGCTGATTTTGCAGGCTACAAAATAGATAGAAAGAGTACTAGTGGCACCTGTCAATTGCTAGGAAACAGAATTGTGTCCTGGTTTAGCAAAAAGCAAAACTCAAATGTGTACGCCAACCCAGTAGAAAATTTGAATACATTGTTCTTTGGCAAATCTTTGTGCTCGAGATCCTATGGATGAAAAATTAGCTAGCTGATTATGGGTTTGATTTCAAATCCATTCCCATTCACTGTGATAACACAAGTGCCATAGCAATAACTCATAATTATGTTATGCATTCTAGGACTAAGCATATAGAAATAAGGTATCACTTCATCAGGGATCATGTGCAAAATGGAACTATATCTTTACAATATCTCCCTACTGAAAATCAACTTGCTGATGTTTTTACAAAACCTCTAGATGAATCCATATTTAACAAGTTAATAAGTGAGCTAGGAATGCTTAATTTACAACCATAAGATATATGCTCTAGTATGTGCTAACTATACAGATACAAAGGCTATGGTTGAAATCGTAGACATGATCAAGGGAAGTCCACGATCGTAGAGCTGAAGTGACATGAAAGAAAATGATTGTAGCATAGACTCGACCATCGTAGTGTAGACTCAACGATAGCAGAACCCCATCATCAAGAGGACCATCCTGTGATGATAAGTTTCAAAACAAAGCAATCTCTCTGATAAGCGCCTCAGGAACAAACCTAACCCTTGACTCACTCTAAGAGATTGGCCCTTCCTGAGCTACCTTAAAAGAATGCTAAGTCAAAAACTCATCACAAGGATCCGGTCAGACTCGACGATCATAGCTCGAACCACGACGAATCTTAATGCCGATGACTCAACGATCGTAGCTCGAGACCACGACGATTATTTGAATGTAATCAATGATCGTAGTTCAGACTCAACAATCATAAAAGCTACCTCAACGATCGTAGTCCTCCCTAAGGACACATCAGCTCTGCAGAAGCTAAGGGCAAATCAGTACAATCATTCTCAGTCAAATTTGTAGAGCCAAGCAGAATTCGACACCTATCCCACTAAGCGAAGTGGAGAGAGGGAAGTTACATATACTATTTAAAAGCGCCTTTTTGAAATCAGAAGTTCAAAAGATTATCTTTCTCATCCTCTCTCGAAACAGAAACCCTAAATCAGAAGAAAGCTCAGTCAATCACACTTCTTGCAAGAAAATCAATGGCGGCTTCCAGTGTTATCTCTGGCTGCAGACTCTGCTTTGACAAGTTCAAAACAGCTGAATCCAAGTTTCACAAAACTCTATCATTACTGAAGAAGGCGGGTCTCGAAGAAGCTTTGGGCATAGACACATTGATCTAACCGAAGCTGGTAAAAGAATTCTACAACAATGGTGTATTTAAAAATAACACCATCACTGTGAAAGTCAGGAACGTAGAGATTAGACTAAAGGCTATGGACGTCAATCTAGCCCTAGGTCTCAAACCTGAAGGGTATCCATCCATAGATGGCATAGACTTCTATAAGGGACTCAAAAGGATACAAGAAGAAGGAGTTTCCACCAAGGTATGAATTTCGAGCTGATATTGTTGGAAAAATGTATATGTTGCAAGAGCTCTGGTCATGACTCTGTAAATGAGGTGCAACTCAAACTCATGACTGCCATAAGTTATGAAATACAACTTAACTATGGGGCTCTATTGTTTGAATGGATTGGGAAGTGGTTAATCAGCTCAAAGAAGACAAAGAGCTCTCAAAAGATGCTCTATGGACGATTTATAAGCATCATCCTACAAGCTGCTTTGGGTGACAAGATTAAGGACGACGAAGGAGAAGCCATTATTCCAAACAGGCGAATGACCCAATAACTATTCATAAACTGGAAAAGGAATCCAGCTAAAAATGTGCGAATGATGTCTGAATACAGTGGAAGAACTGGTGAAATAAGGGAATCAGGAGTACCATGAAATATGTCAGTTGTCAGAGAAATTGAAGGGGAAGAAGAAAAAGCAAACAAGGGAGAACCCTCTGCCCTTATCAGAAAAAGCAAGGGCAAGAGGAAGCTTAAGGCTAGGATGGAAGAAGAACCCTAGGGATCCAAAACTGATAAACTAATAGAGTCCTCTAACATTGAGACTCTAAGGATCCTGAGAAAGAAGCAATAGCAAGTTGAGGCAAAAGAAGATAGAGCTACCATATCTCAGATGCTGAAGAAGGATAAGATCAGCCACAAACCCAAAAGGCCATCTCTCTCTTTGATTGTAGAGTCTCTACTGATTGTAGAGACCAGACCAAACACCTCGAGCAAAGAAGCTGCCACACCTGATAGTCTGGGTGATCAACAGGACAAAACTAAAGTTCAAGAAAGTCCCGAGAAATGAGGCTCACCTTAGAAAATCAAGAAGAAAACTGGTCAAGAAATATATCCTTGAAAATGAAAAAGTGCTCAAGAAGGAAGACAAGAGTATGGCTGCCAAAAAGGAACTGTCCAAAGCAAGTCAAGAGGACAATGCTCCAGCTGAGGGGGAGATCCCTGAAGTTCTTATGATAGAGAATACACCAGCTGAGGGGGAGATGTAACGCCCCCAAATTCAGGTACTTGAAACCCGAACTCGGTGCTTTACGATACCATTTCTATGAGCGGAATAATACTAATAATAATAACAATAACATAAAAATCAAACTTAATTTACATTTATCAGAGTCTAATCACAAGTACGTAACCTTTACTATATTCTTTACATGATATATAATACATATCATTGTCTATATATTGTCTAACTATTACAAAAGATACCATTAAACATATTCTGTTTGCTTTCCTTTTCACTTGTTCTTGGCCGAACCTTCTAGCTGTTCACACTTATCTGAAAACATTTAAATTAAGCAAGGATGAGCATTTGAGTGCCCAGCAAGTAATAACAATTATAATTATATTTAGCTGAAAGAATTAAATGTTTTCTTTGTACATCACTTCTATAACGAATTTATAGTTGGGAAGTAAACTGAACCGATAATAATAACATAACAATTTTATCTCAAATTTTTGAAACTATGTATTGACTATATGTATAGGGTAGTCGACATACTATGAACATTGTTTTAAATTTTCGATAAGGTTAGACAGAACTTCATCTGCAAACCGTCATAGCTTACGGGCACGAGGGTGTACATCCCATGGACCCTGTATTGATCAATACTACATTACAAGAACGATAGGATCGTTCACTCGTCATCACTTGGGCGGCATAAAATTTTCCCGTGATCGGGATGTTCATACTTAGACTGGAATCCGAACCAAAACAATTTGATTGGATACAAAAAGGTTTTTATCATATTCAATGACATTTCGAAATTTGTGTCTAGCTGATCGAATAGCTTAGACGGCTTATATATATATATATATATATATATATATATATATCAACATGTGATTAAATACAATGATTATCCAAGTGGGGACACTTGTATAATCATATATAGAAATTAACGAACAGAATATATATCTGAATTACCATATACTAACATGTTGATAAACAATGATCGGATATAGAATATATCACAATAGGGTTAATAATATAGTATAATAATAATATAATTCTGAAACTTCTTACTCATGTCTATTGCATAAACGAAATGCAAAGGTAAGATACTTGCCTGATGCGCTGCTCATAGTTCGTAACTTAGTTCTATCTTTATATAACACCTATCAGTAATAAGATCATTTGATCGATTAGAATAACATATCGTAACACATAATACTGCTTATTGCAGTCAGCACATAACTTAATCACATTGTCACATATGTTTAACAACCATTGAATCACAAATAAACACATATCTAATCAAATTATCTAAGTCTAGATCAATTTCTGAAACATGTCGGTGTACCGACGGCTTTATCGGGTAATTATCGAGTCTAAGACTATGTCCTGTAACTTAGTATCAGTCATATTATTTTTAAATGACTTATAATAATTTTTAAACATTTATTATAATTTATCATGAATTTTTCAAACATCAGAATCATTATTAAATGATGTAAATATTAAAAAAAATTCTATTATCATTAATATTTAATTAATATTAAACTATTAATGAAACTATTGCCAAATTATTAAAGTTATTGATAATAACTTAGAATATTTTTAAAGTATTTATATTACCCTTAAATGAATTTTAAAATATTTAAAATCATTTTAAAGAATTATCATTAATATTAAAGTATTAATATTTTATTTATCAAAATATTAAAAGTCATTAAGTATAACTTAATAATATTTTCAATTCATTTATATCCTTTTTAAATGATTTTTTAAATTAATAAAACTATTTTTAAACTATTTATTTAATAGAATTATTAAATAAATTTAATATCATTAATATTAAATTATTAATGCAATTATCCTTTAAATATTAAAGGTTATATTTTATAACTTAAAATATCTTTAAACACATTATTTTTATTTAAAATGATTTTTATAATAATAAATTCATTTTTAAATTAATTTATTTAATATAATTATTACATAACCTTAATATCATTAATAATAATTAATTAATTAAATTTACCTTTAGATATTGAAAGTTATATTTTATAACTTCAAATATTTTTAAAACCTTATTATCATTTAAAATGTTTTTCATATAATAAAATCATTTTAATTAATTTATTTAATTCATTTAGTAAATAACTTAATGATCATTAATGTTAAATAATTAATTACATTTGCTTTAAAATATTAAAATTATATTTTATAACTTAAAATATTTTAAATAACTTATTATCATTTAAAATGATTGTTAATATTATAAAATCATTTTAATTAATTTATTTAATGCATTTAATAAATAAATTAATTATCAATAATATTTAATTAAATACTAATATTTATGAAAAATATTTTAATTTGTTAAAAGTTAATTTTTATAATTTAAAAATTATTTTTGTAATTTTCGGAAATTAATTACTATTTTAAAATAATTTTTCAGAATTTTAAATAATTAATTTTAATAAAAGTGTCCCTAAAGACTGTCTATAGCGACAGAACCGTCTCTATAGGTGTTCTTCGTGTTCTTAGCTAAACCCAGAACATTCATGCCAGTTTTCGAGTGGCTTAGTTTGACCAATCATAATTTAGTATGTGATGTGTTTCTGGGAATTCTGTTGATCATATTGTGTAGTGTTAATGCAAGACTACAAGATCCAACAATAAACAGGATCATATCATGCATAACCAAAGCGATCTGAGCCCCTAAAGTGGTTGTCAGAGCTGTTCTTCATTTTCTGGGTTACCCAGAAATGAAGAACAGTTCGACTGTTCACTTTTGGGCTTCCACAACTTGCCGATCTTGTAATATGTTTGTGATCTATAAGCTTCAGTATATAGCCAACATGTAGGACAATATTTATATTACAAAACATCAACAAAACAATAATAGAATAGCAAGATCTTGGCCGGTCAAACCATGTCAGAGGCCACGCTGATGAAGTTTTTGGGTTACCCAGAAAGCTCATCCGTGAACCTTCTGCTTGGTTTGACCATCCTCCATATCTCATATGCTTGTGATAAAAGCTATCTAAGAGCATTAAACTGTAGTATAACGACCATACTATAACTGTAATGCAACAACAGAAACAAAACAACTAACAATTGAAAGATCTGGGCCCATGAACTTGCTGTCAGAGCTTTCTGGGCAAGTTCATGGCTGCCCAGATTTCAACTGGTCAACGTCGGTCAACGTGGTTTGACCACGAATATCTTGCAATCTAAAACTGATCTAGGCCTAATTCTTGCTCCAGATTAAAGACAACATATCAGACTATATATTTAAACCTTTAAACAACAAAACGCATACATGAACAAGGATCTGTGGCCACTGACATTGGTTGTCAGACCACAGTTTGAACATTTTCCAAATTTGGCAAATCTTCAAATCCGAGCCTCTAGATGTTATGGATCTAACATCTAGCAACCCAGATCATCATTAGATACTACTAACAACACATTTAACACAAAAAATCTAACATCTAACAACAGATTTTTGGTCAGATTTCAAGCTAGGATTTTATACCTTCTTTGATCAATTTCTGATTCTGTGCTTCTTATTTGTTAGGAATGGTAGTGGGGCTCAGTTCTTGACTGATATTAGGAAAGAATTTCGGAGGTGTGAGCTTGAGAGAGTCAGGGATGAGAGTTGGTGTAAAATAAGTGAGCAAATGACACTTTCTCTCTCTCAAATCTATTTATATCCTTTAGATGCAATGAATTGGCTGCTGAAATGGCTGATATTTGTCAACTTAAGTCACATGGGGTTGTTGGTTTGGTGAACAACTTCACCAAATGTCAAAAGCTATACACTAGATTCAATAATGCATACAAGGGCAATTTGGTCTTTTGTCATACCATTTTAATGGCATTCTTGTCATCCTTGCAAACCCTTAGGGTTTAACCCTAAGGTTTAGAACAAATTATTTATAGGATTTTCAATTTAGGGTTTGCACAAAATTAAATAAATTTTAGTTTCTAAAAATTTGAAATTAGGGTTTTCTAATTATGATTAATTTTCTAATTACTTTATATAGGAACATTAGGTTTTCATATCACTAATTATGATTAACATTACTAAGTAATCAATTAGGGTTTATGATTTTGATAATTATGGTTACTAAATTATAATTAGGGTTTCTAATTACCAAATTAGGGTTCTGGATATTAGGGTTTTAAATTACTAATTAAGTTTTCCATAATTAGCAATAAAATCTACTGTACATGATATTAATCACATTAACACAATCACCAATCAATCTTGAACTCTAATTTGAGTTTCAAATTAGGGTTTAGCATTTAAAATTAGGGTTTTTAATAACTTAGGGTCTTCTAAAAATTATTTAGGATTTTAAATTTTTAATTAGGGTTTACCTAATTAATCATTTAATACACAACATAAAACATATAACACAGTTATATAACAGTCTTAAACTCACAATTGATTTTTAAATTAGGGTTTCCCCCAGTAAAACTAAGGTTTAACCAATTAATATAAGGATTTTGAATTTATAAACCATAATTGACCAACATTATCAGTCCACACATATACAGTACAAATTTACGGCACTGAAATAAAATAATATTATAATAAATATCATTAATCACATAACATAATTACTAGACAGATTTTAAAGTCTCATTTGACTTCAAACTAGGGTTTATCAGTAACATTAAAATTGTTCCATCAACACTGATCCTCACATTAACCTTACACACATAGCATACCTAATTATAACACTAACAAATAATAATATAATATTATTATTCTCATTCCTTGACCAAAATCCAAAATTAGGGTTTTGGATTCCATATCTGATTTATTCTTCATATTTACATTATTAATTAAGTTAAAATAATTAACTTAATTAATCTTGCATAACTTCATATAATAAAATAAATAATTATTATAATTATTCTAAAAATCATTTCATATATTATTTAAATAATATATAATTATATTTTCATGGAAAATAATTAATAAAAACATTTCTGCTATAAAATTAATTATTATAAGAATATAATTATAATAATCAATAACTTTAAAATAAAATTATTTGTAAACATTCATGTAATAAATATATTTTTTATTTATTACATAATTACATAAGTTTTATCTTGTACAAATCCTTATCCTTAAAAAAAAATTATACGCAAAATTTCTGATTTAATTATATAGAAAATATCGGGTTGTTACAGGAGATGCCTGAAGCTCCCATCCTAGAAGATGCTCCAGTTGAGGGGGAGCTATTGATCGTACAAGAAGATGATCAAGTTGAGGGGGAGGCTCATGACATCTCCATGGCAGAAGAAGAGGTCCATGCAAGAAATGAAGAAGAACCAATTCAGGAACATCAAGAGGCCATTGAGATAATGGAATCCTCCAACAAGAACAGAGAAGAGGAAGAAGATGATGAGGTCGAGATCACAGCTGTGGGCATAAATGGGTACAGAAGAGCTAACTATGAGCAACTATTTTCATATCTACCCATGATGCCTTTCCATCAAGCTCAGATTCTAAATTCCTGGAATCACATCTTTCGGAGCTTCAAAGAGTATCCGGCCATCTCAGTACTAGCCAATGGATTCCCAGGAAGATTCAACTTTGCCAAGAAGTTACTCACAAACAAATTTTCCTCAAAGTATAAACCTGAGGTGCTATCTATCCCAACCCTCTTCAGAGTTAATCACTTGCCATCATCCTCATTTAGTCAATTTTATGAATTCCCACGATGGTTGGAAGTGATTCTTCATCCACTAAATTAATTTCCAGTTGTAGAATCCCAAAATTCTGTAACTGTGGAACCAAATGCGGTCAACTTCATAATGCTCCCACTACCCATCATCTTTACGATCACAGACTCTAGCCTCATGGCAGAGTCTCCACCTCAAATCGTAGAGTCACCAAACTCAAACATCTAAACCCAGGCCCCTCCATCGGATATTCCCTCCTCATCTAACAACGAATACTTCAATCTCGATCTTTCCCTCTACTCCTTGCAAGATCAATTCCAGAAAACATCCCCTCTTTTAAACAATCTTCAACCCAGTGACCCACTCACAAATCTGCCCACGAAAGATGACTTGAATGAAGTGTCGAAGAACATGGTCAAGGACATCGATGAAAGCCTGGAAACTCACTCAGAACACATTCATCTTAGGTTGACTCAAATGATCACTGCTGCAAATAATCTCCCAAGCACTCTGAACGCTGAGCTTACAAAGAAGCTGAGGGAAATTATCAAGGAAATGCTTCAAAGCATGAAGGACAGAGATGATATTCACTTCCGGATAGCCACCAAACAAAGAGAGGCTATTATTGAATTACAAAAATCTCAAGAAGCCCAAAATAACCTTATGATGGAGAACATCATCAACCTGAAAGCTTCAGTCAAAGAATTTCAGAAAGCCTATGTAAACCAAGAATAGCAAACTGACACTGTTCTAGCTGCCCTCCGGAACAAAGAAGCTCGATCTGAAGCTCTGGTCAAGGAAAATTGAGAGGACATTGCTCAAACACAAAGCCAACTCAACAAGCTTGTCCAAGGAGTGACTCGATTATCTGAAGACATTCGAACCCTTGATGCTGACATAAAGGGGAAGAATAAAGGGAAAGGAGTTCAAGGAGGCCAGAGCAGAGGCAGAGGCAGAGGAGTTCAAGGAAGCCAAGGAAGAGGCAGAGGACAATTTCACACTCAAGCGTCAAGAAGCCCTCCTGCAAGATAATTCCACCAACAGACTCCACGATCAAGCAATCAGACTCAACGATCTGATCAGCAGGAAGTCTTGATGGCTCAGCCAATAAGGAGTCAAGGCCCAGCTGCCAGCTCACAAAATGTGACCACCACAGGCCTAAGAATGCCAATTGGAGATCCTACATTCATGAATAAGCATGATCACAACCCAAAGATAAGATCAAGTGAGCTGGAAGAGATAGCCAGAAGGGATGAAGCAAGTAGAAAAAGAAGGGCTGAGGAGTATGTCAATCCTCCACGCAAAAGACCAAAGAAATAGAGATAAGTGAAATTTTAAATTCTTATTGATGTAAAGCTAAATTGTAATACTCTTTAATCATCAATAAATTCATGCTTATTCTCTAGAAATTTCAGCTGCTCACTGAAATACTAAGTCATGTTTAAATTTCCTGCAATTGCATCTAGATACTAATAATCATGAAAACAAATCTCCTTGGTTATGTCAACATCAAATAGGGGGAGATTGTTGGGAGAATGCATATGTTGATTTGATGTTTAAATACAAATTCTCATGATTATTTGTAAAGTCCTTCAAGGAATATATGTACAAGGACTTAGTGATAGATCAAATTTGTTAGGTTGATCTAAGCTCTTAATGTATATCATTCTAAAAAATGAATGTATAGATAGAAATATCAAAGTTGTTAGGTTGATCTTAAGATGTAATAGATAAGCTTCGAAGAGTTCGTAGTGCATCAATCTGATCAAGATTGTAGAAGTCAAGGCAAAAATGTGGAGCTTCAAGAATTGTAGTGTGTCTGCCTTTAAGAGCCTCTTTGAAAATCGTAGAGTGGTCCCAACATTTGCCGAGCCAACTCAGAGATCGTAGTGTGCTCTCGGAAATGTAGAGTTTACAACTCAAGCAAGCGAAGATCGTAGTGTGCAAATATTTAAGAGAAATCGTAGTGCTCTCGGCTGATAGCATCAGACCAAGCACCAAGGCGACAAGTCACCATGATCTGAATTGTAGTGTATCACGTTCTGAATCGTAGAGTACCACAATCTGAATCGTAGAGTATCATCTGTCTTGTGTTAGAAGCATCAAGCCTCACGATTTATGTGGAGACAAACTCTAACATATGAGGAATGGATTCTAAACGTTGTAGTACTCACCAGTCCCAAAGATATAAGAGATATCCTTAGTATGCAACAAAGAAGCGTATTGAAGAAGCTAAGGAAAGTACCATTGATAAGGGGGAAAATACCTTTTCAGGTGTTAGGTGAGAAAGCAGTCTGTTGTGTAAGTGGACCAGAATGCAATTCAGAAGATGTTCATAAAAGTCTCCATCAAAGAATAGAAAGGTCAAATGCATTTAATGCTTCAACGGATGGATCCAACGGATAGTTTTCAAGATCACATATATGCAAATCAAGCAGATGAGAGAAGCAAGCAAGCATTGAACAAAAATGTACAAGAACTCTCAAAGCTCAACTCTACGATCTGAGAAAAAGAAAAGCTTGCTCAGCTACTCAGTTCTTTCGAACAAGTGCTTAAACAGCAACTGAGTTGCAACCATTAAGAACTCAACATTTACCAATCAACTGAAGAAAAAGTTCCAAGTCAGAAGGACTTGAAGAGTTCTAAGTGAACTGTAAGAGAGCCAAGTCTGTTGAACTTGAAGAGTTCAAGAGTGAACTAAGAAGTTCCTAGACTGCTGGTCTAGAAGGAATCTAAGTGATTCAGAAAGTGTAAAAGACATCCTTAGTGGATTTCCTACTCGAGTAGTAGAAGAATGGACTAGGAGCTTTAAGTGCTCTGAACCACTTAAAACGACTGTGTCCCTTACATTCTTACAATTACTGCTATATCTGCCTCTGTAACGACCCCAAAATTCATACAATTTAATTCTCAACTTCTATTAAGTTAATAATACATTCAACCTCTAATTTTACATCATTAAACGATAATACAACCATTGAAATTTGCGGAATAATTAAAATTTTCTATTACAAACTATCCTCGTTCCCAAAACCTTCAACCTTTACATCTAAATATCTCAGAATCATTTTAATACTACAATAGTTTACATTCGCAAAATAATATTACAATTCAACATTAATACATTATTCGAAACATTCGACATGATTAACAAGAATAACAATTTAGCTAGGATATTAAATCTTCATATATCACTTTTGATCCATAACAATCAAGTAGCACATATCGTTACCTTTAATTCTTGAATCTGCAAAAATGGTTATTTGCAAGAATGAGCTCGATAGCTCAGTAAAATCTAATAGTTTTCATGCATCACGTAGCACATAATAACATGCTCAACATACAAGAATAATCATAAACAAACATAGCATACATGTTGTAGTTCACATAACAACTATAAAGATTGAGTTCCTTACTCAATAAACATTCATAGTTCAATCATCATAGTCATAGATTGAGTTTCACATTTCATACTTTTGACATATATAATACATCATACACTAAAATTTTAAAGTAGATCATCATCAAGTTCACATAGCAAAAAGGAACTGAAAGACTTGCCTTTACCGGCGTTTTACCAACACGCTAATACTTCGCATCCTTGCCCAACCTACACTGTATGTGAGATTGATAATAAATAAAATCAATACTCAATCTCATGGTCAAATTTATTCTAAGACCTTACTTTATCTTATTATCCTTTATAATGTCTTTATAGACATCTAACTATTTTATATGCAACTCGGTTTTATTTTCATTTTCATCACCACACATGCTAGACTATCGTACTTGTAGTTTAATGTACGTATATCACACCATTTCATTATACCACTTTGGTTTCAAAAATGCATATTCAACACATTGTTTACAAGTTTAATTTTCCTTTAAAAATCAAAAATCGCCCTTTTTAATTTCTTTCCATTATTATTCTTGTATTATCATCTTTTCATACTCAGATGCACATAACATCCAATATTAGTCATTAGATAGACACTTTGTATACCAAAGTTTAGAAACACTATTACTCTTAGGTATTTTATCGAGCACATTATGTGCACACATTAACTTATCTCAACTCTTGATCTTAAATGGTTAATTATGCATAGAATATGATAACACATATCTATACTCATTACATATGCCAAAACATATTTTTAATCATCAAAATATACCATCACCCAAAATCTTAATTCAAATGTAATTATAAAACTCATCTTCACAATTTCTTTAACAAAACGTTGTTTTTGTTTTTAACATAACTCCTTCAAGTTATATGTCCTGCTTTTTGTTCCTTCTTATATAGAATTAACCCTTACTCAGTATACTACAATCTCATCTAGGCCTTAAAGTCAGACCCTTATCCATCTAAACTAGATTCTGTAATTCATCAACTAGTCTAGAAAATTTCATTTTCTAGACATCCTTACTAAACAATTAATTTCGGACATGATCCGGTCCATAAAATGGCTCAATCTCGAGATTCTGGCTAGTAAACTTCCATATCTACAACTTTGCAGTTTAAAGTTTCTTCAAATTCAAAACACACGAATTTATATGAATTGTTCAAAATCGTAAACTGTAATGCTTTTGATTTTCTCAAGATTATTTTCCTTCTGACCAGCCTTACTAAAATGTACATTGTAAGAAATCTACAAAGAGTTTTCATGTGATTCCACTTTTAGAATATAGCTTACTTCCATATCTTCGATTTGATATAAGGCTCACTTTCTAACTCATTATACCCAAAGAGGTATGGATTTCACAAGATTTGTCCACAATTACTCAAAACCTATGAATTTTGTTCTTCAAATTTTCTTTCCATTTCATTTTCTTTCTTGAATCCTCTTGTTTGATTCTTGATAATCCAAGATTAAACCTATACAAACAAGATTAAGCATGATCTACTACCCTAGAACATAAATCTACCCAAAAAAATCAAAGATTAAATAAGAGTTTAGAAGTTACCTTCTTCTAGCTTTTTCTTCTTCTTCTTCTTCTTCTTCTTCTTCTTCTTCTTCTTCTTCTTCTTCTTCTTCTTCTAGCTCATCTCAATTCCTCTATTTCTCTCTATCTCTCTCAATTTCTCCTACATTATGAAGAACATAAAAATATAATTAAAACAAGAAATTTAGATTATAACCTTATTAGTATGAATTTAAGAGAGAGATGGAGATAATGATGATGGGGATTGTTTTGTCTTCTCAAAGCTTTCCCTTCTTCTTCTTTTTCTTCCTCTTCTTCTTCTCCTACAACTCTCTCTAACTCTCTTCTTCTTTCTTTGGTTTATTTTCTAAAACTAACGTACTAACTTGTAGTATATACATATAATATACAATATTAGTAATATATAATATATGTAACTCCTAGTAATTATTATATATACTAATTACTAGTTAATACATAGGTTATACCAACTTGAACTTGAAAAGCCTAAGACCATGTTTGGCCAATATTCATTATTTTAATTAATCAATGGTTTAACATCAATCAATCTCATCAAATTGTCACATAATTATATTTACTTGTTAATTATAATTTTGTGTAACAATCATCACATAACTCATCTAATTTAATTATCTCAATTAAATTAGAACTATAACATAAAATTATTATATTAATTAAATTAAAACTAAATATTCATTTAATTAATCTACTACACTTAATTACATTACTCTATAATCAAAACCAAATTTATTTATTTAACTCAATAAATAATTCAATTAAATATTTATATATATTAAAATTAATATATACCATTCTCTTCACATCAATTCACATATTCTACAATATAAGATATACACATACTCACACCCAACATATCTCATAAATAATACTTTTATTTATAAAATTCTCATTTATAAATTCTAAAAATATGGGATGTCACAGCCTCATTCTCATAAACTCACTATCTTAAGGGAGATTAAAACTAATATTAATTCCGCTAAAGTTTTAATCATTATCTACTAACAAGTTAAAATGAAAAGATTTTAAATATCTATTCAACCCCCCCTTCTAGATAACTATTGTGCCTCCTGAACTAACAATGACTTCATCCGATATATCCGACGACAAAGATGAAAAGACACCTGAGAAACCAAATTTGGAGGAGGATTTGATAGAAACAAATGAGAATCATATTCAGACAGAAGTCCCTGTTGAAAGAGGTTAGTTCAATAATCTCTCAACTTTAAGAATTCAATTATTTTTTTACCATGTGTTATAACTAGCTAATAAAACATTATTCTCATACTTGTATTCAAGATGATGATTTTGAACAAATTATATATGTATGTATGTATGTATGTATGTATGTATATATGTATGTATGTATATATATACACAGGCACGATTTGCTTGACATTTCACCCACCCTAACCGAGGCATTTAGGGAGCTATTATTGATGTAACCATTTCCTTCTTCCCTCTTTTTCTTCTCCATTATTGAATTTATTAGCCTTGCTTATGTATTCATTCATGATTTCAACATCATCACCACCAAAATTGCTCCTTTATGTACCATTTTATGAATCCAACCCATATTACATTTGCATGATTCTTGTAGATACACACATGGAAACAAAGAAGATTGATGAGCAGTGATGGTCCAAGTTCCTTTGTTGCTGCTACTACAACAGCCTTGTCCTTTAAGAAGTAACTGGAATTGCTTAATGTTGTTGAGCTATTTTTGTTTTAAAGACATGCATGTTGATTTCTTAATTACATCCATATTACTTTTTCAATGCATATCAATATTGAGAGATGTAATGTGGTTCTCAACAATCAATGCATTCTATTTATTGAATTGGGTGTATTCAACAGTTGTCATCTATTTGATGTTTTGATTGGTTCCCTTTTGAATTTTTGATGAGTGTATTTTTACATCAGAATATATGTTCAGATACCATTATTAAATTTTTTGTATTTCTGACATTAGTTTTGTATAAATGTTTGAGAACATTATACAACTTAGTTGATTGCCGACATTAATTTATTGCAACAGCTAAAAACAGAGAAAAAAGAAATTCTTGACTATATATCCCAATTATGGAGTATGTTCTCACACCTAAAAGCAGAGAAAAAGGATTTTTTTTTTAATCCCTATTTGTGAGATATCACAAATAGATGTTTGAGCTCTACATAATAAAATATTGGCTTAACCATCAGCATTCGCTAACAACCTTTCGGCAGCAAATACTTTATTCTCTTCATATATCTTTAAAACTGAAATATCTCAATTCCAATACAAATAATACATTTTTTAAGGGCACAAGTCTTTGAACTTGAATAAATAATAATTCCAATACAACTGATATGCTTCCCACAAAACTGTTCTCAGATACGAGTATATGCAAGAAAATAAATATATAAAATAAACAAAACCAATCACAATGACATCATGTGTACATTGTTGATTTTATAGGATGGTCAAGAATTAGGAGGTTCGTTCAAAACTTCAGTCCAGATTTGCAATGACAGCATCAACAACTTCTTGTGTGGTGCTATGCCCACCAAGGTCTTTTGTCCTGTACTTGCCCTCTAAGATTACACGCTCCACTGCAGTCTCTAGTCGATCAACAAACGAAAGAAACTGCATATGTCTTGTAATACCCGGTAAACAAAATAATATAATAATGATAATAATAAATAATGTAAATAGCATTTAAATCTATATTTTAAATAGAATAATTGGGCTTTCTTTTATTTGGGTCAAATTTAAAAATAATGTATGTGGGCTATAATAATAAGTAACAGAAAATATTAATCTAGTAAATTTGGGCTTTAAAACTAATTAAGTTCAATGTTATAAAATCCTATTAGAACAAGGATGATTAATTATATATATGACACAAACCTAATTGTATTGGATTCCATCTAATATGAAGTGAATAGAAGTGGCGGCTGTGAGTACACAAAATAGAAAGAGAAAAATTCTCCCAACCAAGGTAATACCATTATTTTTATTATTGGGTATTTTTTTTTAGTTATTTTATGACCGGATCGTGCAAGGTTAATTAATTTGATTGTTTATTATTATAAGTCATGCCTGGGAGGGAATCTCAATTAAAACTAGCAAACGAATAAAGTATAATTTAGATTAACTTATTTTGAACTTGGAGTAAATATTGCAAAGTATTGTTACTATATATTATATTGTGGTATCATGTTATATAATTTTTTTATATATTAGAACGGAGTTGGGAGTTATGATTAAGTTTGTAATTAATTAGAATTTGCTTCAGGATTTCAGTTTATGTGTATTCCTTGTGAAACAGAGGTATAATAAAATAAGTACATAGTTAGTATAAATGGTATTAAAAAAATATATATGGAATATAATAATAATAATAATAACAATAATAATAATAATAAATCTTGGGATAAGGGTTTATTAATTAGTAATTTAGCGTATGAATTATTAATTTATTTCTGTTAATTTGTGTAATTAGTTCGGACGGAAGGAATTTAACGACTTATATTCGAATTATAATTTTGGGTATGGCGTTGCTTAATTCAGGTACAGATTCCGTACTCTTTCAGCGATATTCTTGTTAAATTAATTTGTTCGTTTTGTCCCTTATTTCGAATTTTGTTATTCTTTCACATAAATATTTCTTGTGAATTTCATATAATAGTTTCATTCTGGAGTTGTATATATGACCCGTATTTGTACTCTTTGAATTAAGCTATCATGTTTAGCATTTATTTTAATAATTATAGAGCGGTACATGTTGCTACCTTCTTTTTGAGACCTTGTGACTATAATTTGATTTGGTTCAATATGTACATATAGAACCCTTTTGTTGGTATTATGTCGCATGTGTTGTGACATAATATTTTTGTTAGAATATACCGTAGAGTATACCTGAGCTATAACCACCTGTGGGGGTACCACAGGCATGTCGTCTTGGCACGACAGACATGACACTTTCTGTGGCGGTGTGATTAGTCCACAACGTCTCTGTCTGGGCTCCGGAGGAAGTGGGCCATTTGGTGTTTTGTTGTGGGAGGCGTATGGGTTAACCCTAGTTTTTTGTTCTGGGGATTTGTGATGTTGTGCCAAACACACCTATCCGATTTGCATACATTTGGATTCGTGGTCCAATGTGTGATATGCCTGTGTGGCGTTATTTTGGTTGCCTGTGTGGCATCATTTGACTTGCCTGTGTGGCATCTTTTGACTTGTATGTGTGGCATTATTTTGACTTTCACGTGTGGCATTGTTTTGACTTGCCTGTGTGGCAATCTATATTTCTGAGCTCACTCGGTATGAAATAAAACTCAACCATTTGATTCAGCCTATTACTTCATTGTATTAGTTTTGTTTGTTTATGTTCAGTTCAATTCATTGAGTTAGTTACTTCAGTTCGTTAATTCTTTATTCTTCTATTGGTTTCGTCAATTCTGTTGATTCAGATATATTCCATTTAGATCATTGGAGATTATATTTTCGTCTGTATTTACACTTGAGGCTTTGTTCAGTATTTTGTTTCAATTATTTTTATATATCAGTTGTATATCTTTTGTATATCTATATCCATACTAGGCAATTGGCTCAAGCTGTGTTTTTCTTCCAGCAGGTTTGCAGGGGTGATTAAGGACTAGTGTGATGAGAGTGTTGCCTTGACCACCTAGGTTGATTAAATTTTTGGTTTTGATTATTTTGATATAGTTGGAGAATTATATTTAGTACTTCATTGATGGATATCATTATTAATATTTTGAAGTTATTAGTGTTCTGTTTACTAATTTTGAGGTTTGTTGTGCTTTGTAGGTGACCTCCCTTTCTTTTTCGAGAATGGGGTGTTACAGAGATGGTATCAGAGCTTAGGTTCTTTCTTGTAGAAAACCTATTTAGGTTTGACCTGTGAGTTATGGGTAAATCACTGGGTAGACGTAGGAGTTTGATTCGATTTTGTTCTCTGTTTGGTTGGTCTTGATTTTGACCAAGTGTTATTAGCTCTTTGAGTTGTAGTTGATTTGAGAAAGGCGAGATAATTTTTTAAGATTATTATTGTTATGCGTTGGAGCAATAATATTAGTTAAGGATTGTGATTTGATCATTAAGGAAAATAATGTCATATTTTATTTAGTTAAGAAATGATTATACGATTATGATGTGAATATTTGTATCGACGAGAATTTGATTTTAGAAAAATTATTTATTAGAGTTGTTTTATTTTGTGACAATCATTATGATTTTGGAATTGAGGATTTGATTTGGGTTAAATTTTGATTTTTGTTAAGTTGTGAATAGATTGAGGTAATTAGATTAATCATTTGGAGTTAATGATCAATTTTGTGGCTATTTTCTAGTAGGATATTGGAGTTATGTTCTATGAACTTTCTTTGTGATAGTATGGGGAGACATTGAAATTTATTGGATTAAGGTTTGCAATAAGGGATGATTGATTTATTATATGATTAGATAGTAAGTGATGAAATTCAATTAATTTTGAGAGATCTTGAATATTTATAGTTTGCTTATGCAGATAGTAGAATATTTGACTTAGAGTTGATATGATGATAAAAAAAATTAGTAGTATATTCTTTGGTGTAATAATATTTAAGAACTAGCTAGTTCGAATTGAGGTTTGAATATTTTGAAGCTCTTGAGGATTTACGAAAAGTTGATATAATTTGTTGAGTTGTTTGGTTTATCTGATATCCTTGGAGTTTTGTATGATTTTATGTAAAATTAAATAAAAATAATTTGTTAAATATTTGTCATGTGTCGAACATAAACGTTTTACGAATTAAAAATAATTTTTTTAAATATTTTGGGTTTTCAAAACGTATTTAGATGAAGAAGAATTTTTGTGATTTCGAATTATGTTCTGAAGAATACGTTTACAAGAATTAAACTCAAAGATATTAGCGAAAGCCCGCACCAACGGTGGATCATGTGATCTAATTTGATGCAACACGAAGAACCTTAACAAGGCTTGACACGGTAGCTGACGAATCTTTTACAAATACATTGATAATTACGTGACCGATGACTTATCCGCGTGGATCGTTACAAATGGCAACGCTACGTCGTAGCTAAATTTTTTTTTTTTTTTTTGTAGCTTATTTGAATTCCGAGGACGAAATTATTTTTAAGGGGTGAAAAATGTAATAACCCATATTTTTTTTTAAAATTAAATATTAATTAATTTTATTGTATACAATTGTATTTAAATTGGAAAAAATAAATAATTTTTTGTTTCCCTCTTTTCTTCTTTGTTTTGTTTGGAAAATTAAATTCTTTTAGTTGGTAATTAAATAACTGATTAAATTAAATTTGAGGAAGATAATTCATTTTGTTAAAGTCTTGTGGTAAAATCATTCGGAGCGGAAAGCTACTTGGGAGATAGAGAAGTCTATTCGAGCGGAGTATCCGCATCTTTTGATAATTAGGTACGTTTATTCTTCTGATTCCGGGGACGGAATTCTTTTTAAGGGATAGGTGATGTAATACCCGGAAAAAAAATAATATAATAATGATAATAATAAATAATGTAAATAGCATTTAAATCTATATTTTAAATTGAATAATTGGGCTTGTCTTTTATTTGGGTCAAATTTAAAAATAATGTATGTGGGCTATAATAATAAGTAACAAAAAATATTAATCTAGTAAATTTGGGCTTTAAAACTAATTAAGTTCAATGTTATAAAATCCTATTAGAACAAGGATGATTAATTATATATTTGACACAAACCTAATTGTATTGGATTCCATCTAATATGAAGTGAATAGAAGTGGCGGCTGTGAGTACACCAAATAGAAGGAGAAAAATTCTCCCAACCAAGGTAATACCATTATTTTTATTATTGGGTATTTTTTTTAGTTATTTTATGACTGGATCGTGCAAGGTTAATTAATTTGATTGTTTATTATTATAAGTCATGCTTGGGAGGGAATCTCAATTAAAACTAGCAAATGAATAAAGTATAATTTAGATTAGCTTGTTTGGAACATGGAGTAAATATTGCAAAGTATTGTTACTATATAATATATTGTGGTATCATGTTATATAATTTTTTTATATATTAGAACAGAGTTGGTAGTTATGATTAAGTTTGTAATTAATTAGAATTTGCTTCAGGATTTCAGTTTATGTGTATTCCTTGTGAAACAGAGGTATAATAAAATAAGTACATAGTTAGTATAAATGGTATTAAAAAAATATATATGGAATATAATAATAATAATAATAACAATAATAATAATAATAAATCTTGGGATAAGGGTTTATTAATTAGTAATTTAGCGTATGAATTATTAATTTGTTTCTGTTAATTTGTGTAATTAGTTTGGACGGAAGGAATTTAATGAGTTATATTCGAATTATAATTTTTGGTATGGCGTTGCTTAATTTAGGTACGGATTACGTACTCTTTCAGCGATATTCTTGTTAAATTGATTTGTTCGTTTTGTCCCTTATTTTAAATTTTGTTATTCTTTCACATAATTATTTCTTGTGAAATTCATATAATAGTTTCATTTTGGAGTTGTATATATGACCTGTATTTGTACTCTTTGAATTAAGTTATCATGCTTAGTATTTATTTTAATAATTATAGAGCGGTACATGTTGCTACCTTCTTTTTGAGACCTTGTGACTATAATTTGATTTGGTTCAACATGTACATATAGAACCCTTTTGTTATTATGTCGCATGTGTTGTGACATGATATTTTTGTTAGAATATACCGTAGGGTATACCTGAGCTATAACCACCTGTGGGGGTACCACAGGCATGTCGTCTTGGCACGAGAGACATGACACTTTCTGTTGCAGTGTGATTAGTCCACAACGTCTCTGTCTGGGCTCTGGAGGAAGTGGGCCATTTGGTGTTTTGTTGTGGGAGTCGTATGGGTTAACCCTAGTTTTCTGTTATGCGGATTTGTGATGTTGTGCCAAACACATCTATCCGATTTGCATACATTTGGATTCGCGGTCCAATGTGTGATATGCCTGTGTGGCATTATTTTGGTTGCCTGTGTGGCATCATTTGACTTGCCTGTGTGGCATCTTTTGACTTGCCTGTGTGGCATTATTTTGGTTGCCTGTGTGGCATCATTTGACTTGCCTGTGTGGCATCTTTTGACTTGCCTGTGTGGCAATGTATATTTTTGAGCTCACTCGGTATGAAATAAAACTCAACCATTTGATTCAGCCTATTACTTCATTGTATTAGTTTTGTTTATTTATGTTCAATTCAATTCATTGAGTTAGTTACTTCAGTTCGTTAATTCTTTATTCTTCTATTGGTTTCGTCAATTCTGTTGATTCAGATATATTCCATTTAAATCTTTGGAGATTATATTTTCGTCTCAGTATTTACACTTGAGGCTTTGTTCAAGATTTTGTCTCGCTTATTTTTATATATCGATGTATATCTCAGATCCGTCTTCGACAATCGCTCATGTCAGGTTTTTCTTCCTAAGCAGTTCATAGGGTGATTAAGACTAGTGTGATGAGAGTGTTGCCTTGACCATCTAGGTTGATTAAATTTTTGTTTTGATTATTTTGATTTTAGTTGGAGAATTATATTTAGTACTTCATTCATGGATATCATTATTAATATTTTGAAGTTATTAGTGTTCTGTTTACTAATTTTGAGGTTTGTTGTGCTTTGTACGTGACCTCCCTTTCCTTTTCGGGAAGGGGGTGTTATAGAGATGGTATCAGAGCTTAGGTTCTTTCTTATAGAAAACCTATTTAGGTTTGACCTGTGAGTTGTGGGTAAATCACAGGGTAGACGTAGGAGTTTGATTCGATTTTGTTCTCTGTTTGGTTGGTCTTGATTTTGACCAAGTGTTATTAGCTCTTTGAGTTGTAGTTGATTTGAGAAAGGTGAGATAATTTTTAAGATTATTATTGTTGTCGCCGGAGCAATAATATTAGTTAAGGATTGTGATTGGATCATTAAGGAAAATAATGTCATATTTTATTTAGTTAAGAAATGATTATACGATTATGATGTGAGTATTTGTATCGATGAGAATTTGATTTTAGAAAAATTATTTATTAGAGTTGTTTTATTTTGTGACAATCATTATGATTTTGGAATTGAGGATTTGATTTGGGTTAAATTTTGATTTTTGTTAAGTTGTGAATAGATTGAGGTAATTAGATTAATCATTTGGAGTTAATGATCAATTTTGTGGCTATTTTCTAGTAAGATATTGGAGTTATGTTCTATGACCCGCCCACAGCCCACAGCCCACAGCCCACGACCCACGACCCCGAGCCCTTATTGCAAACCTTAATCCAATTGCTGATTTTCTAGTAGGATATTGGAGTTATGTTCTGTGCTCTTCCAATTGCTGATTGGCTATCACAGTGTATACATATAGCTGACACAAGTTTTGACCAATTTGGAATATCCTCTAAGAAATTACGAAGCCACTCTGCTTCTTCTCCAGCTTTGTCTAAAGCAATGAATTCTGATTCCATTGTTGACCTTGTAATACATGTTTGTTTTGAGGATTTCCAAGATACCGCTGCACTACCAAGTGTAAATACATATCCACTTGTGGAATTTGAATCTTTAGTATCAGATATCCAATTAGCATCAGTATATCCTTCCAATACTGCTGGATATCTTGTATAGTGCAGTCCATAGTTTTGAGTATGTTTTAAATATCCCAAATCTCTCAAAATAGCTTTCCAGTGATCTTTACCTGGATTACTCATATACCTAATTAGCTTACTTACTGAATAAGCTATATCCGGTCTAGTACAGTTCATGACATATATTAAACTGCCTATTATACGAGAATATTCTAGTTAAGATATGCTATTACCTTCATTTTTGGCTAAATGAAGATTTATATCAACTGGGGTCTTATTTAGAATTATATTATACTTATTAAAATTTTCAAGTATTTTCTCAATATAATGAGTTTGAGATAATATAATTCCATCAGATGTTCTAGAAATCTTGATTCCTAATATTATATCAGCAACCCCTAAATCTTTCATATCAAATCTATTTGCCAGCATACGTTTGGTAGAGTTGATAACTTCATTGTTGCTACCCATGATTAACATATCATCCACATAAAGACAAACAATGACATATTCTTTTTTAGTGCTTTTGACATAAACACATTTGTCACACTCATTAATTTTAAAACCATTTGATAACATAATATTATCAAATTTCTCATGCCATTGTTTTGGTGCCTGTTTCAATCCATACAATGATTTAACAAGTTTACATACCTTCCTCTCTTGTTCAGGAGCAATAAAACCTTCAGGTTGTTCCATATATATTTCTTCATCTAATTCACCATTTAAGAATGCAATTTTCACATCCATTTGATGTATTTCAAGTCTATTTAAAGATGCTATTGCAATAAGCATCCGAATAGATGTAATTCTTGTAACTGGTGAATAAGTGTCGAAATAATCCAATCCTTCCTTTTGTCTATAGCCTTTAACAACAAGTCTTGCTTTGTATTTATCAATTGAACCATCAGCTTTCATCTTCTTTTTGAAGATCCATTTATACCCTAAAGGTTTAAAACCAGGTGGAAGGTCCACCAATTCCCATGTATGATTTTGCATGATGGATTCAATTTCACTATTTATTGCTTCTTTCCAGTGAGAAGCATCTGGAGTGGATATAGCCTCTTTTTACGTTTGAGGATTATTTTCTAACAAAAATGTTAGAAAATCCGGGCCAAAAGACGTTGAAGTCCTTGCCCTTTTGCTACGTCTAGGTTCATCCACTACAGACTCTTTGTCTATATTTTCAGGAATTATACCAGTAGCATCCAAAGGTCTTTTGTATGAATTTATCTCTTTATTTCTATTATATGGAAATACATTCTCAAAAAACGATGCATCTCTAGATTCAATAAATTTATTAACATGAATATCAGGAATTTCAGATTTATGAACAAGAAAGCGATAAGCACTACTGTTATTAGCATAACCAATGAATACACAATCAATGGTTTTTGGTCCTATCTTAACCTTTTTAGGTTTAGGAACCATCACTTTTGCTAGACACCCCCACACTCTTAAGTATTTATAGCAAGGTCTATGACCTTTCCATAATTCATAAGGTGTTTTGTGAGTTTTCTTATGAGGCACTTTGTTAAGAATATAATTTGCAGAAAGCAAAGCTTCCCCCCACAAATTTTGGGGTGCTCCAGAACTGTTTAACATAGCATTTAACATTTCTTTCAATGTTCGGTTCTTACGTTCAACAATACCGTTAGATTGAGGTGAATAAGGAGCAGTAGTTTGGTGAATAATACCATGAGTAGAGCAAATCTCTTCAAATGGTGATTCATATTCACCACCTCTATCGCTTCTTATTGCTTTAATCTTTTTGCTAAGTTGATTTTCAACTTCATTTTTATAAAGTTGAAACATTTCTATTGCCTCATCTTTGCTTCTTAGAAAATATACATAACAATATCTTTTGCAATCATCAATAAATGTTATGAAATATTTTTTCCCACTTCTTGTTTGCACAAACTTTAAGCCACATATATCCGTGTAAATTAAATCTAGAGGTTCAGTTTTCCTTTCAACAGAATGAAAAGGTAATCTTGTCATTTTTTATTCCACACAAATTTCACATTTATGTTTTTGATTAATATCAAATTTAGGCAAGAATTCTAAATTAATTAATCTACGCATTGTATCATAATTAACATGTCCTAATCTAGCATGCCAAATATTTGAAGATTCCAACAAGTAAACAGAAGAATTAATTTTATTAATATCAATAGACTTTGGTACAACAGTCATTACATTCATCTTAAAGAGCCCATCATTCATGTAGCCCTTTCCTACAAACATATCATTTTTAGTAAGTACAAACTTATCAAGACACAAACACAAACTTAAGCCCATTTTTCTTAAGTAGGAACCAGAAAATAGATTTTTGGCGGTATCTGGCACACGAAGCACTTCATTCAAAGTCAGTTCTTTGCCAGATGTCATTTTCAGTATAATCTTTCCACGTCCTTCAACCTTTGAACTTGAGGAGTTTCCCATGAAGAGTTGATCCTCATTCTCTACTAGTTTGTAAGTATAGAACATCCATTTGTTGGAACAAATGTGGCGAGTAGCCCCAATGTCAATGTACCATTCTTTAGGGTTTCCTACCAAATTACATTCAGATACAACTGTAGAAAGATTAATGTCTGAAACATTTTCAGAAAGCTTTTCCAGTTCTGTCACATTAGCTTGAGGTTTTTGATCTCTCTTGAACTTCTTTGGCTTTCGACATTCATTAGATTTATGTCCTAGAATGCCACAGTTGAAGCATTTGCCTTTGAATTTTATCTTGGCTTTGAAATTAGAATTTCCTTCACACTTCCTTTTGTTGTTGTTGTTTGGCCTTTGTTCTACCACATTTGCCTTTGCTTCATATGAATTTTTCCCACTCTTCTTTTCAGATACTCGATTGTCCTCTTCAATCAAAATCGCATAATCGCTTCTTCAAGATTCATCTCTTTGCGTTTATGCTTAAGATAATTCTTGAAGTCTTTCCATGACGATGGAAGTTTTTCAATCATTGCAGCAACTTGGAATGAATCACTTAGTGACATTCCTTCAGCATGAATATCATGTAGAATAACTTGTAATTCTTGAACTTGGGTGATGACTGCTTTAGAATCTGCCATCTTATAATCAAGAAATCTACCGGCTATGAATTTCTTCATGCCAGCATCTTCAGTTTTATATTTCTTGTCTAAAGATTCCCAAAGTTCCTTTGCAGTTTGAATTGTACAATCCACATTGTATAGTGTATTGTCCATTCCATTTATCACATAATTTCTGCAAAGGAAATTAGCATGTTTCCATGCATCAACTGCATCCACTTTTTCCTTGTTAGTTTCTCCTTCAACAAGAGTAGGACAATCTTCTTGTAGAAACCTTGACAAATTCAATGTTGTGAGATAGAAGAGCATCTTTTGTTGCCAACGCTTGAAATCAGTTCCATTGAACCTTTCAGGCTTTTCTCCATGAGACAAACTCACGGCAGGAATGGTGCTAATAGATGCCATTTCTGTTATACAAAGAACACAATTATCAATAAACAGAAACCAATTTCTGTTATATAAGACGAACAATTTTTTGTTTACAATTTTGTTTTGAACAATATTCTATATTATAACACAATAGTATTTATTAACGTGTAAACAAAATAAACTGTTATATTAATATGCAAACAGAATATTATGTATAAATCAGTTAATATGATATATAAAATAATAGAATATATATAATTAACTAACATGTAATATTTCTATAATATATATATAATAACATAATACTTAACATGTAATAAAATTCGAGAACATGCAAAGACAAAGATATATATACTTTGACATAATGTTATATATATACAAAAAACTTATTTTCTGCTCATATAAAATAATATCATAATTACGTAAAATATAAATTTTCTTTAAGATTGTGTTCATAATATATAGTATTATTTAATAAATATATATATATATATATATATATATATATAAAAAAGTAATTATAAAATGTCAAATATAAACAAATAAATCCGAGTCCTTTGAATTCACAAAGTCTCCTTAAGTAAATTTATTCCCTCACTGGTGCTAAAGGATTAAATGAATAATTGCTTTCCAAGATAAAACGGATTTCTAGTTCTTAATTAGAAGCACTTCAAAATTAAGAACACTACGAACACAACTTTATGTCATGTACTGAACTGTATGAATAATAATGCATGTATGCAGAAACCATAAAATTATGCAGAAAGCAGAAAATGAAACTCTGCAGAAATAGGAATACTGCAATGGGAAAGAGCAGAACGGAACAGGAAAAGAGAAGGTTTTTTGCAACAGGAAGGAACAGACCAGAACGGGAAACTTTACTGACAACGGGAAGGAGACTGAAAACTTTTCTGTAAGCAAACGGGACGGGAAGGGAAAATTTTTGCAGAACGGAGGAAATTTTTTTATTATTGTTTTAGGCGCCCACATCGACTATTTATAGAAAATTTCCACGGTTGGTATATTTTCCCGTTAGCGCGGTTTATTCCTGTTGGCGCAGTTTATTACCGTTGTTCCCGTTGGTTAAACTACGTAGTATCATGTACTGTAGGCAAAACTACGTAGTATCATGATAATTATTTTATTAAAATTTGATAAAACATTAAATAAATTTTGTCCAAAAAATATATATCATGCCCATAGCCCACGACCCACCGGACGGGCGATGGCGCGCGCGTGTGGGTTTCAACCATGCCTTGGCTAGGTCCTCTCCCTTCCACAAAAGTGGGGTGCCCCTTGGGGTCCTTCCCATTGAGCAAACATCCCATATATATGTTCACATTGGTGCAAAGACCCAACATTTTTGGAATGTGGGTCCCTCATTTAATTGAGCCTCAAAATGCTCCAATATTTAATGTTTTCAAATCTCATTTCCAACATGAACAACATTTGACACTTCACATGTCCATCTCATCAAATATCTCACCATCTTCCTCGTAACATATCCCATCCATAGGAAAACCATCAGCTACTAAGTTGCTTTAAAGCACATAATTGATCAACTTAGAGTCTGGCTAGTCCGTGAGAAATCCACATTTAATATAGGAATCATCAGAAAGATCACCTTATACAGCTAAAACAAAAACAAACAACGCGCTTGAGCTTTCTATTATAGAAGAAGAAATTAAACGCCCATCTGGAAAATTACTAATATGTCTATCTCAATGGTAGTGTCACATGTCTAGCAAGTTAAGTGATGGTAACAAAAGCCTTACATGGCCCCTCTCTCTAAAAATGGATCTGCATCAGAGTCGGGATTGTAACAGTAGATTTCGCATTCTGCTAGTTTCACAACCTGAATGACTAAATGTCAATGAACTGACCCTCCACATTTATCAGTACTATTTTTCATTCAAAGTAAGCCCACCTCATCTAAATCTTTGTACAAGGTATCCAACAAGGAACTGCCCTCATTTTCCTGAGCCCAGTTCTGTAACCACAACATAAAAAGAAACCTAATAAAAACTCTAAAGTCTCTATCTAATAAACTCGGGAGTCAGCATACCGAATCTGATCACATTTATTTACTTTCTTTTGTGATGAACCTTTTACCATTTATCTGTAGAAACTAAGTACCATGGTTATCAGATTCTGCATTCACTACTAAATCATATTGAAAAGAATGCTCCATAACTTTTAAGTGGTTTATCTAATAAACAAGTAGAGAACCGAAAAATGGAACTATACTGGCATTCAATCTAGTTCTACAGTTCTTATTTACCATTGCAGAGAGAGAAAATTGGCAATTCACTAAGAACAGCATTATGTTGCGTATCAAATAAACAAGTCAATCTTGATTTCCCCCAAATTCTTTACTTCATTACCTCAAGATTTGGTGTTCACGTAATCAAAATATTCATATCTAACTACCCAATCATAATAAATTGAATAATAAAAACACCTTATACTGTAATTATTTTAATAAAAACATTATCTCCCAGGTTCTCTAACCTTTAATACAATCATTCAAGTACGAAAATAAAATTATTACATCACATCATTATTAAAAGTCTATTATCGTAATGATAAAACAAAATTACAAGTCTTCATCACTTGTACATCTTTCCTTTCCTTTGATAGTTGTAGGTTTATCTACCTTCTCAATCATAAATTTGTAATAAATGTATAAATATGCAAGAGTAAGCAAACAAAGCTCGCTTGAAATAAGAATAAATATCTTTACGTCATTTGCCAAATAATAGGCTTAATAGAACCGAATGATATGTTCTATTATCATTTCAACATTTGCCAATTCATAGGCTCAATAGAACTAAATGATTTGTTCTATTAACATTCTTAAATATACTACTGAGGGTCAAATGACCATGAACCATGTCCACATTTATAAGTAATCTTTCAACTTTACCTTTAACAGTCGTATTGACTAGACTCCACGTACTTAGGGGGATCAATCCTTCGTACAATGTATTGTGCACAACCATTTCAACGCTAAGCGTAAACCCCTAAACATAGGGTTGTTCATCTCAGTATTTAGAGTACAAGTCCGCACCAAAGAAAGTTTGGTCTGGATAAGCTTTCAAGGGTAATTGAAGTTTAATGATCATCAACTAGGGAACTAGTTGAATCAACAATGCTTGATAATACAACAGTTGTTTAATAACAACATAACTTAGAACATTTGAGAATCATAAATGAATTGATTCTACATATCTAACTCATGCTTGAAAATAACTATAGAGCATAAGTATTCAATAGAATGAAGGCTTAAATATAAATTAGTACCTTAAACTATAGGCTATATTCCACTTCGGTGATCCACATTTCAATTTTGTCAATTAGATGATTGAACTATTAATTTTTTTCAACTGCAACAAATTGAACCTGCCACATCAGCAATTGCTGACGTAGCTACTTGTGTGGGGCATAGAAAGCTGGTGTGGCAAAAAAAAATAGTTTTTTAATTTTAGATTAAACAAATTTAATTTAATGGAGGGTAAAATGGTCCAACAATAATTAACCTAAAACAAAAACTTAAAATTCCTAATTGATAGGGCTGAAGTACGCCGATCCCTAATCCCTAATTTCATATTCGATTCAGTCTCTCCCTTAGATCTCAAATATCCATATATACATCTTCATCGTTTTAAAGCTTTGTACAAAACCCCAGCTCCTAATTTCATATTCGATTGGTCTCTCCTTAGATCTCCATATATCCATATATACAAAACCCCAGCTCCCATCTAAATCACTGCCGAGCAAATCCTCCGGGAATCACGAGAGTGTTAGGAAGCCGAAATCCGACCGCCAAAATAGAAAATTACAGATTCGATCAACTCACGACTACCGCTTTCACGCAAGCGCAAAAAAGAATTGAAGACCTAATCCACCGTGTTCGATGGAACAAGAGCGTTTGGGTGAAGTATGCCTCAATTCCATCTTTTGATGTAATTAGAAAGGAGTGGAATAACTAAGATAGATAGATAGATAGATAGAGAAAATAGGAGAGAGACATTTGGAGAGAGAAAGAGGGTGAGCACATCCTCTATTTTTCATTTTGTATATACCTCCCCCCTCTTAGATCTTACTTCTTTCCAATTTTCCACATCCAGGTAACCCTCCTCTAATGGTGAGTCTTAAGTGGATTCTTATTTTCTTTTTCTCTCCATATTTTTCTCCTATTTTCTTTGATCTTTACTAAGTCTCTTTGGTTGTCTGATCTACTTGAATTTTGGATTGCTAGGAACACGAGATTGAGTTGTGATTGATACCTGAAGAATCCGATGTTCCTTGATTTAATTCGACAATTCCCACTTATTATTTGATCAATTTCTGTACTGGGTTCTGCCTAATTGTATAATTTTCTTGTTTCAATGGTTTATTGTCCACATTTAGATCTGTAGGATTGGTTTTCGATGTGGGTTTAATGTATTTTCTGGTTATATTTGCTAAACGACTATAAATTCTCAATATGGAACTGAATTTCGTTCTTGATGCGTACCATCTGTTGATAATACTGAGGAATATAGGATTTTGATTTTGATTGTTAGGGTTCTATTTTTGGTTGAAATTGTTGGATAGATCTGAGTTTGGTTTTTATTTTTGTTTAAATTAATATAAAATATTATATTACTCTTTTACCCTTTCAAGTCCATAAAATAATCTAAAAATTAGTCTTCTTTTAACACATAAGCATTGTATTGCCACGTGGTGATGCCATGTCATTAATTTATGACATGGCAGGTTCAATTAGACTGAAATAGAAAAAATTGATAGTTTAATGATCTGATTGAAAAAATTGAAAGGTGAATCACCGAAGTGGAATATGGCCTATAGTTTAGGGTACTAATTCATATTTAAGCCAAGAATGAATAAAATGGTTAACCTTTGCTTGAACAGTAAAATAAGCTAAGGTTCGAGTCTTATAACATTAGAATGATATTCCTGAATGTACATTTAACTGATAGCAAGCTGGAAACTAGAAACTTGCCCAACAATGTATTATCTCATGCAATGAATTAAAACAGTTCAATAATAGAGACGAGAGTTCAAAAACTACGCTCATTATACAATAATAGAACTTAAGAAACTTGCTTAATTGTAAACAAGTTAGAATGAATCAATGTAATAAATGAACCAGCTCAACGAAAGTGTAGAGTTAGAAAACTTGCCTTGAGCGTAAGCTATAAAATTAAACTCACGATCACCTACACATAATTTTAGAACCACAACACCTATTGGATATGCTAACATACCATAACATGATCATTACCATTTACATTTCAGAAACCGTAAGTGTTTTTCTTACAGTAACCCTTGTCTAACGCTCATTATGTATACCAAATTATCACATAACGCATTCTTGATTTACTAATCACTTTTAACATTCTGAATTCATAATCCACATACATGACTCTATTTAACCTTGTTGTTACATGATTCTGACATTCCATAACCTTAAGCTAAGCTACAACGAACGACCAAAGTCTGCAGAATAAACAGACTTCAAGATTAATCGAAAATGGTAACTTCATGTAGCGCTGAAGTTTTATATTGGTATCTTGTATGACAATTTACATCGCCCGCTTACCGACTTCAGTAACCCAATTTTGCGTAGCGAGCCACGACACATTTTATTAAGCCAACTAACACGAATTTAACCCATTAAACAGTGATACTAACACATAAAATAAATATACAACTATCATAAACATGATTGCTAACATATACAATCACTTCACACAATTTAACAACTACTAAAACTATTTTAATTTCTCAATTTCCATATTTTTCAAATAAAACTCTAATTTTTTATATTCATCCCAAAAATCATCATTGTGAATTCATTGTTTGGCCAAATCACTCCATTCCAATTACGTTATGCTCGTATCTCATTGAACTAACATAAACAAAACTCAATTAACATTTTAGCATGCAATTTGACCCTCAAAATTGGTACTTACCTAAGCCATATGAACAATACATACAAACATACACTGTCGATTATTTTCTTCTACTGTTAAACGAATTTAGCATGCAATTATTATTTAAACATACTTTCTAATCATCATAAACATGTATAACCACAAGTAATCCATTGTAAAGCAACAATTCAATAAACTTGCAATTCACAGAATCTAAAATAGTTGCTGTAGAACATATATATGTATATAATATAGAGTTAACATACCTTCAAATTGCTTATAGACAATCGTTGCTAAACACTGGAATTGCTGTGAATTTTCTTAAGACACTCTCAATTTCTCTCAACTCTTAATTCTCTCTACTGCCTAGCACAACTAGAATGAAACTTTGATATGGCCAGTATGTGTAATAACCAAAATGAAAAACTGATATGGCCATAACACATTTATTAAATATATCGGTTACCAACATAAACGTATATAATATTAATATATTATATTTATTATTTTATTTATTTATTTATTTTAATTTAAATAAACTAGAAATCTCAAAAGCCATAAGGCTTGTTTGGCAAAATCCTTTAAATATTAAAGAATTAATATATTAAGCCTTGTTTGTTAAAACTAAATTAAAACTACTTTAATTTATTTTAATAACTCCTTACAATATAGTTATTTGTCACACTATATTTAATCAAGCTTTTATTTTTATTTTAATTAATGCAAATCACAATTAATTAAATAAATCATTTAATCACATAACACAATACAAATAATTAATCATTTAAATTGAAATATCAATATAATAATAATTTCCTTAATTCATCAATTATTTATTTAATAAATAATTAACTAAACAAAATTAAATTAATTGAACAAATATTTATTCAACGATAATCACATCCATTAAATATTTATATAAATCAATAAATATTTAATATTATATTTAAAATTATGGAATGTTACATCATTCCCTCCTTAAAATGATTATGTCCTCAGAATCACAATTCAAACAATCAATTCGTCACAAATACCTTGGATGCATCAAACATGTATACATCAAAAATCTGCTTGAAACTATCTCAAGTTTCCTCTGTAAAAAACTGGTGAGCTTTCACTACACTAATAAACTGCCAAAGATGTTCGCAATGTTGCGTCGTGAGTAAAGAAAATATATGTCCTCGTAAATAAATCAGCGGCACAATAGGTAGAAGTACTAAGATTGTGACGAACGAGATTTTTGTAATTTAATTTTAATATTTATTAAATTAAATAAATATTTTTCGATGATTTAATTATTGGATTAAATAATTATTTGATGCAATTGTGGTAGATTAATTTAATTATATGTGTTACATTTATTAAATTAATGTGGAGAATAATTATTATTCAAGTATGTAATTAATTGAGCTTATTGAATTAAATGAAATATTTAATTAAGCATGATGTTATTTTAATTAAATTAATTATTAATTAGAGAGTTAATAATTTGATATTATTAATTAATGAGAAAATTAAATATATGACTATGTGAATTTATGAGAAGTTATTATATTTTATTTATATTAAATAAGATATTTGATTAATTGTGCAAGTGGGTGTGACATGAATTAACTATGTGATAAAGTTTTATTAAATTAAATGGTTTTTGAAACCTATTCTAGCTACGCAAACATGGCACTAAAGGGAGTTGGGGCCAGTTAACCCATGACTGGGTAATTGACCACCAACGCGTCAGTTGTTCATTATTTAGTTTACGTATTCTTTTATTTCTTCTTCATTATTTGCCTAAGTCTAGAAAGCATAACAGAGAGAGATACAGAGAAAGAGTTGAGAAGTCAGAGTTGTTAAGAGGATTGTGAGAGTCATCTGAGAAGGAATTCATCTTCTATTAATTATACTCTGGGTAATTCTCCTTCCCAAATTCTATTTTAAGTCATTAAGTTTTTATAAGAAAATGGCTTTCAAAGTTTCTGTAAAGCCTCTATGATTGAGAAAGGAGTAATATTTATGAGTTATTTATGGGTTAAGATGTATCAAATCGTATTATATATATATATTGCATGATTTCATATCATCAGTTTCATAATATTACATCGTATATGATTTCTACAAAATTACAGAGTATGTTTGGCCTTATACGTGATATTTTATGTATTGATCGTATATTATCCTTAAATTTTACAGTCGTATATTATTATTCTGTAGAAACTAAGTACCATGGTTATCAGATTCTGCATTCACTACTAAATCATATTGAAAAGAATGCTCCATAACTTTTAAGTGGTTTATCTAATAAACAAGTAGAGAACCGAAAAATGGAACTATACTGGCATTCAATCTAGTTCTACAGTTCTTATTTACCATTGCAGAGAGAGAAAATTGGCAATTCACTAAGAACAGCATTATGTTGCGTATCAAATAAACAAGTCAATACTGTGACGCCCCCAAATTCCGGTACTTCATTACCTCAAGATTTGGTGTTCACGTAATCAAAATATTCATATCTAACTACCCAATCATAATAAATTGAATAATAAAAACCTGCCCATACAGAATTATTTTAATAAAAACATTATCTCCCAGGTTCTCTAACCTTTAATACAATCATTCAAGTACGAAAATAAAATTATTACATCACATCATTATTAAAAGTCTATTATCGTAATGATAAAACAAAATTACAAGTCTTCATCACTTGTACATCTTTCCCTTTCCTTTGATAGTTGTAGGTTTATCTACCTTCTCAATCATAGCTGTAATAAATGTATAAATATGCAAGAGTAAGCAAACAAAGCTCGCTTGAAATAAGAATAAATATCTTTACGTCATTTGCCAAATAATAGGCTTAATAGAACTGAATGATATGTTCTATTATCATTTCAACATTTGCCAATTCATAGGCTCAATAGAACTAAATGATTTGTTCTATTAACATTCTTAAATATACTACTGAGGGTCAAATGACCATGAACCATGTCCACATTTATAAGTAATCTTTCAACTTTACCTTTAACAGTCGTATGACTAGACTCCACGTACTTAGGGGGATCAATCCTTCGTACAATGTATTGTGCACAACCATTTCAACGCTAAGCGTAAACCCCTAAACATAGGGTTGTTCATCTCAGTATTTAGAGTACAAGTCCGCACCAAAGAAAGTTTGGTCTGGATAAGCTTTCAAGGGTAATTGAAGTTTAATGATCATCAACTAGGGAACTAGTTGAATCAACAATGCTTGATAATACAACAGTTGTTTAATAACAACATAACTTAGAACATTTGAGAATCATAAATGAATTGATTCTACATATCTAACTCATGCTTGAAAATAACTATAGAGCATAAGTATTCAATAGAATGAAGGCTTAAATATAAATTAGTACCTTAAACTATAGGCTATATTCCACTTCGGTGATCCACATTTCAATTTTGTCAATTAGATGATTGAACTATTAATTTTTTTCAATCAAGAACAATTGAACTCCTTACATCGACAATTCTTGTACGTAGAAGCTACTTGTGGGGCATAGAAAGCTGGTGTGGCAAAAAAAAATAGTTTTTTAATTTTAGATTAAACAAATTTAATTTAATGGAGGGTAAAATGGTCCAACAATAATTAACCTAAAACAAAAACTTAAAATTCCTAATTGATAGGGCTGAAGTACGCCGATCCCTAATCCCTAATTTCATATTCGATTCAGTCTCTCCCTTAGATCTCAAATATCCATATATACATCTTCATCGTTTTAAAGCTTTGTACAAAACCCCAGCTCCTAATTTCATATTCGATTCAGTCTCTCCCTTAGATCTCCATATATCCATATATACAAAACCCCAGCTCCCATCTAAATCACTGCCGAGCAAATCCTCCGGGAATCACGAGAGTGTTAGGAAGCCGAAATCCGACCGCCAAAATAGAAAATTACAGATTCGAATTTAAACTCATGACTACACGCCACGCAAGCGCAAAGAATTCGAAGACCTAATCCGCCGTGTTCGATGGAACAAGAGCGTTTGGGTGAAGTATGCTCGGAATTCCATCTTTTGATGTAATTAGAAAGGAGTGGAATAACTAAGATAGATAGATAGATAGAGAAAATAGGAGAGAGACATTTGGAGAGAGAAAGAGGGTGAGCACATCCTCTATTTTTCATTTTGTATATACCTCCCCCCTCTTAGATCTTACTTCTTTCCAATTTTCCACATCCAGGTAACCCTCCTCTAATGGTGAGTCTTAAGTGGATTCTTATTTTCTTTTTCTCTCCATATTTTTCTCCTATTTTCTTTGATCTTTACTAAGTCTCTTTGGTTGTCTGATCTACTTGAATTTTGGATTGCTAGGAACACGAGATTGAGTTGTGATTGATACCTGAAGAATCCGATGTTCCTTGATTTAATTCGACAATTCCCACTTATTATTTGATCAATTTCTGTACTGGGTTCTGCCTAATTGTATAATTTTCTTGTTTCAATGGTTTATTGTCCACATTTAGATCTGTAGGATTGGTTTTCGATGTGGGTTTAATGTATTTTCTGGTTATATTTGCTAAACGACTATAAATTCTCAATATGGAACTGAATTTCGTTCTTGATGCGTACCATCTGTTGATAATACTGAGGAATATAGGATTTTGATTTTGATTGTTAGGGTTCTATTTTTGGTTGAAATTGTTGGATAGATCTGAGTTTGGTTTTTATTTTTGTTTAAATTAATATAAAATATTATATTACTCTTTTACCCTTTCAAGTCCATAAAATAATCTAAAAATTAGTCTTCTTTTAACACATAAGCATTGTATTGCCGATTGGTGATGCCATGTCATTAATTTATGACATGGCGGAGTTCAATTAGACCTAAATAGAAAAAATTGATAGTTTAATGATCTGATTGAAAAAATTGAAAGGTGAATCACCGAAGTGGAATATGGCCTATAGTTTAGGGTACTAATTCATATTTAAGCCAAGAATGAATAAAATGGTTAACCTTTGCTTGAACAGTAAAATAAGCTAAGGTTCGAGTCTTATAACATTAGAATGATATTCCTGAATGTACATTTAACTGATAGCAAGCTGGAAACTAGAAACTTGCCCAACAATGTATTATCTCATGCAATGAATTAAAACAGTTCAATAATAGAGACGAGAGTTCAAAAACTACGCTCATTATACAATAATAGAACTTAAGAAACTTGCTTAATTGTAAACAAGTTAGAATGAATCAATGTAATAAATGAACCAGCTCAACGAAAGTGTAGAGTTAGAAAACTTGCCTTGAGCGTAAGCTATAAAATTAAACTCACGATCACCTACACATAATTTTAGAACCACAACACCTATTGGATATGCTAACATACCATAACATGATCATTACCATTTACATTTCAGAAACTGTAAGTGTTTTTCTTCGTAACCCTTGTCTAACGTTCATTATGTATACCAAATTATCACATAACGCATTCTTGATTTACTAATCACTTTTAACATTCTGAATTCATAATCCACATACATGACTCTATTTAACCTTGTTGTTACATGATTCTGACATTCCATAACCTTAAGCTAAGCTACAACGAACGACCAAAGTCTGCAGAATAAACAGACTTGATTAATTCGAAAATGGCAACTCATGGCGGTGCGCCGAGTTTTATATTGGTATGCTGCGTCACGACAATTACCGCCGCCTTCCGACTTGCGAGAACCCAATTTTGCGTAATGAGCCACGACACATTTTATTAAGCCAACTAACACGAATTTAACCCATTAAATAGTGATACTAACACATAAAATAAATATACAACTATCATAAACATGATTGCTAACATATACAATCACTTCACACAATTTAACAACTACTAAAACTATTTTAATTTCTCAATTTCCATATTTTTCAAATAAAACTCTAATTTTTTATATTCATCCCAAAAATCATCATTGTGAATTCATTGTTTGGCCAAATCACTCCATTCCAATTACGTTATGCTCGTATCTCATTGAACTAACATAAACAAAACTCAATTAACATTTTAGCATGCAATTTGACCCTCAAAATTGGTACTTACCTAAGCCATATGAACAATACATACAAACATACACTGTCGATTATTTTCTTCTCTTCATTAAGCAATTTAGCATGCAATTATTATTTAAACATACTTTCTAATCATCATAAACATGTATAACCACAAGTAATCCATTGTAAAGCAACAATTCAATAAACTTGCAATTCACGTAATCTAAAATAGTTCTTTGTAGAACATATATATGTATATAATATAGAGTTAACATACCTTCAAATTGCTTATAGACAATCGTTGCTAAACACTTGGAATTCTTTGTGAATTTTCTTAAGACACTCTCAATTTCTCTCAACTCTTAATTCTCTCTCTTTTATACAACTAGAATGAAACTTTGATATGGCGGTTATGTGTAATAACCAAAATGAAAAAAAGCGATATGGCCATAACACATTTATTAAATATATCTATTTACCAACATAAACGTATATAATATTAATATATTATATTTATTATTTTATTTATTTATTTATTTTAATTTAAATAAACTAGAAATCTCAAAAGCCATAAGGCTTGTTTGGCAAAATCCTTTAAATATTAAAGAATTAATATATTAAGCCTTGTTTGTTAAAACTAAATTAAAACTACTTTAATTTATTTTAATAACTCCTTACAATATAGTTATTTGTCACACTATATTTAATCAAGCTTTTATTTTTATTTTAATTAATGCAAATCACAATTAATTAAATAAATCATTTAATCACATAACACAATACAAATAATTAATCATTTAAATTGAAATATCAATATAATAATAATTTCCTTAATTCATCAATTATTTATTTAATAAATAATTAACTAAACAAAATTAAATTAATTGAACAAATATTTATTCAACGATAATCACATCCATTAAATATTTATATAAATCAATAAATATTTAATATTATATTTAAAATTATGGAATGTTACATCATTCCCTCCTTAAAATGATTATGTCCTCAGAATCACAATTCAAACAATCAATTCGTCACAAATACCTTGGATGCATCAAACATGTATACATCAAAAATCACTTGAAACTATCTCAAGTTTCCTCTCAGAAAAAAAGCGGTGAGCTTTCCTTTACACTAATAAAGCCGCCAAAGATGTTCGCAATGTTGCGTACGTGAGTAAAGAAAATATATGTCCTCAAATAAATAAATCAATGACACAATAGGTAGAAGTACTAAGATTGTGAATGAACGAGATTTTTGTAATTTAATTTTAATATTTATTAAATTAAATAAATATTTTTCGATGATTTAATTATTGGATTAAATAATTATTTGATGCATTGTGGTAGATTAATTTAATTATATGTGTTACATTTATTAAATTAATGTGGAGAATAATTATTATTCAAGTATGTAATTAATTGAGCTTATTGAATTAAATGAAATATTTAATTAAGCATGATGTTATTTTAATTAAATTAATTATTAATTAGAGAGTTAATAATTTGATATTATTAATTAATGAGAAAATTAAATATATGACTATGTGAATTTATGAGAAGTTATTATATTTTATTTATATTAAATAAGATATTTGATTAATTGTGCAAGTGGGTGTGACATGAATTAACTATGTGATAAAGTTTTATTAAATTAAATGGTTTTTGAAACCTATTCTAGCTTACGCAAACATGGCACTAAAGGGAGTTGGGGCGCTTAACCCATATCGGGTAATTGACCACCAACGCGTCAGTTGTTCATTATTTAGTTTACGTATTCTTTTATTTCTTCTTCATTATTTGCCTAAGTCTAGAAAGCATAACAGAGAGAGATACAGAGAAAGAGTTGAGAAGTCAGAGTTGTTAAGAGGATTGTGAGAGTCATCTGAGAAGGAATTCATCTTCCATTAATTATACTCTGGGTAATTCTCCTTCCCAAATTCTATTTTAAGTCATTAAGTTTTTATAAGAAAATGGCTTTCAAAGTTTCTGTAAAGCCTCTATGATTGAGAAAGGAGTAATATTTATGAGTTATTTATGGGTTAAGATGTATCAAATCGTATTATATATATATATTGCATGATTTCATATCATCAGTTTCATAATATTACATCGTATATGATTTCTACAAAATTACAGAGTATGTTTGGCCTTATACGTGATATTTTATGTATTGATCGTATATTATCCTTAAATTTTACAGTCGTATATTATTATTCATGTTGATACGAAGAGACCAAAGTTTAAATAAACGGATTCTGTGTTATAAATTGAATCCAGAGTAGTGACAATTTTCATGTTTTATTTTCAAAACCTCCAAGAACATCAAAGTCAGTGAAATTCACATATTTTAGTTCTGTGATTATGTGTTTTAATGGGTTAAAACAATTCTATAAATGTTGGGTTATGATTATACATGAATTATAACATGTGGGTATGTCTAAATTAATGTAGTAATATTTTAAATTGGAGTTTTTGGATGTGTTCTGTAATTTTACATGAATTGCGAGCAGGTTTACAACACCGCATGTGGCCATCCCCACGCCTAAAAATCCGCCCGGTTGATGCCATAGTAAAAAGCAGCGCCAAGTTTTCAAATATAACGCCGTATGTCCAATTGCTACGCGCTACTGCAATATGCACAATCACGAAGATCAGATGTAACAGTGTAGAAATAGGCCATACCACTCTCCGAAAAAGTTCGAGAGATGGAATTTTTAAAATGTTTAAGTCTAGCAATGTGTTAGTAACTTAATGTAATGAACATGTAAACATGTTAGAAGTATAATGTGATGTTAGAATATATGTTTAACATGTAAATAACATAATGGCATTTGGATTGAATTATTAATACATAATTAGCTTGATAATTCATGAAGTACAAATTATGTGACAAAGTTGTAATTTGACTAAGTATAGTCAATAATCAAAGTAGACAAAGAGAATGAGTTTATGATGATTAGTTAAGTTATAATTAACTTGTATTGTGAATGTGAATGGTATGTAGGATTAAATTCAAAGAACGTGTTTAGTTAAAGTGTAATCTACGCACGAGGCAAGTTTTCTAACCCTACTTGTCATTATTGTTCAAGTTATTAGTTACCTCGAGTAAATTATCATTACTATTATTCAAGTTCAAAGGTTATATTAAAGATTGATTATCTTTTTAAAGCATGATTTAGTTATACAATAATTGTCCTATTGTATACTTCTTGAGATTATTATTCAAATCGAATATCATTATTGTTGAACCTTATTAGACTAGTGAACTTTATTGATTCAACTAGTCCTTAGTTGATGAACGTTCTAAATTTTAGAACCCTTGTTGAATTATCCAAACCAAACTTCCTTTGGTGCGAACTCGAATGTCAAACTGAGATGAACAACCTTGTAAAGGGATTTACTTATGTGTTAGCGTTAAGATATTGTGCACAGTATGGTACTAAGGGCTGATCCCCCTAAGTACGAGTAGAAAGGTCCATAGTCTTATAACTGTTAAAGGTTTCAAGTATAACCCTTGATAACCTAGGACATAGTTCAAGGTCTTATGACCCTCAGAATTCTTTTGATTCTTGTTATTCATTCTTGATTCAAAAGTTGAGCTTTTATTCAGATGTCATTGATTTACTTGCATGTTATTATACTGTTATTTCATTATTATACTTGTGGGTAATACTGCTCACTCTTGCTTAATAATAACATTGCAGTTAAGAACGAAAGAACTGATGAACCTTCCACTAGTAAAGGCAAGGGCAAAGTTAGCAAGTGATGAAGACTTGTTATTTTTATTAGATGATGTATTTATGTTTAAGACTTGAGTTAATGATGTTGTTTAAGACTTATTTGTTTATGATTTAAATACAGAGATGTTTAAGGTTAGTTTAACTTTTAGGGATTGTATTATTACTATTCGGATGTTGTAACCCTTTAAGGGAAGATTTTATTCTATCTATTGCATGGCTTGCATTTATTATGGGTAGATAGATAGATGATATTTATACAATGAACACCAAATCCCGTGGAATTGAAGTACCCTTGGATTTGGGGGCGTCCTGAAGTTAGTATCAAAGTCATGGGTTATGAACCTTAGGTGGGGAACAACCTTAGTAGTAGCCTTATAGAAAGAAGATAGTGATGATGAAAACTCTTATCGAGTTATAAGAAATGAATTTATGTAATTCATTGAAAATAATAAAAGACCTTATGTGTTTATGTGTTAAAATATGCGTTAGATGATACGACTTAGTAACTAAAACTTAAAATTTTGTTTTCAGGATGTCGAATGTTGGTGAAGCTAGTCAAGCTGGGGAGGAAGAACCATGTGTACCTATAGTACTTACTGAGGAGGAACCCCGTGTAACTATAGTATCGACAGAGGAGGATCCCCAAGACATTCATGTCGTTAGGGAGCAGCTGGTGCAGAGGGAATCATCTCCATTGATCACCGTTGTTGGTCAGGAGCATGAACCTGAGACTGATCTTGAGGAGGATCCTGAGGAGGAATTTGTTGAGGAAGAGGAAGAGGAAGAAGAGGAGTTACCACGGTACACAGTTGATACTGAGATGTATGACACATTATAAGACCGTAACGTAGAGTTACGAGACGAGGTCTAGGATTTGACTGAGCGAGCGGTTATTCAGCATATTACTCTAGAGTAGAAGGAGAGGGAGATTTCGACTCTTCACTCACGACTGGGAAATGTAGAATGGGATTTGGTCCATGAGAAAGGTCAAACCGAAGATAAGACCGAGGAGATAGAGAAGTCAAAGAGGAATCAAGGAAACCTCTCGAAAAGTTTGAACATAGCGAGAGGAAAAATTGGGTAAGAGAATCACGTCGAAATGTTAAATGCGAGAGGATGATACTCGTACAAAAAAAGCAAAGATTGGGGAAATGTACTCTACACTTAATAAGGCAATGAATGAGACTCAAGATCGAAGGACTACCATTGTATATGATGGATCGCAGGACGATGTATCGCATCTTAGAAGAGGAGCGTAGCAAGGCTAATCAGTACCTTGACCGACAGTGATATGATTTATTTAATTATGTGAAGAACTTAATTAATTTTTAGATGTAAATTCTGACGTGTTTATGAACGAAAGAATATTTGAATGTTTTAAATCCTCTGGATTCTTTATTCCAGGATAGTTGATGTAAATAGCAGTGATGCTATAGTTTGATGTTAAAACTTTTGAGTTGAATGAATATATATCAAGTTATTTGAGATGATGTGTTAAATGAGTATGTTAAATTGTTAAGTAATGCCTTAACTATCTAGAGAAATAAATAAAGTTCTAATAAGCGTTTATTTAACAGAAATATGCCGCCAAGGAGAAGATAACAGCGTCAACCGGCTCAGGAAGAGTCAACCAATAATAACAATAATGCCAACGCAAATCTCGTTCAACAGTTAGTTAACTTACTGACTGGAGAAATGAACAATCAACCTCAAGCTCCACCAAACACAACGTTTAAAGACTTCAAGGCGGTGGGACCGCCAGAGTTCAAAGGTTCCATGAACCCAATCGAGGCTCAAACGTGGGTTATAGAAATGGAGAAGGTTTTCGACGTTGCTAGGGTTAGAGAAGACCATAAGACCGCTTTTGCAACGTTTATGCTAAAGTCTGAGGCTAGCTACTGCTGGCAAGCAAACAAAGTGCGAGGAGGTGAAGGTGTAATTACGTGAGAGAGATTTAAAGAGATGTTTTTCAAAATGTATTTCCCAGCTAGTTCGCAGAATCAGATGGAGGTTCAATTTCTAGAATTGAAACAGGGAAACATGAGCGTACCTGACTACGCAGCTAAGTTCAATGAGTTGGCAAGGTTCGCCCCGTACCAAGTACACACTGACGAGAGAAAAGCCAGAAGATTCGAACAAGGACTAAAGCCTTGGGTGTACAGCAAGGTATCAATGTTTCAGCTAAACATATTTGCCGGAGTACTAGAAAAGGCCATCCTCGCTGAAGGAGGAAGCGATGCGGTAACCAAGTACAATCAAGATCAAAAGAAGAAGAAGAATGAAAGTGAAATTAATAACAAGGCCAGTGGAAGTGGCACAGGATGTGGAAATTTCAATCAGAAGAAAAGGTGGAACGACAGCTCATCATCGGGGAATCAGCAAGGTAGTCAGAAGAAAAGAATTGAAGCATGCCCGACTTGTGGGAAAGCCCATCCGGGAGTTTGTATGAAAGGAAAAAGTGTGTTTACAATTGTGGTCGAAGGCCACATAGCACCAAACTATCCAAACCCAAAGAAGGGTGCTTGTTTTACTTGTGGTTCAAGGACCATCTGGCAAGAGATCATCCCAAGAAGGGATCGGGAGGGTCGGGATCGAGGAGGAAACCGGGAAATAACGATGGAAATGCCTTAACCATCACCGACCAACCGCAATGCAATCGAATCCACCGCCTGCACTTTCAACATGATGGTACAAGATGCGATTCAATCCCGTGATGTGGTGTCAGGTATTATTTCGATCAATAAAATTAATGCTTATGTTTTATTTGATTCGAGTGCTACTTGTTCCTTTATATCCGATGATTTTGCCAAGAATTTAGATTTTCCTAAGAATGAATTGGATTACCCCATGAACATAAAAATTGCGAATAAAGAGATAATCCCTGTTAAGTACGTGTATAAGAACTGTAGAGTAGATATTAAGGGTAATATCATGAATGTAGATCTTATCCCTATTCGACTTGGGGAATTTGACGTTATTTTGGGAATGGACTGGTTATTCAATTACGGGGCTGTAATTGATTGCCAAAAGAAGCGTATTAACCTTATGACCCCGTCAAAGGTTATATTTTATGGTAGCAAGTCGCCTAGACAAGCGAGTTGTCTGACGATGACGCAGGCCAGAAAGTTATTAAGACAAGGCTGTGTAGGATAATATTTAGCTTACATAGTCGACAGTCGAAAAGAGAATCCGAAGGTAGAAGAAATACCGATTGTGAGGGACTTCGTCGACGTATTTCAAGATGATTTACCAGGACTTCCACCAGATAGAGAGGTAGATTTTGTGATCGATTTGGCACCCGGAACCGCTCCAATATCGAAGGCACCATACCGAATGGCACCAATAGAGATGAAGGAATTAATGGTACAACTACAAGAATTCTTGGACAAGAAGTAAATTCAACCGAGCGTATCGCCGTGGGGAGCGCCGGTGTTATTTGTGAAAAAGAAGGACGGATCAATGCGGCTCTGCATTGACTACAGAGAACTGAATAAGGTTACGATTAAGAACAGATATCCATTACCGAGGATCGACGACCTGTTTGATCAATTGAAGGGAGCGAGATACTTTTCCAAGATAGACTTGAGAAGCGGTTATCATCAACTGAAGGTGAGGCCAGAGGATATACCAAAGACAGCGTTCAGAATGCGATACGGTCACTACGAATTTTTAGTAATGTCGTTTGGTTTAACGAATGCTCCTGCAGCATTTATGGGACCAATGAATGGTGTGTTCAAGCCATTTTTGGACAAATTTGTAGTGGTATTTATAGACGACATTTTGGTATATTCGAAAACCAAAGAAGAACATGAAGAGCATTTGAGATTAACATTGGAAGTATTGAGAAGGGAAAAGTTGTATGCCAAGTTTTCGAAATGCGAATTTTGGATTGAACGAGTGCAATTTCTTGGGCACGTGATCGATAAAAACGGAATTTTGGTAGATCCATCTAAAGTCGAAGCCATGATTAACTGAGATCAGTCGAGAACGCCGTCGGAAGTAAGAAGTTTTCTTGGATTAGCAGGATATTATAGAAGATTCATACAAGACTTTTCCAAGATCGCAACTCCGTTAACGAATTTAACTCGAAAAGCTGTGAAATTTGTTTGGACGGATAAGTGTGAGGAAAGTTTTCAAGAATTGAAGAAGAGGTTGAGTACGACCCCTGTGTTATCTCTTCCGGATGATACAGGAAATTTTATTGTTTATAGTGATGCGTCGCATAAAGGACTTAGTTGTGTGCTGATGCAAAATGGTAAAGTCATAGCGTATGCGTCACGACAATTGAAGGATTACGAGAAGGGATATCCGACCCATGACTTAAAGTTAGCTGCAGTTGTCTTTGCTTTGAAAATTTGGAGGCACTATCTCTATGGGGAGAAGTGTGAAATATATACGAACCACAAGAGTCTGAAATATATTTTCAAGCAGAAAGATTTGAATATGCGTCGAAGAAGATGGTTGGAATTAATTAAGGATTACGACTGTGAGATTTTATACCATCCGGGTAAAGCAAATGTGGTTGCCGACGCCTTAAGTAGAAAGGGTCGTGAGAAATTGATGATGTTAACTGCTCAGGGGGAGCTAATTACAAAAATGGAGAAACTAGAGTTGGAAGTGAAGTATCCTATGGAAATTGATGAGAAAATATTTCAGATGCAATCTGGCACAACTCTACTAGATAAAGTAAAGGAGGCTCAGCTTCAGGACGAAGAATGTAAAAAGGTGACAAAGAAGATATCTGAAGGAACTGAACCAAGATTTAAGATGGATAAGGAAGGAATACTGAGATTTGAGAGTAGAATTTGGGTACCGCCAATACAAGAAATTAAGGAAGACATTTTGAGCGAGGCTCATAGTTCACGATATTCGATTCACCCTGGTAGTACCAAGATGTATCAAGATCTTCGACAACATTTCTGGTGGCCGAATTTGAAACGTGATGTTGCAGAATGTGTTGCCAAGTGTCTGACCTATCAGAAAGTGAGAGCAGAACATCAGAGACCAAGTGGATTGCTACAACTGTTAGAGATCCCAGAATGGAAATGGGAACATATTACAATGGATTTCGTGGTTGGCCTTCCGACAACTCAGAAAGGCTACGACGTAGTATGGGTTATCGTTGACCGACTGACGAAATCCACACACTTCCTTCCGATCAAAATCAGATTCAACTTGGATCAGTTGGCAAGGCTATACGTAAAAGAAATTATTTCGAGACACGGAGTGCCGGTGTCAATTATTTCTGATAGAGATCCGCGCTTTACATCGAATTTCTGGAAACGTCTACAGGAATGTATGGGAACGCAATTGCGATTGCGAATGAGTCTGACATACCACCCTCGAAGCAGACGAGACGGTGGTGAGAGAACAATTCAAACGTTAGAAGATATGCTAAGAGCACGTGTGATGGACTTGAAAGGAAATTGGGATGATCACCTACCATTAGTAGAGTTCGCTACAACAACAATTACCACGCTAGTATAGGCATGCTTGCACTTACGAAGTGTTATACTACGAGAAGTCACGAACTCCACTTTATTGGGATGAAGTTGGTGAAAGACAATTGCTAGGGCGAAATTGATGCAATGAGACAATGAGAATAGTCAAAGTGATCCGAGCACAACTGGTAGCGGCTCAAGATCGACAGAAGAAATACGCTGATCCACATAGTAAAAATATTGAGTTTGAATCAGGTAGTTATGTTTTCTTGAAGGTCTCTCCCTGGAAGGGGAAGATCAGGTTCAGAAAGAAAGGAAAATTGAGCCCAAGATTTATTGGACCCTTTGAAGTATTGCGTAGAATCGGAGAAGTCGCGTACGAGGTAGCCTTACCTCCAACACTCGAGAATGTCCACAATGTCTTCCATGTTTCCGTGTTACGACCCTACAAGGCCGATTACAAGCATGTAATTGAATATGAACCCCTACATTTTGAGAAAGACTTATCTTACGAAGAAATTCTGTTCAAATTGTAAATGAAAAGAACAAGTTCTCGAAAATAAAGTTATACCTTACATTAAGGTAATTTGGAGGAACCACAATATTTGAAGAAGCTACGTGGGAACTCGAAGAGAATATGATAAAGAATTACCCTCATTTATTTACTTAATTATTTATAAATGATTCTGGGGACATAATCTTTGTAAGGGGGAGAATGTAGCAGTCAAATTTATTGAGTCGTGATTCTAGGGACACAATCCTTTTAAGGGGGGAAAGATGTGACGAATGAGATTTTTGTAATTTAATTTTAATATTTATTGAATTAAATAAATATTTTTTGATGATTTAATTATTGGATTAAATAATTATTTGATGCAATTGTGGTAGATTAATTTAATTATATGTGTTACATTTATTAAATTAATGTGGAGAATAATTATTATTCAAGTATGTAATTAATTGAGCTTATTGAATTAAATGAAATATTTAATTAAGCATGATGTTATTTTAATTAAATTAATTATTAATTAGAGAGTTAATAATTTGATATTATTAATTAATGAGAAAATTAAATATATGACTATGTGAATTTATGAGAAGTTATTATATTTTATTTATATTAAATAAGATATTTGATTAATTGTGCAAGTGGGTGTGACATGAATTAACTATGTGATAAAGTTTTATTAAATTAAATGGTTTTTGAAACCTATTCTAGCTACGCAAACATGGCACTAAAGGGAGTTGGGGCCAGTTAACCCATGACTGGGTAACTGACCACCAACGCGTCAGTTGTTCATTATTTAGTTTACGTATTCTTTTATTTCTTCTTCATTATTTGCCTAAGTCTAGAAAGCATAACAGAGAGAGATACAGAGAAAGAGTTGAGAAGTCAGAGTTGTTAAGAGGATTGTGAGAGTCATCTGAGAAGGAATTCATCTTCCATTAATTATACTCTGGGTAATTCTCCTTCCCAAATTCTATTTTACGTCATTAAGTTTTTATAAGAAAATGGCTTTCAAAGTTTCTGTAAAGCCTCTATGATTGAGAAAGGAGTAATATTTATGAGTTATTTATGGGTTAAGATGTATCAAATCGTATTTTATATATATATTGCATGATTTCATATCATCAGTTTCATAATATTACATCGTATATGATTTCTACAAAATTACAGAGTATGTTTGGCCTTATACGTGATATTTTATGTATTGATCGTATATTATCCCTAAATTTTACACTCGTATATTATTATGCATGTTGATACGAAGAGACCAAAGTTTAAATAAACGGATTCGGTGTTATAACGAATCTGTAGTGACAATTTTCATGTTTTATTTTCAAAACCTCCAAGAACATCAAAGTCAGTGAAATTTACATATTTTAATTCTGTGATTATGTGTTTTAATGGGTTAAAACCATTCTATAAATGTTGGGTTATGATTATACATGAATTATAACATGTGGGTATGTCTAAATTAGTGTAGTAATATTTTAAATTGGAGTTTTTTATCGTGTTCGCGCAATTTCGCGAATTGCGCAAGCGAGTTCTAACTTTCATGCATGTGGCCAGATCCTCATCTCAACCTAAACATCCGCATGTGCAACAATACATTCTCATAGCATGCATGACAAGTTTCTAACCCATGATGCCGTATGTAATAAAATTTGCGGTATACGCAACCCAAGACCGACAAATAAACGATAAAGTGTAACGATGGCGTCAAACGCCAGATCTCCACAAAGTTCAGAAGATGGAATTTTAAAATGTTTAAGTCTAGCAATGTGTTAGTAACTTAATGTAATGAACATGTAAACATGTTAGAAGTATAATGTGATGTTAAAATAGATGTTTAACATGTAAATAACATAATGGCATGTGGATTGAATTATTAATACATAATTAGCTTGATAATTCATGAAGTACAAATTATGTGATAAAGTGGTAATTTGACTAAGTATAGTCAATAATCAAAGTAGACAAAGAGAATGAGTTTATGATGATTAGTTAAGTTATAATTAACTGGTATTGTGAATGTAAATGGTATGTAGGATTAAATTCAAAGAACGTGTTTAGTTAAAGTGTAATCTACGCACGAGGCAAGTTTCCTAACCCTACTTGTCATTATTGTTCAAGTTATAGTTACCTCGAGTAAATTATCATTACTATTATTCAAGTTCAAATGTTATATTAAAGATTGATTATCTTTTTAAAGCATGATTCAGTTATACAATAATTGTCCTATTGTATACTTCTTGAGATTATTATTCAAATCGAATATCATTATTGTTGAACCTTATTAGACTAGTGAACTTTATTGATTCAACTAGTCCTTAGTTGATGAACGTCCTAAATTTTAGAACCCTTGTTGAATTATCCAAACCAAACTTCCTTTGGTGCGAACTCGAATGTCAAACTGAGATGAACGACCCTGTAAAGGGATTTACTTATGCGTTAGCGTTAAGATATTGTGCAGAGTATGGTACTAAGGGCTGATCCCCCTAAGTACGAGTAGAAAGGTCCATAGTCTTATAACTGTTAAAGGTTTAAAGTATAACCCTTGATAACCTAGGACATAGTTCAAGGTCTTATGACCCTCAGAATTCTTTTGATTCTTGTTATTCATTCTTGATTCAAAAGTTGAGCTTTTATTCAGATGTCATTGATTTACTTGCATGTTATTATCTTGTTATTTCATTATTATACTTGTGGGTAATCTCGCTCACTCTTGCTTAATAATAACATTGCGATTAAGAACGAAAGAACCGATGAACCTTCCACTAAAGTAAAGGTAAGGGCAAAGTTAGCAAGTGATGAAGACTTGTTATTTTTATTAGATGATGTATTTATGTTTAAGACTTGAGTTAATGATGTTGTTTAAGACTTATTTGTTTATGATTCCTTACGGATGTTTAAGGTTAGTTTAACCTGGGATTGTATTATTACTATTCTGGATGTTGTAACCCTTTAAGGTGAAGAGTTTTATTCTATCTATTGCATGGCTTGCATTTATTATGGGTAGATAGATAGATGATATTTGTACAGTGAACACCAAATCCCGTGGAATTGAAGTACCCGGATTTGGGGGCGTCACAAAGATTTCAGTACTTAACATGCCAACACAAATCTATTTTGGGAAATGGAGAGACTTGAACTCTCAACTCCAAAAAAGAGCAACAGTCCTCTAAACTGGCCCATCCGGCTTCCCATCTGCTGCATTTGTGGAGTGTCACCCCTCTGTATTTTGAGCTTCCCAGTGAGAAACCATTGCTCTAGCGACGGAGGATGTGCACAAATTATTCTTTGCTCAGATTCTTCATCTGCAAATATGTCATGTTTAAAGATAAGAAGCTAATATTTGCATCTTTTGATATATATATAAAAGAACAAATTCTGATAATAGAACATTCTTCATTTTTATTAATGCATCAAATGACTAGTGAAAAAAATGATAGTAAGCAATCAACCTCATTCATACAGTCCTCATAATCACTAAGGTTAAAATTGATGTCAGCATCAACACCCCGAAACTTAATTGCAGCTCGATCATAGGCTCTAAAATTATAACATGAACAAAGTGATTGAATAATGGTTCCACACATCCTAAAAATTAAGCTAAGAAAATTAAACCACACAAACAAAATTATAAATATATAGATATAAAAGTCAAACAAATATTATACCTAGCGGCAGCATGAGCAGTGTCAAATCCACCTAACGAAACCCAAACATTAAAAATAAAAAAACTCATCAATATTTTCCATAAATAGAAAAACAAAAACACAACAAATGAATGAACTCCTTTTAACATGCAAATAAAGAAGTAATTTAATCAATCAATCTATACCCAAATATACTTGTTTCCCACAATCCCTGCATCTAAATGAAAAACAATATAATTAATCATATGAACTACTTCAACAAATTCAATAAACACATACTACTATAAATTCAATAAAATTTTGATGAACTATTTAACTAACCAGGTAATACTGATGCACGATTGATTTGGGGGAGAAGAGATTGAGCGATTTCTGATTCGGGAATTAGAGGAAAAGCCCTGATGCACGATTGATTTGGGGGAGAAAGCTTGAACGATTTCCGATTCGGGAATTAGCGGTAAAGCCCTTATGCGATTTGGGAGGGGAGAGCTTCGATCTGTGTTTTGGGAGGAGAGTAGAGAGGAGCCGTGTTTTTCATTTTAAAACAAATGGGCAGAACGTCATTTTAGTTATTTTTAGTAAACCGTAAAAAAAAAGTACTGCATTATGCATACCCATTTTTATTTTTTCCCACATATATATATATATATATATATATATATATATATATATACTAGCGATAACCCGTGCCTAAAGGCAGTGTATAATTTAAAAAAATAATAATAATAAATCATGAACACAAAAAAATGAAGCACTGAATATGAACACACACTAAACTAAAAGCCTAAATTAATTCTTAACACACTTGCACCTGATCAATACTCCACAAAGCATTTAAATAAAAATTCTTATGAAGACAAATTTCAATGAATAAATAAAGAATATCCAACTTTAATAATCAAATTCTCATAAATTTAAACTAAGTTTAACTACATTTCAAGATTTATTATTATTATTATTATTTATAAGCCTTTTTGATTGATTGTAACTTTTTAAATAATAACTTGACAATCAAAAATTATTGTTTGCTTGTTATAACAACTTTTTTTTTGTCATACGTAGAAGCGGGTATCTGAGTTTATGAAAAGTCAGAATTTAATATAAAAAACTGATTGCATGTCGTTATATAAATTTAGGATTAGCTAAGCAACGAAGTTTAAAAATGAAGAACCAAGACAAATAAGAGAGAGGGAGAGGTCAAACAAATAAGGTGACAAATGACTAATGGTTAAGTTATATGGTCAATTTTACAACTTGCTAATGTAACAGATTGCAGGATCGAGTCTTTATGAATTTTCATCCATAAATATATGGATGACCCATGTAGCTTCCTTCATTAGATCAATCAAATAATGGTAAACAACTATAAAAAGACATGCAGAAACAAAAATTTTTAAAACAGCCAAAGAAAAAACACATCCATCCAAAAGAAAGGCACAAAAGGACACATATGAGGTCACCCACAAAAAACTTTTCCAAATAAGGGAAATAGGAAATAGGATGAGGGAACGTAAACATGTAGTCTTACTTTGACCATTTAGGCAAAATGACAAGGGCTCTTAACTTTTCTAGTAATTGCACGTGCCTAAAGGCACGGCGTAACGAAAAATTAGATTAAAATTCGAAAAAACTTACATTATCTAAAGACACATACCACAACAACAATTAATACATACTCAATCATCAACACATATCCAACCACCAAAACATCAAGCTAGTCGGTACTAATTTCAAGAAATTTTGGCAGAGTATCCTTTAAAAATAGATATCCAGAAAATTCTAAACATGTCTACAAAACTTATAATCATCAATACATATCCAAACCACCATAAAAACCATTATTCAATACCCAAAAATCATCATAACCATGTATAATTAGTTAACTTTATAAAAGACGAAACACAAAAAATACAAACATACAGAAAATAGAGAAACAACATGTTGAGCATCAGACCCATTACTTTAAAGCTTACACCAAGTATTCTTTACAGCTTACACCAAGTATCCTTCAATGTATATGTAAGACCCCAACTTTTATGAATAAAGATGATTTTTTTATAAATATCATTTTTGAATATTAAGGTGTGAATTTATAATAATGTTATAGTTGTGGGTAATATTTATAAATTTTGCAAAGTAAGCAAGTTTTTATATAATATTCGATTGGTCGGGGAATATTCGTTTTAACAGGGAATATTCGTGACAACCAAGACAATCATTGGTGGACCCTACAAATGTAATTATCGGAGTTAGAAAATGACAAAATTATTTTTTATAAAAATAACGGTAGAAGTTTTACCGTTAACTGTTGAAACACCCGGTGTTAAAAGTACAGTAATACGCGTAGTTGCATACTAGCACACGATATTGATTATTGATGCTTACGTAAGAAGTCACTCAGTTTTGTTCAATTATTGCTACGATGATTCTTTGCGTAGTATCTCACGTTATTTGATTCAATTATTGTCAATATTTTATATATTATTAAATCAATAATTGAGACGACAAAGTTATTACTATTATTATTTGCAATATTGACGATGTCTAAAAGTTCTGTCAAGGAGAGGTTTGGTCACCTAATTGCGCGCCAATAGGGAGAAATCCTTATTAGAAAGCCCCCTCTTTCCTGGGAACGACCTGGTTGTTAAATATTGTGCGTTATAATATTAATGATGAATAAGTTCGTGTTGATTAAAGATGAAATTGATAGTTTCATTGTGTGGGAATTATTAGTGTTAGTAGAAATCGATAATTATTTCGATAATAATTGATGTCTGGAGGTTATATTGACCAATCGGGTATTCGGGGCACTTTTTATGTCAGAGTACTATTCACGGGTTACTATTCACCCGGTTATTATTCACTCTAATATTGTTCAATCGAGTATTTGGGACACTTTTCGTGTTAGAGTACTATTTTCGAAGTCCTATTCACGGGGTACTATTCACCCAAAAAATATATTTCTTTTCGGTCCAAATCATTTTTGGGTACAATATTATTCCATGAGGAAATGTGATAATTTTTCTGATCGTTGGTTGAAGTTATAATAGTAAATCAATATGGATCGTTGGTTTAAAGTTTTAATAGTAAATCTGTAATACCCAATATATATATATATATATATATATATATATATTAAATAAAAAAAATTATTTTGTTTTAGAACATATTAATTGTACTTTGTCTTTTATTTGGGTCAAATTAGTTATTTAATTTATGTGGGCTAATAAATTTTAATAAGTGTGGATAAATTAATTTGATAAAATTGAGCTTTTAAATTAATTGGGTTTAATTTATATGTGGATAATAAATCCTATTAGAACTAGGAGAATTAATAAAATATTGATAATAAATAACTAAAACACAAACCCTATTGTACATCCAGCCATTTGTTTCAGCCTATCTTTTCGTTGTGTTAGTTTTGTTCGTACAGTTCAATTCATTTAATTATGTTAGTTATTTCGTTTCATCATTCTTTTATTCTATATCCGTACTGGGCATTTGGCTCATGCTGTGTTTTTCTTCCGGCAGGTAATCAGGGGGATCAAGGGCAAGTGTGATGAGAGCTTCCTTCATTTCAATGGTTTATATATATTTTGTTAGGCTTTGATAAATTGATCTATTTAGAGTTGTAATAAGTAGTTCAGATTGTGGTTTGAGCCTGTGTGACATTTATTATGGTTTGTCTTAAGACATTTAATCAGTATGAGATTATTCTTTTGTGGATTAGAGTTTTGTTATATATTCGTCAGTTTTGTTGTACTTGGGTAACCTCTCTTTCTATTTCGGAAAGGGGGTGTTACAAATGGCGACGCTACGTCGTAACTAAATTTATTTTTTTTTTTTGTAGCTTATTTGAATTCCGAGGACGGAATAATTTTTAAGGGGTGAAAAATGTAATAACCCATATTTTTTAAAAAAAATATTAATTAATTTTACTGTATACAATTGTATTTAAATTGGAAAAGGTAAATGATTTTTGTTTCCCTCTTTTCTTCCTTGTTTTGTTTGAAAAATTAAATTCTTTTAGTTGGTAATTAAATAACTGATTAAATTAAAATTAAGATAATTCCTTTTGTTAAAGTATTGTGGAAAAACCATTCGGAGCGGGAAGCTATTTGGGAGATGGAGGAGTCTATTCAGGCGGAATATCCGCATCTTTTCGATAATTAGGTACATTATATTCTTTTGATTCAGGGGACGGAATCCTTTTTAAGGGGTAGGTAATGTAATACCCGAATGGTATCAAAACCAAGTTGTTGTTTGTTCTAGTAGCTGATAAGAAATAAGTAATCTTTCATTCATACTATTTTCAAAACATCTTCTTTTTCTTTGTCAGAAGTCACCTAACTTACTATAGTCCACCCTTCTCCGTGTCTACCCAGGTAAGTCTCTTGTGTGAGCAGTTTCAGGTATTAGGTTTGGGTATGAGTCTACTCAAGGTAAGAGGGTCTGTATGGAAGATAAAGAGTGAAATTTTGTTTTGAAACCAGTATAATGAGTAGATTATTTAGATCTAATTCTTCAACTAGTCAAAGATCAACTTTACCTTCTATCCTGCAACCACGCTTAACCAAGAATCTCACAGCTTATGAAAATATTAGTCAAGCCTTACAATTGGAATATACCAAGAGTTTCCCTAAAGAAATTTATCACCAACATTTTTAGATAATTTTAAAAGCGATTATAATGTCAAAAGCAGTTGAGAAAGTTTACGCCATTAATAAAGAATATGAAAATTGTAGTCTTCTTGACCACGATGTTATTAAAAACATAGGAAAAGGGGTTGCAATTTTATTCATATTGATTAATTCAAGTTGCGATAAAACCATTAAACATTAAAGGAATTAACTCATGCATCTATCTCTGTCTTAGAGATCGCATAGAGTTTTGAATTATCACCCCAAATAATAGGTGCTATGGAATCAAGTTTGCACAATGGACTGTCCCATTTTAATTTCTTTCTGATTTCACCCTAAGTCTTAGTGATCGGCACTTATTAAAGGCCTTAACATTAAATATTAAAACTTGGTGAAATCACTCATATGATTGAGGGTTCTCACTTATTGCTTTAATTTATAGGATTTATTATAAAACAATGAAAACAAACTTAAATGTTCATGCTTTAAATAAAAGTCCTAAAGATTTAATGCTTTTAATTCAAAGTTCTACTATCGATGCTAATATTCAAGTTCCAAGAACAATTCTCCGGAAGGATATTACGCTTCCCGATCAAGGGACTTTACCTAATGAATTACCCCAACGACCCATAGTTAATAATTTATTAAATATTGAAAATATTCAACAATTTTACGATGGAACTGTTAAAATTAGTTTTGAACGTACTAAGACACCAATAATTATTGAAGACATTTCCAGTTCTTCAGCCCCTTCAGTTATCCATACTAGAAGAGACACTGAAGTACTCAGTAATCCTTCAATCAAAAATGTTAAGTTAAAAAGGCGTTCTTAATCAAGGTCAAACTAGTCATCCTTATTATGCTCATAGAGATTTTGTTGAAGAAGAAAGTTCTTCTTCTCCCACTTCTTCTGTGATGCCCACTCAGTTAGATTTTGATATCCCCATTAACAATCAATTAAGAGTCATCAAAAAGGAATTCGCTTTTAGATCGAGATAATCTAGTAAAAGATTTTAATGCTAAATCTAATAAAGAAAAAGACATCTATTTAGATCCAATCACCCCACACGAGAAAAAAGAAAGCGTGATAAAGTAATAAACAAATGGAAAGATTTATTAAAAATGAAAGAATGAATATTTCATTTTATGATTGGTATGAACAATTTCAAAATAAATGTAACGTGATTACCAAAACACGATTGGGTTAAAGAAGATAAGTCAAAAGTTTCTTCTAGTCATCCTCCTTTGGAAACAGTTAATCTCGATTAAAAATAAATGCATTGTAGCACCCATTTAAAATTTCGATCGATGCTAATAACAATGATAAAAAATTATTGAACAATTAAACTTTAGCAATCAATATCTAGCAACAGTTGAAAAACGCCTAGATAGGATTGAGAAAAGTTTGAAGAATCTATTATAAAAAAACCAGATTTAAAATTGAAACATCCTTTAATAAAGTTACCGTAAATAGACACAAGTTAGGATTACCATCCGATGATGATAACTTAGTTAAATCCATTGATAAGTTATTCAAAAAACTTAAAATGAACCTCCGTACAAGTGGTACTATTACATTGATTGATCAAGTTAAAAGCGATGTTGAAAATCATTATCAATCGAGATAATCGACATCGATTCAATACCAGATTTAAATGATCACTAAACAAATTAATGATTAAAAACACCAAATAACTAGGAATTGGTATTCTAGACCTACTCCTCCTGGACTTACAGATTCAAGAGAGAAACCTAGATAAACAGCCTCTCGATTTCATCTAATAAAATTCTGAATGGAACATTGATGGGTTTTAGTGAATGTGAAATTTTAAATAAATTAAACCATATGTCTATGGTGGCAAACAAATTACATCACCAAATTCAACAATCTATCTCAACCAGATATTGTTGAATTAATTGTTAGTGGATTCACTGGTATCCTCAGATCTTGGTGGGAAAAACATCTCACTGAAGATACTAGAATATCAATAATCCATGTCGTCCAGTTGGATGATGATGGCAACCCTATCTTCAATGAGGATATTGGCATCGGTCCGCCTGATGGAGTTAATACACTTATATTTACCATAATAAAACACTTCATTGGCACTCCCAGTAATATAACAGAATGAATTCACGATCAGTTAAGTAATCTAACTTGTCCCACTCTAAGTGACTTTAGGTGGTACAAAGATGTTTTTACATCTAGAGTTATGTTGCGCAATGACAGTAATAAAACTTTCTGGAAAGAAAAATTCATCAACGGTTTACCCTCTTTATTTGCCCATAAGGTTCGTGAAGAATTGGGTAAAAATCTTGGATACATTGATTATGATAACTTAACCTACGGTGATATAGTTAGTCACATTCAAAAAATTGGATTAAAAATGTGTATTGATTTTAAATTGGCCAAACAAGCTAATAAAGATAAGAAAAAAAAGCTAAATATGAATTAGGCACTTTTTGTGAACAATATGGTTTACCCCTGTTGCTCCCTCCGTGGAGGAAGCCAAGGCATAAACATATTGAATCTCACAAAATTACTAAACATCATAAAAAAAAAGAAAGCGTCGTTACCATGAAAATAGAAATCAAGACAATTATTATAATAAGCCCAAAACTACTAATAAAAGAATATTAAAAATCTAAGTCTAAAAAATATGATAAAATAAAGTTATTTGCCACAATTGTGGGCAAAAGGGTCATTATAAAATGAATGTAAAATAAAACAAAAATTAAATCAGATAAATATTTCTAGTGAAGACACAGAGCAAATTCTAGAACTTATGCAAATTGAGAAGGATGTCAGTAATACTAAAGATTCTTCTAGTTCCCCTAGTAATGAAAGTAATAACACATCTAGCAGTGATACAGGAGAAGTCACTATTTGCGCAGACAATTGCAATGAGCAGTGTTGCACAAAAAGAGTTAATGTAATTAACAAAGATGATGAAGAAAGTTCTTTGTTAATTGATCTAATTAGTAAAATTACTGATCCTAAACTAAAGGCTCAGTACACTAAACAGTTAAAGGATTTATTAACCAAAAATAATAATGAAAAATTCATTAAAGCCAAAGAAAAACCAATTTTTAGCCTTAATAAAACATTGGAAAGATTTAAAACTCCTGTTAAGGAAGTCACCCTCCCATAATTGAATCTAGAAATTAATAAACTTAAAAAGGAAATTACTAACCTAAAATTAGAAGTTTCTAATTTAAAAAAGGATTTTGAAGATAAAAATCTTCAGGTTAACGATTCCTCATCTAGTGATGAAAATCATGATGAGCCTGAATCTTCTGGCGTTAAAAATGATCCTGATCTTTTTGTTCAAGGTCTCACGCTTAAAAGAATTAAAGACATCACCATTCAAAAATGGTACATCTCGATTAACTCACAGTTGTTGATAAAGGCTTCTATGTCGACTTTTCTGCTCGGTTTGACACAGTCTTGATTTAAAGCGCATACAAGAAGGTTTAATCCCAACCAAATATTTTAAGAAAACCAAAGAAAGACTAAACTCATTAATGGCAATCAAATGGAAATTAAATATAAATTACCAAAGGTTCATATCTCAGGGATGATATGTGTTTCAAAACATCATTTGTTTTGATCCAAAATCTCACGTATAAAGTCATCTTAGGATTACCATTTATATATTTACTTTTACCCATTTACTACTAATAATGAAGGCCTAAGTCATAGACACTTAAGTAAGAAAATAACATTTAAATTTCTTATTAAACCAAAAGAAAGAGATTTAAAATTCATTCAAGAAGAATCTATCTCAAAATCAATAAATCTACTTAATTGTAAAATAACACATTTAAATTTCTTAAAGGAAGAAGTTAAATATAAAAAGAGTTGAAAGAGCAACTTCTTAATAAAAGGGTTCAAGAAAAATTGAAGAATTAAAAAGCGTATTTGAAAGATAACCTTTGTTCGATTCTCTCAATGCCTTTTGGTATCGGAAGAAGCATATGGTTAGGCTCCCTTATGCTAAGGAATTTAAAGAACATTTAATTCCTACTAAGGCCAGGCCTATTCAGATGAATCATGAACAAATGGAGTTATGCAAAAAGGAAATCAATGATCTCCTTAGTAAAGGTCTTATTAAACCCAGTAAATCTCCCTGGTCTTGTCCTGCCTTCTACGTAAAAAATGAAGCAGAGAAAGAAAGAGGAGTTCCTCGTCTAGTCATCAATTATAAACCATTGAACAAAGTTTTAGAATGGATTAGATATCCCCTTCCCAATAAAGATGACCTAGTCAATAGATTGAGTAATGCCACTATATTCATTAAATTTGACCTTAAATCCGGTTTTTGGAAAATTGCCATTCATCCTGAAGATAGTTATAAAACTACATTCACCACTCCGTTCGGTCATTACGAATGGAATGTCCAGGCATTTGGCCTAAAAAATGCCCCAAGTGAATTTCAAAATATTCTCAATGACATATTAAACCCTTTCACTCATTTTATTGTAGTCTATATTGACGATATCCTTGTTTTTTCAATGACCATTGAAGAACACATTAAACACTTGAAATCTTTCTTCAAGATGCTTAAAGATAATGGTCTAGTTCTTTCACCTTCCAAATGCAACTGTTTCAGTCGTAATAAGGTTTCTTGGTCTTAATATCTTTAGAGGACAAGTCCAAATTTCATTGAACGAGCTATTCAATTCACGACAAGTTTCCGATAAGATAACCAATAAAACCAAATCGCAGAGATTTCTTGGCTCATTTAATTACATAGGCAAGTTTTACAAGAATCTCAGGAAGATCTGCAAACCACTTTTTCAAATTTTGCAAGACAATCTTCCACCTTGACTCGACATTCATACTTCAGTCGTCCAACAAATTAAAAAAATACGTCAAGGCATTACCCTGCCTTGGCATTTCTAATGATTCAGCGTTCAAAATTGTAGAAACTGACGCCTCCGACATTGGCTTCGGAGGCATTCTGAAACAAAAGTTAACACCTAATTCTTCTGAACAAATTGTTCGTTTTCATTCTGGTGCATGGAATACTACACAATTAAATTACAATTATTATTAAAAAGAAATACTTTCATTAGTATTATGTATTTCTAAATTTCAAAATGATTTATTAAACCAAAAATTCTTAGTTCAGATAGATTGTAAAGTCGAAGAAAATATATATTAGAAAAGGATGTTGAAAATCTAGCCTCTAAGCATTCTTTCGCTAGATGGCAAGCTCTATTAAGCATTTTTGATTTTGAAATTGAATACATCAAAGGAAGTAACAATTCAGTTCCTGATTTTCTTACTAGAGAATTTATTAATACAGGTATTATTCATAAATGAGCACTAGAGGAGCATCGTCCTCAAGAGGCCTGTGTCGCCTTGAGCCCACTTAATCAACCCGGAGGAGCTATGGTTCCTCACTCGCTTAACCAATCGGTTCAAACCAATAATAAATTTATCGTTTCTAGGCACCATGCCTAAACCTTACGATTCGGCCTTGGTCAATGAAATTTCCCAATTGACCCTTTCAAGTAATCCCGCCAGGCTTCGTCCTCGCCTTCTAGTCATTCTCCTGCGAGTACATGCTCGATGGGAAAATTACTTATTCCATATTGAATCCAAGATGAAGCCACAAAATGATCCCAAAGAAGCTTCTTTGCAGCTTTTTCCCCGGATGGCATTTCCAACCTCTAGCTCCTTATAAGTCCCTTGTGTACTATAAGGATATTCTACTAGAAACTGAGTCAGTAAACATCAAACCAATCTATGCACAGAATGATAAATCAAAAGTTCTTTATCATTCTATGTATATTAAACAGTTTATTCAAATCTCTGATTGGGGGAAGAATCCCTCCGATCTCATGAATCTTTCTAGTCAAGATCATCAATTTTATTACTATGATTACATTAAAGCCTGGTATAAGGTCCTCCTTCACCAGAATGAGTCTCTCAGTCATTCATGGTTCATACAATTTGACCATAAATTCAAAAGTCCATTTCCTTATTGGTTCGTCCTCTGGTGGTATAGGTTAGGATCTTGTTATGATCTTCTTCCTGACCCTTTGAAGGTTCAGTTAAATCATTTCAATAACCATTATAAACCTACCCCATTGAATGAAAGAGTTCCACCCACTCTTTTATTCGTCAGTAAATACAAGATTCCTTGGATACTTAAATGGGAGTACAGTCTTCCACCTCCCGGTTCTCCAGTCAACAGCATTCCTAATGATCCACTTCCTCGTGTATCTCGCCTCTTTTACATTAAGTGGTGGGATAAATTCAACATTGATAGAATAGTTACTCGAGTTCAAAGCAGAATTTCCGTTGCTCAATTCCAAATCTCTCCCGCTTAATGCCCTGCTCCATGGTCAAGAAAGAAAAGGAGTCGATGTCGGTCTCCAAAAATCAATATCCAAGGTCGATCCTCACCGGATCTTCATGTTCCGTAGTATTTCGATTTTAAAGATTGCACCAAAGAAAGAATTATTGAAAATTGCCCAAGTTCTCAATAAAAGAATTGACGAAGCTCTACATGAAGAAGCTTCTAATCATTCTTCCCAAGGTGATTCAACACCAATACATGATGATGATGGTGATTATGATCCATACAACCTTTGTTAATCTCCGTGAGGCTCGGATCCATTCACTTTGAGTTCAACAAGAAACCCGATTCTGCTTTCGGCCTCTGTTCGGTCCGGACCAATTCTCGCTTCAAAACCTCTCGATCAAAGGAATCTGTTTTTCCAATCGAAGCGACTCTAGTCACACGCGTCTACAAAGAATAATAAGATGCTCTCTTTTCCATCGAAAGCATTCTTTGAGTCAAAAGATGTCGACCATTTAGTCCAAAAATTAATCATGCGCCTTCAGATTTTGTCAAAAGTTAGCACCGCTGTTTATCAACGATTTGCTTATTCAGATTTATTTGAATTTCATTTGTATTTCATTTACATTTACATTTGTAATAGTTCTTTTCCTTATTCTATAAAAGGAACCAGAACTCAGACATTTAGTCAGATTTTTCAAAACTTAGAAAGACTCTGAGCTCTCTCTCAGATGAATCTTTAGTTTCTACCACTGATTAGCCTACTTAACCCTCTTCTCTACTTCTCCAATTAAATGTTCTAAGTTGTAAGTTAATTTTAATTTCAGTTTGTACATAGTTTCAGTAATCAATAAAACTACTGTTTTTATTTATTAATTTAACTGTGTATTCTTTCTATATGCATTTCTTATTCATCTCTTTCTATATATTTGTTAATCCAATTTTTTGAATGTGACTAACTATATCACCGTAGGTTAAGTTATCATAATCAATGTATCCAAGATTTTTACCCAATTCTTCACGAACCTTATGGGCAAATAAAGAGGGTAAACCGTTGATGAATTTTTTTCCGAAAAGGTTTATTACCGCTATCATGTGAACATAACTCTAGATGTAAAAACATCTTTGTACCACCTAAAGTCACTTAGAGTGGGACAAGTGAGATCTGAGGATACCAGTGAATCCACTATTATATATATATATATATATATATATATATTAAATAATAAAAAAATTATTTTGTTTTAGAACATATTAATTGTACTTTGTCTTTTATTTGGGTCAAATTAGTTATTTAATTTATGTGGGCTAATAAATTTTAATAAGTGTGGATAAATTAATTTGATAAAATTGAGCTTTTAAATTAATTGGGTTTAATTTATATGTGGATAATAAATCCTATTAGAACTACGAGAATTAATAAAATATTGATAATAAATAACTAAAACACAAACCCTATTGTACACCCAGCCATTTGTTTCAGCCTATATTTTCATTGTGTTAGTTTTGTTCGTACAGTTCAATTCATTTAATTATGTTAGTTATTTTGTTTCATCATTCTTTTATTCTATATCCGTACTGGGCATTTGGCTCATACTGTGTTTTTCTTCCGACAGGTAATTAGGGGGATCAAGGGCAAGTGTGATGAGAGCTTCCTTCATTCCAATGGTTTATATATATTTTGTTAGGCTTTGATAAATTGATCTATTTAGAGTTGTAATAAGTAGTTTAGATTGTGGTTTGAGCATGTGTGACATTTATTATGGTTTGTCTTTATTATATATTCGTCAGTTTTGTTGTGTTTGGGTAACCTCTATTTCTATTTCGGAAAAGGGGTGTTACAAATGGCGACGCTACATCGTAACTAAATTTATTTATTTTTTTGTAGCTTATTTGAATTACGAGGACGGAATAATTTTTAAGGGGTGAAAAATGTAATATCCCATATTTTTAAAAAAATAAATATTAATTAATTTTACTGTATACAATTGTATTTAAATTAGAAAAGGTAAATGATTTTTGTTTCCCTATTTTCTTCCTTGTTTTGTTTGGAAAATTAAATTCTTTTAGTTGGTAATTAAATAACTGATTAAATTAAAATTGAGAAAGATAATTCCTTTTGTTAAAGTATTGTGGAAAAACCATTCGGAGTGGAAAGCTATTTGGGAGATGGAGGAGTCTATTTAGGCGGAATATCCGCATCTTTTCGATAATTAGGTACGTTATATTCTTTTGATTCCGGGGATGGAATCCTTTTTAAGGGGTAGGTAATGTAATACCTAATATATATATATATATATATATATATATATATATTAAATAATAAAAAAATTATTTTGTTTTAGAACATATTAATTGTACTTTTTCTTTTATTTGGGTCAAATTAGTTAGTTAATTTATGTGGGCTAATAAATTTTAATAAGTGTGGATAAATTAATTTGATAAAATTGAGCTTTTAAATTAATTGGGTTTAATTTATATGTGGATAATAAATCCTATTAGAACTAGGAGAATTAATAAAATATTGATAATAAATAACTAAAACACAAACCCTATTGTACATCCAAATGATTTGTTTTGAATTTATCTTTTCGTTGTGTTAGTTTTGTTTGTACAGTTTAGTTCATTTAATTGTGTTAGTTATTTCGTTTCATTATTCTTTTATTCTATATCCGTACTGGGCATTTGGCTCATGCTGTGTTTTTCTTCCGGCAGGTAATCAGGGAGATCAAGGGTAAGTGTGATGAGAGCTTCCTTCATTCCAATGGTTTATATATTTTTTGTTAGGCTTTGATAAATTGATCTATTTAGAGTTGTAATAAGTAGTTGATTGTGGTTTGAGCCCCATGTGACATTTATTATGGTTTGTCTTAAGACATTTAATCAGTATGAGATTATTCTTTTGTGGATTAGAGTTTTGTTATATATTCGTCAGTTTTGTTGTGTTTGGGTAACCTCTCTTTCTATTTCGGAAAAAGGGTATTACAAATGGCGACTTAATGTCAGAACTAAATTTTTTTATTTTTTTTTTGTAGCTTATTTGAATTCGAGAGGCGGAATAATTTTTAAGGGGTGAAAAATGTAATAACCCATATTTTAAAAAAAAAATAAAAATTAATTAATTTTACTGTATACAATTGTATTTAAATTAGAAAAGGTAAATGATTTTTGTTTCCCTCTTTTCTTCCTTGTTTTATTTGGAAAATTAAATTCTTTTAGTTGGTAATTAAATAACTGATTAAATTAAAATTGAGAAAGATAATTCCTTTTGTTAAAGTATTGTGGAAAAACCATTCGTAGCGGGAAGCTATTTGGGGGATGGAGGAGTCTATTCAGGCGGAATATCCACATCTTTTCGATAATTAGATACGTTATATTCTTTTGATTCCTGGGGACGAAATCCTTTTTAAGGGGTAGGTAATGTAATACCCAAATATATATATATATATATATATATATATATATATATAAATAATAAAAAAATTATTTTGTTTTAGAACATATTAATTGTACTTTGTCTTTTATTTGGGTCAAATTAGTTATTTAATTTATGTGGGCTAATAAATTTTACTATGTGTGGATAAATTAATTTGATAAAATTGAGCTTTTAAATTAATAGGGTTTAATTTATATGTAGATAATAAATCCTATTAGAACTAGGAGAATTAATAAAATATTGATAATAAATAACTAAAACACAAACCCTATTGTACACCCAGCTATTTGTTTCAGCCTATCTTTTCGTTGTGTTAGTTTTGTTCGTACAGTTCAGTTCATTTAATTGTGTTAGTTATTTCGTTTCATCATTCTTTTATTCTATATTCGTACTGGGCATTTGGCTCATGCTGTGTTTTTCTTCCGGCAGGTAATCAGGGGGATCAAGGGCAAGTGTGATGAGAGCTTCCTTCATTCCAATGGTTTATATATATTTTGTTAGGCTTTGATAAATTGATCTATTTAGAGTTGTAATAAGTAGTTCAGATTGTGGTTTGAGCATGTGTGACATTTATTATGGTTTGTCTTAAGACATTTAATCAGTATGAGATTATTCTTTTGTGGATTAGAGTTTTGTTATATATTCGTCAGTTGTGTTGTGTTAGGGTAACCTCTCTTTCTATTTCGAAAAAGGGGTGTTACAAATGGCGACGCTATGTCGTAACTAAATTTATTTATTTATTTGTAGCTTATTTGAATTCCGAGGACGAAATAATTTTTAAGGGGTGAAAAATGTAATAACCCATATTTTTTTAAAAAAAAATAAATATTAATTAATTTTACTGTATACAATTGTATTTAAATTAGAAAAGGTAAATGATTTTTGTTTTCCTCTTTTTGTCCTTGTTTTGTTTGGAAAATTAAATTCTTTTAGTTGGTAATTAAATAACTGATTAAATTAGAATTGAGAAAGATAATTCCTTTTGTTAAAGTATTGTGGAAAAACCATTCGGAGCGGGAAGCTATTTGGGGGATGGAGGAGTCTATTCAGGCGGAATATCCGCATCTTTTTGATAATTAGGTACGTTATATTCTTCTTATTCCGGGGACTAATCCTTTTTAAGGGTAGGTAATGTAATACCCAATATATATATATATATATATATATATATATATATATTAAATAATAAAAAATTATTTTGTTTTAGAACATTTTAATTGTACTTTGTCTTTTATTTGGGTCAAATTAGTTATTTAATTTATGTGGGCTAATAAATTTTAATAAGTGTGGATAAATTAATTTGATAAAATTGAGCTTTTAAATTAATTGGGCTTAATTTATATGTGGATAATAAATCCTATTAGAACTAGGAGAATTAATAAAATATTGATAATAAATAACTAAAACACAAACCCTATTGTACACCCAGCCATTTGTTTCAGCCTATCTTTTCATTGTGTTAGTTTTGTTTGTACAGTTCTGTTCATTTAATTGTGTTAGTTATTTCGTTTCATCATTCTTTTATTCTATATCTGTACTGGGCATTTGGCTCATCTTTGTGTTTTCTTCCGCAAATAATCGGGGATCAAGGGCAAGTGTGATGAGAGCTTCCTTCATTCGAATGGTTTATATATATTTTGTTAGGCTTTGATAAATTGATCTATTTAGAGTTGTAATAAGTAGTTCAGATTGTGGTTTGAGCCTGTGTGACATTTATTATGGTTTATCTTAAGACATTTAATCAGTATGAGATTATTCTTTTGTGGATTAGAGTTTTGTTATATATTCGTCAGTTTTGTTGTGTTTGGGTAACCTCTATTTCTATTGCAGAAAGGGGGTGTTACAAAATCAGTATGGACCGTTACTTTAAGTTTTAATAGTAAATCAATCTGGACCGTTCATGAATTAGTTACTATTCAGTCCATTCTCCTATAAATAGAAACTCATTCCTTCATTATTTCTTACGAATTTATTGAAACTCTAGAGAGAGAAATTATAGAGAGAAAGAAGAAGAGAAGTCTGCTACCTCACTTTTCCAATATCCAGTTTCTTCTAAGGTAAGGAATATTATTTGTTGTACTCGTAAGGGGTATTATTCTTTCGTATTCATGAAGAGAGTTATTTTCTTTAAATACTCGTAAGGGTTGTTATTCTATTCTTTATTATTCTGTTGGAATAACCTGTTTGTGCGGTTTATCGCATGCCTGGTGAATTCTGTTGTTATGCTATTCTTTATTATTCTGTTGGAATATCCTGTTTGTGCGGATTACGCATGACCTGGTTCCATTCTTTATTATTCTGTTGAAATATTCTGTGTGTGTGTGTGTTACGCATGACCTAGTTCCATTCTTTATTATTCTGTTGGAATAACCTGTCTGTGCGGATTACGCACGCCTGGTGAATTCTTCTGTTATTCCATTCTTTATTATTCTGTTGGAATAATCTGTCTATGTGGATTATGGCATGGCGGTAAAAATCCATTTGCGGTTTCATATATTCTATTATACTCAGTTGGTTAAAGTTTTGGCTTCTATACTCCATGAAATTAGTGGAATATCCTTGATATTTGCGCTTCATCTAGTATCTTTTTATGAAAATATCATTCTGAGCATTCTTGAATTTTACTCCACAAAACAGTATCATGTTGACAATTTGGAAGTTATTAATTTCTGGATAAATTAAATTATAAATATTTAAAAATTTGTCCTTGAACTTGTTTTATTGAATTCTTATATCATTGTCATCATCCTCATATTTATAATATGTTGAAAGTCATCTGTGGCCTGTAGTGCATAGATGGACTTGGTATGATTATGACCAGGGATTATTCGGTATAATCATGACCGTAATGTTACAAATGATGTGGTAAAAATCCTCATTGGCCATAGTGCATTGATGGACGAGTTGTTGTCATATGATCATGACCATTGATGAATACACCGAATATCCTCGGCACAGAGTGCATGGATAATTTGTGGTCGTGATACTAATGAATATCCTTGGTCAGTAAAATGAATGATGTGGATAATTTATTAAAATTTGAGTCTCGATAAAAGTAATGAAAACCTTTTTAAATCATAAGAGATAGTAGATTTTATTCTCTACTTGACTCTTCTAATGGATTGCTTATTCCGCTGCAGTTAAACTTGATGTTTGTTATATTTTATCAGTTTAACACTGTTGAAGGCTAATGATAATTTATTCTGCATTATCTTAGTCATAATATTTCTTACTGGGCTAGTTGAGCTCACCCTTTTTGCTTTCATTGTTCTCTTCAGGAAATGAGAACGTAGCAGGGACTAGTCGGAGAACGGAGTGACGGTCCAGATGATAGCATTAGTAGTCCTCACTATTCTATGAAATAGTGTGATAATAAATGTATTGATAACTTATTTTGAGTTTGAATACTGTCTAGAAGACAATATTTGTATTAAAACTCACAGTTCATGTTGTATATTTAAAGTTATAGTTGTAATTTGTACCATGTATTTTGCGACTCAGAATAGGTGATGTATACCTGTTTTGGGGGCGTCACAGTATACCTGAAAATATTTTAAATATAAAAATTATCAAAATATGTGAGTCAAAATAAAATAATTATAAATTTGAAACATAAGAACTCTTACTTTACCGTGAATTATCTAAAAAAGCACACACATTTGTATGTAGTGGGGGGAATGATTTAGATTGATATAAGTAAGAATTTAGAGAGATTGTAACAAATTATCAATTTATTTAAGAAAAAATATGGATGAATGTAGACTTACAATCAAATAAAGTACTCTTAGTACCATTTCAACAAACGGTTCATTTACTTAATGATTTAACTCATAAATATGTATTGGTGGTAGTATAATGGTGTGTGAGTTTGATTTGCGAGTGTTTGATTGGTTACAATTATGTGTGTAATTTTACATGTATTGTGTGTATTGTGTGTCTGCATGAAAAATAGAGACATGTAGAGTCTTAGTCAGAGAGACTTTCACACCTAGACAGTTGTTTGGTCAGTGATGGGTTAGTCATCATCAAAGGTGGACAGGACAGTACTGGATTGCATATCATTTAACTCTCTTAAATGTCTTCATCCCTTCAAACCTTCTCTGCATCCCTATCCTTAATGTCCTCGTATCAATATGAATGCACTTTGCCCAATGAGGAGAATGCACAACCACCTAAATTATTCACATAAATAATAAATTTAACACTAATTATATTTTGATGTAGTGACATAAAAGTAGATTTACCTGATTACGTCGGGCCCATCCACAAAGGTCCATTGTATATACTCTATCGTTCCCGTTAACAAATTCACTCCAATTTTACAAAGAATGAATGTAATATCTGGTAAAAATTAAAAATAAAAATAAATAAATAAATAATATTTAAATCCATATTTTAATTGGGCTTTTCTTATGTTTGGGTCAAATTGTATTTAATTTGTGTGAACTATAATAAGTATGTGATTACATTAAATTGGGCTTGTATACTAATTGGGTCTATTTTGTATTTGGGTAATATTAAAATTCTATTAAAATTAGAAGAATTAATAAAATTTGTTAATAAATAAACACATAACTAGACCTGATTTTATTTCATTATCAAATCGAGAAAAAGTGATGGAAACAAAGACAAGCGGCGGCTGCAAAAGGAAAAAAAAATAATTGACGATCAAGTGGAACAAGTCTGGTACGGTTTGAAAATTATTTTAGCAGTATAGATTATTTAAGTAGTATAATGATGATAATGACTTAATCTAAATGACAAATGATCTGCGGATGGATATATATACATATACTTGTGCAGTAACTAGAAGGACAAGGTTTGACATTAATTTATTATATATATATTGTGATTTAATTACATGGGTGAATTCAAGGCATTTTGTCAGACCATGTTTTTTTTTATTATTATTATTAAATTGGCCAATGATGTTTCGTTGGGTATGGCCTTTCATTTGTGATCTGTAAGTGCTAGATATTTTTTTTTTTATTAACAAATCAACTACGGAAAAAATAAAATAAAATAAAATTAGTTAGATTTATTATTATAGACATGTATATGTAATAATAATATTATGAATAGTATTATAATCTGGAAAGTTCTCGCAGATTGTGGTGGAAGATAAATATAGTTTCAGATGTATCTAAAATAAAGTTACATTTGGGACGAAAAAGAGTTATCAATTAAGGTTTATAATTATAGAATTTATAAATTATGACAATAATAATAATAATAATAATAATAATAATAATAATAATAATAATAATAATAATAATTTATTAATTGTACTTAATTTATTATTTTGTTTAATTAGTTCGGACGGGAGGAATTTAACGAGTTATATTCGGATTATAATTTTGGGTATGACGTTGCTTAATTAGTGCACAGATTCCAAACTCTTTTCAAATGATACCCTACGAATTACATTAGTAGGGTATACCCTGAAGCTATAACCACCTGCGGGGTACCACAGGCATGTCGTCTGGGCACGAGAGGCATGATACTTTCCGTGGCAGTGTGATTAGTCCACTGCGTCTCCATTTTGGGCTCTGGAGGAAGTGGGCCATTTGGTGTTTTGTTGTGGGAGGCGTATGGGTTAACCCTAGTTTTGTGTTCTGCGGATTTGTGATGTTGTGCCAAACACACATATCCGATTTGCATACATTTGGATTTGCGGTCCAATGTGTGATTTGCCTTTGTGGCATCATTTGATTTGCTTGTGTGGCATTATTTTGACTTGCTTGTGTGGCAATGTATATTTCTGAGCTTACTCGGTATGAAATAACACCTAACCATTTGATTCAACCTATTATTTCATTGTATTAGTTTTGTTTATTTCTTTTCAGTTAAATTCATTGAGTTAGTTACTTCAGTTCGTTATTTCTTTATTCTTCTATTGGTTTCGTCAATTTTATTTATTCAAATATATTCCATTAAGATCTTTAGAGATTATATTTTCGTCCGTATTTACACTTGAGGCTTTGTTCGGTATTTTGTCTCAATTATTTTTGTATATCAGTTGTATATCTTTTGTATATCCGTGATCTCATGTCTGGGCAATTGGCTTATCTTTGTGTTTTTCTTAAAGGTTTACACGTGGGTGATTAAGGGCTAGTGTGATGAGAGTGTTGCCTTGACCATCTAGGTTGATTAAATTTTTTTATTTTGATTATTTTGATTCTAGTTGGAGAATTGTATTTAGTACTTCACTGATGGATATCATTATTAATATTTTGAAGTTATTAGTGCTCTGTTTACTAATTTTGAGATTTGTTGTGCTTTGCACGTGACCTCCTTTCCTTTTCGGGAAGGGGTGTTACTGAAGATAATATCGAGCTTAGTTCTTTCTTGTAGAAAACCTATTTAGGTTTGACCTGTGAGTTTTGGGTAGACGTAGGAGTTGGATTCGATTTTGTTCTTTGTTTGGTTGGTCTCTATTTCGACCAACTGTCGATTTCTTTTCGATTTGTTGTTGATTTGAGGAAAGTGGAATAATTTATTAAGGTCAGTATGTAATGATATTAGTTAAGAATTGTGATTTAATCATTGAGGTGAATAAAGTTATATTTTGTACAGATAAGGAATGATCTTATATGAGATGCGATTATGATGTGATCGAGTTTTTGTATCGACGAGTATTTAATTTTGGAAAATTATTTGTTAGAGTTATTTTTTTGTGACAATTATTATGATCGTTGAATTGAGGATTTGATTTGAGTTAGGTTTTGATTTATGTTAAGTTGTGGATAATTTGAGTTATGTGTATTGATGAGATAATATGATAAATGATTATACAATTATGATATGAGCATTTGTATCAGTAAGTTTTGATATTGGAGAATTATTTGTTAAGAGTTATTTCAGGTAATTACAAATTATTATGATTTTAGAATTGAGGATTTTATTTAGGTTAGACTCTAATTTTTGGTTAAGTTGTGAATAATTTGAGGTATGTGAAACGGTGGGATAATATGATAAAGTGAAAACTATTAAGTACAAAGGATCTCTTGTAATTTTGAGTTGTTGTAAAGATTCGAGGTAATTAGATTATTCTTTTGGAGTAGATGAATTTTGCGATTATTTTCTAGTAGAATATTGGAGTTATCTTATATGAAATTTTGAGTGATAGTATGAGGAGATCTAGAAATTTGTTGGGTTAATATTTGCATTAAGAGAATGATTGATTCATTGAACGATTAGATAGTAAGTGATGAAATTCAATTGATTTTGAGAGATCTTGAATAATTGTAGTTTGCTTATACAGATGGTAAAATATGTGACTTGGAGTTTGATATGGTGATAAGGAGATCTTTGTAGTATATTTTGGTGTAATAATATTTGAGAATTAATTTGATTTGAGGTTATGATATTTTGAAATTCTTGAGGACTTAGTGAGAGTTGGTGATATAATTTAGGTTGTTTTGTTTATTTGATGCCCTTAGAGCTTTGCATGAATTTATGTAAAAAAATTTAATAAAAATAATTTATAAAATCTTTGTCATGTGTGGAAAATCATTTTACGAATTGAAGATAATTTTAAATATTTTGGGTATTCGAATCGTATTTAAATGAAGAGAAATTTTTGTGATTTTGAATTATGTTCTGAAGAGTACGTACGTTTGCAAGAATGAAACTCAATGATATTAATCTGGGTCATACACTGTGGAGCATGTGGTTTAATTCAATGCAAACCGAAGAACTTTACCAAGGCTTGACACGGTAGCTGACGAATCTTTTACAAGTACATAAATAATTACGTGGACCGATGGACTTACCAGCGTTGATTGTTACAGAAGGTGATGCTGCGTCTAAAAAAATATAAAAATAATAATAATAATAGCTTATTTGAATTCAGAGGACGGAATTATTTTTAAGGGGTGAAAAATGTAATAACCCATATTTTTTATTATTATTTTTTTTGATTTTATGTTATACAATTGTGTTTAAATTGGAAAAGGTAAATGATTTTGTTTCCCTATTTTCTTCCTTGTTTTGTTTGAAAATTTAAATTCTTTTATTAGATAATTAAATAACTGATTAAATTAAAATTGAGGAAGATAATTCCTTTTGTTAAAGTCTTGTGGTAAAATCATTCGGAGCGGGAAGCTACTTGGGAGATAGAAGAGTCTATTCGAGCGGAGTATCCACATCTCTTTGAAAATTTGGTGCGTTCCATTCTTTTGATTCCGGGGACGGAATCCTTTTTAAGGGGTAGGTGATGTAATATCCAGTAAAAAATAAAAATAAAATAAATAAATAAATAAATAATATTTAAATCCATATTTTAATTGGGCTTTTCTTATGTTTGGGTCAAATTGTATTTAATTTGTGTGAACTTTAATAAGTATGTGATTACATTAATTTGGGCTTGTATACTAATTGGGTCTATTTTGTATTTGGGTAATATTAAAATTCTATTATAATTAGATGAATTAATAAAATTTGTTAATAAATAAACACATAACTAGACCTAATTTTATTTCATTATCAAATCGAGAAAAGTGATGGAAACAAAGACAAATGCTTAATTTGTAAAAGGAAAAAAAAATAATTGACGATCAAGTGGAACAAGTCCGCATGCAGCTTTGAAAATTATTTTAGCAGTATAGATTCTTTAAGTAGTATAATGATGATAATGACTTAATCTAAATGGCAAATGATATGCGGATGGATATATATACATATGCTTGTGCAGTAACTAGAAGGACAAGGTTTGACATTAATTTATTATATATATATATATATATATATATATATATATATATATATTGTGATTTAATTACATGGGTGAATTCAAGGCATTTTGTCAGACCATGTTTTTTTTTTATTATTATTATTAAATTGGCCAATGATGTTTTGTTGGGTATGGCCTTTCATTTGTGATCTGTAAGTGCTAGATATTTTTTTTTATTAACAAATCAACTACGGAAAAAATAAAATAAAATAAATTTAGTTAGATTTATTATTATAGACATGTATATGTAATAATAATATTATGTATAGTATTATAACGGAAAGTTCTGCAGATTGTGGTGGAAGATAAATATAGTTTCAGTATGTTTCTAAAATAAAGTCCTGTTTGGGACGAAAAAGAGTAATCAATTAGAGGTTTATAATTATAGAATTTATAAATTATGACAATAATAATAATAATAATTTATTAATTGTACTTATTTTATTATTTTGTTTAATTAGTTCGGACGGGAGGAATTTAACGAGTTATATTCGGATTATAATTTTGGGTATGACGTTGCTTAATTCAGGTACAGATTCCGTACTCTTTCAGCGATACTCTTGTTAAATTTGATTTGTTCGTTTGTTTCCTTATTTCAAATTCTGTTATAATTTCACATAATTGTTTCCTATGAAATAAATATATTAGTTTCATTTTGGAGTTGATACATATGACTCGTATTTGTACTCTTTGAATTAGGTTATCATGTTTAGTACTAATTATTTTTGACAATTGTAGAGCGGTACATGTTGCTACCTTCTTTTTGAGACCTTGTGACTAGAATTTGATTCAGTTCAACATGTACATTTAGAACCCTTTTGTTGGTATTATGTCGCATGTGTTGTGACATGATATTTTTGTTATAATATACCGTAGGGTATACCTGAGCTATAACCACCTGTGGGGGTACCACAGGCATGTCGTCTGGGCACGAGAGGCATGACACTTTCCGTGGCAGTGTGATTAGTCCACGACGTCTCCGTTTTGGGCTCCGGAGGAAGTGGGCCATTTGGTGTTTTTGTGTGGGAGGCGTATGGGTTAACCCTAGTTTTCTGTTCTGCGGATTTGTGATGTTGTGCCAAACACACATATCCGATTTGTATACATTTGGATTCGCGGTCCAATGTGTGATTTGCATGTGTGACATCATTTGATTTGCCTGTGTGATATTATTTTGACTTGCCTGTGTGGCATTATTTTGACTTGCTTGTGTGGCAATGTATATTTCTGAGCTTACTCGGTATGAAATAACACCCAACCATTTGATTCAAATTTATTATTTCATCAGATTAGTTTTGTTTGTTTCTTTTCGCTTAAATTCATTGAAAGTTAGTTACTTCATTCGTTATTTCTTTATTCTTCTATTGGTTTCATCAATTTTGTTTATTCAGATATATTCCATTCAGATTTTTAGAGATTATATTTTCGTCCGTATTTACACTTGAGGCTTTGTTCGGTATTTTATCTCATTTATTTTCGTATATCAGTTGTATATCTTTTGTATATCTCAGATCCGTCTTCGGGCAATTGGCTCATGTTTGTATTTTTTCTTCCCATGGGTTTGCAAAAGTGATTAAGGGCTAGTGTGATGAGAGTGTTGCCTTGACCATCTAGGTTGATTAAATTTTTTTTGTTTTGATTATTTTGATTCTAGTTGGAGAATTGTATTTAGTACTTCACTGATGGATATCATTATTAATATTTTGAAGTTATTAGTGCTCTGTTTACTATTTTTGAGGTTTGTTGTGCTTTGCACGTGACCTCCCTTTCCTTTTCGGGAAGGGGGTGTTACAATGAACCTCATTGTAAAATTAAATGTTGAAATGTTGAAAAGATTACATAATTCAGTAGAAATAACATTGTTTAAACTATACCATTTACTTGTCGTAAGAATATTATAACAAAACTTCTGGGTAAACAATATTTGTGGTGCAATTCAACCCATCTTCCGGAAGGAGGACAGTAATACGATCCAAAGATGTGCATCTAGATAGTGTCCACAATTTTAAAAATAGAAACAGTCAAATTAAAAGACACCCAATTTTTTTAAAAAAAAACTAACATTCGTGGGCAAATGGTTAGCTAATATGAGCTTATGCTTTTAGAGGAATTTCTAACCAAAATGAAAAATTATCATGGTTAAAGTCCTGTTGTAGACTCGTACATGGCTTTTTTTTTTCCTCCTGCTTTTACTCTGTTCAAATAGCATATTGAAATTCTTGATTAGGATCTAATAAATCAAAATTTGACATAGTTCACATTGTTTTATTAGTATGAGGAAAAAAAAGCGATTCATTCTCTCAGATGCTACCCAACCCCAATATATAGATGGCCTTGAGTGGGCACTAACTATTACAAAATTAGTAATGTAGTAGCAAAGCCTCGATAGGAATAATCAACATTGAACAAACATGAGACAGGGATAAAACAACAGACAAAATGAAAGGCCATGGTTACAGAGATTTTAGAAACCAAATATAAATTCAAAAAAACATAATTCTTGAAATAAAATAACAGAGAATCAAAGGAGTCAAAAAAATGCATCCGAACTTCCGGCTTATTCGTTAGATTAAATCCCAGTCACATAAATAAAAATATAAGAAATCTCGAGGAAACTACAGTTTTCAAAAAACTATTCCTTGCATTACTTCATTATCAGTCTAAAATTTAATTGAAAATATATTATTAACTATTATTATCAGTAATTTAGCATTTGTTAGGGGAGCTGGAATTGTAAGACCCTTTATACAATAGAAACTTCCTTGCAACATAGAAACTCCTAACATTAAGAACATTTACATGTATTTGAATTAAGATTTGATCATCAAAATTCTAACACGATCTATGGCCTATTTAACATGGCTACAAAACAGTTCCTGTCATATTTATAGAAAGGCCTCTTAGAGACCCAATAAAAGAATTTTAAAAAAGAATTAGTGCTTTTATGAGTTCTGAGCTTGAGGGCCATTGAGACTGGCTTAAGATGTGACAAATCCATGTACTGCATGATTGGTCCTGAAGGCGATCTTACAGATACCATCGAAGAACAATGTCAACGTCTATCACTAAAAGGTCCTCTTCTATCCATGTTATAAAGCCTATCTTCATCTATTTTAGCAAGGTTTTGATATAGCAACTCTTTTTATTAAAAGAATCACTTTTTTTTAAATCACTTTTATCCTGAATCACTTTAAATTATTTTGAATCACTTTAAATCACATATTGTCTGTTCAAAGTAAAGTTTAATTCATAAAAGTAAAGTTTGAAATTTAAAATCACCTTATGTGACCAAACGCACTAAACATTACAGTAGCAAATACTATTTATAATACTCCCTCCATCCCAGGATAAAAATTCCGGTGGACTTTTCACGCATATTAAGAAGAGGAATAAAATAAAAAAATTGTCCATAATAATGTCATTAAATATGGAGAGAGAATTAGAATAAGAAAAATATCATACGGGCAGAATAGAAAAAAATATGTAAAAGCGGTTATTAAAGGAAAGTGGACATTTAACATGAGACTACCCAAAATAGTTGTAATACCCGAGAAAAAAAAATAATACTACCTCCGTCTCATAATAAGTGTTTTTTTAGCTAAAATCACACATACCAATACACAAGCTAAAATGGCAAAAATACCCTTAATATATTTTCTTTGAAGTTGAAGAGTTAATGAGTGTCATTTAATTGTAGTGATGATAAGATGCAATAAATACCATTGAATGCATAGGGGCATATATGAGAAAATATTACAAAAATTGTATTGGAGTTCTAACACATCACTTATTTTGGGAAAAACTATTAAGCCTAAAAAAGAACTTATTGTGGGACGGAGGTAGTAATAAAGAAATAAAATAAATAAATAATATTTAAATCCATATTTTTAATTGGGCTTTTCTTATGTTGGGTCAAATTGTATTTAATTTGTGTGAACTATAATAAGTATGTGATTACATTAATTTGGGCTTTTATACTAATTGGGTCTATTTTGTATTTGAGTAATATTAAAATCCTATTAAAATTAGGAGACATAATAAGATATATAAATAAACAAGTAAAACATAATTAGACTCTCATACGCTTTATACGCAACTGAAGGAGAAGAAGGGAGAAAAGCGGTACATGGAAGAACAAAACAAAACTAAGAAGATTCTTTTCTCAAAAGATAATATTATTACTTTGTGAATCAATATACTTTATTTTGTAAATTAATATATATATATATATATATATATATATATATATATATAGTATTACATCAAGTGACCAATTGGTGAATCAGGCGAGGAGCCATTTAATGGATTAATAGTTAATTTAATATAATCCTTATATATTTTATTAGATTGGTTTAGGTGTAGTTATCAATTTAATTAGATCTATATTTTTAGTAAAGTTTGATTTTTGCAACAGAGGATGTGAACTTCTAATTAAATTTTGTAAGATGAGATTTGCTTCTGGAATTAAGTTTATGCAAGTTTGTTTAAAAAAAGATGATAATAGAGTAATTAAGATTGGTAATTTGGAGGACAAATAAAGTTCGATCGGAGGGAGTTATGCGATTTAATTTATGTTTTTGCTATGCAATACAATCTGAAATATATATCGTAATAACATGTGCAGTCAACATGAAGAATTGTGAATCCTAATGGTGACTTGTTCATTAAGTTTGGCTTAGTCATATTTTTCAATGTATTAATGTGGGGATTTATCAATAGATGTATATAGTTATAGAATTTATAAATTTATAGATTTTGACTATATTAATATGATTAATAATAATAATAATAATAATAATAATAATAATAATAATAATAATAATAATAATAATAATAATAATATGAGCTTAAAAAAATAAAAATAAAATAATTAGTAATTAATAATTTAACGCATAGTTTATTAATTTATTTTAATAATTTGTGTAATTAGTTCGATCGGAGGGAATTTAAAGAGTTATATTTGGAATATAAATTTTGGAGTATTAATAATTGATATAAGGCGATGATTAAAAGCATATTAAATAGATTATGAATTATTTTGGAATTATTAGTTTGGATTGTTTTTAATTTAAGGTGAATATGTTTAGGTTGCGAATAACGTTTCGTATTTGATATCGTTGGCATTTGAGGGTAACAGTTTTTGGAGTGTGCTATAAATAGTTTGGAAGTATCAGGTACGGATTACGTACTCCACTCCTTTGATTATTGTTGTATTCTTTATATCTCGTGATATCTTGTCTTTATTTTCATTTTTTTTATAATTCTATCGACACTCTTAAATAGAAATTTGATCTTTGATACTTTGGTTTTATTCAGTAATTTGAATTCCTTTCTTTCTATTACAATTTGTACGGATTTCGTACTCTTTCAGCGATACTCTTGTTAAATGTGATTTGTCCGTTTGTTTCCTTATTTCGAATTATGTTATGATTTCACATAATTGTTTCATGTGAAATAAATATATTAGTTTCATTTTGGAGTTGATACACATGACTCGTATTTGTACTCTTTGAATTAGGTTATCATGTTTAGTATTTATTTTTGATAATTATAGAGCGGTACATGTTGCTATCTTCTTTTTGGAACCTTGTGACTATAATTTGATTTGGTTCAACATGTACATATAGAACCCTTTTGTTTGTATTATGTCGCATGTGTTGTGACGTGGTATTTTTGTTAGAATATACCGTAGGGTATACCGAGCTATAACCACCGTGGGGTACCACAGCACATGTCGTTTTGACGAGAGGCATGACACTTTCCGTGGCGGTGTGATTAGTCCACGACGTCTCCGTTTGGGCTCCGGAGGAAGTGGGCCATTTTGTGTTTTGTTGTGGGAGGCGTATGGGTTAACCCTGGTTTTTTGTTCTGCAGATTGGTGATGTTGTGCCAAACACACTATCTGATTTGCATACATTTGGATTCGTGGTCCAATGTGTGATTTTTCTGCGTGGCATTATTTTGGTTGCCTATGTTGCGTCATTTGATTTGCCTATGTGGCATTAGTTTGACTTGCCTGTGTGACAAGATATATTTCTGAGCTCATTCGATATGAAATAACTCCATCCATTTGTTTCAGCCTATTATTTTATTGGATTAGTTTTGTCGGTTTCTATTCAGTTCAAGTCATTGAGTTAGTTATTCAGTTCATTATTTCTTTATTCTTTTATTGGTTTTGTCGATTATGTTGATTCAGATATATTCCATTCAGATATTTGGATATTATATTTTCGTTCGTATTTACACTTGAGGCTTTGTTCAGTATTATGCCTCAGTTGTTTCCGTATATCAGTTGTATATCCCGTATCCGACCGGGCAATTGGCTCATCTTGTGGTTTTTCTTCCAAGCAGTTCATAGGGTGATTCAGGGCTAGTGTGATGAGAGTGTTGTCTTTGACCATCTAGGTTGATTCGAATTTTAAGTTTTGATTATTTTGACTCTGTTTGGAGAATTGTACTTAGTAATTTATTAATGGATCACCACTATTAATATTTTGAGATTGTTAGTGCTCTGTTTATTTATTTTGAAGTTTGTTGTGCTTTGCACGTGACCTCTCTTTCCTTTTCGGGAAGGGAGTGTTACAATAGTAATAAAGACTTTTATCTTGGGACGGAGAGAGTATAAAACAGAGAAGAAAGAACAAATACATAAGTGTCTCATCCAAGTTCCACGTCAGCAGCTATCTCTCTCTCTCTCTCTCTCATTCCTCTGTTTTCAAATTTCAAACCCTCTCTCTCTCTCCTCTGTTCTTACACAAAAGAGCTCTTATCTCTCGTACCCAGCCAACTCGATCCCTCTCAACTCCCCTAAATCTCTTATCTCTCGTACCCAGCCCTAATTCTAGCCCCAAATCTCTCATACCCAACCTTAAATCTCATACCCAGCCCCTAATGTACGATACAGAGCACAGAGAAAGGTATGGAAGTATCAGCTCCGACTCCGATATGAGCCGTCGAGATCAGCGTCACCTCCGACGTGTATGGCCAACACTGAATTGATACTCAGGTTCCCATTGAAGTCACGACATACTTTCTGTTCTGTATAATTGTCAAATTATGTTCTGTAGATGCCCCACGCTTGAACATTTTTCAAAGGTCCATGTATCAAAATAGAGATATTTGTTGGTTTGACAATTCTTCCTCATTACTTTGTGCTCAAATTTCAGTACCTGCAGAATACTCTTTGATTATGGGGTAAATGTTTAATAGCGATTATAAAATCAAAAATTTACCCGACGCTGGCCTACTGTTGTAGTTATACTAATTTCATACCTGCTTACTCAATATGGTAGCAAAAAAAATGAAGAAATGTGGTATTCACTTGTTGAATGCTGAAATGTGGTATTATCATGACTATCAATTGCTACGACTGATTTCATCTACATGTGCCTTGTATTTGATATCTCTGAAATTGCACTCTGACAATGAAGAAAAAAAAAATCAATGGGTTATCATGTAACTCTAGAGCCTGTCAAACTGGCAGTTAATTAATCTCCAGTTAATAGTGATTATACATAAACTGCTCAGCTGCCATTGACAATCGAGTAATGAAGTTAGAATCTTCAGGTATTTTTATTTTAATTTGTGTTCTTATTGTTGCATCTTAGTTAAGTTTATACATAAATTGTTAAGTTTGTTACATATAATTGCTTTAATCTATTAAAACTTCCAATGGCCTCAATTAAAACTTCATCATCCAATGGCTCAGATTTAAGAACAATTATTTTACACGTAGGTTGCTTGTACCTACTAATCTCCCTTCTCCCTTCCCAAATATCTCCCTTGCCAAAGTATAATACAGCCATGTAGAGAGAGAAAAAAACTTGGGCGGATAAAGTCTGAGTAAAGAGAGAGAGAAAAAGATGAAGATATTTTTGGAGCAATGGGAATGGAGAGAGATGAAGAAGAAGAAAATGTTCGGAACTGCGGGAAGAGGCTAAAATGCCCGGAGGTGAAGAATAGGAAAGAGAAGAAGTAGATGAGGAAATGGAAAATGAGTTTGCGGCAAGGATAGGCGATTTCTTCAACCCGATGATACTGTCATCAATTGTTGTTTTCGATGCTCTGGAACCTGATTTCTCGATTATTTATGTCAATCCCATTTTTGAAATGATTACCGGTTATCGCGCCAACGAAGTCCTCGGCAAAAACTAGTAAACTTTCACTTCTCTCTCAATAGATTTCAATAGATGTAGTTGTCTATTTGTTTGTGTTTTGGCAAATTATGTGTATGCTTGATTGGAAATAATGTGGTTTAATAAATTGGATTGTCTATCCAGCTAAATATGTGTTTGGTTTTTTTTTTGGACAAATCTTTATTAGAGGGTAAAAAATGTATAGTGCTTTATTTCTTTGCGCTGGCCACAAGTCAGAAATTTGGAACGACTATGTAAGAAACTAGCTAAATAGAGTATATTGAAAGCTAATTAAGGAACGTGATGGTTGATACTGCTGTCTTTAATTTTTGATGCAATATGTTTTATGAAAGTTATATGTATACTTTACATTTAAATATGTTTTATGAAAGCTAGGAGGATATTAGGAGGCCCTGTTATAAACATGAAGTTTAGTTGATTTAGGGGCTGAATATTTGTGGATTGACTTGCTACGTATTGACGATTTTATGACATGATAAGGGGATAGAAAATGAAAATCAATGTACTCCTGTTTGTATATAGTATAACTGGAAAGTAAGCTAAGTGGGATATGAATGGCATTCGTTGGTAAAGGGACTTCCTACCGGCACTTGGTTTTTTCTTTACCAATAGGTAGTTTTCTTTGCTCATCAGATCACATTTAATTTGGTTTTGACTTGCTGATATCGTTTTGAATGATTAATAATCCATAAATATATCTACAAGGACCAATTTTTGTGACTTGAAGAATTTTCTTAAGCTCAGCCCAGTCCATATGCCTTGGAGAATACAGAACAAATTTATAGTGAATTTCTCAGTTGTAAATGAGTTACAGAGGAATAAGAAGAAATAAGAGAGAATCACTTGAATTCTATTTTACTTCCACTGTATTTATCAAAAGAAGCCCAGGATCAAGATGAGGGATGCAAAAAGGTGAAGAAACAAGTAGCGGAAGGAGAGATTACCAAGTTCAAAATAGATAAAGAAGGATTATTGCGATTTGAGGGAAGAGTGTGGGCACCAGCAGTACCAGACCTAAAAGAAGAAATCTTGCAAGAAGCACACAATTCAAATTTCTCAATTCACCCGGGCAGCACAAAGATGTATCAAGTCCTCCGACAACACTTTTGGTGGCCCAATTTGAAAAGAGAAGTGGCAGAATACGTCAGTAGGTGCTTAACCTGTCAAAGAATATGGATATCATTGTGGGACTTCCAACTACACAGAAAGGCTTCGACGCTATATGGGTCATCGTGGATCGATTGACAAAGTCAGCACATTTCATACCAATTAAGATAATATTTAATCTAGATCAATTGGCTAGATATACGTAAAAGAGATTTTATCGAGACATGGCATTCCATTATCAATCGTATCCGATTGAGATCAGCGATTCACATCTAATTTCTGGCGAAGTTTACAAGAACGTATGGGGACGCAGTTGAAATTAAGTACGGCATATCACCCTCAAACTGACGGCCAAAGTGAAAGAACAATTCAGACAGTGGAAGATATGCTGAGAGCATGCGTCATGGATTTCAAGGGTAATTGGGATGATCACCTACCATTGGTCGAGTTTGCGTATAATAATAGCTTATCACGCCAAGATAGGGATGACGCCTTCTACGAGGCATTGTACTTAAGGAAATGCACGAGAACCCCGCCTATTGGGACGAGGTTGGAGAACGAACCATCGGGACCGTAAATGGTTCAACAAACTGCAAAATTGTCGAGTAATACGAGCAAGATTGGTAGCAACCAAGACAGTAAAAGAAGTATGCAGACTTGCACCAATCAAAAGAGAGATTTCAAAATAGGGTCGTTAGTGTTTTTGAAAATTTCTCCTGGAAGGAAAAATCGATTTGAAAGAAGGGAAAACCGAGTCCAAGATTCATAGACCTTTTGAAGCATCAAGCAAATAGGTGAAATAGCTTATGAAGTAGCTTTACCTCGTAATTAGGACACATTCATAATGTGTTTCATGTATCGCAGACTACGACCTTATAAACCGGATCACAAGCATGTAATTCAATATGAACCTATTCAGGTTAAAAAAGATCTAACCTATGAAGAAGTTCCTATTCAAATAATTGATAGGAAAGAACAAGTTTTAAGAAACAAAATAATACCTTCTGTGAAGGTGATATGGAGGAACCACAGTGCTGAAGAAGCTACGTGGGAACTCGAACAAAAGATGAAGAAAAGTTACCCCCATCTTTTTGAGTAACCTTGTACTTGTGATTCCGAGGACGGAATCCTTATAAGGAGGGGAGAATGTAATGACTCAGAAAATCCTATGTAATATTCAATTATTATAATTTTGCGTATGAATATTTTTTTTTTGTCATTACTTCTTATTGTGACAAAACTATTAATTATTTAATAGTTTATTAAGCATCTTGATTTATGAAGGCTAAAGAAATAATGTACATATTATTTAAGATTACATGGAATAGTCATTTCAATGATATATGTGCTAACTATTGTTGCTAGAGAAAATAATAGATAAAGTCCATGTGTTTTAATTTAACAAAAGTCCATATTTGGCATAGCCCGTTGACATATTTCACAATGTTTATCTCATGTATTTTATGATTAAAATTTGTGCTCTCGTGACAAAATTTTCACCTATGAAATTCGTTCAAGCAATGCTGCTAGGATTGATTACTTTCGAAGCTATGACTCGATTAGCAAGGACATAATTTAGAGGTGGACATATCCTTTGGTGTCAGATGCCCAGTTTTTCAGAAATTCTGCTACGAAACTTGAAAGACGGCATGTGTCGGGCTTCCGGTAAGGATTACATTTGCATTATGTTTGATTATAAGAACTAGTTTGCCCAGTCCATCATCCTCTAGCTATTAATGAATGTATTTGCAATAAAGGATTTTAGAGCCTTAAGTCTTGCCATTAGTGTAATGACTCAGAAAATTCTATGTAATATTCAATTATTATAATTTTGCGTATGAATTTTTTTTTTTGTCATTACTTCTTATTGTGACAAAACTATTAATTATTTAATAGTTTATTAAGCATCTTTATTTATGAAGGCTAAAGAAATAATGTACACATTATTTAAGAGAATAGTCATTTCAATGATATATGTGCTAACTATTGTTGCTAGAGAAAATAATAGATAAAGTCCATGTGTTTTAATTTAACAAGAGTCCATATTAAAATAGGGAGCCCTATTAGATGGTGCTAGTATACTTGCAAAATATGTGGCATAGCCTTTTTAGAATTTGGACTCATACTTTATCTAAAAGACCATGTTCATAATTGGGCCAACCCAAGCATATGCTTGCAAGCCTTTTATTATTTTGTATAATGGGCTAGTACTTATCTAAAATATGTGAATTATATTTTGTTAGCCCAACAAATTAAAAGAATCAACTCAAATTTCAATCTCCTTGCCACCCTTTCCTTAAGCTTCATGTAATGAAATAGGAAGGTAGTTAATCGAGATAGTTACATTAGGCGGGGTTGATTAGCAACTTATACTGATTCTACGTTAATTCTTGGTTAGCTTGATTAGTTTAGCTAGCGCACAACCAATGCACAAAGAAAACATTAGATAAGGCTTAGCAAGTGAGTAGAGTCTGCCGCTAGGGTGGGTACGTGAAGGGACCGCATGCTAGATTAGGAATAATGACCGTGTAGGGCCAACTAGAGGTGATGCAATTAATGAGAGAAGGAACCAAGCTCAAGATAACCGGAGAAGGAAGGCCAACTATATAACTCCATGTCCTTAATCGACTTCCCAAAACTTTAGCACATAAAGAAAGGAAAGAGAGCGATTGATTGATAGTGAGGTAAGAAGAGTTCTGGCTAGAAGCAGAAAAAAGAAGTGAACAAAGAATCAAGTGCAACCTCTAAGCTACTAAGGTAATCTTTTTCATCCTCTTCCAAATCCATTTTCGCATAATTTGTGCTCATTATGGCCGAATGGCTGGAATAGTTATAAGGGCAACAGGTATTTTTCATTTGCTTGGTGTATTCATTCGTTATTTGGGATCAGAATGTATCATTTTATGCTTATTATTATTTAAGCTTATATGGTTGGGATCACTAAGCTAAGAATATATGTATTGTACGGGTAGATAAGAACTGCTTCCCAACCGCTTGATAAAATGTCTGTTAATAGATCATTGGTATCAATCGTGTTAAACATGAGTACAAATCGAAGCCAAATTCTATGCCAATATTCTATATTGAAATTCCAAAAGATACAAATGTGATTAAAAGTCAGCTTTTGCTTTAACATAAGATGATTATGACTTGCTATTCAAATACCATGCTTAGAAGGCCTAATTGAGATTGTTGTGTGTTAATGTTCGCCATTGAGGAATAATGATTAACATAGTCACGATTTCTAGTCATTAGTATAGTATGACATAGTATTAACCACAATATGGAACAACATCATTGAAATGCTAATTAAGTATGTGAAATCAAAAGCCTTACACAAAGGATATCTAAGGTTAATGGTTAATTTCATTAGCATGATCTCGTGTTACCATATGAATTGTTGTGGTGATAAGTGGACCATGCTGCTATAGTTATTAATAAGGACCTTATTGACTACCATGGCTGTGATACTAATATCCTTTACTATAAATGATTGTCATAAGCCTTAAGTATGGCCATTTGATTTTTAATGTCTAAACATAACTGTGTAAGTGTTTTGTTGCTATTCTAATGAACCTAAAGCCTACTTGAGACTGTTTTGAGAAAAATCTCAAGGTATTACACCCATATGTTTAACTATGGAAAATATAATATATAGCAAGTACTTGCACATGAAAATCAATACTTGGTGCTATTTTGGTATAACGGTATTAAACCATGTCTATAATACTCTATATGGACTGTGTTGATCATTACTAGAAAGAATTAATAGCTGGGACAAATTAGTATGCTATATGTGTACCATATGTGTACTGTATTCTTAACTAAAAGGGTTGAATACCTCAAGGTAATTTAAAAGCAAGCTATGAACCTTGTATTAAACTTTAGTACTAAAGAAATATGTGTGTGTAACTGTTATTATAATAAACTGGAATAGTATGATGTGCTATACTACTATGAACTACAGTGGTGAGTTTTATCAAAACTGTTTTGGAAGCCTATGTTTGAGTACTAGTACATTGTATTAATTTAAGGCCTATAAGGTGCTGTTTTAAAACAAAACTGGAAGTCTTCTATATAGACTCTTTAAACCATGATCATATATTATATAGCATATACATGATGTGATAATACTTGTGTTAAAAACTTGAAGACTGCTATGTGCTATTTTTGAGCTGCTATGAAAACTGCTATAGCATTTGATTGACTGTTATGTTATTGTGATATTATTATGTACTGAATTTGAGTAGAGGAGATAGGATGGGCTTAAGAGTAATAAGGAGAACAAAATGGGTTAGTGACATAAATAGATGGCTGCGAAACTGGTAGCTGAAAACTATGTACCCAAACTGTTTGATAAAAGTCCTTAAAGGACTGTTTTGCTTAACTGTTGGTTAATTGATAGAATTAAAGCTTGGGCTAGATACTTACACCACATATAATGACATTAGAAAGTTTAAACTTACTAGACTAAAAGGAGATGCAATTTCAAGCTAAAACCATAGGTTAAATCTATTGTGTCAAGCTATTTTTACCCACTATTTTGGGCAGTGTCTTGGAACTGAAATGGAGGTTTTATTTACTCAAAAGTACCCTTATATACTATGTATTGCGTATCTAAAAGTGGGTATGAGAAAACCATGATTTAAAGGTCACTAAATTTGCATCATGAGCAAGTCATATAGGAGTTGGGGACTCACTGAAGTCGGCTGCGCGTCGTCAGCAAGAACTCATACTTAACAGAGATGGTGTCATTGTTCTCACAGTGAGCCAGCAAAGAAATATATCTTGTAAATTGTGTTTTTGGGCTACAAAGTGGTAGACTATCTTAGAGATGGAAATACCAACAATGAGATATGACTAAACTACCTAATGTGAAACAAAACTTAATATATAATAATATCCTATTTACCTACACTAGCAGAAAGAATGCCTATATGTAGCATTAATTGGGACTTCCTCGATGCTCGAGTTTAGCATGCTTAAATTTCTAAATCTTCCTGTAATACTTCTCCCGTAATAAGGGTATATACTAGTTATATAATACCCAAAACTTAGTGTAAAGGGACATGGGTAGGTCAAGGTCAAGGAGGAGAAGCCAACGCTTATAGCAAAGAAAAATAAAGAGTAAACAACTCACCAGAGAGTAGCCTTGGTAAGTCATGCTTATTGTTATGTTATAAATTGAGGGTTACCCATAGAGCCTAAATTTCCAAACTCCTAAAAGATAAGTGTAAAATATATATAATAGAGGATAACAAAAACGTGTTAAAGTGTAGCAAACCAAAAGGCTAATAACTGAGATGTGTTACAGAGACTAGGGGCTGTTGGGCTAAGTTAGGGGTCGCGAGGCCACATCAAGCTCAGCTAAGCCCTAAGGGGCCAAGAAAATCTTGTATGACCACACCTTGGAACCTTTAAGGGCTGCAAGGCCAGCTGAATAGGTTATTTTAGAAGCATTTTTGTGCATGGATACTGTGACTTGCTGCCTAATCGTGGCGACCTATAGCTGATACCAGTAAACCACAACAAGTAGAATGAGAATCAACAATTGTGATATAGCAGCTACAATAATGACTGTTTTGTAAGTTCATGTTTGATTCCAAATTTGGTTTTAGTAACCGAATTTTCCATAAAGGATAGATTATGTTTCTCTAAATGAGTAGAATTATGATACAAGCAAGTGAATGAGTAAAATGCTAAATGGAAGCTAATATAAACAGTAAATTGATTTGGAAACATTAAGTCATGTTTTAAACTATTAAAACCTCAAAGGGCTCTGTTTTAACATCACAGAAGAAAACAATGATAATTGATGCATTGGTATATCAAAATGACGCTATAAATTATGAGGAAGACTATAGGTTGACCATGCATGTAAGAAATACCTTCAAAACCAATAATAAGCTATGAAAACACCTTGTATGCTAAAAAATTTATTAATTAAAGAAAGCATAAAATACTTATATACTATGTTTCTAAGGAAAGGAAAATGGTAATTGTAATGTATTGCATATTATAATTATACTAAACCCTATTAAAGAGAAAATGGTGATGATAAGAACATGAATGAGATATTTAAAAAATGTATCAAATATAGGAAATCTATCCATGACCACTGAAACTACGTGGTATATGACTTGACTATGTGGCTAACATATATGCTTAATTCCTATTACTTGTAGTAAGCATGCCAAACCCCATCAAAGTGAAAATTGACTAATATGAAAACATGGATGAGATATTTGAAAAATGTATAAAATATAGGAATCTAACTACAAACTTGACCACTAAAATTATGTGATGTATGATTATACACAAGCTATGTGGTTTAGCTAATTAGCTAATAAGCTTGAAAATGCAAATGATTGTGTAGGCTTTGTGAGAACGTATTAAGCTGAATCAATAGTCTACAAACGAGGCAAGTTCCTTAGTCTTACTCTTTATTGAGCAATTATTCTACAGTGGACAGGTTCTTTAATTTCTGAACTGTCTATCCTTATTTATGAATAATATAAGGATAAAAAGCCTTTTTATTCCAATCAGCTTCAAAAGAATAGAATATCAACTTTTCTATCTTGAATGAGTTTACATTGAAAGTATGTCAATACCATTACTTCGGTTAGACGATTGTTAAGATATATTGATATTATTCATGAAGTTATCAGTTAATGCTTTCCAAGTCATTTTGTCGTTATGGTATGGATTCTTATATAATGTTGTGAATCAACAACCCTTTTATAGGGGCATATTGTATCTTTATATTATTCCGAAGGACATGTAAAGTGTCATTAGACTGTTATGTTGTGCACAATGTAGGGTACTTAGGCTGATCTCCTAAAGTACGAGTATAGGATATAAATCAACTTTTATAAACTGTATGTATCCATGAATTGTAGTATTATTACTGTCAATTCTAGTAAATAGTTCACTGGTCATTTGACCTTACAGCATGCTAAAGTCTAAATTTTCAGACTCAACACTTTTAAAGAAATATTTTGTTCAGTATTTATTATTGAATCCTCATTGATATAATATTTTTGTTCCATTATATTTAGCTACTTATTTCCTTGCTGAGCAAGCTTGTTGCTCACCCTTGTGTTAAATATAATGTTTTCAGTTAAGAATGAAGTTGCTGGTCCATCCGGTAAAGACAAAGGAAAAGGAAAAGTTGTGGAATAGTCTTTTATTAAGCACATGTGCTTATTTAAGTAGTAAATGTAATAAATACGGTTAATATTATGTTGTGTAATGATATTCGATTCGTAAGTTATGTAAAGGTCTAATAGAACCTGGGATTTATGTTATGTAATATAAGACAGTTTTCTTTTAGTATGAATGGGTATATTAGTATCAGGAGCACCAAACCCGAAAGTTAAAGATAACCCAATTTGGGGCGCCAGGTTGGTATCAAAGTTGTTAGGTTATAAACCTTAGGAATGGGGAAACACCTTAGATTATGACCTTAAAGAGAAATAGTCAACTCATCTCGAGTATAAAAATGAATTCGGGTAATTCATTGTTAAAGAAAATAAAAGTTTTAAATATGATTACTTGATAATGTTGTATGGAAACTTATCAAGTTTATTAAAATGTTTTGTAGATGCCTCAATTAGTCAATCCAATGAAAGTCAAAGAGAGGTGAAACAAAAAGAGCCAGAGAGCATATTGGGGTTTCTCCAAAGAACCCTTTATCAAGAGGTCGACACCCTAATGGAACTCGACTTTAAGAACCTCGAACTGAAAACCGAATCATGAATTGGAGGGAGAGAAGGAAGAACAAAGAAGCTTCAGTAGAGTTGTTTGAGTCATTGGTAGTACATACCATAGAGAAGAATGTAGAGATGAGCCACGACTTACGGCTCTCTACCGCCAAAAGGAGGCCCCGAGGAAGAATGTTATCCTCGAGATGGAAATTAAGTCCTAGATGCCAAGATAGGTCAACAAAAACGTGGACTTTATGCTTATGAGTTTGAATCAAAGATTCTGACGACAAAATGGAAGCAAATCAAAAAAGCAAACTACACCCTAGATGAAGATGGAAGCGAGTTGGTACTGACTCGAAAAAGGGTGTTAGACATTGGAGATGAGGAGCTTTACAGCGCCAAAAGGCGGGGCATGCTTCTCTAGTAGTTGGACTAAGTTCTTATGAAGTGTCTGTTTAATATAAGTATTTTAATATTATGTCTGTAGTAGGTGGATGTACCCCTCTTTTGTATATTAAGGGGATGATACTTTTGAGCCCGTCTTTTCTTGACATGGGCAGTTTAAATGTAAATCCCGACTATGTGTAGTCAAGAAGGGATTAAGATGTTTTAGCCGTATGAAACATAATATTATGTGCACAACTTTTAGAAGGAATATATATATATGAATGTTTTTCTATTATAAAAGGATATGTATATTTGATACAATGAGCATTAATATATCTATTAAATAATAAAGAAGTAAAAAACTTGTATTGTACAGAAAATGCCACCGAGATGGAGAGGAAGAGGAAGAGGAAGACTTGAGGCACCAACCCCATCAACGCAAGAGGAGTCTGTGAATAACTCGGCAGAACCTAAAAATCCTATCCAGCAATTTATCGACTTATTAACTCAAGCACTTCAAGGGAGGAATACTGCACCGCCTGTAAACCCGAACCCTCCTGAAGGTCGTTTGACTACCTTTAAGGATTTTAAAGCGGTAGGATCCCCGGAGTTCAAGGGAACCAATAATCCGATAGAAGCCCAAACTTGGGTAAATGAAATGGAAAAGGTCTTCAAGTTGTCCGAAGTTGGTTGATAATCAAAAGAAGGCTTTTTGCCACGCTCATGCTAAAAGGGAAGCAAATTACCGGTGGGGAGCCAATAAAAGCAGAGCTGGAGTAGGAGTCGTGACGTGGGATAGGTTTAAAGAATTATTCTTTGAAGCCTACTTTCCCCGTATTATGAAGAATAAGATGGAAGTCGAATTTCTCGAACTTAAACAAGGAAGCATGACGGTACCTGATTATGCTGCAAAATTTATCGAATCATCAAGGTTTATACCACATCAAAGTCGACATCAAGAAAGGAAAGCTCGAGATTTGAACAAGGATCTGGCCGTGATTTTTCAAAGAAGGTTTCGATGTTTCAAATAAATACGTTTACTGGCATATTGGAAAAAGCCATAATCGCTGAAGGAGGAGCTGATGCACTGGCCAAATTTCACCAAGAGAACAAGACTAAGAAGATCACTGGAGGACCTCAAGAAGGAAGCAACAAGGGAAATACTTTTAACAAAAGGAAGTGGAACAATAAGGGCAACAAATTTGGCAATAAGCAGGGAGAACCAAGAAGGAAGTTAGAAGCGTGTAAAAAGTGTGGGAAAAATCATCTCGGAATCTGTTTAAAGGGAAAGACTGTCTGTTACAAATGCGGGCAGGAGGGTCACATCTCTCCTAACTGCACCAACCCAAAGAAGAGTCAAGGATGCTTTGCATGTGGAGCTGCAGATCACCAGATCAAGAATTGTCCAAAGAAAGGAAATAACGATGGGAAGCTGACAATCGGGGGACCAACCAAATTCAATCGACCAACTGCAAGAACATTCAATATGACAGTGCAGGATGCAGTGGCATCAAAGGAGGTGGTGTCAGGTATCATTCCCATCAATAACATTAATGCCTTTATACTATTTGATTCGGTGCTACCTGCTCCATTATATCCAAGAATTTGCTCAACGGCTAGAATTAACTCCTCAAAGATTGGATCGCCCTTTGAACATAGAGGTCGCAAATAAAGAATTCATTCCCGTGGATCATGTCCATAAAAATTGTAGTATGGATATACGGGGTCATAATTTTACCGTGAATCTAATTCCCATCCGATTAGGTGAATTCGACGTAATACTAGGAATGGATTGGTTATATAACCATGAGGCAGTAATTGATTGCCAAAAAAATGCATAAATCTTCAGACTCCTAGTAAGTCAAAATTTGTGTTTTATGGTAGCAAATCGCCAAGACAGTCATGTTGTCTGACGATGATGCAGGCCAAAAAGTTGTTAAGAAAAGGGTGTGTTGGTTATTTAGCCCATGTAGTTGACACCCAAAGAATGGAACCAGAAATAGAACAAATACCAATAGTGAAGGAATTCCTGATGTGTTTCAAATGATTTTCCAGGGTTACCACTGCATCGGAGATCAATTCGTGATAGACTTAGTGCCCGGTACAAACCCAATTTCAAAAGCTCCATACCGAATGGCTCCTAGAGAGATGAAAGAACTAATGATTCAGCCATACAAGAATTGTTAGACAAAAAGTACATTCAACCAAGTATGTCTCCCAGGGAGCACCTCGTATTATTTGTTAAAAGAAGGATGGATCGTTACGATCGTGTATCGATTATAGAGAATTGAACAAAGTCACAATAAAAAATAAGTATCCCTTACCAAGAATTGATGATCTTTTGATCAACCAAGGGAGCTCGTTATTTTTCCAAGATAGATTTATGCGATCGTTATCACCAATTGAAAGTGAGGAATGAAGACGCGCCAAAGACCGCATTTAGGACTCAAGTACTACCACTATGAGTTCCTAGTGATGTCATTTAATGACTAATGCACCGACAAGCAAAGATTCATGGATTTAATGAACCGAGTATTCAAACCTTACTTAGATAAATTGTGGTGGTATTCATCGACGATATCTTGATCTATTCAAAGACTCGAGAGGAGCATACCAACATCCAAGATGGTACTGAAATCTTGAGAAGAGAAAAGTTGTACGCAAAGTTTTCAAAATGCGAAGTTCGGTTGGAAAGAGTGCAATTTTGGGACACGTGATCGACCATGAAGGGATATCGAGATCCGCAAAAGTGGAGGCGAGAAGAATCGGGAACGCATCAAGACACCAACGGAAATACGAAGTTTCTTGGGTCTAGCAGGTTATTACCGTAGATTCATCAAAGATTTTTCAAAATTGTCAGGACCTTTGACGAATTTGACCCGAAAAGCAGTAAAATTCGTTTGGTCAAAAAAATGTGAAGAAAGTTTCAAGAACTAAAGAAAAGATTAAGTGAAGCACCAGTACTATCCTTGCCAGACGATACGGGTAATTTTGTTGTTTACAACGATGCGTCACACAAAGGGCTTGGATGCGTTTTGAGGCAACATGGTAAGGTCATAGCATACGCGTCTCGCCAGTTGAAAGATTACGAGAAGGGGTATCCTACACACGACTTGGAGCTGGCAGCAGTAGTGTTCGCTCTAAAAATTTGGAGACACTATCTGTATGGCGAGAAATGTGAGATATACACAGACCACAAAAGTCTGAAGTATATCTTCACACAAAAGGAATTGAACATGAGGCAGAGAAGATGGTTAGAACTGATCAAGGACTACGATTGCGAAATCTTGTATCATCCCGGGAAAGCCAATGTAGTCGCCGACGCTCTTAGCCGAAAGGGAAGAAAAAAATTAGAGACACTAACAAACCAAGACGAACTCATCAGAGAAATGGAGAAAATGGAAATCGAGGTGAAATATCCGAGAGAGTCGAAAGAAAAACTGTTTAATTTAGATACTCATCCCATTTTGTTGGACAGAGTAAAAGAAGCCCAGGATCAAGATGAGGGATGCAAAAAGGTGAAGAAACAAGTAGCGGAAGGAGAGATTACCAAGTTCAAAATAGATAAAGAAGGATTATTGCGATTTGAGGGAAGAGTGTGGGTACCAGCAGTACCAGACCTAAAAGAAGAAATCTTGCAAGAAGCACACAATTCAAATTTCTCAATTCACCCGGGCAGCACAAAGATGTATCAAGACCTCCGACAACACTTTTGGTGGCCCAATTTGAAAAGAGAGAAGGGCGTAATACGCCAAGAGGGTGCTTAACTTGTCAAAGAGTGAAAGTTTAGCATCGAGACCAAGTGGATCACTACAACCGCTTAGAGATTCCTAATGGAAATGGGAGCACATAACTATGGATTTCATTGTGGGAATTCCAACTACACGTAAAGGCTTCGACGCTATATGGGTCATCGTGGATCGATTGACAAAGTCAGCACATTTCTTACCAATTAAGATCAGATTTAATCTAGATCAATTGGCTAGATATACGTAAAAGAGATTGTATCGAGACATGGCATTCCATTATCAATCGTATCCGATCGAGATCAGCGATTCACATCTAATTTCTGGCGAAGTCTACAAGAACGTATGGGGACGCAGTTGAAATTAAGTACGCATATCACCCTCAAACCGACGGCCAAAGTGAAAGAACAATTCAGACACCGAAGATATGCCGAGAGTACGCGCCATGGATTTCAAGGGTAATTGGGATGATCACCTACCATTGGTCGAGTTTCATGATAATAATAGCTTATCACGCTAAGATAGGGATGCCGCCTTACGAGGCATTGTACGGAAGGAAATGCAGAACCCCGCTCTATTGGGATGAGGTTGGAGAACGTAAACTATCGGGACCGGGAAGATTGGTAATCCGAGTAATACGAAAAGATTGGTAAAAGAACAGTAAAAGAAGTACGCAGACTTGCACCATCAAAAGAGAGATTTCGAAATAGGGTCGTTTATGTTTTTGAAAATTTCTCCCTGGAAGGGAAAAATCAGATTTGGAAAGAAGGGAAAACTGAGTCCAAGATTCATAGGACCTTTTGAAGTACTTAAGCAAATAGGTGAAATGGTTTATGAAGTAGCTTTACCTCCAGAATTAGGACACATTCATAATGTGTTTCATGTATCGGTACTACGACCTTATAAACCAGATCACAAGCATGTAATTCAATATGAACCTATTCAAAGTTAAAAAGATCTAACCTATGAAGAAGTTCCTATTCAAATAATTGATAGAAAGAACAAGTTTTAAGAAACAAAATAATACCTTCCGTGAAGGTGATATGGAGGAACCACAAAGGTCAAGAAGCTACGTGGGAACTCAAACAAAAGATAAAGAAAAGTTACCCCCATCTTTTTGAGTAACCTTGTACTTGTGATTCCGAGGACTGAATCCTTATAAGGAGGGGAGAATGTAATGACTCGTAAAATTCTATGTAATATTCAATTATTATAATTTCAAATTTTATGAATATTTTTTTTTTGTCATTACTTCTTATTGTGACAAAACTATTAATTATTTAATAGTTTATTAAGCATCTTGATTTATGAAGGCTAAAGAAATAATGTACATATTATTTAAGATTACATGGAATAGTCATTTCAATGATATATGTGCTAACTATTGTTGCTAGAGAAAATAATAGATAAAGTCCATGTGTTTTAATTTAACAAAAGTCCATATTTGGCATAGCCCGTTGACATATTTCACAATGTTTATCTCATGTATTTTATGATTAAAATTTGTGCTCTCGTGACAAAATTTTCACCTATGAAATTGCTCAAGCAATCTTCATAGGATTGATTACTTTCAAGCTATGACTGATTAGCAGAGACATAATTTAGAGGTGGACATATCCTTTGGTGTCGATGCCCGCTTTTTGAAATTTCGCCATTTAAACTTGAAAGACGGCGATGTGTGCTCAAGCTTCCTAAGTAAGGATTACATTTGTATTATGTTTGATTATAAGAACTAGTTTGCCCACCCATCATCCTCTAATTTATTAATGAATGTATTTGCAATAAAGGATTTTAGAGCCTTAAGTCTTGCCATTAGTGTAATGACTCAGAAAATCCTATGTAATATTCAATTATTATAATTTTGCGTATGAATTTTTTTTTTTGTCATTACTTCTTATTGTGACAAAACTATTAATTATTTAATAGTTTATTAAGCATCTTTATTTATGAAGGCTAAAGAAATAATGTACACATTATTTAAGAGAATAGTCATTTCAATGATATATGTGCTAACTATTGTTGCTAGAGAAAATAATAAATAAAGTCCATGTGTTTTAATTTAACAAGAGTCCATATTAAAATAGGGAGCCCTATTAGATGGTGCTAGGTATACTTGCAAATATGTGGCATAGCCTTTTTAGAATTTGGACTCATACTTTATCTAAAAGACCATGTTCATAAATTGGGCCAACCCAAGCATATGCTTGCAAGCCTTTTATTATTTTGTATAATGGGCTAGTACTTATCTAAAATATGTGAATTATATTTTGTTAGCCCAACAAATTAAAAGAATCAACTCACTTCAATCTCCTTGCCACCTTTCCTTAAGCTTCATGTAATGTACCAAATAGGAAGGTAGTTAATCGAGATAGTTACATTAGGCGCTTGATTAGCGACTTATGCAGATTCTACGTTAATTCTTGGTTAGCTTGATTAGTTTAGCTAGCGTACAACCAACAGTACAAAGAAAAAACATTAGATAAGGCTTAGCAAGTGAGTAGAGTCTCGCTAGGGTGGCATGTGTGAAGGACTGTATGTTTAGATTAGGAATAATGACCGTGTAGGGGCTAACTAGAGGTGATGCAATTAATGATGAGAAGGAACCAAGCTCAAGATAACTGAGAGAAGGAAGGCCACCTATATAACTCAATGTCCTTAATCGACTTCCCAAAACTTTAGCATAGAAAGAAAGGAAAAGAGAGCAGATTGATAGTGAGGTAAGAAGAGTTCAAATTAGAGCAGAAAAAGAAGTGAACAAAGAATCAAGTGCAACCTCTAAAGCTACTAAGGTAATCTTTTTCTATCCTCTTTCAAATTCCATTTTCGTATTACCATTTGTGCTCATTATGGCCGAATGGCCTTGAATAGTTATAAGGGCGCTTGTGCTATTTCGCTGCTTGGTGTATTCTTTGATTTGGGACTCAGAATGTATCATTTTATGCTTGTTATTATTTAAGCTATATGGTTGGGATCACTAAGCTAAGAATATATGTATTGTATGGGTAGATAAGAACTGCTCCCCAACTGTTTGATAAAATGTCTGTTAATAGACTGTTGGTATCAACTGTGTTAAACATGAGTACAGTCAAGCCAAATTCTATGCCAATATTCTATATTGAAATTCCAAAAGATACAAATGTGATTAAAAGTCAGTTTTGCTTTAACATAAGATGATTATGACTTGCTATTCAAATACCATGCTTAGAAGGCCTAATTGAGATTGTTGTGTGTTAATGTTCGCCATCGAGGAATAATGATTAACATAGTCATGATTTTTCCAAATATGTAGTATAGTATGACATAGTATTAACCACAATATGGAATAACATCATTGAAATGCTAATTAAGTATGTGAAATCAAAAGCCTTACACAAAGGATATCTAAGGTTAATGGTTAATTTCAGTTAGCATGATCTGTGTTACCATATGAATTGTTGTGGTGATAAGTGGACTGCTATGCTATAGTTATTAATAAGGACTGCTATTGACTACCATGACTGTGATACTAATCTCCTTTACTATAAATGACTGTCATAAGCCTTAAGTATGGCCATTTGATTTTTAATGTCTAAACATAACTGTGTAAGTGTTTTGTTGCTATTCTAATGAACCTAAAGCCTACTTGAGACTGTTTTGAGAAAAATCTCAAGGTATTACACCCATATGTTTAACTATGGAAAATATAATATATAGCAAGTACTTGCACATGAAAATCAATACTTGGTGTCATTTTGGTATAACGATATTAAACCATGTCTATAATACTCTATATGGATCGTGTTGATCATTACTAGAAAGAATTAATAGCTGGGACAAATTAGTATGCTATATGTGTACCATATGTGTACTGTATTCTTAACTAAAAGGGTTGAATACCTCAAGGTAATTTAAAAGCAAGCTATGAACCTTGTATTAAACTTTAGTACTAAAGAAATATGTGTGTAAATCATATTATAATAAACCGGAATAGTATGATGTGCTATACTACTATGAACTACAAAGTGGTGAGTTTTATCAAAACTGCTTTTGGAAGCCTATGTTTGAGTACTAGTACATCAGTATTAATTTAAGGCCTATAAGGTGTCAAGTTTTAAAACAAAACCGAAGTCTTCTATATAGACTCTTTAAACCATGATCATATATTATATAGCATATACATGATGTGATAATACTTGTGTTAAAAAAATCTTGAAGACTGCTATGTGCTATTTTTGAGTCAAGCATGAAAAAAGCATATAGATTTGATTGATCATTATGTTATTGTGATATTATTATGTACTGAATTTTAGTAGAGAGATAGATATGATAATGAGGAGTAATAAGGAGAACAAAATGGGTTTGTGACATAACTAGATGGTTGCGAAACTGGTAGCTGAAAACTATGTACCCAAACTGTTTGATAAAAGTCCTTAAAGGACTGTTTTGCTTAACTGTTGGTTAATTGATAGAATTAAAGCTTGGGCTAGATACTTACACCACATATAATGACATTAGAAAGTTTAAACTTACTAGACTAAAAGGAGATGCAATTTCAAGCTAAAACCATAGGTTAAATCTATTGTGTCAAGCTATTTTTACCCACTATTTTGGGCAGTGTCTTGGAACTGAAATGGAGGTTTTATTTACTCAAAAGTACCCTTATATACTATGTATTGTGTATCTAAAAGTGGGTATGAGAAAACCATGATTTAAAGGTCACTAAATTTGCATCATGAGCAAGTCATATAGGAGTTGGGACTACTCAAGTCGCTGCAGGCAAAGAAGAATCAAATACTTAAAGATGGTGTCACACAGTCTTCTGAGAGCAGGCAAAGAAATATATCTTGTAAATTTTGTTTTTTTGGGCTACAAAGTGGTAGACTATCTTAGGAGATGGAAATAGCAACAATGAGATATGACTAAACTACCTAATGTGAAACCAAACTTAATATATAATAAATATCCCAATTGGCGCCCACTTGCAAAGAAAGAATACTATATGTAGCATTAATTTGGGACTTCCCTTGATGCTCGAGTTTAGCACAGTTAAACTTCTAAATCTTCCCATGTAATACTTCTCTGTAATAAGGGTATATACTAGTTATATAATACCCAAAACTTAGTGTAAAGGGACATGGGTGGGTCAATCAAGGAGAGAGAAGCCCTTTGCATATAAAAGCAAAGAAAATAGCAAGAACAACAACCGTAGTAGCCTTGGTAAGTCATGCTTATTGTTATGTTATAAATTGAGGGTTACCCATAGAGCCTAAATTTCCAAACTCCTAAAAGATAAGTGTAAAATATATATAATAGAGGATAACAAAAACGTGTTAAAGTGTAGCAAACCAAAAGGCTAATAACTGAGATGTGTTACAGAGACTAGGGGTTGTTGGGCTCAGTTAGGGGCCGCGAGGCCACATCAAGCTCAGCTAAGCCCTAAGGGGCCAAGAAAATCTTGTCTGACCACACCTTGGAACCTTTAAGGGCTGCAAGGCCAGCTGAATAGGTTATTTTAGAAGCATTTTTGTGCATGGGTACTGTGACTTGCTGCCTAATCGTGGCGACCTATAGCTGATACCAGTAAACCACAACAAGTAGAATGAGAATCAACAACAGCCAGATATGATATAATGACTACAATAATGATCGCTTTGTAAGTTCATGTTTGATTCCAAATTTGGTTTTATTAACCGAATTTTCCATAAAGGATAGATTATGTTTCTCTAAATGAGTAGAATTATGATACAAGCAAGTGAATGAGTAAAATGCTAAATGGAAGCTAATATAAACAGTAAACTGATTTGGAAACATTAAGTCATGTTTAAAACTATTAAAGCCTCAAAGGGCTCTGTTTTAACATCACAGAAGAAAACAATGATAATTGATGCATTGGTATATCAAAATGACGCTATAAATTATGAGGAAGACTATAGGTTGACCATGCATATAAGAAATACCTTCAAAACCAATAATACGCTATGAAAACACCTTGTATGCTAAAAAATTTATTAATTAAAGAAAGCATAAAATACTTATATACTAAGTTTCTAAGGAAAGGAAAATGGTAATTGTAATGTATTGCATATTATAATTATACTAAACCCTATTAAAGAGAAAATGGTGATGATAAAAACATGGATGAGATATTTGAAAAATGTATCAAATATAGGAAATCTATCCATGACCACTGAAACTACGTGGTATATGACTTGACTATGTGGCTAACATATATGCTTAATTCCTATTACTTGTAGTAAGCATGCCAAACCCCATCAAAGTGAAAATTGACTAATATGAAAACATGGATGAGATATTTGAAAAATGTATAAAATATAGGAATCTAACTACAAACTTGACCACTAAAATTATGTGATGTATGATCATACACAAGCTATGTGGTTTAGCTAATTAGCTAATAAGCTTGAAAATGCAAATGATTGTGTAGGCTCTGTGAGGACGTATTAAGATGAATCAATAGTCTACAAACGAGGGAAGTTCCTAACTCTTACTCTTTATTGAGCAATTATTCTGCAGTGGACAGGTTCTTTAATTTCTGAACTGTCTGTCCTTATTTATGAATAATATAAGGATAAAAAGCCTTTTTATTCCAATCAGCTTCAAAAGAATAGAATATCAACTTTTCTATCTTGAATGAGTTTACATTGAAAGTATGTCAATACCATTACTTCGGTTAGACGATTGTTAAGATATATTGATATTATTCATGAAGTTATCAGTTAATGCTTTCCAAGCCATTTTGTCGTTATGGTATGGATTCTTATATAATGTTGTGAATGAACAACCCTTTTATAGGGGCATATTATACCGGACATATTATTCCGAAGGACATGTAAAGTGTCATTAGACTGTTATGTTGTGCACAATGTAGGGTACTTAGGCTGATCCCCTAAAGTACGAGTCTAGGATATAAATCAACTTTTATAAACTGTATGTATCCATGAATTGTAGTATTATTACTGTCAATTCTAGTAAATAGTTCACTGGTCATTTGACCTTACAGCATGCTAAAGTCTAAATTTTCAGACTCAACACTTTTAAAGAAGTATTTTATTCAGTATTTATTATTGAATCCTCATTGATATAATATTTCTGTTCCATTATATTTAGCTGCTTATTTCCTTGCTGAGCAAGCTTGTTGCTCACCCTTGTGTTAAATATAATGTTTTCAGTTAAGAATGAAGTTGCTGGTCCATCCGGTAAAGACAAAGGAAAAGGAAAAGTTGTGGAATAGTCTTTTATTAAGCACATGTGCTTATTTAAGTAGTAAATGTAATAAATACGGTTAATATTATGTTGTGTAATGATATTCGATTCGTAAGTTATGTAAAGGTCTAATAGAACCTGGGATTTATGTTATGTAATATAAGACAGTTTTCTTTTAGTATGAATGGGTATATTAGTATCGTGAGCACCAAACCCGAGTTAAAGATAACCCGAATTTGGGGGCGTCAGAGGTTGGTATCAAAGTTGTTAGGTTATAAACCTTAGGAATGGGGAAACACCTTAGGATTATGACCTTAAAGAGAAATAGTCAACTCATCTCGAGTATAAAAATGAATTCGGGGTAATTCATTGTTAAAGAAAATAAAAAGTTTAAATATGATTACTTGATAATGTTGTATGGAAACTTATCAAGTTTATTAAAATGTTTTGTAGATGCCTGAATTAGCTGAATCCAGTCGAGTCAAAGAGGAGGTGAAACAAGAAGAGCCAGAGGAGCATATTGGGGGTTTCTCCAAGAACCCTTTATCGAAGAGACTGACACCCTAATGGAACTGACTCTTAAGAACCTCGAACTGGAAAACCGAATTGAAGAATTGGAGGGAGAGAAGGAAGAACAGCAAGCTTCTGTAGAGTTGTTTGAGTCATTGGTAGTACATACCATAGAGAAGAATGTAGAGATGAGCCACGCACTCTATGGCTCTACCTGCCAAAAGCAGGCGCTGAGGCAAGAAAAGTTGGAGATGGAAGTTAGGGGCAGAGATGCCAAGATAGACAAAATGGACTATGCGTTTGAATCAGCATTCGGACGCTGGAAGCAAAGGGTGCAGCTACACCCTATAGATGAAGGTGGAAGCGAGTTGGTACTGACTCGAAAAAGGGTGTTAGACATTGGAGATGAGGAGCTTTACAGCGCCAAAAGGCGGGGCATGCTTCTCTAGTAGTTGGACTAAGTTCTTATGAAGTGTCTGTTTAATATAAGTATTTTGATATTATGTCTGTAGTAGGTGGATGTACCCCTCTTTTGTATATTAAGGGGATGATACTTTTGACCCCGTCTTTTGTTGACATGGGCAGTTTAAATGTAAATCCCGACTATGTGTAGTCAAGAAGGGATTAAGATGTTTTAGCCGTATGAAACATGATATTATGTGCACAACTTTTAGAAGGAATATATATATATATATATGAATGTTTTTCTATTATAAAAGGATATGTATATTTGATACAATGAGCATTAATATATCTATTAAATAATAAAGAAGTAAAAAACTTGTATTGTACAGAAAATGCCACCGAGATGGAGAGGAAGAGGAAGAGGAAGACTTGAGGCACCAACCCCATCAACGCAAGAGGAGTCTGTGAATAACTCGGCAGAACCTAAAAATCCTATGCAGCAATTTATCGACTTATTAACTCAAGCACTTCAAGGGAGGAATACCGCACCGCCTGTAAACCCGAACCCTCCTGAAGGTCATTTGACTACCTTTAAGGATTTTAAAGCGGTAGGATCCCCAGAGTTCAAGGGAACCAATAATCCGATAGAAGCCCAACCTTGGGTAAATGAAATGGAAAAGGTCTTCGAAGTTGTCCGAGTTGCTGATAATCAAAAGAAGGCTTTCGCCACGTTCATGCTAAAAGGGGAAGCAAACTACTGGTGGGGAGCCAATAAAAGCAGAGCTGGAGTAGGAGTCGTGACGTGGGATAGGTTTAAAGAATTATTCTTTGAAGCCTACTTTCCCCGTATTATGAAGAATAAGATGGAAGTCGAATTTCTCGAACTTAAACAAGGAAGCATGACGGTACCTAGCTAAATTTCACCAAGAGAAGAAGACTAAGAAGATCACTGGAGGACCTCAAGAAGGAAGCAACAAGGGAAATACTTTTAACAAAAGGAAGTGGAACAATAAGGGCAACAAATTTGGCAATAAGCAGGGAGAACCAAGAAGTTAGAAGCTGACAATCGGGGGACCAACCCAATTCAATCGACCAACTGCAAGAACATTCAATATGACAGTGCAGGATGTAGTGGCATCAAAGGAGGTGGTGTCAGGTATCATTCCCATCAATAACATTAATGCCTTTATACTATTTGATTCGGGTGCTACCTGTTCCATTATATCTGAAGAATTTGCTCAACGGTTAGAATTAACTCCCGAAAGATTGGATCGTCCTTTGAACATAGAGGTCTCAAATAAAGAAGTCATTCCCGTGGATCATGTCCATAAAAATTGTAGTATGGATATACGGGGTCATAATTTTACCGTGAATCTAATTCCCATCCGATTAGGTGAATTCGACGTAATACTAGGAATGGATTGGTTATATAACCATGAGGCAGTAATTGATTGCCAAAAAAATGCATAAATCTTCGCACTCCTAAGAAGTCAAAATCAGTGTTTTATGGTAGCAAATCGCCAAGACAGTCATGTTGTCTGACGATGATGCAGGCCAAAAAGTTGTTAAGAAAAGGGTGTGTTGGTTATTTAGCCCATGTAGTTGACACCCAAAGAATGGAACCAGAAATAGAACAAATACCAATAGTGAAGGAATTCCCGGATGTGTTTCCAAATGATTTTCCAGGGTTACCACCAGACCGGGAGATTGAATTCGTGATAGACTTAGTGCCTGGTACAAACCCAATTTCAAAAGCTCTATACCGAATGGCTCCGGTAGAGATGAAAGAACTAATGATTCAGTTACAAGGATTGTTAGACAAAAAGTACATTCAGCCAAGTATGTCTCCCTGGGGAGCACCTGTGTTATTTGTTAAAAAGAAGGATGGATCGTTACGACTGTGTATCGATTATAGAGAATTGAACAAAGTCACAATCAAAAATAAGTATCCCTTACCTAGAATTGATGATCTTTTTGATCAACTGAAGGGAGCTCGTTATTTTTCCAAGATAGATTTGCGTGCGGGTTATCACCAATTGAAAGTGAGGAATGAAGACGTGCCAAAGACCGCATTTAGGACTCAAGCATACGGCCACTATGAGTTCTAGTGATGTCATTTAATGACTAATGCAATCGACAAAGATTCATGGATTTAATGGACCGAGTATTCAATCCTTACTTAGATAAATTCGTGGTGGTATTCATTGATTTATATCTTGATCTATTCAAAGACTCGAGAGGATCATCTTGAACATCCAAGATGGTACTCGGAAATCTTGAGAATGTAAAAGTTGTACGTGAAGTTTTCAAAATCGCGAGTTCTCGGTTGGAAAGAGTGCAATTTTTGGGACACGTGATTGACCATGAAGGGATATCGATGATCCGCAAAAGTGGAGGCGATAATCGGAACGAACATCAAGACACCAAAATCAAATACTGAAGTTTCTTGGGTCTAGCAGGTTATTACCGTAGAGATTCATCAAAGATTTTCAAAATTGTCGGGACCTTTGACCAATTTGACCCAAAAGCAAAAAATTCGTTTGGTCAAAAAATGTGAAGAAAGTTTCCAGAACTAAAGAAAAGATTAAGTGAAGCACCAAATTACTATCCTTGCCGACGACACGGGTAATTTTGTTGTTTACGATGATCGTCACACAAAAAGGGCTTGGATGCGTTTTGATGCAAAGATGGTAAGGTCATATAGTCATACGCGTCTCGCCAGTTGAAAGATTACGAGAAGGGGTATCCTACACACGACTGGGAGCTTGCAGCAGTAGTGTTCGCTCTAAAAATTTGGAGACACTATCTGTATGGCGAGAAATGTGAGATATACACAGACCACAAAAGTCTGAAGTATATCTTCACACAAAAGGAATTGAACATGAGGCAGAGAAGATGGTTAGAACTGATCAAGGACTACGATTGCGAAATCTTGTATCATCCCGGGAAAGCCAATGTAGTCGCCGACGCTCTTAGCCGAAAGGGAAGAAAAAAATTAGAGACACTAACAAACCAAGACGAACTCATCAGAGAAATGGAGAAAATGGAAATCGAGGTGAAATATCCGAGAGAGGCGAAAGAAAAACTGTTTAATTTAGAGACTAATCCCGTTTTGTTGGACAGAGTAAAAGAAGCCCAGGATCAAGATGAGGGATGCAAAAAGGTGAAGAAACAAGTAGCAAAAAGAGAGATTACCAAGTTCAAAATAGATAAATAAGGATTATTGCGATTTGAGGGAAGAGTGTGGGTACCAGCAGTACCAGACCTAAAAGAAGAAATCTTGCAAGAAGCACACAATTCAAATTTCTCAATTCACCCGGGCAGCACAAAGATGTATCAAGACCTCCGACAACACTTTTGGTGGCCCAATTTGAAAAGAGAAGTGGCAGAATACGTCAGTAGGTGCTTAACCTGTCAAAGAGTGAAAGCTGAGCATCAGAGACCAAGTGGACTGCTACAACCATTAGAGATTCCGAAATGGAAATGGGAGCACATAACTATGGATTTCATTGTGGGACTTCCAACTACACAGAAAGGCTTCGACGCTATATGGGTCATCGTGGATCGATTGACAAAGTCAGCACATTTCTTACCAATTAAGATCAGATTTAATCTAGATCAATTGGCTAGATATACGTAAAAGAGATTGTATCGAGACATGGCGTTCCATTATAAATCGTATCCGATCGAGATCAGCGATTCACATCTAATTTCTGGCGAAGTCTACAAGAACGTATGGGGACGCAGTTGAAATTAAGTACGGCATATCACCCTCAAACTGACGGCCAAAGTGAAAGAACAATTCAGACACTTTGGAAGATATCTTTGAGAGCATGCGTCATGGATTTCAAGGGTAATTGGGATGATCACCTACCATTGGTCGAGTTTGCGATATAATAATGCTTATCACGCCAGAGATAGGGATGCTTGCCTTTACGAGGCATTGTACGGAAGGAAATGCGAGAACCCCGCCTATTGGGATGAGGTTGGAGAACGTAAACTCATCGGGACCGAAATGGTTCAACAAAGCTGCGAAATTGTCGAGTAATACGAGCAAGATTGGTAGCACCCAAGACAGTAAAAAAAAGTATCTGCAGACTTGCACCGTCAAAAGAGAGATTTCAAATAGTGTCGTTTGTGTTTTGAAAATTTCTCCTGGAAGGAAAAAATCGATTTGGAAGAAGGGAAAAGGTCCAAGATTCATAGGACCTTTTGAAGTCTTGAAGAAAATAGGTGAAGTGGCTTATGAAGTAGCTTTACCTCCAGAATTAGGACACATTCATAATGTGTTTCATGTATCGGTACTACGACCTTATAAACCAGATCACAAGCATGTAATTCAATATGAACCTATTCAGGTTAAAAAAGATCTAACCTATGAAGAAGTTCCTATTCAAATAATTGATAGGAAAGAACAAGTTTTAAGAAACAAAATAATACCTTCTGTGAAGGTGATATGGAGGAACCACAGTGCTGAAGAAGCTACGTGGGAACTCGAACAAAATATGAAGAAAAGTTACCCCCATCTTTTTGAGTAACCTTGTACTTGTGATTCCGAGGACGGAATCCTTATAAGGAGGGGAGAATGTAATGACTCAGAAAATCCTATGTAATATTCAATTATTATAATTTTGCGTATGAATATATTTTTTTTGTCATTACTTCTTATTGTGACAAAACTATTAATTATTTAATAGTTTATTAAGCATCTTGATTTATGAAGGCTAAAGAAATAAAGTACACATTATTTAAGATTACATGGAATAGTCATTTCAATGATATATGTGCTAACTATTGTTGCTAGAGAAAATAATAGATAAAGTCCATGTGTTTTAATTTAACAAAAGTCCATATTAAAATAGGGAGCCCTATTAGGTGGTGCTAGGTATACTTGCAAATATTTGGCATAGCCTTTTTAGAATTTGGACTCATACTTTATCTAAAAGACCATGTTCATAAATTGGGCCAACCCAAGCATATGCTTGCAAGCCTTTTATTATTTTGTATAAAGGGCTAGTACTTATCTAAAATATTTGAATTATATTTTGTTAGCCCAACAAATTAAAAAGAATCAACTCAAATTTAATCTCCTTGCCGACCTTCCTTAAGCTTCATGTAATGTACCCAAATAGGAAGGTAGTTAATCGAGATAGTTACATTAGGCGGGTTGATTAGCGAATTATCTTGATTCTACGTTAATTCTTGGTTAGCTTGATTAGTTTAGCTAGCGCATACAACCAATGCATACAAAGAAAACATTAGATAAGGCTTTGCGAAGCAAGTGAGTAAGTCTGCTTTGCTAGGGTGGTCAGAAAAGGACCGCATGAAGCTAGATTAGGAATAATGACCGTAGGGGGCAACCAGGAGGAGGTGATGCAATTAACAATAGAAGGAACCAAACTCAAAGATAACCGAGAGAAGGAAGGCCAATTATATAACTCCATGTCCTTAATCAATTCCCAAGACTTTAGCACGAAAGAAAGAAAAGAGAAAGCGATTGATAGTGAGGTAAGAAGAGAGTTCTTGGCTAGAAGCGGGAAAAAAAGAAGTGAAAAATCAAGTGCAACCTCTAAGCTACTAAGGTAATCTTTTTCATCCTCTTTCCACCATTTTCATACCATTTGTGCTTTATTATGGCCGAATGGCTGGAATAGTTATAAAGGCGATTGTGCTTTTTCCATTGCTTGGTGTATTCTTTGTGATTTAGGACCCAGAATGTATCATTTTATGCTTGTTATTATTTAAGCTATATGGATGGGATCACTAAGCTAAGAATATATGTATTGTATGGGTAGATAAGAACTCTGCTCCCCAACCTGTTTGATAAAATGTCTCATTAATAGATCATTGGTATCAATCATGTTAAACATATGCAGTACAGATCGAAGCCAAATTCTATGCCAATATTCTATATTGAAATTCCAAATGATACAAATGTGATTAAAAGTCGGTTTTTGCTTTAACATAAGATGATTATGACTTGCTATTCAAATACCATGCTTAGAAGGCCTAAGTGAGATTGTTGTGTGTTAATGTTCGCCATTGGAGGAATAATGATTAACATAAGTACATCGATTTCAAATTGTTAGTATAGAATGACGAGTATTAACCACAATATGGAACAACATCATTGAAATGATAATTAAGTATGTGAAATCAAAAGCCTTACACAAAGATATCTAAGGTTAATGGTTAATTTAGCATGATCGTGTTTACCATATGAATTGTTGTGGTGATAAGTGGACAACTATGCTATAGTTATTAATAAGGACTGCTATTGACTACCATGGCTGTGATACTAATCTCCTTTACTATAAATGACTGTCATAAGCCTTAAGTATGGCCATTTGATTTTTAATATCTAAACATAACTTTGTAAGTGTTTTGTTGCTATTCTAATGAACCTAAAGCCTACTTGAGACTGTTTTGAGAAAAATCTCAAGGTATTACACCCATATGTTTAACTATGGAAAATATAATATATAGCAAGTACTTGCACATGAAAATCAATACTTGGTGTTGTTTTTGTATAATGGTATTAAACCATGTCTATAATACTCTATATGGACTGTGTTGATCATTACTAGAAAGAATTAATAGTTGGGACAAATTAGTATGCTATATGTGTACCATATGTAATAATCAGTATTCTTAACTAAAAGGGTTGAATACCTCAAGGTAATTTAAAAGCAAACTATGAACCTTGTATTAAACTTTAGTACTAAAGAAATATGTGTGTGTAACTGTTATTATAATAAACTGGAATAGTATGATGTGCTATACTACTATAAACTGCAGTGGTGAGTTTTATCAAAACTGTTTTGGAAGCCTATGTTTGAGTACTAGTACATTGTATTAATTTAAGGCCTATAAGGTGCTGTTTTAAAACAAAACTGGGAGTCTTCTATATAGACTCTTTAAACCATGATCATATATTATATAGCATATACATGATGTGATAATACTTGTGTTAAAAACTTGAAGACTGCTATGTGCTATTTTTGAGCTGCTATGAAAACTGCTATAGCATTTGATTGACTGTTATGTTATTGTGATATTATTATGTACTGAATTTGAGTAGAGGAGATATGATGGGCTGAGGAGTAATAAGGAGAACAAAATGGGTTTGTGACATAAATAGATGGCTGCGAAATTGGTAGCTGAAAACTATGTACCCAAACTGTTTGATAAAAGTCCTTAAAGGACTGTTTTGCTTAACTGTTGGTTAATTGATAGAATTAAAGCTTGGGCTAGATACTTACACCATTAAAGGAGATGCAATTTCAAGCTAAAACCATAGGTTAAATCTATTGTGTCAAGCTATTTTTACCCACTATTTTGGGCAGTGTCTTGGAACTGAAATGGAGGTTTTATTTACTCAAAAGTACCCTTATATACTATGTATTGTGTATCTAAAAGTGGGTATGAGAAAACCATGATTTAAAGGTCACTAAATTTGCATCATGAACAAGTCATATAGGAGTTGAGGAGACCGAAGTTGCATTGCGAGAAAGAACAAGAAATACCCTAGCATGGTGTTTGCGTTGTCTTCTGAGCAGAGCGATAAATATATTTTGTAAATTATGTTTTTGCGCTACAGTGGTAGACTATCTTAGGAGATAAAAATACCAACAATGAGATATGACTAAACTACCTAATGTGAAACCAAACTTAATATATAATAAATATCCCAGCTGCTGCCCACGGCAGCAGCAATAGCTATATGTAGCATTAATTTGGGACTTCCCTTGATGCTCGAGTTTGGCACAGTTAAACTTCTAAATCTTCCCAGGTAATACTTCTCTGTAATAAGGGTATATACTAGTTATATAATACCCAAAACTTAGTGTAAAGGGACATGGGTAGGCTGGTCAAGGAGGAGAAGCCACGCTTTGCTATAAAGCAGAAGAAATAAAGATAACAACTCATCGTAGTAGTACCCTTGGTAAGTCATGCTTATTGTTATGTTATAAATTGAGGGTTACCCATAGAGCCTAAATTTCCAAACTCCTAAAAGATAAGTGTAAAATATATATAATAGAGGATAACAAAAACGTGTTAAAGTGTAGCAAACCAAAAGGCTAATAAGCGAGATGTGTTACACGAGGAGACTAGGGTCATTTTGTTGGGCTCAGGTTAGAAGCGCGAGCCACATCAAGCTCATCTAAGCCCTACTGGGCCAAGAAAATCTTAATAAACCACACCTTGAACCTTTAAAGTCGCAAGGCCAATTTGAATAAGCTTATTTTAGAATCATTTTTGTGCATGGGTACTGTGACTTGCTGCCTAATCGTGGCAACCTATAGCTGATACCAGTAAACCACAACAAGTAGAATGAGAATCAACAGTTGTGATATAGCAGCTACAATAATGACTGTTTTGTAAGTTCATGTTTGATTCCAAATTTGGTTTTAGTAACTGAATTTTCCATAAAGGATAGATTATGTTTCTCTAAATGAGTAGAGTTATGATACAAGCAAGTGAATGAGTAAAATGCTAAATGGAAGCTAATATAAACAGTAAACTGATTTGGAAACATTAAGTCATGTTTAAAACTATTAAAGCCTCAAAGGGCTCTCATTTTAACATCACAGAGAAAAAACAATGATAATTGATGCATTGGTATGTCAAAATGACGCTATAAATTATGAGGAAGACTATAGGTTGACCATGCATGTAAGAAATACCTTCAAAACCAATAATAAGCTATGAAAACACCTTGTATGCTAAAAAATTTATTAATTAAAGAAAGCATAAAATACTTATATACTAAGTTGCTAAGGAAAGGAAAATAGTAATTGTAATGTATTGCATATTATAATTATACTAAACCCTATTAAAGAGAAAATGGTGATGATAAGAACATGGATGAGATATTTGAAAAATATATCAAATATAGGAAATCTATCCATGACCACTGAAACTACGTGGTATATGACTTGACTATGTGGCTAACATATATGCTTAATTCCTATTACTTGTAGTAAGCATGCCAAACCCCATCAAAGTGAAAATTGACTAATATGAAAACATGGATGAGATATTTGAAAAATGTATAAAATATAGGAATCTAACTACAAACTTGACCACTAAAATTATGTGATGTATGATCATACACAAGCTATGTGGTTTAGCTAATTAGCTAATAAGCTTGAAAATGCAAATGATTGTGTAGGCTCTGTGAGAACGTATTAAGCTGAATCAATAATCTACAAACGAGTCAAGTTCCTAACTCTTACTCTTTATTGAGCAATTATTCTGCAGTGGACAGGTTCTTTAATTTCGGAATTGTCTGTCCTTATTTATGAATAATATAAGGATAAAAAGCCTTTTTATTCCAATTAGCTTCAAAAGAATAGAATATCAACTTTTCTATCTTGAATGAGTTTACATTGAAAGTATGTCAATACCATTACTTCGGTTAGACAATTGTTGAGATATATTGATATTATTCATGAAGTTATCAGTTAATGCTTTCCAAGCCATTTTGTTGTTATGGTATGGATTCTTATATAATGTTGTGAACGAACAACCCTTTTATAGGGGCATATTGTACCGGACATATGATTCCAAAGGACATGTAAAGTGTCATTAGACTGTTATGTTGTGCACAATGTAGGGTACTTAGGCTGATCCCCTAAAGTACGAGTCTAGGATATAAATCAGCTTTTATAAACTGTATGTATCCATGAATTATAGTATTATTACTGTCAATTCTAGTAAAGAGTTCACTGGTCATTTGACCTTACAGCATGCTAAAGTCTAAATTTTCAGACTCAACACTTTTAAAGAAGTATCTTGCTCAGTATTTATTATTGAATCCTCATTGATATAATATTTACATTCCATTATATTTAGTTGCTTATTTCCTTCACGAGCAAGCTTGTTTTTCACCTCATGCGTTAAATATAATGTTTTCAATTAAGAATGAAGTTCTTTGGTCCATCCAGGTAAAGACAAAGGAAAAGGCAAAGTTGTGGAATAGTCTTTTATTAAGCACATGTGCTTATTTAAGTAGTAAATGTAATAAATACGGTTAATATTATGTTGTGTAATGATATTTGATTCGTAAGTTATGTAAAGGTCTAATAGAACCTGGGATTTATGTTATGTAATATAAGACAGTTTTCTTTTAGTATGAATGGGTATATTAGTATCGTGAGCACCAAACCCGAGTTAAAGATAACCCGGATTTGGGGGCGTCACAATTAGTATGTATAAGATCCATGGCGAAGTTTTGTCATTATGACTGGGACAGGTTTTAGATGAATTGGTGTCAGGCAACTGGATTGCTTGTGATGATATCTTAGACATGTCATTAGTTTGAAAAGAGACGTATTAGACGTGACATTAGTTGCCAGTGAGGTTTTGGATATTGTGAAGCATAGTAGGCATCAGAAAGCTTTGCTTCTGAAGTTGTACATTGAGAATGCATATGATAGGGTGAACTAATAATTCTTATAAATAATTATTGGGAGGAACTTGGGGAGAGACAGAGATTTTGGGATCGGAGCTGTCTATCTTCCATACACTATTCTCTGTGGGTATTTTGGCCTTTCCCTTTTGAACCAAATTCTATGTGGCTTAGGCTGATAAAAGGAAATACGGTCCTCAAAAGAATGGGCCGAATGCCAATCTTATTCCCTCTTTGGTTTTTGTTTCACCATTTCTCCACCTCATGGTACGCATTCGGTTCCAGGATAGACGCCTTGTGACAATCCGAGTTTTCAAAAAAATATTAAAATAAGAATATAATATATAAAATTTATTATGAGATAAGTTATGAAAATTGGATTGCATAAGTGGATATAAGTTGTGTTATGTTGTGTTAACCCGATAATTCGTGTAATCTATTATTTGGGTTCATGAATATGAATATCTTGTAAGATAAAATTTTATGGATATTATTATGTGTAAATGTGATTTTATGACATTTAAGGTCGAATTAAGACATAGTATGTGTGTTATGAGATTATGTGTATGTGTTGTGGTTTTATAGACGAAATAAAAATATTTTCAGAGAAAAATGCCAAGTTTAAAAATATTTTCACCTACGAGCTTCTCGGTATATTTACGAAAAGATGTTGTGTCGGGCTTAAACTGATATAGTGATTTGTCGTGTCGTGCTTCCAAGTTAAGTAACTTGTAGACTACTTAGGCTTATAATGATTAACTAACTAAGAAACCACATTGGACCAATCAAATTAAAGGACATGGATTTGGTTTTCTATAGCTGGTCAAAATCTAAAGCATGACGCAAGTAGGTTGTCACTAATCAGCCCCACAATCAACCAAAAATTCTGACCAAGCTACTTGGAAGATATTTTTAGTTATAAGCTGCATTGTCAAGCTAAAACCTATCATGAAGTGGCTGACCATAAGCCTTGTCAAGCTTTTAACCTAGCACAAGGTGGCTAACCATAAGCCTTGTCAAGCATTTAACCTAACACGAGGTGACTGACCATAAGCCTTGTCAAGCTAAAATCTAGCACGAGGTGGCTGACTATAAGCCTTGTCAAGCTTAATTTAGTAAGAGGTGTCAAGTTTGTTAAAACACGAGACTTAGGGGCTAAGTCTTGAGTTGTCTATAAATAGGCCCTTCCTCCTTCACTTAGAACTCCCAAATTCACCAAAACTAAGAGGGGAGTCTCTAGCAAATTAGAGAGAAAAGTGGGAGAGTTAGCTGAATCAAGAGGTTGAGGATGAAGATCAAAATCAAGGGGTGATTAAAACTAAAAAGAAGAAGAAGAACGCTTAAGGCAAGTCTTCCAGTTCCTATGTGTTACTTGAACTTGATATTGGTTATATGTATTTATTGTAGCAATATGAAATGTTGAATTACATGTTACTCGCTATGAATTGGAAAAGTCAAATTTTGACTATAATCGACTGAGTTATGGAACTCAATATGCGATATGTGATATGTTGAGCATGTGAAACTTTATTTATCTTAAATTGAGACATATGTTGAGCATGAAATTATGTGCTATGTGCGGCATGAAAGTTGTTGGATTTGCTGAGCTGTCGAGCTCAATCTTGGAAAAATAATCTTTTTACAGGTTCAAGATTCAATACAATATTACCTGCTATTTGGACAATAAGGAAAAGAAGACGTGCAAGAGAATATTTATTTTTCTTTATTTGGAAACTGAATTAGATCATGATATGTGTAATTGAAAATCGTGCACAGTTTGAAAAGTACAATAAATAAAGAATGTTTTGAAACAAGAACGTATTGTGGTGATTGATTATATGTAGAATTATACAGGTGGAACATCAATACAAAAGATGTTAAATAATGATAATTGAATTATATTAAGGTTGAGATTCAGGGAACGCTGGAAAAGAAACATATATAAAAGAAGTTTTTAATTATCCGCATTTTCGGCTGTAATTTCATCTTTGCGTGATGTACAACTGATTTGAGATAGTATTGAACGCACAAGGTCGAGACTAATATTAATCTTAATATTTGGTTAAGTTGGTCCCAATTTTGGGGTCGTTACACTTGGTATCAGAGCTATGAGTTATAAATCTTAGGTAAACATACCCTAGGCTATAACCGTAAACAAGATAGATGAAAAGTAAATGCTTAGTTTAAATTTGAATGAAGTTGAAATGATCTTAAATAATTTATAAAAAATGTATTAAGGTATACACAAAGATTCAAAGAAGAATGTGGGAAAAGTCGAAGGATCAGGGAACACCTGATTTAAATTATAGGAAAGATTACTACATGATCTCATTAAGTCGTAAAAAGGGCAAATGATCAATCGAAAGATTGAAAATTTTAGCTGAATGTTATAGAAAGGTACTATGAATAAAACTCGGAAAGAGTTATAAAGATGATGAAATGTGAAATAAAGAAAATTTGTATTGAGCAAAGAGTAAGATAAGAACAAGATAGGGTTGAGTAGGATTTCAATTGAGGACTCATGTTATAGCTGAGTTGTACAAACCTTTGTATGGGCAGGGGTTTTGTGCTTAGTTTAACGACCACTTAGTATATTATATTGATAATCATTGAAATGTCGGTGTCGCGCTATCTGTATACATATGTTGAGAAGGTGATTCTTTTCTCATATTTATATCTGATAGTAGAAAATATAGGATGATTGAGAATATAAGGCTAGGTGCAAGTTCTTAAAACTCATGCTTATGGCAAGTTTGTGACTCATAATCATATGGTATGTACCTTAAGCGTATGGACAATCCCTGATTGGTTCTTGGACTACGTATTGCTACGATAAGTTCTTAAACTCGTATTTTTATGGCAAGTTCTTGAACACAAAGTGTGAAAAGTTTGATGAACTATACTACGGTATAGTAATATTATATATTTAGAACTGATTATTTTCAGCATATTAAGTCTTGATAATAAGATTATATATTGGAGCTATAAGGAGAGCTGAAGCAGATGAGGGAAGAAATGGATATTCTCAAATCCTCTATGTATGTTAGATTTCAAAATTTATTGGCATCGTGCAGATAATTGTTCTATTGTTTTAAAGAAAAATATATATATAAATATTGGGTAAAATTGTTGAACCAATAAGTTCTTTTTATAAAAAAAAGTTCGATTATTTTTTATTTAAATGCTAATTGTTTCGGCTAGACAATTTAAAAATATCAAAATGTATTTTTGTCATCATTGCATCACTAATATAATGTCGATGTGACAAATGATGAAGTCATTAATGCAGTCTCACCTAGTGTTGGATGTGATCTATGAATCGTCATTCCACTATGACCTAATGTAGCATGATGAAGTCATAAAATAACGACATTCTCAACGGGTTGTTAAAAACAGTGTGGTACTATGTGTCATAAAATGATTTCCAATATTTTAAATAAATTAAAGTAGTTTCAAAGTCATTTAAATCGGCCAGACACAGATATTTCATTGCTAACATTAAGCTTTTGAATTGTCCTACTAAATTGGTTTAATATGGATTCCAGAACATCCCTAAATTAGGGAAAGTTTTATACATAAGATGAACGCGAATGTCGTTCCAACAAGAATTAACATAGGGCATAGCAGGCTGATCACCTATAAATTTTTGCGAAAACTCATCCTAAGCGAATCGTTTGAATTCTTGAATTATTTATATTCGCCTCACAGTTATTGGACAATTGTGAAGGATTTCTATTCTTGCAGTTGAGTTTAGCAAGAATGAAGTTATTTAGAAGGGAATGGGTCGTAGAATACAACAAGTATAAACGAATCTTTGAAGAAGGAGAAATGGAAGGATATAACAAATAAAGATTTTCGAATAATAGAATGGATTTGCATGAAGATTAAAAAAACGAACAAGTCTGAGAATTTTTGGACTTTTGAATATTTGAGGAATAAGTACAAGAAAGCAGAACATTATTAATATTTGGAGATGCATGACTATGTGTATGTGTTTCATGCTATGTGCAAATAATATATTTTATTATCACAGAATAAGGCTGCTAAGAGGGAATTAACATGATTAAGGGAAAATAGATGTAAACCAAGTAAGATAGGTTCGGTATTGTGATTCCGGGGACAAAATCATTATAGGGGGGGAGAATGTGACAATCTGAGTTTTCAGAAAAATATTACAATAAGAATATTATATATAAAATTCTTATTATGAGATAAGTTATGAAAATTGGATTACATAAGTGGATATAAGTTGTGTTATGTTGTGTCAACCCGATAATTTGTGTAATCTATTATTTAGGTTCATGAATATGAATATCTTATAAGATAAAATTTTATGGATATTCTTATGTGTAAATATGATTTTATGACATTTAAGGTCAAATTAAGACATAGTATGTGTGTTATGTGATTATGTGTATGTGTTGCGGTTTCATAGACGAAATAAAAAAAAATTCAGAGAAAAATGCCAAGCTTAAATATAAAAACGTCAAGCTTAAAAATATTTTCACCGACGACCTTCTTAGTATATTTACGAAAAGATGTTGTGCCGGGCTTAAACTGATATAGTGATTTGTCGTGTCGTGCTTCTAAGTTAAGTAACTTGTAAGCTACTTAGGCTTAATGATCAAGTAACTAAGAAACCACATTGGACCAATCAGATTAAATGACATGGATTTGGTTTTCTATAGCTGGTCAAAATCTAAAGCACGACACAAGTAGGGTGCCACGAATTAGCCCCACAATCAACCAAAAATTCAGACCAAGCTACTTGGAAGATATTTTTAGTTACAAGTTGCATTGTCAAGTTAAAACCTAGCATGAGGTGGCTGACCATTAGCCTTGTCAAGCTTTTAACCTAGCACGAGATGACTAACCATAAGCCTTGTCAAGCTTTTAACCTAACACGAGGTGGCTGACCATATGCCTTGTGGCCCTTATCAAGCTAAAAACTAGCACGAGGTGGTTGACTATAAGCCTTGTCAAGCTTAATATAGAAAGAGGTGTCAAGCTTGTTAAAACACGAGGCTTAGGGGCTAAGTCCGGAGATGTCTATAAATAAGCCCTCCCTCCTTCACTTAGAACTCACAAATTAACCAAAACTAAGAGGGGAAACTTTAGCAAATTGGATAGAAAAGTGGAAGAGTTAGCTGAATCAAGAGGGAGAGGATGAAGATCAAGATCAAGGGGTGATTAAAGCTAAAAAGAAAAAGAAGAAAGCTTAAGGCAAGTCTTCCAGTTCCTATGTGTTACTTGAACTTGATATTGATTATATGTATTTATTGTAGCAATATGAAATGTTGATTTACATGTTACTCGCTATGAATTGGAAAAGTCAAATTATGATTATAACCGGCTGAGTTATGGAACTCAATATGCGATATGTGATATGTTGAGAATGTGAAAGTTATATTTATCGTAAATTGAGATGTATGCTGAGCATGAAATTATGTGTTATGTAGGGCATGAAAGCTGTTGAATTTGCTGAGCTGTCGAGCTCAATCTTGGAAAAATAATCTTTTTGCAGGTTCAAGATTCAATGCAATATTACCTGCTATTTGGACAATAAGGAAAAGAAGACGTGCATGAGAATATTTATTTTTCTTTATTTGGAAACTGAATTAGATCATGATGTGTAATTGAAAACCATGTACAGTTTGAAAAGTTCAATAAATAAAGAATGTTTGTTTTTAAACAAGAACGTATTGTGGTGATTGATTATATGTAGAATTATACAGGTAGAATATCAATACAAAAGATGTTATGTAATGATAATTGAACTCTCATAGTTCATTTACTCTGATTATATTTGGAATCGTGAAGGTTGCGATTCAGGGAACACAGGAAAAGAAAGATATATAAAAGAAGTTTTTAATTATCTGCATTTTCGGCTGTTATTTCATCTTTGCATGATGTAAAGCTGATTTGAGATAGTATTGAACGCACAAGGTCGAGACTAATATTAATCCTAATATTGGGTTAAGTTGGTCCCGATTTTGGGGTCGTTACACGTCTTATTTATTTTTGGAGGATGTTATGTTGGGGGATTTAGTTCGTTTGAAGCTTTCCCTCACATTTTCTATCTTTCTTATCGTCATTATATCTTGATTTCTAGGTTTGCTTTATGTTCATCAAGTAAGCTTTCTATTTCTGTGACATAAATAGAAGGAAGTCTTGGTACTTGGCTTCTTTTTACCACTTTTTGACGCTTATTCTCTTTCTTCCATGTCAGTTCTTGAGTTTGAGTTTGGTTTGTTGGTTGTTAAAGGACTTTTTCTTACATATCTTTCTTTTCCCCATCTTGTTTGGAGTATCCTATATGTTCCTTAGTTGTAAACTCTTATATTTGGAAGGCTCTTACTCCAAGTAAAATCAAGGCTTTTACTTGTTCTTTTATGCTTGGAAATTAATATTTTATGTGGCTTATCGGGGTTAGTCCCACGTCGTTTATTAGGGCAATTTGGCGTGGGACGGGGTTATTTTTGTGTCTTCTTTCTTAAAAACTAGCTTTTGGGATGGGCTCCCCTAAGATCATAATGAGTGGTATCAGAGCAATGCGATAAGTAAATTACCTTCTAATTGGGAAGGGTTACCTAGAGGCTGGAATTTAATATTGATAGGTTTATTTGAGACATGGTTGGTCAATAGAATATGGAGGGTCAGTGACGCTAGATTGGAGCCACCGAGGACGTCTATATGAAAACATATTGTCTTGATATGATTCTATACAGGCTTATGGGGTTGAGTCCAACATCAGTTGTATGGGAAACTTGGTTTAGGTTGATATAATCTTTGTTCTCCTTGTGTAACAACTAGCTTTTGGTGATGAGCTCTCCTAAGATCATAACGCAATATTAATGGCTTACTTCACTGCCATAATCAATACATGTGTTATGTGTTGGCAAGCTGTGGAGTGATATGCTCCCAATTATTCTTTCTATGTTCTATCCCTCTATAGTTTTAGGACTCTTTGTTTGGAGGGATAGTTGAGTTTTAATTGTTCCTATGTCGGTGGAAGGGGTTTCTTCTTGTTCATTGTCATGCTTTGGGGTAAGAAAGAGGGCAAGTTTTTATGGAGGAGTGGATGTTTGGCGATCCACCAATATTTTGGACTTTTCGAAACCTTTGTGGATGGTTTTTGCTATTATATTTGAAGGATAAGATCACCATTTTAGCGTTTTTAGTGGAGTTACTATTACCGATTCACAGAGGGATTGAAGTGTAGCATTATTATAGGACTTTCTACTCATTTTATGATATTTTCTTTCATATTATTCGTCGTCTTGGCCTTTTGTACTCTTCTTCTTGCTAATTAAATATTCTTTTTTATTTATATATTAAAACAAAGAATTCTTTTCCTCTTTGAAGTAAAGAAGTTGATGTTTGTGACTTTGTTCTTCAAGTTTTTGACGTGGTTCATGGTTCAGATTCTCCTTTATCTATATCTTTATTTCTTCACCCTTTTTGGAATGGGTCTGCTCCTACGGATACATGCAATCACCCAAAAACTTACGTGTGTTTACTAGTCCCAGCTGTTTGATTGCCCCTGAGAGTAAAAATACAATTGTCTGAGCTTATGATTTTTCCATGTTAAAACCTCCTAACCACTGGGCCTCCCATTTGGATTTGGTGTTTTTAAGGATATTATAATATTTTAAAGATGGTGATGGTTAAATCTATGCTTTATATTTTTCATTCTTGAGATAACCAGTTTACTTTTTTAATTTTTAATCTTACTTATGGTAATGCTCGTTGTATGTTATTGTAGTATGGCATACATCTTTGAATTATAGATAGTAATATTGTCAGTATATATGTTACCTTTTCTAAGCATATTTTTGACTATTTGCAAACTTCTTTTTGGTCAGAGATAGGGCAATCCCGTTCTGCACAAATTGACCCTTTCGCCGTTATTGGACATGGTACTACTTTTGGGAACAAAACTTCAATTTCTAATTCGGTTGTTGGGGAAAGTTGCAGTACCGGATCTAATGTAACAATTGAGGGTTGCTACATATGGCATAATGTCACTGTTGAGGATGGCTGCAAATTAAGGCATGCAATACTGTGCGATGGGGTGATATTGAAGGCTGGAGCAGTTTTGGAGCCTGGTGTTGTTTTGTCTTTCAAGGTATGTGGCTATTATTTCCTTTTTCAAGTACTAAAAATTCTTTCGTACATGATCTTTTCATTTCTTTACTTTCTTTGAACTCCGACTAAATGGCTAATTGGATTTTTTTTCCTGTTTGAAACATGGTATAAAAGCATACATAGAGATATATGATAATCAACTGTGTTACTCGCACTCACCATTTTTGGTGGAGTACCTGTGTCGACACGACATAGCAAAATCCTCGGAAATAAACGAACAAGTAGCACCCGAATCAAATAATATGTAAGCATTAACATTATTGATAGGAATGATACCTAACACCACATCTCGAAATTACATTGCATCTTGTACGGTCATGTTGAAAGTTCTGGCAGTGGGTCAGTTTGGCGGCGTCGGTCCAGTGATAGCCAGAGTGCTACCACCGCTGCTTCCTTTACTTCAACCCGCTCCTGCTCCTCCTGTTGCTTTCTTAGGGCAATCCCTAGCCAGATGATCCCTTGACCCACAAGTAAAACAAGCCCCCTTTTTAGTGTTAGGGCAATTTGACGCTATGTGGCCCTCCTTACCACAATTGTAGCAAACCTTCTTCCCCTCCATGTATATCGCCAAGTGATTCTTTCCACATGTAGGACAAGCCTCCACCTTCTTCTTCTGACTTCCTTACTGATTCCCGATAGACATATTATCATTCCACTTCTTCTTCTGACTATGACCACCACCACTATTGTTGCCACTAGCTTTGTTGTTTTACCTTCATTCTTCTTCTTCTGTTCCTGATTGTACCTAGCCTGGGCATCGCTTCCACCTTCTGCAATAATTGCCTTCTCTAAAACTCCTACAAAAGTGTTCAATTAGAACATTGACACCTTGTTGTACAACCAAGCACTACAAAAAAATGGGGCTTCAGCAACAACCGATTTTCGTTGCTAAAGGTGCCAAATTTCGTTGCTAAAGGGTTTTGGCAACGATTTTACTGTCGTTACGTCTTTCGTTGCGCAATGAGCGTTGTTAATTGTTCCGCAACGAACGTATTTTTTCGTTGCCAAAAGTAATACATTTTGCAACGAAATTTGGCTTTCGTACAGAGACATCGATCCTTTAGCAACAAAATGTATTGTTGCGTAATAATTAAAATTTTGTTGCTAAAACCCCATTTTGTTGCAAAAATCGCTAATTCAAGAATTAAATGAACTCTTTGTTTGCAATGACCATGCATTTTCGCTGCAATTGATGACCATTTTGCAAACGACATTTTTCGCTGCGAAATTATGAAAATTATTGCCTAAGCTTGATTTCGATTATGAATGTAAACTTTTTAGCAACGATTTTCGTTGTTGATTATATTATTTGGAAACGACATTATGCTGAATCAGCAACGAAAATGTTTGTTGCTGGTTTTTTTTCAATAACAACAAAAGTCGTCGATTAGCAACGATATTATATGTTGTCGTTTCTTTATATGCAACGAAATTTGATATGATTTGCAACGATAAAAAATGTTGCTTTTTATTTTAGTATTAGCAACAATATCCTCTTCGTTGTTATTAGGTTAATTTTTCGTTGCCAAATATTATATTGTTAATACCATTAGCAAGGAAAATTTGTTGCTAAATGTATAAAAAATTATTGTTATATTAAAATTTGTTTAATGCTTTGGTAACAAATTATATTGTTGCCAAATCAAAATTGGGCATTCTTTTTGTGTACCTGGTTGGCTCAATGTCCCCATAGCAAAAAACAAAAAAACTAAAATATAATTAACTTAATAAAATCATCCACTACATAATCATTCATTTTCTTTACAATTAACCATCTAAAGCTACCACAGTTCTTCAATCAAAGTATATATCTACATATATAAAGAGAGTACACTTCATAATTTCGTCCCTTGTCTTCCGTAAACGTAGCACGAAAATTTGATACCCAGTATTGTAAGGTAGGTCGTAGAATCAGTCTTCTTGCACATTTAAAAATAATAGCAAGTCAGGAAAATGAAGCAAATAGGTCACCAGAGGCACTTAGTGCATCAATACACAAAGACAATAGAGTTGCTACGTGGTACTAATGTATATCGTATTTCTTATAAGCAGAAAAAGACAAATAGGCAATCACAATATCATTTGCTACAAATCCAAATAGAAAAAGAACCTTCAGTGCGACTATATGATTGCTCTGTTACAAGAAAAAATTAGAATCTTAATCGGCCATTTCATGAATTAATTTCAGTAAACATAATGGTAAACATATTTTCTGTTACAAGACTTGTAGATTATTATTATATGTTGACCTCAAGTCAGAATTCAGTCACATTCAACAACCACAAGCATCACATAATCTTAAATACCATCACACAATCTTAAATAACACTGTTTAGATTTCTATATAGAAAGGACAACAATTATGGAAAAGTTGAGGCTATTAGTTAATGTGGAAAAACATTTCTTGAGACGACAAATTTCCATACAGTATATGCCCCAAAGATGCTAGCTTTAATCACATACATCATAGATTTATTTATCAAGAATTCAACATGTTGTAGCAGATATTTGAAAGACACATTTATTGATAACTTGGGAATTTTTAAGTGGTAAGGGCAGAACATACCCAGGTCAGCGAGATAAGTTCCTCCCCTTCATAATTGGGTCCTACAAGAATAGTCCCTGATGAAGAATAGTTCTCGAGGGTTGGTATGGTCACATCCTAAATGTCGACCATCTCTCATTTTAATCATGAAACCATCAGAACTGCTCTTCACCTCAACTATATTGAAAAACAAATGAAACACGTACATAAATAGATTATATGCTATTTTGCATATACTTCATAGTGGTTTCATATTGATCCTCACGTTTGGTCCTGGTTTATTCCTTGAAGGACCAATCCTCAACCTCAAGGCTAACAAATTAATTGTAATAAGTGGGCTTTTATGGTCAGAAACTTTCCTTATTTTTTGCAAACAATATGCATTCATTTAAGTATGCCAATAATTGAGAAAACACTGAAGGAGACAAACAAGTGATGATTTACCTTTTTAAGTAAATACACAATATTCACAATTTGAGTTCACATTCAGCATCAGAGTCAGTATCCTTGAATTCCATATCTGCGAGCAATTGCTCAGCATCATTATCATACTCAATCTCAAATTCGTGCCTCTTAGTATTGTAGCCACTAAACTCCGTCAAATAAGGCCCTTCATCCCCTAGAATGCTTAGCTTTTTCTCTCCAACACTCCTATCTGCTTGAGAATCTGACATCATACAGAAAATACACAAGCATTTCTCTTTAGAACTGATAAATACGATTTTACAAATATAAGAAAGAGAATTTATGGCATGTAAACAGCGAAGGAAAATGGCAATGCAAATTTAGTATGTGAAAACCAAAACAAAGTCAAAACATAATATAAAGCATGAAATTGACACTATATCATGGTAATGTATATACCCTCATGCCACATGTGCAAAATTTTAAAGTCGTCAAGACCACACTAGGGTAGGCAACAAATTTGCAACCTTGCAGAATATCATCTGTTCAATGCACAAGTACAATGATTTGTTCTTTTTGGGACAAACAACTCAATTAAGGTGTTCAATTGAGAAAAGTCACAATCATCCATATCTATTGATTTATAATCACAATTCAGAAAGCATTGCATACGTAAACAAAAGGAATCACACAAAACACTTACTATGGGATGAAGAGGGAGCTCGTGAAAAGTGAATCAGATATGAACTCAGGTGTACATAACCAAAACATGTAGATAGGAAAATAAACCAATTTGTCTTTAATGTTGTTTGTGATAATAAGTCTCAATTATATATATTCATAAGATCAGTGGGGAAGCTATACTACATAGCGTAATTCTAACATATGACGATTCCAGTTTTAATCACATAATGAGGCTATCACACAATTCTTAAGACATTTTTCTGACATTGACACAAGGATTCAGTAGCCTAAGCCATACAAAATAAAGAAATAAAGTAGAATTCCATATATAGGATCATAACATTCATGGGCATATCATAACATGCATCGTCGGCAGGTATATGTATTGATAGACAGATACGAAAAAGGGTAACAATTTTCTTTAATAATAACCACTCTTGCACAATCGCAACGACTACTCCACTTGTTTAGGAGGATGAGACATCAACATAAAGATTCGGTAGAGTTATCAACATAATAATTGAAAAATATAGGAGGAATCCCAATATTAAAACCAATAGGAAAAAAGTATTTCTAGTATATTGACGGTACAATATTTGACAAAATGGAAGTAAACCTCCCAAATCAGTTATAGACATACATATTTCAACTTGATAAACAGGATACTACTAGCTTTTGGTTCATTAACTAATTGAGTACTATGCATCTTATTTTGCTTATAGTTTCAGTAATCACCTCTATGGTCCAAATAGAAGACCTGAATATAAATTTGGCAATGCACTTAATTACCAGTAAATTGTGCCATAGTGAGCCAAAAATGTAACCAATTACGAGGAAAAGGCCTCCAACATATAATTAAAGGTTTAAATACACTTTTTCCCACTGTACTAGGGGTCGGTTTACAAATGCATCATTGAACTGAAATTTTTTTCATTCGACTCATTGAACTACAATTTTTTTACAAACCGTTACAAATTCTGTTAAATTGTTTGACTTTGGATGGAAAAAGTACATAGGCTACCACGTGAGAGAGAGAAAATTTATACGTCAGACCTTTTTCTTTCTAGCATGCTTAGATGGAAACTTCATAAATTTAATGCTAAATTAATCTAAAATAATCTAAAATCAAATAAATAAAATAAAATAATGCATTCAAAATAAAAGAACAATAAAATAATTTTTAAAATTTTATTTTAATCATTAATATTTGTACAATTTTAAATAAATTACATATAATTATATTATTTTCTTTTAATTTAAATAACTCATAAATAAATTCAAACTTCATAAATATAACTAAAATTTTGAAAATTAATTATTATTTTTATTTTTAAAAACTAATATAATTATTAAAATCAAATAAATAAATTAAAATAATGCATTTAAAATAAAAAGTACAATAAAAATAGTTTTTAAATTTTTATTTTAATCATTAATATTTGTACAATTTTAAATAGATTATATAAATTACATATAATTATATAATTTTATTTTAATTTAAATAACTCATAAATAAATTCAAACTTCATAAATATAACTAAAATTTTGAAAATAATTTTTATTTTTTATTTTTGAAAACTAATAGAATTATTATTTATATTATGAAATCATTAAATAAATATTAAATATTAAATATATTAACAAATAATTAAATTAATTAAAAATATATTAACAAATAAGTAAAGTAATTAAATAAAGGAGCAAGAAATACGTTTCCTCAAAACATTCAACAGGAGCAAGTTTCTTCAAAACAGAGGAACAAAGGAGAAAAGCAATCAAGATCTGTTGGTGGAGAAATCGGTGGAAATCAAAAGTTCAGATCTTGGTTGTTCAGTTCTTCAAATCATTCTTCTAAAAGCCTCTCCCTCTAATTTCTTCTTCAAATCATTCTTATAAAATTCACTTCTCAAAGCAATTGGGTTCATCAATGGTGTTCAAGCAATCGGGTTCATCAATGGTGTTCAAGCAATCGGGATCATCAATGGACGGATTTGGGTTGTGGTAAAGAAGATGATAAAGTATATTTGGATTTTGCCAACAATTCCAACTACGGATCTGGGTTGATTTGATTTTGAATTATTTTAAATTTTAGATCTGGGTTGCGGTGAAGAAGAAGAAGAAGATGTAGTTTCAGATTTTTGATTACTATTTTAAATTTTGGATCTGGGTTGATTTGATTTTTGATATATATTTCGGCTAGTTCTGACTTTTGATTCTATGTTGAATTATATTTGGACTTGTTGTGAAGAAGATTATGAATTAGATTTGAATTTGGATTTGTGACGAAGAAGAAGATGATTTCAGATTTGGATTTGTAGTGGAGAAGATGATGAATAAAATTAAATAATTTTGTATCTTTAAAGTTAACTTCAAATATTTAAAAATTAAAAATAATAATATGTATTCATTAATTTTATATAAATATATTTGTAAAAATTATATATTAATATATTTTTTTTTTATTAATTAATATATTTTGTTATTAATTTAATTATTTGTTATTTAAAAAAATAGAGAATTCAAGTTTGAAAATCAAAAAAATAAACTAAAGTTATTTTATTATTATTATTAAAAAAAATTGAGGTTGGGTTATTTAAGCTTTCTCTTTAATATGAATTTATATGTAATTAATATACAATTATTATTATATGTAATTTATGTAAAATTCACGGTGCATTTAATATATAATTATTGTACATAGCTGTTCCAACACATCTAGAAAGAGAGTTATTTTATTATAATTTTACATATAAAGTTATTTAAGCTTTGCCACGTAGATTTTTTGTTAACTTTTAACACTTTTTGACGGAAATTTCAATTTTTATAAAAAAATTATAGTTTAATGAGTTGACCGTAAAAAAATTCAGTCCAATAATACATTTGTAAACCGAGGTCGAGTAGAATAGACAAAAATGTATTTAACCCTATAATTAAAGGTCCTCATTCTGCCACCTGAAGATAATTTCCTAAAAGAAAGTAAAAATTGGTGTGAGATTGCCTAAGGCTGCAGATAGAGTTGGATGTAATTTGGAACTAACATGAAGTACTTTTAAACAATTAGGAGGAAATTAAAGAAAATAATACAGATTTCTTTTAAAGAGAAAAGAGTGACAAAAACAAATACTAATGATACAAATTTCTTTACCATCAAAGTATTGCAGTGGTGGATCAACAATGCGCCTGAAATTATCACGAAGATCCAGAAAGCTATGTCGGATGAGTAATGCTATAAGACCCCAATTTTTATGAATAAAGATTAATTTTAACATATTAACATATAATATATTGTGATTGTCAAAGTCATCACAAAAAAAATAAGACTTTAAGGATTAAATGTAAGAACGTGAATCTCTATTTAAGTATAATAATTTATTTCACTATATTAATTATATCAAATGATATTTGTAGGATTCGAACTCTCTCCCATTTGCAAACTAAATAACGAGTATTACCACTACACCAAAGTCCAGATCATGATTATAATTTTAAAACAAAATATAAAATGAAACATATGTGAGTTGACTTACTAAACAAAATTACTTCCACATAAGATTTGGTGATTGCAATGGCAGTCACAAATACTCTATAATGATGGTAAAATTAGTCATCACTAAAAGCCATCATATATTTTATTATTTTGTGACGGCTTGAAAATTCCATCACAAAATATCCTTTTTTTGTAATTGCAAATAAAAGTCGTCACAAAAATATATATCTTTTTAATGATTGTCACGACCGTCATAAAATATTATTTTGATTATTTTTTATATTAAAATATTAGTGATAGCTTAAATGCAATCACGAAAAGGGTATATCTACAAGTGATGACTTAGTGCGTCACAAAAAGAAATTTTATTTTGCGTGAAAAAATTGGTGTGATTGACATGAACATCACAATTATAATACATTGATGGCAAGATTAGTCATCACTAAGAGCCATCATATATACTTTTATTTTGTGATTGCTTAAAAAGTTCATCACAAATTACTATCTTTTGTGATTATTTTTAAAAACTGTCACAAAATTTCGTCACGTATTCTTGTTTTTCTAGTAGTGTTATGATACAAATTTCTTTACCATCAAAGTATTGCAGTGGTGGATCAACAATGCGCCTGAAATTATCACGAAGATCCAGAAAGCTATGCCGGATGAGTAATGCTATATGACCCCAACTTTTATGAATAAAGATTAATTTTTCTCGAAATATATTTTTGAATAATATGGTGTGGATTTGATATAATGTTATAGTTGTGGGTAATATTTACGAATTTTATAAAGTAAGCAAGTGATTATATAATATTGGATTGGTCGGAGAATATTCGTTTTAATAGGAAATATTCGTACGATGACACAATTATTGGTGGACCCCACAACGAAAGTATTGTCGTAGTTACAAAACGCGGCGTAATTATCTTTTATAAAAATAACAAATGAAAGTTTTACCGTTAAACTGTTGAACTACCCGGTGGTAAAAAATCTTTATGTCTGGCGTGGTTGCATAAGAACACACAATATTGATTATTGATGCTTACGTGAGAAGTCACCGCTTATACTCAATTATTACTCACGATAATTCTTTGCGATAATATCTATAACACCCCAGTCCCACATCGAAAGATAGGAGAAAAATTTGTCTACATATAAGGAAATAAGTTACTACTGATAGTACCTTCAAGTCATGACCTTTTGGGAGCCTGTGGTGGACTAAGATGACCTAAGAAGATACTATTGGGACAGTAGTTTGAGGCCTTATTTTGATGGATTTGTTTCGATTCGGACTTGGGATTTGACCCAAGATTTGTTCCGGACTCGGGATTTAACCCGGGTTATTTCATATGGTATCAGAGTCGACTCTCGAAAGCTCGGGTCGGGTCATCTGATTGGGTTGCCAGAGGTGGGGACACGAAGGCTGGTGGTATTATCCCACAATGGAGAGATGGAGATTCGGAGGTGGGGACACGAAGCCAGCCGGTCCCACAATGGCTAGAGAGGCAAAGATCTTTGGGCCGTGTGTGTGATCGGTTCTGACGAGGACGTCAGAAATTTAAGTTGGGGAGTTTGTAACACCCCAGTCCCACATCGAAAGATAGGGGAAAAATTTGTCTGCATATAAGGAAATAAGTTACTACCGATAGTACCTTCAAGTTATGACCTTTTGGGAGCCTGTGGTGGGCTAAGATTACCCAAGAAGATACTATTGGTCCAGTAGTTTGAGGCCTTATTTTAATGGATTTGATTCGATTCAGACTTGGAATTTGACCCAAGATTTATTCCGGACTCGAGATTTGACCCGGGTTGTTTCTATATCTCTCATATTATTGATTCAATTATTGTCATAGTATCATCTACATTATATTTTATATTATTAAATCAATAATTGAGACGACAAAGTTATTCATATTATTATTTATAATATTGACAATGTCTAGAAAGTTCAATCAAGGAGAGGTTTGGTCACCTAATTGCGTGTCAATAGGGAGAAATCCTTATCGAAAAGCCCCCTCTTTTCTAAGAATGATCTGGTTGTTAAATATTGTGAGTTATAATATTAATGATGAATAAGTTCGTGTTGATTAAAGATGAAATTGATATTTCCATTGTGTTGGAATTATTAGTGTTAGTGGAAATCGACATCTATTTTGATAATAATGGATGTCTGGAGGTTATATTGACCAATCGGGTAATTAATCGGATAAATGAGCAATTAATTGGTATTAATTCACATACTTATAACTATTTGTTCACATGTGTGTACTATTGATTCACATGCATGTACTATTAGGGGAGGTGGTGCAAGATTGATAATACTTGCATAACTAAATTAAAAATGGAGGTATAGATGAAGGTACTATACTGTAATTATTTTTTTCACATGATCGTACTATTGATTCACATGATTGTACTATTGATTCACAAGATGTACTATTAGGGGAGGTGGTGCAAGTTTGATAATACTTGGAGGACTAAATTAAAAATGAAGGAAAAGATGAAGGTATTATACTGTAATATTTCGAGCCCCAAAATGTGCAATTACCGAAATTATATTTTCATATAAATTGAAGCTCTTTCTTCTTTCATTCTCACCAATTCACTAAGACTCATAAGAGCAATTATAGAGAGAGAAGCTTTAGAGTGAAAGTAGAAGAGAAGTCTGCTACCTCACTATTCCAGTATCCAGTCTTCTTCTGAGGTAAGGGATTTATTTTGTTCAGTATTCATAGGAATAATATTTTCTTCCATACTCTGTAGTATGTGAGTAAAATTATTTCATCTCGTATTCCTGATTATATCCTCATTTTGTTAAAGTATTGCTTCTATACTCTGTGAAATTTGTAGAATATCCTTGAAATTTGCGCTTCATCTAGTATCATTTCACAATGATATTTTCTACACATTCTTGTTAAATTTTAAGCTTTTCATGTTGGAGTACTGTCCATGATCGAGTAGTATTCATTTTTACGATACTATTCATAAAGTACTATTCACGGGGTACTATTCACAAAGTACTATTTACAAAGTACTATTCCCGAAGTACTATTCACTCAGGTACTATTCACCCAGGGAATTATTCATGACAAAAATTGATTTCTTTGCTGGCCAAATCATTTTTGATACAATATTATTCTTGAATTTTACTTCACAAAGCAATATCATATTGACAATTTGGACATTATTGAATTCTGGATAAAGTAAGTTATAAATCTTAAAAAATTTATCCTTTATTTTCTTTTAATTGAATTCTTATATTATTGCCATCATCATCATGCTTATATTGTGATAAAAGTCATCTGTGACTTACGTGCATAGATGTACTATTGTTGGTATGATTATGACTAGGGATTATTCGGTATAATCATGACCGTAATGTTACAAATGATGTGATAAAAATTCTCATTGGCCTGTAGTGCATTGTTGGATAGTTGTTGGTATGATTATGACCATGAATTATTCGGTATAATCATGACCATTGATGATTACATGAATATCTTTGGCCCGTAGTGCATGAATGATTCGATGATGTGGTTTATTTACTAAGCTGAGTCTCAACGATAAAATTAATGATAAACTTTTTAAATCATAGAAGATAGTAGATATCATGCTCTACTTGACTCTTTTAATGGATTGCTTATTCCGTTGCAGTTAAACTTGATGTTTATTATATTTTATCAGTTTAACACCGTTGAAGGCTAACGATAATTTATTTTGCATTATCTTAGTCATAATATTTCTTACTAGGCTAGTTGAGCTCACCCTTTGTTTTCATTGTTCTTTTCAGGAAATGAGAATATAGCTGGGACTAGTCGGGGAACGGAGTGACGTTCCAGCTGTTTGCATTAGTAGTCCTCACTATTCAGTGAAATAGTGTGATAATAATTGTAATGATGACTTTATTTGAGTTTGGATACTCTCTACGAGACATTATCCGTGTTGAAACTCTCAGCTACATTTTGCGTACTGTATAAAAGAAGTTTGTATTTAAATTTTGTACCATGTATTTGATGACTCAAGATGGGTGATGTATACCTATTTTGGGGGCGTCACAGTTGGTATCAAAACTTAGGGATATGTGTGACACCCCTAAAATAGGTATACATCACCCATTCTGAGTTGTCAATACACGGTACAGAAATAACTACAACTTTATTATTACAATAGTAAAACTGTAAGTTTAAATACAGATATTGCCATCTAGACAATATCCACATACAAATAAATCCTCATCATAATTATTAATACATTATTTTACAACAATGGTGAGGACTACTAAACAACTCTCCCTAGAACCTTCATTCCATACCCCGACTCATACTCGCTATATTCTCGCCTCCTGAGAAGAAAAATGGAACAAAAAGGAAAAGGGTGAGCACGACTAGCCCAGTAAAGAATATTATGACTAAGATAATATACAACAAAATTATCGTTAGTCTTCAACATGGAAAAATATAATAAAATACAATAGACAACAAGTTTTAAATCAATATTCGCAGCGAAAATAATAATTAATTAGAAGAGTTAAGTAGAGAATGCAAACTACTATCTTCTATATATGAATTTTAAAGTTCATCGTCTATTTTTTTATCCCTGTAACATCAATCAATATATATCTGGAATCATATATTCATCCTTGCACTACTGAGCCAAGGACATTCACCATTAGTCATGTTCATCTAAACACTGCTTCATCTTTTGCACTACGGGCCAAAGATATTCATCAAAAATCATTCATCTTTGCACTACAGGCCAAAGATATTCATCAGAAATCATTCATCTTTGCACTACAGGCCAAAGATATTCATCAGAAATCATTCATCTTTGCACTACAGGTCAAAGATATTCAATAATATCATCATTTAAGACTGAGGATGATGAAAAATATTTTTAAAGAAACGAATCCAGTGAAACAAAATGACAAGGATTAAGGATTAAGGATTCGTACTTTGTTTTATCCACGTCCAAAAATACCTCAAAAATAATCATAGTGGTGTAAAATTCAAGAATGATCAAAACATGGATACAATCAAAGCTAGTATCCACAATAGATATTTTGGACGAAAAGAAAATTTTTTATTTTTCAATGAATAGTGCCGTATCCGTGAATAGTCTCAGTATATCGTGAATAGTCTCAGATATCGTGAATAGTCTTAAATATCGTGAATAGTAACTCCGACACCAAAAGTTTCAAATTTGATAAAAACTTCAGATCAATATTTTAGCATAATGATATTGAAGAAATAATATCATTACGAAAAAAAATAATATCCATTACCTCGAAAGATCAGTACTTCTCCTGAATACTGGATATAGGCTATAACTTGAACTTGCACCGTATAGCAATACTCAAAGTATACTCAAAATACTCACAAGAATAAACTCGATAATATAGAGAGAAAAACTTGGTTTACAGTGTAATTTTCAATTCTAACCTAAGCACCTTATTTATAGGAAAATGCTTAGAACACCAAAGCGAAAAATTTAATATAATAATATTATATATATTACAATTTCCTCGCACACTTTGAATCATCTGAATTCAGCCACTAGCATGTGTTCCATGAGGCTAATCAACACAAAAAACGTTTTTCCTATTTTAAATATTTTAAACTTCCAAAAATCAATTATTTCGGTTCTTCGGAACTTCAATAATTCATAATAAATAGCTCTTTTGTCAGAAAAATCGAATCTCGCGAGTTTTTATAGGAAATTCAATTCTCTACAACTTTGCAGAAGAAAGATTTCCCAAATTCCCAACAGAAAATGACCGAAATCCATAAACGACCGATTTTTGGTTTATAATCAAATTTCGATCGATAAATGGGTCCACAGACATGTTTAACATGTTTTAAACATTTATTGCAACAAAATACTCTTTCTCCTCGTATACTCAGATATCACACATTCATTGTAAAAATATCACCATTATTATATTATTAAAAATATAATAATATTTTTAAATGAATTATTTTATCGAAAAAAGATAAAATTTTAATTTTCAACAATTGTCACATTAAAAATTTCTCCATCTATATCCATATAAAATCAATATTTTCCTCATCATATGAATCAATAATTAATTATTCACAAATAATATTACGTAATCACAATATTGACAACCAGATAGGTTCAGGAAAGAGGGGCTTTCCAATAAGAATTTCTCCTTCTTGGCGCAATTAGGTGACCAAACCTCTCCTTAGATGAACTTTCTAGACATTGCCAATAATATTATCTAATAATATTATTCAGATAATATGAATTATTGTTTCGATAATGAAAATCTTTGTGTAATGACAATTATTGAAACAATGACAATATAAAATATCAACGCAACAATTATTGAATCAACAAAATAAAATAATTGAATAAAGAATTATCGTAACCATTATGGAGTAGTGCCTTCTTCGTAAGAGTCAATAATTGGTGCAATCATCAGTGCTACTTCTTGCAACAACGCCATTCATCGTGTTTTAACCACCGGTATTCCAACGATGTAAATCCAGTAACAACTACGCCGTTATTTTTAAACAACTCATATTTGTCGTTTTCTTCCTCCAATCACTTTCCGTTATGGGGCCCACACATGGCTGCGCCGTCGTACGAATATTCCCCGACAGTACAAATATTCCACGACCAAACGAATATTCCCCGACAACAATGAATATTTTATAAGCACTTGTTTATTTTGAAATATTTGCGTATTTTACCCATAACTATCCACATTAATCACATCAATCCTTACTATTTCAAAATAATAATTAGAGGAAATTAAATTTCATTTATTAATTATTTGGGGTCTTACAATATGATCCCTGGCTGAGATGTGAGACTAGAACTAGGAGGGAAGAGATGGGAAATTCCTTCGCTAGTATGACCTACCTAAGTTTATTTGATATTTATTTGGTTGGTCAGAGTATAGGGATAATATGTGACATGTCAATTAACCCTTGTTTTGTGGCAGTATTTGATAATGGCATCCGAAAATGTTGAGATAAGCAATGAAGCACATGAAACCGTTGAGTCACCAACGATTAATACCCAGGATAATATGCATCAAGATGACAATAATCCTCAGTAAAACAACAACGCTGACCAAATGATGAACTATGGGATGTTCAGAGGCTTTATGCAATTCATGCAACATCAGGCGAGAATGACTCCTGTTCAAAATGCAGGTGGAAACACTGAAAACTCTCGGACGGTCATTGCTAAATAGTTCAAGGAGCTGGGACCACTGGAGTTTATTGGAGAGCCAAAACCACTTAAGGCAGAGACGTGGATAAAGCAGATCACCAAGATATTTGATGTCTTGGGATGCTCCAAGTAAGAAAAAGTTCCCTTTGCCACCTTCATGTTGCGAGGAGAGGCAGATTACTGGTGGAAATCTGTAAAGCGTACTCAACCTGCCACACTAAAGATGTCTTGGGAGAAATTCCAAGAACTGTTCAACGACAAGTACTTTCCTGAAAGTATTCGTCATATGAAAGAGGTAGAGTTCATCAAGCTAGAAAGCGAGAACAATATGGCCGTGTATCACGATGATGAAGCTAAGTTTGTCGCGTTGTCCGGTTTTAAGTCCCCACTTGGTTGATAATGAGGAGAGAATGACACGGATGTTTCTAAGAGGTTTGAAACCAGAGATACGTCAATACTTAATTTCTCTGGCGTGTTTGTATTCGAGATGGTGTAAATATGGCTCGATTATTGGAGCACGATAACGAGTTAACCCAACCAAGAGAGAAGCGGTAAACAAAATGATAATACCAAAGGTGGTAGCGATCGGGATCGAGCGGTGACAACAAACGTGGAGGGAATCAACATGCCAGAAATGGTAACCACTTCGGTGGTAATCATGGCCAAGATAATAGAAGTGAAAATTTCAAGAAGAGGAGATTCAACAATGATGGAAAGACGTCATCACCAGTACCTGTTGTTAAGGAAGGGGAATGACATCCAATCGTATGTTACAAATGCGGAGGGGAGGGATATATCAGTCCGAACTGTACGCAACAATCCAAAGCATGTTATAATTGCGGAAGAGAAGGTCACCTTGCCCGATTTTGTTGTGCACCGAAGTCAAGTCCAGCTGGGATGGAGGCATCAAAGGCCTCGAGATTTGACCCGGGTTGTTTCTATATCTCTCATATTATTAATTCAATTATTATCACATTATCATCTGCATAATATTTTATATTATTAAATCAATAATTGAGACGACAAAGTTATTCATATTATTATTTGCAGTATTGATAATGTCTAGAAAGTTCTATCAAGGAGAGGTTTGGTCACCTAATTGCGTGCCAATAGGGAGAAATCCTTATCGTAAAGCCCCTTCTTTCCTGAAAATAATCTGGTTGTTAAATATTATGAGTTATAATATTAATGATGAATAAGTTCGTGTTGATTAAAGATGAAATTGATATTTCCATTGTGTTGGGATTATTAGTGTTATTGAAATCGACATCTATTTCGATAATAATGGATGTCTGGAGGTTATATTGATCAATCGGGTAATTAATCGGATAAATGAGCAATTAATTGGTATTAATTCACATGCTTATAACTATTTGTTGACATGTGTGTACTATTGATTCACATGCATGTACTATTAGGGGAGGTGGTGTAAGATTAATAATACTTGAATGACTAAATTAAAAATGGAGGTATAGATGAAGGTACTATACTGTAATTATTTTTTTTCACATGATCGTACTATTGATTCACATGATTGTACTATTGATTCACAAGATGTACTATTAGGGGAGGTGGTGAAAGTTTGATAATACTTGCAGGACTAAATTAAAAATGAAGGAAAAAGATGAAAGTATTATACTGTAATATTTCGAGCCCCAAAATGTACAATTATCGAAACTATATTTTCCTATAAATAGAAGCTCATTCTTCTTTTATTCTCACCAATTCACTAAGACTCACAAGAGCAATTATAGAGAGAGAAGCTTTAGTGAGAGTAGTAGAGAAATGCCTCCACTACCTCACTATTTCAAAGATCCATCTTCTTCCGAGGTAAGGGATATTATTTTGTTCAGTATTCATAGGAATAATATTTTCTTCCATACTCTGTAGTATGTGAGTAATATTATTTCGTCTCGTATCTCTGATTATACCATCATTTTGTTTAAGTATTTCTTCTATACTCCGTGAAATTAGTAGAATATCCTTGAAATTTGCGCTTCATCTAGTATCATTTCACAAGGATATTTTCTACACATTCTTGTTAAATTTTAAGCTTTTCATGCCGGAATACTGTCCATGAGTAGTATTCATTTTTACGGTTCTATTCACAAAGTACTATTCATGGGGTACTATTTATAAAATACTATTCACGGGGTACTATTCACAAAGTACTCGGGTACTATTCATAAAGTACTATTCACGAGTACTATTCATAAAATACTATTCACGGGGTACTATTTCCGAAGTACTATTCACGGGGTACTATTCACTCGGGTACTATTCACCCGGGAAATTATTCATGACAAAAATTGATTTCTTTGCTGTCCAAATCATTTTTGATGCAATATTATTCTTGAATTTTATTCCACAAAGCAGTATCATGTTGACAATTTGGACATTATTGAATTCTGGATAAATTAAGTTATAAATCTTTAAAAATTTATCCTTTTTTTTAATTGAATTCTTATATCATTGTCATCATCTTCATGCTTATATTGTGATAAAAGTCATCTGTGACTTACGTGCATAGATGTACTATTGTTGGTATGATTATAACCAGGAATTATTCGGTATAATCATGACCGTAATGTTACAAATGATGTGGTAAAAATCCTCATTGGCTTGTAGTGCATTGATGGACAGTTGTTGGTATGAGTATGACCAGGGATTATTCGGTATAATCATGACCATTGATGATTACATGAATATCCTTGGCCCGTAGTGCATGGATGATTCGATGATGTGGTTTATTTATTAAGCTGAGTCTCAGCGATAAAATTAATGATAAACTTTTTAAATCATAGAAGATAGTAGATATCATGCTCTACTACTTGACTCTTAATGGATTGTTTGTTCACCGTAGTTAAACTTGATGTTTATTATATTTTATCAGTTTAACACTGTTGAAGGCTAACGATAATTTATTATGCATTATCTTAGTCATAATATTTCTTACTGGGCTAGTTGAGCTCACCCTTTGGTTTCATTGTTCTCTACAGGAAATAAGAATATAGCTGGGACTAGTCGGAGAATGGAGTGACGGTCCAGCTGTTTGCATTAGTAGTCCTCACTATTCAGTGAAATAGTGTGATAATAATTGTAATGATAACTTTATTTGAGTTTGAATAGTCTCTACGAGACATTATCTGTAACATTCTAGAAATTTAAAGTGTTATATTAAATATTTATTGAATTATATAAGTATTTAATGGATATGTTTATTGTTGAATAAATAATTGTTTAATTTGATCTGATTTGATTTAGTTAATTATTTGTTAAGTAAATAATTCAGGAGTTAAGAAAATTAATTGTTATGAGATAATATTCTAATTTAATTTAATAGTTAAGTTAGAGTTTATAATAATTAAATGAATTATTATATTTTGAATTGAATTTGTAGATAAAATGAAGTGTTAGTTGATTAAATAAAGTTATAATTATAAAAGTTATAATTATGTATTGATTTATGTGTTAAAGTAATTTAATAAATTAGTATTAGAATTAATTAAATTGATTATTAAAATTTAATTAAATAAAAGGGTGACAAATAACCTTAATATAAAGGAGTTATTAAAATAAATTAAAGGAGTTTAATTTAGTTTTGGCCAAACAAGTCTTAATGCATATTAAGTCTTTAATCTAATGATGTTTTACCAAACAAGGTATAGGGATTAATTAATTTATTTTAATTAGGTTTACCAAACAAGGTGTAAGATTTAATGGGTTAATTTTTAGTTAGTTAGCCAAACAAGCCTTATGGCTTTTGAGTTTAAGGAAAAAAAAAAAGCGATGTCGATTAAAGTTATAATTATATTATATACTTAATACATATATTATTACCTATACGTTATATTGGGTTTAGTACGTAAGTTAGAATAGGGTTAGGAGAAAGACTCAGAAGAAGAAAGAGGAGGAGAAGAAGAAGAATACAGAGAAAAGTTGAGAGAAATAAAGAAGGTTTTGATAAAGAGAAGAAGCTTAAGAATAGCCATCATCTTCTTCTAAATTAAGGTATCATCTTGCTCCTATTTTTTCTAAAAGCTATGGTTATCTTCTTCTCCATAAGTTCTCTGTAAAGTTTTTGTAAAGATGAATTTCTTGTGTATATAGCTTTATATGATAATTGTTTGTTAAAAGGTTGTTTTCATAAGTTATATATGAGTATAGATAAAATAATTCATGTGTGTATGTATTTTTGTGAAAAAAAACTATATTATAGAGTGTTTATATGAAAATATATGAATATGGCTTAGTTTAAAGTAAAATTAAGGTCTAATTAGTTGTTTAATTTATAAATTGACTATTGAATTTGAAAGAGGATGAATAAACATAAGCATTGTATGTTGAATTAACTGTTTTGGTTGAAAACAAAAGTCACAGTGATGATTTTTCACTGAAACTTCAAAAAGTGAAGCTTTAGCAAAAATAGTGAAAATTAATGGTTCTAATTTGGATGTTTATGTTGTTTAGATGGCTAGAAACGCGTTAGAAAATATTAGATTATGTTTCTGTAAACCTATTACACATTGGGTAGGTTGGTATGGTTGTTAGAAAGGAGCTTGGAGGCCTAATTTGGCTTTCCGTAGTGTTCTAGAGCTAAAATCGTGAAGTCGTAGCAGAGACCCCCGCCCCGGCGGGCCCCCTAGTATAAAAAACCCCGCCCCCGCTGGAAGGTATTCTGTCAAGACAAAATTTTGGAAAAAAAAACTGACCGGACATAGTTTACTAAAACGAGCATAACATTTTCATACAAACTCCGATTGATGCGATTCAAGATGATCCGGAACGAGGACGAGTAGACCTATAACGTATATTCTTTATGGTTTTCAATTTGAAATCATTATGAAGGGTCAAAATAGTTATCTTTAGGACTGTTGTGTATTTGGTGGCCATCGGAGGGCGTCGGGATGCGCGGATGCAAGTGCAATCCTTTGTGTATTAGTATAACCTAATAGTAACATGTTGGACATGTAATAGGATGTTATATCAAGTTGTTAATGTGTATGTGGTGAAATGACTTGATCACTTAAGTAGTTGTAATAAAGCTAAATAGTGATGTTTATGAAAAGATGTGATGTTATTAGTGAGCTATATGAAACTAATATTAGTGTAACTAATGCGTATTGTCAATACATATGGTATGTGTAGGACTTGTGGTGAACGTGAGTAGTGATTGTTTAACCTACGCACGAGATAAGTTCCCTAACCTTTGCTACTTTATTATTCAGCAAAGTTACTTTTCACTATTATGTTATACTTATGCAAATTCTGTAACCCTAACCTCTTGTTTAACAATTTATTGTCATGTGAATTCTTTAACTCTCATTTATTGTTGAGCAAATTAGTTAATCTTTATTTCTTTACTTCAAACGAGATTACGTTGGTTATTCAAAGTCTGTAATGTTGTTTATTATGTGTTTATTCATTAATAATAACATTTGTTTGATCTTCGTTCTCCAATGTTATTGTATTATCCTACATTTTTGTACCGAACTCTAAGTTATCTAGAAATTCTTTACCAATTCAACTATTCCTTAGTTGATGAATGTTCTAAACTCTAAATTACCTTTGAAATTAACTCAAACCAAACTTCCTTTGGTTTGCATATGGACTCACACAAATTTTGAAAGCATGTTGTCCATAATAACATTTGTTCAATTTAGAAATTGTTAATACTCTAGCTCTTATTGATTCATCGATATACCTTGTTCATGAAGATATTATAATCAAACTCTTGAATAGTTATTTGTTTCTATCTGATTCAACCAGTACTTGGTTGATGAGCTTTCTAAAGATCTAGAATTTATTGGAAGCTAATTCCCAACCAAACTTCATTTGGTTCGGAACCTGATAATCTAAGCTGAGATGAACAACCCTATTATTAGGAGATTATTTTAGAAATACGCAATAGCGTTAAAATGTTTGCTCAATACATAGTACAAAGGGCTGATCATCTGGAGTACGGGATGATGGTCCATATAGTCGTTTAGATCATTAAAAGGTTCTGATAGAAACACTTGTTAACCTAGGACATAGATGATGATTATAGTCTTTTAGACTGTTAAAGGTTAAAGTAGAAATACTTGAGACCTAGAGTATAGTTCGTGGTTTTGTGACCCTCAGTGTATTCTTTGATGTTGATATCTATTGTTAACTTAACGTTCATTATTCCTTTGAACTCATAGTTGTTGAATTAAAGTTTATTGTCCTGGTAAGAACACTTTACCATTGAAAGCTCAGTTAATTGTCATTCATAAAATGTTATTGTATATTATCCTTCTTGTGGGCAATTGTTTGCTCACTATTGCACAAAACAATGCAGATGAAGTTAAGAAGTTTGAAGAGCTTTCTACAAGCAAGGGCAGGGACAAAATGCTTGATTAGAAGACAACGTTTAATTTACCTTTTATTTATGAAGCTTATATAATAGATGTAATTATGATCATGTTTTTATTTTCCGCTGATGATTGTAATAAAGGTTAGATGACCTGGGATTTATTTTAGATTATGTAACCCTTTAATGGGAGATTGATTGTTTAAACTTTTGAGTTTAATTATATCCTTTGTTTATGGGTAGTTAGTTATGATTTTATTGGACAGTGAACACCAAATCTGTGGGATTGAGGTGCCCGGATTTGGGGGTGTCACAAGTTGGTATCAAAGCTTTAGGTTATGAACCTTAGGTGGGGAAACCTTAGGCTATAACCTTTTAGGAGATCGAAAACATAGAGGTGATAAACTCTTATCGAGTTCTAAGGAATGAGTTAAGGAAATTCATTGAAGATAAAATGATAAAAGACTTTATGTGCTTATGTGTTAATGACTTATGTGCTTGTGAGTACTTAGGAGTAGCAAGTATTATACATATCAAGTTGTGGAATTATAAAAATTTTGTTGTTAGAGAGATTGATGAAGGAAGATAGGGATTAGGAGCACTGAGAAGTTATATAGTTTGAGTATAGTTGGTATTGGGAAAGCCATACCCATGGATTTTTGTTGTAGAACTTGGGTATGAGCTTGAGTTTGATCCAGAAGATGAATTTTAGAAGGTAAATATGAAGTATGAGTAAGAAGAGTTAGGAAAGCCATAGAGCTAGCGTAAAAAGATGTCGCGACTCAAGACTTTACCGCACGACTTGTAGATGTAGAGTAGAGATTATCTCAGTTAAAGTATTAAAGAGGATAATTATTAGTTATTAACGAGATTGCGCAGGAATGGCTAGGGAAAGGAGTCAGCAAAGCAGGCGAAAGCTGAGGACGCATGGATGAAGGCTTCTAAACGCAAAAATCGTGTTGAAGACAAGTTGAAGAGTGCCAAACGAATGATGGAACTTAGCATTTAATCTTCCACTCTCCTGATGATTCGTTTCGTGGAGCAAGAGCGAAATGAAGCTGTACAACGTAGACTGTTCTTGTAGATTGCAAGAAAAACAATACGATGATATATAAAACATAAAATAAAAAAGTTGAAAAAAAATTAAGTTAATAGATGTAAATCCTAACTTTTGAATTAAATAGTGGGATGTGATGAAGTAATCCTAGAATTTTATTATTTCGGGATAAATAATATAAATAGCAGTGTGGCTATTTTGTGATGTAATAAATGAATAAAGTATTATCATTTTTTTATTAAGAAATATTATGTGTTATCTATAAGTGGTTAAGATAAGTTTGAAAATGTTAATGTGTGGATGAACGATGATCTAATAGTTCAAGTTTTAAATGATGAAGATGCCGCTTTAGAAGAAGACAACAACATCGTCAGCAGAGAGCCCCAAGGAAAATGCATACAATAGGGAAGCTAACGCAAATCCGATTACCACAGTTGGTGAATTTCTTTGGTGGGAACCAACTTGGCAAATCAAGCTGAATTTACGTCAGTAAAATCAAATCTCGATGTTCCAACCAAATTCGTTTACAACAGAGGTTTGGAAAGAATGATTGATGTAGAGCGGGGAAGGTAATCTGTTGGCATACAATCAAAAGCGGAGGGAAAGAAGAGTGAAGATGATAAGGTGGGTGATAGTCATACTACATGTAATGCTCGGAAAAAAAGCGGGACAATAATATTAATCTTTGAAAATCGTGAGGGAAGGAAAGAAAAAAAGAAGGTGAGGCGTGTAGCAAGCTGCGGAAAAAAACATGTAGGTGTTTGTTTGAGGGGAAAAGGGTGTGCTTTAATTGTGGATCGAAGGATCACATTGCACCAAAATGTTCAAGACCCAGGAAGAGAGCACGCTTCACGTGTGGATCGAATGAGCACTTGGCTTGAGGTTATCCAAAGAAAGCGGTAGAAAAAAGTAAGTGGAAGCAAAGGGGCGTTGTGGCAAAGCGGGTTATTGTAGAGTCAACTCCGCCAGTATATGAAACCAAGCAAACAATCATCCAACATAAAGATCCGAATGCAATGCAAGGTATGGCTCCGATCGATTATCTATCACATTGCGTGTTATTTAATTTAACATACCACTTGTTAATTTATGCTGATGAATTCGTTTAGAAACTAGATTAAACTTTGAGAAGAGTTAGACTATTCCTAAATATAGAAAGTGTGAATAATGATTCCTTTTACGTTGGTGTGTAGAAATTTTGTGTTGTATTAAAGGCCACGTGTTAAACCATGTGGTGATAAGCCATTGTCATAGAAAGCGCATAAACCTTAAGACTCTGAGGAAGTCAAAATGTAGTATTTTATTCTTTTAGTTACAAGACGTCTGTACGGTAGAGTTATTTATCGATGTTGTAAAACAAGAAGTTATTAAGAACATAATATATGGGTTATGTGAAGAGCAATATAGTTACTTAGTTAGCTAAATTGATGAGGAAATCGGTGGAATTTATATGGGCAGGAAATTATGAAGTGAATTTTCAAGAATTGAAGAAGAATTTAGTATGGCACCTATGTTGTCTCTACCAGATAGTACAGAAAACTTTGTGTTGTATAGCAACGCATCATACAAAGTATTAGGCGATGTGTTTAGGCAGAATGACAGGGTCTTTTCTTACGCATCGCGTCAGTTAAAATTTTTATGTGAAAGGGTATTTGACTCACGATTCAGAGTAGAGGTATTACTGATTGCCCTGAGGATTTAACGATGTTATTTTTGAGTAGTAGGGTGAGATATAGAAAAAAAAGAAAAAAAAGGTAGTCGTTATTTTTGTTAACTGTGCAAAATGGGTTCATAATAGAAATGACTAAGTGGTGGTAGAAGGTAAGATATATGAAAAGGCAGAGGAGAAGCTTTTCAGATGAAAAATAGTATAGCTTTGTTGGATAGAGTTAAGGAAGACTATTCAGATGAAGGCAGTGTCAATTCAAAAATCGATACTGAAGGATAGTTGAAGTTAGAAGGAAGAAACTAGGATTCGCTAATACCATGAATTGAAAATGAAGTTTTGCATAAAATTTATATATTGAATCAACTAGGAAGCACGAAATTATATATTGCCTTCGATATTACTATTGGTGTCAAGACATGGCGGTAGATTTTTGGTATGTCAAAGTTATCGTATTACATATCGAGCAGTGTGTGAAGTTAAGAAATCGTTTCAAGACACAATGTTTCTGTGTCAATTGTGTCGAATCGAGATTCATGATTTACATCGAATTTTCAAAAGGGTTTGCAAGAACGTGTGGAACGCAATTAGAAATAGGTATGTCATATCGTTTGCAAATCGATTGCCAAACTAAAAGGAAGTCCAAACATCGGAAGAAGCGTCTTTAGCGCGCGAGAAGTTTTGATAATGTCATCTGAGGAATCCGCATTGAGCAAGTTATGGGTAAGTTAAAATAATTTAAGAGTAAGGTAATGTTAGGTGGGTTTTCAACTGAGGACTCATATGGTGACTAAGTCGTACAAACATTTGTGTGGGCAGAGGTTTTGTGCATATACTTGGTTTATCACATTGATAATCATTAGAATATCGGTATCGCGCTATCAATGTATATGTGGTGGAAAGGTGATTCTTTTCTCATGTATATATTTGATAGAGGTTTTTTTTTTAGATTAAGATATATGATATTGAGATTAGGCTCGGTTCTTAAAACTAAAGCTATGGTAAGTTTGTGACTCATAATCATATGGTATATTTTGAACCCCTCAGCGAATGGACGCCTATTGTCTGACTAGGATAAGTTCCTAAACTCATATGATTATGGCAAGTTCCTGGATTTTCAAAGTGTGGTAAGTTTGATGAACTATTGGGTATAAAATGGTTATAGTATAGGAAGCGTTGATGAAGTTGAAAGATGGTTTTGAGGTAGCCTTACCTCTATAGTTAGAGCGCATTCGAAATGTTTTTCATGTTTCGGTGAGATGATCGAACAAGCTCGACTGCAATCATGTGATCAAGTACGACAATGTCGAAGATGCTACATGGAAACTCAAAACTGGATTGATGAAGAATTACCCTGAGTTATTTGTTTAATCTGTGTCTTGATTACGGGGATGAAATCTTTGTAAATAAGGGAAGAATGTAACGAATGATTTGTTTGAGTTGTGATTACGGGGACGAGAATCCTTATAAGGAGGGAATGATGTAACATTCCGAGAAATTTAAAGAGTTATAATAAATATTTATTAAATTATATAAGTATTTAATGGATATGTTTATTGTTGAATAAATAATTGTTTAATTTGATGCGATTTGATTTAGTTAATTATTTGTTAAGTAAATAATTAGGAGTTAAGAAAATTAATTGTTATGAGATAATATTCTAATTTAATTTAATAGTTAAGTTAGAGAGTTTATAATAATTAAATGAATTATTATATTTTGAATTGAATTTGTAGATAAAATGAAGTGTTAGTTGATTAAATAAAGTTATAATTATAAAAGAAATTATAATTATGTGGTATTGATTTATGTGTTAAAGTAATTTAATAAATTAGTATTAGAATTAATTAAATTGATTATTAAAATTTAATTAAATAAAAGGGTGACAAATAACCTTAATATAAAGGAGTTATTAAAATAAATTAAAGGAGTTTAATTTAGTTTTGGCCAAACAAGTCTTAATGCATATTAAGTCTTTAATCTAATGATGTTTTACCAAACAAGGTATAGGGATTAATTAATTTATTTTAATTAGGTTTACCAAACAAGGTGTAAGATTTAATGGGTTAATTTTTAGTTAGTTAGCCAAACAAGCCTTATGGCTTTTTTGAGTTTAAGGAAAAAAAAAGCGATGTCGAGTTAAAGTTATAATTATATTATATACTTAATACATATATTATTACCTATACGTTATATTGGGTTTAGTACGTAAGTTAGAATAGGGTTAGGAGAAAGACTCAGAAGAAGAAAGAGGAGGAGAAGAAGAAGAATACAGAGAAAAGTTGAGAGAATTAAAGAAGGTTTTGATAAAGAGAAGAAGCTTAAGAATAACCATCATCTTCTTCTAAATTAAGGTATCATCTTGCTCCTATTTTTTCTAAAAGCTATGGTTATCTTCTTCTCCATAAGTTCTCTGTAAAGTTTTTGTAAAGATGAATTTCTTGTGTATATAGCTTTATATGATAATTGTTTGTTAAAAGGTTGTTTTCATAAGTTATATATGAGTATAGATAAACTAATTCATGTGTGTATGTATTTTTGTGAAGAAAATTATATTATAGAGTGTTTATATGAAAATATATGAATATGGCTTAGTTTAAAGTAAAATTAAGGTCTAATTAGTTGTTTAATTTATAAATTGACTATTGAATTTGAAAGAGGATGAATAAACATAAGCATAATATGTTAAATTAACTGTTTTGGTTGAAAACAAAAGTCACAGTGATGATTTTTCACTGAAACTTCAAAAAATGAAGCTTTAGGAAAAATAGTGAAAATTAATGGTTCTAATTTGGATGTTTATGTTGTTTAGATGGCTAGAAACGTGTTAGAAAACATTAGATTATGTTTCTATAAACCTATTACATATTGGGTAGGTTGGTATGGTTGTTAGAAAGGAGCTTGGAGGCCTAATTTGGCTTTCCGTAGTGTTCTAGAGCTGAAATCATGAAGTCGTGGCGAGACCCCGCTTACGTGAACCCCTAGTATAAAAACCCCCCCCATAGGTAGTATTCTGTCAAGACAAAATTTTGGAAAAAAAAACTGACCGAACATAGTTTACTAAAATGAGCATAACCTTTTCATACGAACTCCGATTGATGCGATTCAAGATGATCCGGAACGAGGATGAGTAGACCTATAACTTATATTCCTTATTTTTTTTTCAATTTGAAATCGTTATGAAGGATCAAAATAGTCATCTTTAGGACTGTTGTGTATGTGGAGGCCATCGGAGGGCGTCGGGATGCGCGGATGCAAGTGCAATCCTTTGTGTATTAGTATAACCTAATAATAACATGTTGGACATGTAATAGGATGTTATATCAAGTTTTTAATGTGTATGTGGTGTGTAGACACTCGAAATTTTGTTTTCCTGTTACTGACTATGCAGGAGGACAAAAACATCTTTTTCACACTCCAGAGATAACCCTGGAGGATGACACCATCAATTCCAACCCCAGAGACAGCCCCGGGATATCCAGTTTCCAACCCCGGGAGGTCAAGCCAACCTCGGAGATAACCCTGAGGACAATCAATGTCAACATCAAGTCAACCTCAGAGATAACCCTGAGAAACGACTGCTACAACTGCGTGAAAACCGAAGATAACCCTAGGAGGGGCAAAATGGTCATTTTGCCAAATCAACTTCAACTCACATCAAATCAACTCAAAATACTTCAATAGAAGTCCCACAAGAACCATATCTTAACTTTCGAGTGCAAACTACGCAAAACGGCTCAACGGACTACCTGACGAAAACCCGGGAATGTCATTTCGGTCATGGACCAATATTCCTGGAATCAAAAAAAGGAAAATCATCTCTCAAAAAGAGCTTTCTGGAATGATATGGCACACTTCCATCGGACTCCCGGATTGAAAGTTATGAACGACCGAGCGAACAGAGCGTGGTCCGAATGTACATACTTCGACACGGCGGAACCCACACTGCCCGGGGTGCCCCGGGCAGCCGCAGGTACACCTGCTACTAGGTGCAATAGGTAGACCTGCGGCTCCCCCTCTATAAATAGAGGGCTTGGGGTGGCCATTTTGCAAGAGAAAAAGGCGAGGAAGCCCTACCCAATTTGCTCTACACTCACCCCATGCAGTGTACTTTCCCCTTTTAAACACCTGTGAGCTAATACATAGCCCTTTTGTACCTACAAAAGTCAGTGTTTACCCACTCTAAAGATATAGAAGCCTTTTTTGGCAGTCAGCTGTAAGCCTTCTCACACACTTTAGAGTCTTTCTCTTCATCTTTTCACACACCCTTCTACACGTTGAGAGTCATGTTGCTTGTTTTTTCCCGGACTTCGGTTCGTGGTTTCATTGTGGTCTGTATATATATATATATATATTAGATATATATATTTACATATATATTGACTAACATCATCGAGTTATGCCTCGATTGAGCCTGAACTTTGAAATTTATGCGTTCTTGCTTTTATATATATATACATTTATATATATTAAGCGTAAATCGCCGACTACATTAGATGAGCACAGATTTTATATCTGGTGCATTTATTAAACATTGTATATATATATATATATATATATATATATATATATATATATATATATATATATATATATATATATATATATATATATATATGAATGGGTCGAACTTTGTTCGATGAGTGCAATTTTGCATCCGATGCGTTTATTGCTTATATATATATATATATATATATATATATATATATATATATATATATTATATATATATTTCGTCCCACACAGAGTTTACTTAAGTAGTGGTTGATAAGCTTTTATAGCTTTCTTTACGTTTAAATCCTGCTTTGAGTTTACTTACGTGGCGATTGATTGCTTTAATGATGCGACTTTATTTACATTTTGTCCCTTTGGAGTTTCCTTACGTGGCGGTTGATAAATATTCTGACTTTATTTATGTTTACGTCCACTTTGGAGTTTCCTCCGTGGCGGTTGATAGGTTTTACGACTTTATTTACATTTGATCCCCATGGAGGTGCTTCGTGGTTGGTGATCATGTCTCGTATATATATATTTACGACTTTTATATATATACACCTTATCGCTTTCATATAAATTGCGATTCTTACGTAGCCTAGGAATCATGTGATCACAGATTCATCCCATTGAATCTAGATTCGGTTCCCGTGATGGACATTTTCAGCTGCAAGCAGCTTGTAAATTATTCTGCGGTGTCTGAATTTCCTCAGATGGTTTCCATACCCACGAGAAAGTCGACATTATTTTGTACATTATTTTAAATATACGGATGCCTGCATCTCATCAAATAAATTCAATCAAGCGACACTTAATAAAATGGGAGTGTAAAAGGTCTCAATTACTATTGAGCATCGGGGTTTGAAAAACCTTTTTATAAAACATCATTGCTATATCTTGCTAAAAAACTTTTTACATAAATTCAAACCACAATATATAGGTTCGAACGAGGCCTCGCACTACTTCCAAATAACAACACATTGACCCACACACACACATTGAGGATAATAGTTTCTTGAAAAGAGGCGGTCACCGTGGTAACACGGATGTCGAAGTGCCTAACACCTTCCCCATATAACCAAGTCCCCTGACCTTAATGAATCTCGGTTTCACCGACCTTGTTTAGCGATGTCACATCACCGGATCAATGTGTAAACCTTTTCTCGGTTGTGTTTGGTACAACCATTTAAAAAACCAATGGCGACTCTTAACGGTCCATCGTCGACATTATACATATCGGACCTTTTTCACTTGTTTTCAAACAAATCTCACCTAAAATGAGAACACCAAAGAACAAGTAATTCGAAAGGACATCCAAAAATCTCTCGTCCGACAAGTGGCGACTCTGCTTTGAGACTCGAAGAGAGGACTTAAGCCGCTTATTTCAATCTTTTCAAACTATTATCCGCTTGTGTGTGGATGTTTCATTTACATTTTGATGAATGTGTACGAATGCATTTCCTTATTGCACTTAGTGCTTCGCACCATAACTGCTTGTGATATAGTGCTTCGCACCATTTTTGCTTGTGATATTAGTGCTTCGCACCATATCTGCTTATGATATTAGTGCTTCGCACATGTCATCATTTTTCATACGGTGAGACGCGATGTATGTGAATGTATGTTGTGTGGTCCCTCCACCAGGAGGCTATCTCGTCGGTGTTTGATTACTGGACTCGTGAGAAGACTAATTCTCTAGAGGCTCGGGAAAGGCACCACCCAAATTAAACTCGGTTGAAAGACCAATTAACTTCCCGTCAAGTAGATTGCGATGATTTGGGAACCTTCATGCCAAAAAGCCGCGAGAGTAACCTAAGATAGGTCAGCCTCTGATAAACCCAAAACGGAGGAAAGTCTCTTCATGCTCTCTCATTTCAAATTACTTGTAAACATAATTACTTGTAAATTCATTCCATATCTATCTCCATGTAATGAGAAATATGAAGAAATGTGTACACATACATATTTTTAGTATGCTACAAACAGCTGACATCCGTTTTGCAGGATAAAAATCCTAAAATGGACACATCACATAGCATGCTATTATACACATTCCCTAAAGACTAAACTATGCAAGTCTTTCGCAAGGAAGCGATCGATCCCGTTACCCGATTAAAGTCCAAGAAGGCACTGAGCCCACCGTCAAACATGGCTACAAGTGCCCAGCCTGATCCTACTCCTGTTTCTCGAGAGGAGTTTGAATGATTAAGGAATCAGATAGCAGAATTGGTTGTCTTTCTAAAAGAACAAAGTAAAAATATGCAGGGCCAGACAATGCCTACTCAACCAGTGTCCTTCACACCAGGGGGCAGTCAGGGCATTGGTAAAAAGATGGAAACCGAGATACCTAAACCTCATTCCAATAAAGAAATCACAAATCTCAAGGATGATCGAGAAACTGGGGATATAAGAAAGAAAGTCCAACAAATGGAGGATACCATCCGGTCAATTAAAAGGACTGGAAATTATGGGAGTGTCACTTATTCAGATCTCTGTGTATTCCCAGGGGCTCAATATCCTACCAAATTCAAAGTCCCGGAGTTTGAAAAGTACAATGGGGCGAGCGATCCTAGACGCACCTAAAAAGTGTACATTATGAATTGGGGTCTTATCTTTGAAAATGAAAGCCTCGAGAATGCAACTTTTTCAAAAGAGTCTCACCGGTGAAGCTAAAGCTGGTATGCCCGACTTGACAATTGCCAAAATCCACAATCAGGAAGAATTGGCCCATGCCTTTCTAAATTAAATACAGATTTTTCAATCACAAATGGCACCGGATCGATATCAAGTGACTAAAGTGAAAAAGTAAAATCTTGAATCTTTCCGAGAATATGCCCAAAGGTGGAGACATCTAGCGGTATAAGTCATTCCATCAATGATGAAACCGAGATGGTAATGACATTTATTGATATCCAAGAGGCTCTTTACTATAGAGAGGATCCTAGCGAGGCATAGGAAAGCCATTTGCGAAATGATCAAACTTCGTGAAATGGCGGAGAGATGGCCTCAAAGCGAGCAAGATTAAAGACTTCACGCGCCTTGGAAGCGATCGCCAAACATATACAAACCGCAAGTATGCGAGTGATCCCAAGGGTGCAGATAAAGGCAATAAAGATGTATCCCTTGTTGTGCGAGGGCAAGCTAGGAGACCAAACTACAGTCCCCCTATTTGGAAAATGCAAGACAATCTGCTATCTCAACAACAGCCACATTCAACCAATGCCGGATAGAAAAAGAAAATTGAGAGATCGGAAAATCGGTGTTCACTCCACTAAAGCGATTCCTTGAAAATGTATTGGCGATATTAATGGATCATAAGAAAATTACCGAACTAGCTCCACCTCTGGAACCGAGGAGCAAAAGATACAATCAAGCCGAGATGTGCTTACCACTCAGGGTCTCTAGGACACGATACACAGATTGTTGGTCCTTAAAACATAAGATTCAAAATCTGATCGAAAGTGGTAGTATTGTGGTCGAACAACCTGACCACCAAAATATCAACACCAACCTTCCGTTGCGACATGATACGGAAGAAGTAAACATGATCGGGTCAGGAAGCACTGAAATGTATCCAATTTGTAAGTACATACGAAGGATGGAGGAATACCCCCAAAAGCACATAACAAATGTCCTAAAGTGGGAAGACTCGGAGGAGGGTATGCCAGTTATGCAAAAATTGGATGCGATCCGAATCAAGTAAACTCTGCTGCTAAAGGCGATAGTGCGCCAACATCGTGAAACAAGGCAATTTGTCACTCAACTATCAGAAAGCCAAGAGAAAAAGGACTCCACGATGAGCCAGCTAAATGAAGAAGATCAAAGCAAGCTGAAAATACAAGAAAATGGGGATGATAAAATTGCTAGGAGATCTCGCCAGCGGAAAAATCGATCGAGGGAATGCGAATTCTCAAAGATGAAAGATCAAACAATCTCTAAAAGAGTCTGAAAATTCACCCCCTCGAGCAAATCCAATGAAGAAATGCTACATTTTCTGATAAGCGAAGGAAGGATTACTAAGTTGATGCCTCCTATAAATCCCAAGATAAAGAGTTATGATTCCACCAAGATATGTCTCTACCATTCTAACTCACTTGGACATACGACTGAAGAATGCTGGTCTTTGCGGCATAAAATCCAGGATCTCATTGAAAATGGAGAGTTGGAGATAGAATTTCCCATGACCAAAAAAGGGCGAAAAGGAAATAAAAAGCTTAAGATGTCCATTCGAGACAGATAGTTCAAATGAGGTGAAGGCTATGAGCGACAATTACGCGATGGACCCATCCTAATGCAAGAAATGACGAGAGACAAAGGCATCCCCAAAGGAGATTCCCCGCCAACATCAAGCGTCCTATGGTTCCAAGATATCAACCATGTTCTGATTTTATCACCTTGGATGATCAGAGAGAAATACTAATCCTTTCTAAGGAAGAAAAAAACCAAAAGGAAAGTTCTTTGCAAGAAATGCAACAACAGATTCGAGGAGATTTCATAGTTGAATCCTTTGAAACCCATGAAGAAGCGAAGGAATAGATGAAGAAAATGGTGGTGAGATTATCGGGGAATCCAACCCATTAAAGAATCCAGAGTTCATCCCTTTTTGCAATGCGTCCATTTCAAGCGTCCCTGAGGAATGTACTGAATCAGGAAGCGATAAAGCTATGGCCACAAACGAAGGCAACGTAACCACTGACAACTGGACTATCAGGCCTCAATTAGCCGAGAAGATGTAGATCCAGGGGATAAAGTTACGAGTTCCAGAAAATGTTGGAACAGTATCACTTTCTTCGTAGTATGCCTTTTATTTTCCATGCACGTAAATAAATAAAAAAGAAAAAAAAACATCTCTACACTCTTTTCACCACTTACCCCTTTGAACCTTTTCAACCCAAAGCTTTGAACTACGAAAGACCTGATCTCCTCTTCAATAGGAGTACGTGGCGATACCATCAATGAAAGCGGTCAAACCAAACAAAAACCCAAACAAACACTTCTCAAACAGATACACCCAGACGATGATGGCCCAGACGTAATGGTCATCATTATTCGGAGAAGGATGTTGATGATAGCCCCTCCATCACTGCAGTCCACTTAAGACTTTGCCCTCGACAATTGGAGCACCACTCCTTACATTTGTACGGCGAGGTAAAAAGGAAGAAACTCTCTACCTTGTAGATAGCAATAATCGCTTACTTTTTACATGCAAGATTAGCGCTATTACTTTTTGTCATTCTGAGCTAATACTTTGTGTGATTGAACGATGTTATATACTAAGTGAAAGCATATTTTGTTTGAGGACTACGAATTTAGATGTGTCTCATACTTGCGATGAGGTGCATATTCTCCACAAGGATCAGTAACTTTGATGTAAAGTTGGACTCGGACTTGATGGAAATACAAGATGACTATGAGATACCTCAGGAGATCAAAGAATGGGTCGAAGACAAACCCAAGCCAAATCTTGATCAAACCACCTCTTTTAAACCTCGGAACCTTAGAAAACCCCAAACAAGTCTAGATTGGTACGGACCTCACTCCAAACCAAAGGAATGACATGGTTACTCTATTGACCCTATTCTAGGATGTGTTTGCATGGTCTCACGAAGGCATGGTCTGTTTATCCACTGACATTGTCATTCATTGCCTTCCCATCAAAGGGGAATTCAAGCCAGTCAGGCAGAAGCTCAGGCAATTAAAACCTGAGTGGAGGGTAAAGGTTAAAGAAGAATTGTGAAATAATTTCAAGTCGGCATCATCATGGTGTCAACATACCCTGAATGGCTATCCAACATAGTACCCGTGCCGAAACCCGGAGGAGAGGTGAGATTTTGCATGGATTACAGTGATCTGAACAAAGCTTGTCTCAAAGATAGCTTTTCGGTCCCATTCATCCACATACTCATTGACAATACGACATGTACTCCTTTGCTGATTTCTTTGCGAGGTACCATCAAATCATGGTTGCTGAGGAAGATCGTGAGAAAATTGTTTTCATCACTCCTTGGGGAATCTTTTGCTAACAGACGATTATCCTTCAGCCTCATCAATGCCGGAGCTACCTATCAGTGAGCCATAGGACTCTTTTCCACGATCTAATGCATAAAGAAAAAAAAGAAAAGAAAAAAAAGAGAAAAAAAAAAGGAAAAAAAAGAAAGAAAAAAAAGAAGAAAGCTCTTCAACAAGTTCTACAGTTGCTGCCTTACCATCGGAAGGTTCTACAGATGGCTTCAAAGTTTGAAGAAAAATCCTTCCTCCACATTCCTTAGAATAAGAATGATTTTGTGAGCGCGCTAGCAACCTTGGCCTCCTTGATCAACATACATGACAAGGAAGACATGCTAACCCACACATTTTTCCAACAAAAAGCTCCAGCCTATGGGAATTACATTAAAAAGTATCGGATGACCTACCTCCCATCCAGCATCTTTGATATCAACACATCAAGAAGTACTTACGAGATGGATCTACACCCGCTGAGGCGAGCCCGACTGAGAAAAGGCAGATCCATCAACTTGCTATAAAATTCTACCTGAGCGGAGATGCTCTATATGAAAAGAGATGCAGAACAATGTCTCCTCAGATGTTTAGACGAGGACCAAGCTCAGAGGCTATGGATGAAATCCATGGGAAAGTATGTGGCCCATAAATGAGCGGCCTTTTACTTGTAAAGAAGATCCTACAATAGAAAAGTTCGACTACGACAGTTCAAACAACACGACTTGATTTTGAAAAAGATCGTTGACAACCAAGCTCAGTCTAAAGGAAAATTCTCCCCGAACCGGGAAGGCCCATTCATTGTCAAGGAGGTATTGACAAGAGGCGCTGTCAGATTACAGGAAATGGACGACAATGACTTTCCGCAACTCATCAATTCGGACACCGTGAAACGGTATGTCTGAGGTTACCATCAAGCGAACATCCTGGTTTTGGATCATCAGATCGCCAGTCGTTTCAGGTTCTTTAACCCTCACTAAATACATCCTTTCCTTTTTACCCATCTGCCCCTCAGGGAAAAAACACACTTTTCAAACCAGCAGCCTGGTTTCACTTCATTTCATACAACTTCGGTATCTCACCAGGGATCAAACCTTTCACACCTTAAATTTATCATGTACATGGGATTAAACTCTTCATCTGCAATCCGCCCTATACCTGGGCGAACTACGTCGACCTGATCTCCCCATTACACGGGAATACGTAGGCAGCCATGCTTTATGGTCCGGTCTCACCACAAAAAAAACAAAAATAGACACACTCCTATCTATAGCCACATACAGAAACCAGTCCCAAGACACCAAAGATGGTAGGGAATACACACAGATCGACGATCCATTCTAAAAATCCTGAGACATCTCATTGTCCATCCATCAAGGAGGAGTTTAGAATACATCTAGATCACAAAGTCCTGGAGAAACAAGCGAATATCAAGCAAGTAGCAAGGCACAACTAAAAGGGAAGTGAATCAACATATATTTCCCTGCCATATATAATGTTGTTTGATATATACAATGTGTATTTTACATGAAAAAATGGTTAAGCTAGTCTGTGCAGGAAAATACGAGCCCATCTACAAATTAATGTATATGTGGGCTATCAAGTCCAACATGGATTCCTCTCGAGGAAGGAGGTAACAGCCTGATCTCACCTTGAGGTTTTCTACACGAGCCAACAGATCCACCGCCAACTACATGCGATATCTCGGGTAGATATAGCGTCATCCCGTTCAGCAACAACGATATCTATAAGACCCCGAATTTTATGAAATAATAGTATTCAATTTTTCTATTTAGTAAATGGTTAAATTGATAAGAAGTTAAAGTTAAGGGTGATATATGAATTTTTTTCAAAATACACAAGTGGTTATAAAATATTCATTGTTGTTTGGGAATATTCGTTTAGTCGTGGAATATTCTTTTGCGTAGGGAATATTAAATGCATTTGCCGCAAAACCATTTAATGGGCCCCATAAGAGAATAACTGTCGGATGAAGAAAACAACAAATTTGAGTTTTTATAAATAACGGCGTAATTGTTATACGTTAACAACATTGTTGGATTACACCGGTGATTAAAATACGATGTCTGCGTGGTTTCACGATGCTTACCGGTATTGCACAATATTGATGAATTATTTATCCTTACGTGAAGGCACTACTCAATAATTATTACGGTAATTCTTTATGTTCAATATTTTATTTTATTGGTTCAATAATTGCTGCGTTGATATTTTATATTATTGTTGTTTCAATAATTGTCACTACACACAGATTTCCCATTATCGGATCAATAATTCATATTATTTGAATAAAATTATTAGATAGCATTATTGGCAATGTCTAGAAAGTTACATCGAGGAGAGGTTTGGTCACCTAATTGCATGCTACCAAAGATAGAGAAATCCTTATCGAAAAGCCCCCTCTTTCTTGGGAACCTGCTGGTTGTCATTATTGTGATTCTGTAATATTATTTGTGAATAATTAATTATTGATTTATATGATAAGAAAATATTTATTTGATGTGAATATAAATGATAGATTTATTTATGTGGTTAAAAATGAAGGAATTAATGATGAGGTGTTTTATCAGTATTTTGTCGGTGTAGAGGTATTAAAAATCATCCGTTTGTGGATTTTGGGTATTTTCTGATTGGAATTTGGAAAAACTTTCTTCTACAAAGTTGTAGAGAATTAAATTTCCTATGGAAACACGCGAGTTTCGTATTTTTCTGATAAAAGGGCTATTTATTATGAATTACTGAAGTTTCGAAAAATAAAATGATTTTTTTATTATGGGTGGGACCCACTTGTGTTGAATACACATGGGCTGCTGAAATTTTCAGCATTGAGGGGCTGGTCTTGAGTCTTGATTAGCATGCGTAGAGAATTGGTTAAGTAATAATATATTTTATTATTTTAGTCTCCTTTGGCGTTCTAGCATTTTCCTATAAATAGAAGCTTAAGTTAGAATTGAAAATCACACCAGAAACATAAGTTTTCTCTCTTTTTCTCTCTAGATTATCGAGTGTATTTTGTGAGTATTTAGATACTTGAGGAGTTGCTATTCATCAGTGCAAGTTTCCTTCAGCGTCATATCCGATATCCAGTCAGAATTACTGCTCTTTTGAGATAAGGGATTTTAAGGGTTGTTATGTTTTTCAGTTCGTACTTCTTCCGACCTTTAGAAAATTCTGGAAAAATTTGATTGTGTCCAAAAATGGTGATTTTTGGATGTATAGAGTAAGAGTTATGAATTTTATGAGAAAAGACTACTTTAAAAGTAACCGCTTATAACTCCTTGTGGTTAACTCCAAAATTGATGAAATTATTATTGGGAGTACATCTATATAATATCGATTGTACTCTGTGAATTTGAATTTTGGATAAAAGTACAATTTATGATAAATGTCTAAATATTCTATTGGTTTTGGCCATATGAAAAATAGTAAATGAATTTTAAAAATTAAGAGAAAAATATATATTCAATATGGGACTATATTACTCGCTAAATACCGGAAAAAAGAAATATTTTTGAACCGATTTGGTATTTTTCATGAAAATGGTCCGCAGTTATGAGTAAAGGAATTAAATATGTTATGTGAAATAAGAAAATTGGAAAATATGATTTTATGGCTTGAGAGAATCATACATGAGTTATATCTTGATTTTTTGATGAGGGTTTTGGTTATTGGTGATGAAATCTTATGAGTTTGGCATTTTAGGATGATTAAATGCATTATTTAGTAAAGTGTAAACAATTAAAATAAATTGTTTATAAGTTTAAGAAATGTTATTTCAATATCATTATACTTAGAAATATTGGTATGGATTTTATTGTGAAATTTCTACCTTTTTGTGTGGGTTTACTATTCATGAGTTACTATTCACGAGTTACTATTAATGATGAAAAATTGGTTTCTTTTTCTAACCAAATTATAGTTGATTTATGAATATTACTCTTGAGATTAAAACTATATGTTGATCATATTATTTTTATTATCATATATAACATTTTTATAACCTTAATAATGATATTTCTCTTTGACTTGAGTGTAAAGATGGGTAGATTTTTGGTATGATCATGACTATGGATTCTCTTTGGCCAGTAGTGCAAAGTTGAATTGTTGACTGGTATGATCATGACCATTGAATTTATAATTGAATATCTTTAGCTTAAGTGCAAAGGTGAAATGATCAACATGGTTATAATTATTGTTTATATAAATTCTGAAATGATTATATATTTCTTTGAGATAATAATATATTTGGCCTATAGTGCAAATATATGAACTGTTGATGAATATATTTGGCCTATAGTGCAAATATGAACTGTTGATGAATATATTTGGCCTGTAGTGCAAATATGAACTGTTGAGGAATATCTTTGGCATGTAGTGCAAAGATAACATGTTATTGAATATCTTTGGCCAGTAGTGCAAAGATGAACAGGTGTTGAGATGAACATGACCAACTGGTGATACAAATGAATATCTTTGGCCGTAGTGCAAAGATGAAGTTATTAGTATGATTATGAACAGGAAATGTGATTTGGTGTAACCATGATCTTTGATGTTTCAGGTAAAGATAGGTGATGAAAATTATCTTCGTCCTGGATGAGAAGAGAAATTTAGAACAACAATTATGATTATGAGTTATTCATATGATTGTGGACCAGAATTGTTGATTGATGTTACAGGGATAAAACATTGTTGGTGGATTTTTAACATGGAGAAGATAATAGACTTTATAGTCTATTTGACTCTTCTAATGGATTGCTTTCGTTCACCTGCAACTATGGTTGAAGTTTTTAATCATCTACCATATGTTCTAAATCTCTGATTTATTATTGATGAAGGCTATTGATAATTTAATTATCTTTAGTCATGATATTCTTTACTGAGCTAGTTGTGCTCACCCTTTTGCTTCACAATTCCTTTCGGGTAATTAAAGTGTAAATTTGGGTCGAGCCAGAGGTAACAAGGGAATAGAATCGGTGGTCTCTAGGCGTGGAGTTCTCCTAAGCAGTATAGACAAGTGTGTTGTATACATCTTTTAGTAGTTATATTTGGTGAATCATATAGGGTGAGGCGAACCAAACTTTGGAAGGGTGTTTTGCCACTATCATACAAGATGTCTAATGACATACAACCTCGTGTCATCATAAGACAAGGTTGTGCTCATCCACTTGCTAAGTATATTTACGACCACTACCTATATAATCTTGGTGTTTGTTTGAAGTATAATTATCAATTAGAGACAGTGGAGATAATGATAAGTCAAGAGAAGACTCACCATTGGGAAGAATATGATAGTAATCTTCTCGTTTTTCTTTGGGGTCTATTGGTTCAACCAAGGATAATTCTGTGGCCATATATATCTATCATAACCTAGAAGCATGGCCTCCCATGTACGAAGGTTTCCTTGAGCACTTCCCAAAGATTCTAATTTCTAAAATAGTTTTTGACTATACCTTTATGTAAGGTGTCATTGTGATGTGCTATCCAAGGTTGGGATGAGAGTCACAGTTGGTATATATTTGTATCCAAACTCACACCATATGTGTTGTTGTATTTTGCACGACAATTGTTGTAATAAAGTTGTAGTTATTTTCTGTACCATGTATTTGGCGACTCGGAATAGGTTGGATGGATTAGACCTATTTTGGGGTTGTCACAATATCCCTATGAGTTAGAGCATCATCTCTCTAACAAAGTGACATTTCTACCAGAAATAGCTGTCAACATCAAAGCCCACATCCACTACCTGTTCACCAGATGGTACAGAAGTAAAAGCCTCTTGCGATCTCGGCGTCTTATCAGCCCATCTGTCAAAGCAACTACCCCAGAAAATAAGCAAGGCTGGGGCAATTTCTAAATTGGTGATAACCGGATATTGGGTCCCTTACAACAAGATTGGGGGCAAATCTCGGAAGCAGCGACAACTCAACACTGGGGCATTTATCAACCATCCTAAAGTGGAAAATGCACCAGTCAACGCCATCAGCATGGTCCATCATTATCTCAATGGCGATTCAGATATTATTCACTCACGATTTGGTCAACAAAGAGAGTTTCTCATATGAATCCCCAGTAACAACATGCGAAAGGAATGGGGCATTTTTTCGATTCCAAGATTGAACGAAATCATGGCAACATTAACTTGCCTCTACGAAAGAAGGGAAAATTCTCAAGAAAGTTCTTAACTCAGGAGCAGAAGGCCAACGACAAAATGTCTAGCGAAGGAAATCTACACCATCAAACATGTTAACCTGCGTCAAGTCCTCATCAGTTGAGGCCTCTACACCGACGTTCAAATATGGGCAGCAAAAGAATGAATTACACCTTCTAAGGATTTCAGAGACATTCAAGTTATCAGTTCAGCCGAGTAGCGAATCAAACGCTTAAGGAAATGGGGCACAAGCACCCAACATCGAAAGGAAACTCCAAATCACCTCAACAAGGGTGAGACATCTGGTGGTTGTCATCAATCTAGCATAAATTTAGGCGAAGTCTAGTGACGTAATCCGTGGAATATTACTTCAGCGAAGGTATCGGAAGATCCAATATTCTTAAACCATTGGCATCAATTCAGCGCGACATCAAGACAGTTCAGCGATGAAAGCTTCGTATACCATCGTTCGAGTGGGAACCAAAAAAGTTGGGCGATCAGCAGGATAGGCATCGTTGCAAACTACCAGTGAATACATCAGGAGGGTCTGGTGATTTTAGAACGTCATCCCCATCAGAGATATGGAAAGCATCTCAACTTATCATCATCAAAAAATCATCAGCGATTAAATGCCAAACCATTGGAGTCAACACCAGCATAGGCATCAGCAATGATCGGTAAAGGTAAAGCAATTTGCAAAAACATTTTAACATTCATCATAACATTCATTACATTGCGATTTGCGATTTGCGATTTGCGATGCGATATGCGAAATGCAATGTGCGAAATGCAATGTGCGAATTGTGATGTGAGAGTTGCGAAGTGCGATTTGGCCAAATGGGAAAAGCGAAGTGCGAAGTGCGAAATACGATGTGCGATTTACAAACTGCGATTTGGGAAAATATTTTGACATTCATCATAAACATTCATTACATTGCGATTTGCATCATTGAAAATACCTTGTCATATTTTCAAGTGTCTACTAATATTTATCATGTCCATTCCATTGCATTGCATGAACATGATAAAGAGGGGCATTTGTAGACACTAAAAATATCGTTTTCCTGTTACTGACTATCCAGGAGGACAAAAACATCTTTTTCACACTCCAGAGATAACCCTAGAGGATGACACCATCAATTCCAACCCTAGAGATATCCCCGGGATATCTAGTTTCCAACCCCGAGAGGTCAAGCCAACCTCAAAGATAACCCTGAGGACAATCAAAGTCAACATCAAGTCAACCTCAGAGATAACCCTGAGAAACGACTGCTACAACTGCGAGAAAACCGGAGATAACCCCGGGAGGGGAAAAATGGTCATTTTGCCAACTCAACTTCAACTCACATCAAATCAACTCATGTCAACTCAAAATACTTCAATAGAAGTCCCACAAGAACCATATCTTAACTTTTGAGTGCAAACTACGCAAAACGGCTAAACGGACTACCTGACGAAAACCCGGGAATGCCATTTCGGTCATGGACCAATATTCCTGGAATCAAAAAAGGGCAAATCCTTTGTCATTGTGTAACTCTCGGAAAGAGCTTTCCGGAATGATATGGCACACTTCCATAGGACTCCCGGATTGAAAGTTATGAATGACCGAGCGAACAGAGCGTTGTCCGAATGTACGTACTTCGACACGGCGGGACCCACACTGCTCGACGCACTCGGGCAGCCACAGGTACACCTGCTACTAGGTGCCATAGGTAGACCTGCGTCTCTCCCCTCTATAAATAGAGGGCTTGGGGTGGCCATTTTGCAAGAGAAAAAGGCGAGGAAGCCCTACCCAATTTGCTCTGCACTCACCCCATGCAGATGTACTTTCCCTTTAAACACACACATGAGCTCATACATAGCCCTTTTTTACCTACAAAAGTCAGTGTTTACCCACTCTAAAGATATAGAAGCCTTTTTTGGCAGTCAGCTGTAAGCCTTCTCACACACTTTAGAGTCTTTCTCTTCATGTTTGCACACACCCTTCTACACGTTGAGAGTCGTGTTGCTTGTTTTTTCCCGGACTTCGGTCCGTGATTTCATTTCAGTCTGTATATATATATATATATATATATATATATATTAGATATATATTTACATATATATTGACTAACATCATCGAGTTATGCCTCGATTGAACTGAACTTGATTAAATGCGTTCTTTTCTTTAATATTTATATACATTTATATATATTAATCTGTATATCAAACTTTGTTCGATGAGCCTAGACTTGATTACGATCGTTTACTACTTTAATATATATATATATATATATATATATATATATATATATATATATATATATATATATAATCGTGTGTCGAACTCGTTACGATGAGCACAGATTTTACATCCGTGCGTTTATTAAGCTTATATATATATATATATATATATATATATATATATATATATATTAACCGTGGTGGAACTTTGTTCGATGAGCACGGAATTTACATCCGGTGCGTTTATTGCTTTTATATATATTTATATATATTTCATCCCACTGAGTTTACTTAAGTAGTGGTTGATCGCTTTTATAGCTTTCTTTTACGTTTTGTCCTTCCCGAGTTTACTTACGTGGCGATTGATTGCTTTATGTACTGACTTTATTTACATTTTGTCCCTTTGAGTTTCCTTCGTGGCGGTTGGCCGTATTTCTGACTTTATTTATGTTTAAATCCCTTTGGAGTTTCCTCCGTGGCGGTTGATAGTTTTCTGACTTTATTTACATTTCGATCCCCATGGAGGTGCTTCGTGGTTGGTGATCATGTATCGTATATATATATTCTGACTTTTATATATATACCGCTTATCGCTTTCATATAAATTGCATGATACGTAGCGCCTAGGAATCATGTGATCACTGATTCATCCCATTGAATCTAGATTCGGTTCGTGATGGACATTTTCACCGTAGCAATGACTTGTAAATTATTCTGCGATTATGTTCTCAATTTCCTCAGATGGTTTCCATACCCACGAGAAAGTCGACATTATTTTCGTATGGATGCCTCGCATCTGTCAAATAAATTCAATCAAGCCGAACACTTAATAAAATGGGAGTGTAAAAGGTCTCAATTACTATTGAGCATCAGGGTTTGAAAAAACCTTTTTTATAAAACATCATTGCTATATCTTGCTAAAAACTGAATTTTTACATAAATTCAAACCCTATGTATATAGGTTCAAATGAGGCCTCGCACTACTTCCAAATAACAGCACATTGACCCACACACACACACATTTATATAATAGTTTCTTGAAAAGAGGCGGTCACCGTGTAATGACGGATTTTGAAGTGCCTAACACCTTCCCCAAGATAACCAAGTCCCCGGACCTTAATGAATCTCGGTTTCACCGACCCGTTTAGCAGTGTCACATCACTGGGTCAATGTGCAAACCTTTTCTCGGTTGTGTTGGTACAACCATTTAAAAAACCAACTGGCAACTCTTAACAGTCCATCGTCGACATTATACATGTCGGACCTTTTTCACTTGTTTTTCAAACAAATCTCACCTAAAATGAGAACACCAAAGAACAAGTAACGGAAAGGGACATCCAAAAATCCCGACGCCGACATGGTGCAATGACTTGATCACTTAAGTAGTTGTAATAAAGCTAAATAGTGATGTTTAAAAAAAGATGTGATGTTATTAGTGAGCTATATGAAACTAATATTAGTGTAACTAATGTGTATTGTCAATACATATGGTATGTGGACTTGAGGTGAACGTGATTAGTGATTGTTTAACCTACGCATGAGGCAAGTTCCCTAACCTTTGCTACTTTATTATTCAGCAAGGTTACTTTTCACTATTACGTTATACTTATGCAAATTCTCTAACCCTAACCTCTTGTTTAACGATTTATTGTCATGCGAATTCTTTAACTCTCATTTATTGTTGAGCAAATTAGTTAATCTTTATTTCTTTACTTCAAACGAGATTACGTTGGTTATTCAAAGTCTGTAATGTTGTTTATTCAGTTACTAATAACTGTTGTTTGATCTTCGTTCTCCAATGTCATTGTACTATCCTACATTTTTGTACCGAATTCTAAGTTATCTAGCAATTCTTTACCAATTCAACTATTCCTTAGCTGATGAATGTTCTAAACTCTAAATTACCTTTGAAATTAAGTCAAACCAAACTTCCTTTGGTTTACATATGGACTCACACAAATTTTGAAAGCATGTTGTCGATAATAACATTTGTTCAATTTAGAAATTGTTAATAATCTAGCTCTTATTGATTCATCGATATACCTTGTTCATGAAGATATTATAATCAAACTCTTGAATAGTTATTTGTTTCTATCTGATTCAACTAGTACTTGGTTGATGAGCATTCTAAAGATCTAGAATTCCTTAGAAGCTAATTTCTAACCAAACTTCATTTGGTTTGGAACCTGATAATCTAAGCTGAGATGAACAACCCTATTATTAGGGGATTATTTTAGAAATACGCAATAGCGTTAAAATGTTTCATGTAATACATAGTACAAAGGGTCGATCACCCGATGCAGGGATGATGGTCCATATATTCGCTTAGGCCGTTAAAGGTTATAGTAGAACACACTGTTAACCTAGGACATAGATGATGATTATAGTCTTTTAGGTATTGTTAAAGGTTAAAGTAGAAATACTTGAGACCTAGAGTATAGTTAAATGGTCTTGTGACCCTCAGTGTATTCTTTGATGTTGATATCTATTGTTAACTTAACGTTCATTATTCCTTTGAACTCATAGTTGTTGAATTAAAGTTTATTGTTCTGGTAAGAACACTTTACCGTTGAAAGCTCAGTTAATTGTCATTCATAAAATGTTATTGTATATTATCCTTCTTGTGGGCAATTGTTTGCTCACTCTTGCACAAAACAATGCAGATGAAGTTAAGAAGTTTGAAGAGCTTTCTACAAGCAAGGGCAAGGACAAAATGCTTGATTAGACGACAACGTTTAATTTACCTTTTATTTATGAAGCTTATATAATAGATGTAATTATGATCATGTTTTAATTTTCCGCTGATGATTGTAATAAAGGTTAGATGACCTGGGATTTATTTTAGATTATGTAACCCTTTAATGGGAGATTGATTGTTTAAACTTTTGAGTTTAATTATATCATTTGTTTATGGGTAGTTAGTTATGATTTTATTGGACAGTGAACACCAAATTTGTGGGATTGAGGTGCCCGGATTTGGGGGTGTCACATTATCCGTGTTGAAACTCTCAGCTACGTTTTGTCGTACTGTATAAAAGAAGTTGGTATTTAAATTTTGTACCATGTATTTGGCTACTCAAGATGGGTGATGTATACCTATTTTGGGGGTGTCACAAATGCATTTTGCTTGGAATCCTTATCCGATTCCCTTGTTCCAATAGATGCCCCACCATAAACTCCCAACTCGATCCCAACGACGGCAACCCTCCCTATTTCAGAAATCGTCGAATCCCTTCTCCACATCAATTCGTCACCAAATCAACTTATCCATTTCTCTCATTCACTAATGGAACAAATTCAAGACTCTTAGCTACAAAATAACAAGGACATGTACTACTGAATTCACCATATAATCAGAAGCCTTAGCTTCTCTACTATCATCCGATTTCTCCCAATCAGATTTTGTAACTACCCCTATAAGCTTTGAATTTTGGGTTGATCCATGTAATTGAAGTTGGATCGACTTGTGTTTGCATTGCCCTTTATTGGATACTACTGATTTAAAGCTTTATGGTTTGAAACGTTTTTGAGAGATAATGAAGATTTCAGCTGGGAGGAGAGAGAAAAAGACGAATGAAATGATTTTAGAAAACTCAGTTTCATGTTTTATATTTTGGACTTACCTTTTGATCTGAGGGCTGAGACTTAATCCTTAAGATTGATCAATGGCCACGATTGAATCTAGCAATTAAAATTTAATCTAACGGCTGCAGAATTTGATTTGAATGGATGATGTAAGATCCCCAACTTTTATGAATAAAGATTAATTTTTTCCAAAATATATTTTTGAATATTATGGTGTGCATTTGATATAATGTTATAGTTGTGGGTATTATTTATAAATTTTGCAAAGTAAGCAAGTGGTTATATAATATTCGATTGGTCGGGGAATATTCGTTTTAACAGGGAATATTCGTACGACGGCACAATTATTGGTGGACCCCACAACGAAAGTATTGTCGTTGTTAGAAAATGACATAATTATCTTTTTTATAAAAATAACGGCGAAAATTTTACCGTTAAACTGTTGAACTACCCGGTAGTAAAATAACAGTAATACGCGTGGTTGCATAGTAGCACACAGTATTGATTATTGATGCCTACGTGAGAAGTCACTCAGTTATACTCAATTATTGCTACAGTAATTTCTCCATAATATCTCTCATATTATTGATTCAATTATTGTCACAGTATCATCTGCATAATATTTATTATTATTAAATCAATAATTGAGACGACAAAGTTATTCATATTATTATTTACAATATTGACAATGTCTAGAAAGTTACATCGAGGAGAGGTTTGGTCACCTAATTGTACGCCAATAGGGAGAAATCCTTATTGAAAAGCCCCCTCTTTCCTGAGAATGATCTGGTTGTTAAATATTATGAGTTATAATATTAATGATGAATAAGTTCGTGTTGATTAAAGATGAAATTGATATTTCCATTATGTTGGGATTATTAGTGTTAGTGGAAATCGACATCTATTTCGATAATAATGGATGTCTGGATGTTATATTGACCAATCGGGTAATTAATCAGATAAATGAGCAATTAATTGCTATTAATTCACATGCTGATAAATATTTGTTCACATGTGTGTACTATTGATTCACATGCATGTACTATTAGGGGAGGTGGTGCAAGATTGATAATACTTGCATGACTAAATTAAAAATGGAGGTATAGATGAAGGTACTATACTGTAATTTTTTTTTTTACATGATTGTACTATTGATTCACATGATTGTACTATTGATTCAAAAGATGTACTATTAGGGGAGGTGGTGCAAGTTTGATAATACTTGGAGGACTAAATTAAAAATGAAGGAAAAGATGAAGGTATTATACTTTAATATTTCGAGCCCTAAAACATACAAATATCGAAACTATATTTTCCTATAAATAGAAGCTCATTCTTCTTTCATTCTCACCAATTCACTAAGACTCACAAGAGCATTTATAGAAAGAGAAGCTATAAAGAGAGAAGCTTTTGAGAGAAAGTAGAAGTGAAGTGTGCTACCTCACTATTCCAGTATGCAGTCTTCTTCTGAGGTAAGGGATGTTATTTTTGTTCAATATTCATATGAAATAATATTTTCTTCCAAACTCTGTAGTATGTAAGTAATATTATTTCGTTTCAGATTCCGAATTTTATACTTATTTTGTTAAAGTATTGTTTCTTTACTCTTTGAAATTAGTAGAATGTCCTTGAAATTTGTGTTTCATCTAGTATCGTTTCACAAGGATATTTTCTGCACATTCTTGTTAAATTTTAAGCTTTTTATGTCGGAGTACTGTCCATGAGTAGTGTTCATTTTTACGGTACTATTCACAAAGTACTATTCACGGGTACTATTCATAAAGTACTATTCATGAATACTATTCACAAAGTACTATTCACGGGGTACTATTCCCGAAGTACTATTTACCCGTGGAATTATTCATGACAAAAATTGATTTTTTTGTTGTCCAAATCATTTGTGATACAATATTATTATTCTTGAATTTTACTCCACAAAGCAGTATCATGTTGACAATTTGGACAATATTGAATTCTGGATAAATTAAATTATAAATCTTTAAAAATCTATCATTTGTTTTCTTTTAATTGAATTCTTATATCATTGTCATCATCCTCATGCTTATATTGTGATAAAAGTCATCTGTGGCTTACGTGCATAGATGTACTATTGATTGGTATGATTATGACCAGGAATTATTCGGATAATCATAACCGTAATGTTACAAATGATGTGGTAAAAGTCCTCATTGGCCTGTAGTGCATTGATGGACAGTTGTTGGTATGATCATGACCATTGATGATTACATGAACATCCTTGGCCCGTAGTGCAGGGATGATTCGATGATGTGATTTATTTATTAAGCTGAGTCTCAGCAATAAAATTGATGAAAAACTTTTTAAATCATAGAAGATAGTAGATATCATGCTTTACTTGACTCTTCTAATGGATTGCTTGTTCCGTTGCAGTTAAACTTGATGTTTATTATATTTTATCAGTTTAACACTGTTGAAGGCTAACGATAATTTATTCTGCATTATCTTAGTCATAATATTTCTTACTGGGCTAGTTGAGCTCACCCTTTTACTTTCATTGTTCTCTCCAGGAAATGAGAACGTAGCTTGAACTAGTCGGGGAACAGAGTGACGGTCCGAGATGGTGGCTATAGTAGTCCTCACTATTTTATGAAATAGTATGATAATAAATGTAATGAGGACTTCATTTGAGTTTGAATATTGTCTATGAGACAATATTCGTGTAAAAACTCTAAGCTACGATGTTTTCGTATTGTATAAAAGAAGTTTGTATTTGATTTATGTACCATGTATTTGGCGACTCAGAATGGGTGATGTATACCTATTTTGGGAGATTCATAGATGGTCCAAGTTAAGTCAATTTGATCTAAAGGCTATGATCACTTCTTAAGCAGACCGCTTATAGTCCGTGTGGTTGCTTCTAATTGGTCCTTGAGGACGGTGAAGGAAAGTTGTAATCTATGAACTTCATCCATTTGATCAATTTGTATTTTTACCTCAAAGGCTGATATTTATTTTAAGCCTAATTAAGTAATATAAATTTTAATTTAGAAAATTAAGAAAATAATTTAAAACTAATTTTTTGTTTATTTGTATAATTAATTATTTTACCTAATATTATCTTTGTACTACAATATTTAATTAGTATATCACATACATATACTTATAGAATTTATTATAGCATACAATATATAATTTTATAAAGAAAATTATATCCTTTTGTTATTTAAAAAATATTTCTAGTAAATTATTTCTACCAACTATTATATAAGAAAAAATTACACTTACAATCTTTGACTTTTAATCAGAGAAGTGTTCATCCTTTAATATGACAGGTCTAAATACTCAATCTGCCTACAACGCCCAATCTAACTAGATCAAAAAATAAAAAATAATAAAAGATTATATTGAAAGAAAATTAGCTTAAATATAACTATAACAAATCGTCACACATTTCATCCAAATTAATTGGCTTTTAATGACAATAATATAAAAAAAATCATCAACTATCCACGTGTACAGTCCTAGTAATACTTGGGGCCCATATAATTGTATGTGGATGCCAACTAGTAAATTATGTGTTACAATAATTATAATATGTCAAAAAATATAAATAAATAAATAATTACTTAATATATTAATTAACGAAAACAAAATAAACAATTGACAAACTAAATTAAAAGAAAAATAAACATAACTAATTAAGTGACTTAAACAAATATTTTACTAAACAAACTCAAACAATAAATAACCTCTCACTTCAAGACCAAACCTCATTTAACAAACTCAATAAATAATTTTCTCACTTCAACTATTCAGTGTCTTCTTATTAAATGAGATGATCAAGTTTTTTTAGTATACATGTAAACTTGTTTATCTTATTTAATATGTTAACTTTATATAATTTATTTGAATCTTAACTGTAATGTAATATACTTAATTTGATTAATGAATAATTTATCGAACAAAAGTAGAAGATATTTTATAGATTTATAATATACCAAAATATTTTTTTTTATTGTTGATATTTTTAAACCCAATACATATATAATAAATATCATACAAGGTTAAATAAATATATATAAATTCAAAAAAAAATACTTTACCTTGTTTCAGGCCAAATATTAATTGGGCAAACAACTCCTTTAATATAATGTTTGAGAGTGAATCAAGTATATTGGACATTTTTTATTTTATTTTACACCTGGACGGGCTGACGTGGTGAATATTGAACTCAAAGGTTATACCTCAAGAGTTAGAATCTGAAATGAAGTCAAGGTATCCTCATCTCTTCGGCATACCAGGTACGTACGTAAATTTCGAGGGCGAAATTTCATAAGGAGGGGATATTGTGAGACCCCAGATTTTATAAATAAAGATTTAAATTTCTCGAAATATTTTTTTAATATTATGATGTGGATTTGATATAATGTTATAGTTGTGGGTAATATTTATAAATTTTACAAAGTAAGCAAGTTGTTATATAATATTCGATTGGTCGGGAAATATTCTTTTTGTCGGGAATATCCGTACGACGACACAATCATTGGTGGACCCCACAACGGAAGTATTGTTGTATTTAGAAAACGACAGAATTATCTTTTTATAAAAATAACGGCGAAAGAGTTACCGTTAAAACTGTTGAACTACCCGGTAGTAAAAGTACAATAATACGCGTGGTTGCATAGTAGCACACGGTATTGGTTATTGATGCTTACGTGAGAAGTCACTCAGTTATACTCAATTATTGCTATAGTAATTGCTGCATCATATCTCTCATATTATTGATTCAATTATTGTCACAGTATCATCTGCATAATATGTTATATTATTAAATCAATAATTGAGACGGCAAAGTTATTCATATTATTATTTACAATATTGACAATGTCTAGAAGTTCTGTCAAGGAGAGGTTTTGGTCATCTAATTGCGCACCAATAAGGAGAAATCATTATTGGAAAGCCCCCTCTTTCTTGGGAACGACCTGGTTATTAATGATGAATAAATTCGTGTTGATTAAAGATGAAATTGATAGTTCCATTGTGTAAGAATTATTAGTGTTAGTAGAAATCGATATTTATTTCGATAATAATTGATGTCTGGAGGTTATATTGACCAATCGGGTAATTGGGGCTTTAATGTCGAAGTACTATTCACGGGTTACTATTCACCCGATTACTATTCACTCTAGTATTATTCACACGGGTATTTGGGACACTTTTCGTATCGGAGTACTATTCACCCGATTACTATTCACTCTAGTATTATTCACTCGGGTATTTGGGACACTTTTCGTGTCGGGGTACTATTCCTGAAGTACTATTCACGGGGTACTATTCACCCAAAAAATATATTTCTTTTTTTTCCAAATTATTTTTTGGTACAATATTATTCCATGAGGAGGTGTGATAATTCTTCATACCGTTGGTTGAAGTTATAATAGTAAATCAATATGGATCGTTGGTTGAAGATATAATAGTAAATCAATATGGACCGCTGGTGGAAAGTTATAATAGTAAATCACTATGGATCACTGGTTTAAAGTTTTAATAGTAAACCAATATGGATTGTTGGTTTAAAGTTTTAATAGTAAATCAAGATATAGATCAGTCTAGTTTAAAAAATAAATCAATCTGACCGTTCATGAATTAGTTCTTATCCAGGTCCATTCTCCTATAAATAGAAGCTCATTCCTTCATTATTTCTTATGAATTCACTGAAACTCTAGAGAGAGAAATTATAGAGAGAAAAAAGAAGAGAAATGTGTTACTTCACTTTTCCAATATCTAGTTTCTTCTAAGGTAAGGGGTATTATTCTTTCGTATTCATGAAGAGAGTTATTTTTTTTCAATACTCGTAAGGGTTGTTATTCCATTCTTTATTATTACATTGGAATAACTTGATGCAATGCGATCTATCGCATGTCTGGTGAATTTTGTTGTTATTCCATTCTTTATTATTACATTGGAATATACTTTATGCATGTGGGATTACACATGACCTTCGGTTCCATTCTTTATTATTACATTGAAATATCTTTATGCATGCGGAGTTACGCATGACACAGTTCTATTCTTTTATTATTACATTGGTATAACTCATGCATGCGGATTACACACGTCCCCGGTGAATTCTTACATTATTCCATTCTTTATTATTACATTGGAATAATCTGCTCACGTGGATTACCGTCTGCCGACAAAAAAATCCATTTAAGATTTCATATATTACTATTATACTCGAGTTGATTAAAGTTTTGACTTATATACTTTCATGAAATTAGTGGAATATCTCGATATTTACACACTGCGTCCAAAGATATAGATTCATGTTACTGCAAGAAATAGAGCCTTAAACTGAGGTGACCTGATGGAAGTTGTGAGAGGTTGACTGGGAACTAAACCCCTCCTCCGAATTATCAAAAAAAAAACAGGTATTTTATACGCATTGTTTTTTAACGAGGCAATCTCTTTCTATCTGGCTTTCACATCTTCATACAATTTGGGTTTAGTTTATTACCATTCTCTCTCTGTCTGGCAATGGGGTTTATGGTTGGTAAACAGAATTCCAGCTGCCTCCCAAAAGCATTGACTTCTTTTATCGATCATGGTGAGCTCGTTTGGCACTTGGATTCTTCTGGGTTTTCCTTAAATCCCCACTAGATTGAAGTTTTGTGGGTTAGCATTTCAATACCCAGATTATAAAAGGTGTCAATTCTACTTCTTATTCTTTCTGTATTTCTTCCTTATTCTATCCCTTTTTTTTGTTAAATTGTAACTTACTGGATTCTTATGGGTAACATTGTTCTTTATTTCGATTTTTTTACCTTCAATTGGGGAAAAAAAATTAAGTTTTTGTTATGCCATGATATACATTTTGTTATTCAGATGTTTTAATTTTCTGTTCTGGTATTATGTTTTTCTTTGTCACAATTTTAAGTATAATAAAATGTGAAATTATATTTTGTTGTTGATAGATATACATAATTAACCACCACATGTAGAATGGATTTCAAGTGAGGTGCATGAAATTAATTTGGTGAGTTTAGGAACCCGATTTTGAAAAATATCTGTTTAAAAAGAAAATATATTTTCCAAGGTTAGAAAATACTGTTAAAGCTTTGTAACATACATTGATGAATAAACTCTAACCCCCTTCTCCTTTCGTGAAAAACTCCTTTTTTAAGAAATAATCAGGGTTAAATGTAAAATCATTCTTGACTTTTTTGATATTTGGGTATTGAGCCCTTTTTCGGTCAATACAAATTGTACTTCTATTCAAAAATTTGAACTTTGAACCCCCGCGCCGTATGCGTTGACTTTCTTGACGACGATATTTAATATTATAATTTGACACGTATACATTTCTTGGCGTGGCTTCTTTTGAATTCTTCCCAAAAAATTGCTTCTCCTTAGAATCGAACTTGCAAGCTCTATGTTAAAACATTGATCATATGACCATTGGAGCAACATGAGTTAACTATTAAAATCATACAAGGATTAATATTTATATCAAAACATGATATTTCCCCCATATATTTCTTTCTTCTCCTTCACTACATACCATTAATATAATCTCAATAAGATATATACTACAAATAATATAAGATATATACCATTAATATGATATAACAGGATCTTTGTTGCAAATGAATTCATAAAAAGACAGGATTCAAAATGGTTTGAACAATATAATGCAAGCAGGATATTAATGCACAGTACATTTAGTCAAGACCGTAAATAAATTGCTTGAAATATAATCATGATTTTGTTTATGCCCTTACAAGCAATCATTTGAAATTAGGAAAACTTACAGTGAAATAGTTCTTTAAGTATAAACAGAGTCCAGACCATTTGGATAACAAAAATGATTATTATTATTATTATTATTGCTGTTATTGTTATTATTATTAGTTTTATTAGTACTATTATTTTTATTAATACTATTATTATTGTTGTTGTTGTTATTATTATTGTTGTTGTTGTTGTTGTTATTATTATTGTTATTGTTATTGTTATTATTATTATTATTATTAGTTTTATTAGTACTATTATTTTTATTAATACTATATTATTATTATTATTATTATTGTTTTATTATTCTTATTATTATTATTATTATTATTATTATTATTATTATTATTATTATATTATTATTATTATTATTGTAGTACTTATTGAGATTATATTAATGGTATGTAGTGAAGGAGAAGAAAAGAATATATGGGAGAAATCTCATGTTTCGATATAAATATTAATACTTGTATGATTTTAACAGTTAACCTATGTTGCTCCAGCAGTCATATGATCAATGTTTCAACCCAGAGGTTGCAAGTTCGATTCTAAGGAGAAGCAATTTTTTGGAAAAAAAGTCAAAAGAAGACACGTCAGCAGCGACACGTGTCAAATTATAATAATTAAATACCACGTCAAACCTGCCACGTGTGCCACGTAGGCGCCACATGTGTCACGTCAGCAAGTCAACGCACATGTGGCACCTGGGGGTTCAAAGTCCAAATTTTTGAATAGAAAGAGGCTCAATTTAGTTGACCAAAAAAAGGAACTCAATACCCAAATATCGAAAAAGTTTCAGATGATTAAACTTTTATTTAACCCTTAAATAACCATGATTCACATTTGATCTCTTTATTATAGTTTCTTCTTGAATTTTCGTACTTTGCTCCATGTTGATCGTTTTTGTTAGGAATTAATAATGCATGAATACGCACGCACACTCACACACACACGTATACATATTTCTTGGCGAAGGAAGTTCTATAGTTAATTTCCATTGTTTTAGTGTTCTTCAATCTTCATGATGTAATTTATAGATTTAATAAATTTAGTGGTGCGATGGAGAGTTCACAAGCCTAAATATGTTTGTCTTCTCTTGATTATCATGGATATAAATTTGCAGCCAAAATTGGCATTTTGGGGCTATGAAGTGTTTCTCATTCTCCAATGGAGATAAAAGTGATGAACCTAAGGCGACAAAGTCCATTTCGGTTCGCTCCTCTCCTTTGGTGTCAACTGATCCTGAGGTGATGAAATTTGTGTCTGAGTTCAATTCAATTGACATGTCAGATATAAGCACCGAGTCCCCTGCCAGGATCTCGTTCACAAGTTTGTCACAGAGGCCGAGTAATCTGAAAGTCTTTTCTATCTCTGAGCTCAAGACGGCTACTAAAAATTTCAGTCGTTCTCTCATGCTTGGAGAAGGTGGGTTCGGGGGTGTATATAGGGGTTGTGAGACCCCGAATTTTATGAAATAAAAGTATTCAAATTTTATTTTCTATTTTGGTAAATAGCACGGTATTGATTATTGATCTTTATGTGATAAGTCACTTTCGGTTTTTTGTTTTATTGGTATTATTAATGTAATAAAAGCGTAATACTTTTATAAAGTTATTCATAAATAGAATATATTATATTCTATTGTGCATAATATTTGCATAGTAAAATCTTTTATAAAGTTATTCGTTTTATTATATTATAAATAAAATATATTATATTTTATTTAAAAGATTTTGTTTTTAAATATGGACCGTCATTATTAAAGTAAATCAATCTTGATCGCTTCATGAGTTAGTTACTATCACGATCAATTTTTTATAAATAGAAGCTCATTCCTTCATTATTTCTTACGATTCAATTGAAACTCTAGAGAGAGAAACTATAGAGAGAGTTCTTCTTCTATAATCTTGGCGTATTTCTTTAGAGTTTAAGAAAGCTTTGAAGCGTAGTCAAGTTTTCTTCATATATTTCCATACTACCAATTGGAATACTTTTCTTTTTAAGGTAGGGGATGTAATTGTCGTTACTCGTAAAGGATATTATTATTATTTATTATTACATTGGAATAACTTTTGTATCTGCGGACTACCCTATACTTGGTGAAATTCTTACATTATTCCATTCTTTATTATTATGTTGGAATAACTTTGTTTATTCAATCTCGCATACATGGTGAAATTCTTCTAATATTCCGTTCTTTATTATCCCCATCGGAATATCATCATGCATGCGTTTATCTTGGGACCTAGTTCCATTACTTATTATTCGCCGGAATATCCTCGTCTGTATGCGTTCTGGCCGGACTGAATTCCATTATTTATTATTCGCCGGAATATCCTGTTTGTGCGTTTACGTCGGACCTGGTTCCATTATTTATTATTCTATTGGGAATAACCTGTCGGTGCAGTCTATCGCACGCGTAGTGAATCCTTCTGTTATTCTATTCTTTATTATTCTGTTGGAATAACCTGTCTATGTGGATTACCACATGCATGGTGAATGATCCTTTGTATTCATACGAATAGTATTTTCATTAAAAAGGGGTTTCTGCCAGGGGCATTTTCACAATTTTTCTGACCCTCAAAAATTTTGGAAAATTTTGAAATGATAATTTGATGAGTTTTCTAGATTGTGTCCAAAAATGACGATTTTTGGATGTATAGATTAAGAGTTACGGATTTTATGGGAAAAGACTATTTTAAAAGTAAACCCTTATAACTCCTCGTGGTTAACTCCAAAATTGGTGAAATTTTTATTGGGGGTACATGTATATAACAGGAGTATACCCTGTAAATTTCGGAATTGTTGGACAAAAGTACAATTTATGATAAATGTCTAAATATTCGCGCTTTTAGCCATATGAAAAATAGTAAATGAATTTTAAAAATTCTGAGAAAAATATATGTTCAAGATGGGACTATATTCTGCTAAATCCCAGAAAAGAAGTATTATTGGGACTGATTTGGTATTTTTCATGAAAATGAACTAGTTATGAGTAAATGAATTAAATATGTTATATGAAGTAATAAAATTGGAAAATAGGATTTTATGGCTTAGGAATCCTATATAGGGTATATGCAGATTTTGATGAGGGATTTGATCATTGATTATGAAATCTTATGAGTATGACATTTTTGAATGATTAAATGCATTATTTGATAAAGTGTAAACAATTGAATAAATTATTTATAAGTTTAAGAAATGATTAAAATATTGTTATAATATTAATGATATTAGATTATGAGATTATTAAGTGATTGATAACATTTGGTTATTATTGAGCGATGAATAAATTGTATTATAAATGTTTAATATTTATCCTTTATCTCATTTGATTGATTCTTATATCATTGTCATCATCCTCATGCTTATATTGTGTTGAAAGTCATCTGTGGCCTGTACTGCATAGATGGACTTGGTATGATTATGACCAGGGATTAATCGGTATAATCATGACCGTAATGTTACAAATGATGTGGAAAAAGTTCTCATTGGCCCGTAGTACATTGATGGACAGTTTTTGGTATGATTATGGCTATGGATTCTCTTCGGCCAAGGGTGCAAAGATGAATTGTTTTATGGCATGATCATGACCGTTGATGAAAACACGATTATCTTTGGCCCGTAGTGCATGGATAATTCGTGGTCGTGATACTATTGAATATCCTTGGCCTGTAGTGCAGGGATGATTCGATGATGTGGATTAATTATTGAGCTGAGTCTCAGTGATGAAATATTAATTCATGGATGTGATAATAATGAATATCTTTGGCCGTAGTGCATGGATAATTCAGTGATATGGATTGATTATCGAGCTGAGTCTCAGCGATGAAATATAAATTCATGGATGTGATATTAACGAATATCCTTGGCCGTAGTGCAGGGCTGATTCGGTGATGTTGATTATTTATTAAGTTGAGTCTCAGCGATAAAATATTTATTATACACTTTTAATGCGTAGAAGATAGTAGATATCATGTTCTACTTGACTCTTCTAAAATACAGTTGTATGTCTTTGGCATGTAGTGCAAAGATGAATTGTTAATGAATATCTTTGGCCGTGGTGCAAAGATGAATTTATTAGTATGATTATGACCATGAATTCTGATTTGGTATAACCATGATTTTTGATGTGTCAGGTGATGAGAATTATCTTCGTCCTAGTTGCGAAGAGGAATTTAGAACCACAATTATGATTATGAGTTATTCATATGATTGTGGACAGGAACTGTTGATTTATTTTACATGGATAAAACATTATTGGTGGACTTTTAACATAGAGAAGATAATAGACCTTATGGTCTATTTGACTCTTCTAATGGATTGCTCGTTCCGCTGCAACTATGGTTGAAAAGTTTTATCATCTACCATATGTTCTAAATCTCTGATTTATTATTGATGAAAACTATTGATAATTTAATTATCTTTAGTCATGATATTCCTTACTGGGCTAGTTGTGTTCACCCTTTCTGCTTCACAATTCCTTTCAGGTAATAAGAGTGTTGCCGGGTCGAGCGGGGATAACAGGGGAATATAACAATGGTCTCTAGCTATGGAGGTTCTCCTTAAACAGTATAGAAAAGTGCGTTGTATTATATACAACATTTAGTAGTTATATTTGGTGAATCAAATAGGGTGAGGTGAACCCAACTTTAGAAGGGTGTTTTGCCACTATCATACAAGATGTCTAATGACATACAACCTCGTGTTATCATAAGACTGGGTTGTGCGCATTCACTTGCTGAGTATATCTACGGGCACTACCTATATGATCTTGGAGTTGATTTAAAATATAATATTCACTTGGAGACAGTGGAGATAGTTATATGTCAAGAGAAGACTCACCATTGGAAAGAAGATGATAGTAATCTTCTCATTTTTCTTTTTAGGGTCTATTAGGTCAACCAAGGATAATTATGTGGCCATATGATATCTATTATAACCTAGGCATGCATGGCCTCCCATGTACGAAGGTTTCTTTGAGCACTTCCCAAAGATTTTAGTTTCTAAAACAGTCTTTGACTATACTTTTATGTAAAGTACCATTGTAAGGTTGTGGTCGAGGCACCATGAGAGTTACATACATTTGTATTAAAACTCACAGTTAATTGTGGTCGTATTCTATCCGACAGCTCAACAATTGTATAAATGAAGTTGTATTTAAATTTTGTACCATGTATCTGGCGACTCAGAATGGGTGATGTATACATAATTTTGGGGGCGTCACATTTGGTATTAGAGCTTAGGGATACGGTCGCTGGCGGAGATAAGAGTCTAGAACTAGGAGGAGAGAGACGAGTTATATACTTCGCTAGTGTGTGACTTACCTAAGCTGAAATTGTTTACTTGATAAGTTGACAAATAGTGATATGTCAATTTACCTTTGTTTTGAAGATATATTCTAGAATGATATCTGAAATGTAGGAGATGAGCAATGGAAAAATCATGATAAAGAGGATATAACCAGGAAGGTACAATACGAAAAGGAAACAAGGTATTCTCATCTCTTCGAATATCAGGTACGTACGTAAATTTCGAGGGCAAAATTTCATAAGGAGGGGTGATTGTGAGACCCCGAATTTTATGAAATAAAAGTATTCAAATTTTTTTCTATTTTGGTAAATAGCACGGTATTTATTATTGATGCTTATGTGATAAGTCACTCAGTTTTATTTTATTGGTATTATTAATGTAATAAAACAGAAAATCTTTTTATATAAAATAGAATACTTTTATAAAGTTATTCTATAAATAGAATATATTATATTCTATTGTGCATAGTGTTTGCATAGTAAAATCTTTTATTAAGTTATTCGTTTTATTAGATTATAAATAGAATATATTTTATTTTATTTAAAAGATTTTGCTTTAAATATGCACCGTCAGATTAAAGTAAATCAATCTGGATCGTTCATGAGTTAGTTACAATGCAGTCCATTTTTCTATAAATAGAAGCTCATTCCTTCATTATTTCTTACGAATTCACTGAAACTCTAGAGAGAGAAACTATAGAGAGAGTTCTTCTTCTATAATCTTGAGCGTAGTGCAATTTTTCTTCAAGTATATTCCCGCCCTACCAGTCGAAATACTTTTTTTTAAGGTAGGGGATATAATTGTCGTGCTCAGTAAATGATATTATTATTATTTATTATTACATTGGAATAACTTTGTATCTGCGGACTACCCTATACTTGGTGAAATTCTTCTCATTATTCCATTCTTTATTATTATGTTGGAATAACTTTTGTTTATCAAAGTCATAGCATACATGGTGAAATTCTTCTAATATTCCGCTTCTTTATTATCCTGTCGAATATCACATGCATGCGTTTATGCGGACTGGTTCCATTATTTATTATTACGTCGAAATATCCTGCTCGATTACGTTCTTGGGACTGGTTCCATTGTTTATTATTCAGTCGAATATCACATGCGTGCGTTTACGCCGGACTGGGACTGTTCCATTATTTATTATTACATTGGGAATAACATGTCAGTGCGATCTATCGCGCATGGTGAATATACATTATTCTATTCTTTATTATTACATTTGGAATAACTTTGCTCTACATGTGGATTACCACATGCATGGTGAATGATCCTTTGTATTCATATGAATAGTATTTTCATTAAAAAGGGGTTTCTTCCAGGGGCATTTTCACAATTTTTCTGACCCTAAAAAATTTTGGAAAATTTTGAAATGATAATTTGATGAGTTTTCTAGATTGTGTCCAAAAATGACGATTTTTGGATGTATAGATTAAGAGTTATGGATTTTATGGGAAAAGACTATTTTAAAAGTAAACCCTTATAACTCCTCGTGGTTAACTCCAAAATTGGTAAAATTTTTATTGGGGGTACATGTATATAACAGGAGTATACCCTGTAAATTTCAGAATTGTTGGACAAAAGTACAATTTATGATAAATGTCTAAATATTCTAGCAGCTTTTAGCCATATGAAAAATAGTAAATGAATTTTAAAATTACGAGAAAATATATGTTCAAGATGGGACTATATTACGCTAAATTCCAAAAAAGAAGTATTATTGGGACTGATTTGGTATTTTTCATGAAAATGAACTAGTTATGAGTAAATGAATTAAATATGTTATATGAAGTAATAAAATTGGAAAATAGGATTTTATGGCTTGGGAATCCTATATAGGGTATATGCAGATTTTGATGAGGGATTTGATCATTGATTATGAAATCTTATGAGTATGACATTTTTTTGAATGATTAAATGCATTATTTGATAAAATGTAAACAATTGAATAAATTATTTATAAGTTTAAGAAATGATTAAAATATTGTTATAATATTAATGATATTAGATTATGAGATTATTAAGTGATTGATAACATTTGGTTATTATTGAGCGATGAATAAATTGTATTATAAATGTTTAATATTTATCCTTTATCTCATTTGATTGATTCTTATATCATTGTCATCATCCTCATGCTTATATTGTGTTGAAAGTCATCATGGCTGTCAGATCTTGCATAGATGGACTTGGTATGATTATGACCGAGGATTAATCGGTATAATCATGACCGTAATGTTACAAATGATGTGGAAAAAGTTCTCATTGGCTGTGAGTACATTGATGGGCGCTTTTTGGTATGATTATGGCTATGGATTCTCTTGACCAAGGGTGCAAAGATGAATTGTTTTATGGCATGATCATGATGGTTGATGAAAACACGATTATCTTTGGCCCGTAGTGCATGGATAATTCGTGGTCGTGATACTATTGAATATCCTTGGCCTGTAGTGCAGGGATGATTCGATGATGTGGATTAATTATTGAAATGAGTCTCGGTGATGAAATATTAATTCATGGATGTGATAATAATGAATATCTTTGGTAGTGAGTGCATGGATAATTCATTGATATGGATTGATTATCGAAATTTGAGTCTCAAATGATGAAATATAAATTCATGGATGTGATATTAACGAATATCCTTGGCCGTAGTGCAGGGCTGATTCGGTGATGTTGATTATTTATTAAGTTGAGTCTCAAATGATAAAATATTTATTATACACTTTTAATGCGTAGAAGATAGTAGATATCATCATTTCTACTTGACTCTTCTAAAATACAAATTGTATGTCTTTGGCATGTAGTGCAAAGATGAATTGTTAATGAATATCTTTGGTAGTGGTGCAAAGATGAATTTATTAGTATGATTATGACCATGAATTACGATTTGGTATAACCATGATTTTGATGTGTCGGTGATGAGAATTATCTTCGTCCTAGTTATAAGAGGAATTTAGAACCACAATTATGATTATGAGTTATTCATATGATTGTGGACGAGGCTGTTGATTTATTTTACATGGATAAAACATTATTGGTGGACTTTTAACATAGAGAAGATAATAGACCTTATGGTCTATTTGACTCTTCTAATGGATTGCTTCGTTCACGTTATGAACTATGGTTGAAAAGTTTTATCATCTACCATATGTTCTAAATCTACGATTTATTATTGATGAAAACTATTGATAATTTAATTATCTTTAGTCATGATATTCCTTACTGGGCTAGTTGTGTTCACCCTTTCTGCTTCACAATTCCTTTCAGGTAATAAGAGTGTTGCCGGGTCGAGCGGGGATAACAGGGGAATATAACAATGGTCTCTAGCTATGGAGGTTCTCCTTAAACAGTATAGAAAAGTGCGTTGTATTATATACAACATTTAGTAGTTATATTTGGTGAATCAAATAGGGTGAGGTGAATCCAACTTTGGAAGGGTGTTTTGCCACTATCATACAAGATGTCTAATGACATACAACCTCGTGTTGTAATAAGACAGGGTTGTGTGCATCCACTTGCTGAGTATATCTACGGGCACTACCTATATGATCTTGGAGTTGATTTAAAATATAATATTCACTTGGAGACAGTGAAGATAGTTATATGTCAAGAGAAGACTCACCATTGGAAAGAAGATGAAAGTAATCTTCTCGTTTTTCTTTGGGGTCTATTGGGTCAACCAAGGATAATTCTGTGGCCATATGATATCTATTATAACCTAGACACATGGCCTCACATGTACGAAGGTTTTCTTGAGCACTTCCCAAAGATTTTAGTTTCTAAAACAGTCTTTGACTATACTTTTATGTAAAGTACCATTGTAAGGTTGTGGTTGAGGCACCATGAGAGTTACATACATTTGTATTAAAACTCACGATTAATCGTGGTCGTATTTTATACTTACGACTCAACATTAATATAAATGAAGTTGTATTTAAATTTTGTACCATGTATGTGGCGACTCAGAATGGGTGATGTATACCTAATTTTGGGGGCGTCACAGGGGTGTGGTACGGGATACAGTAAATTCAAATAAAAAGACTGACATTGCTGTTAAACAACTCAGCAGAAGAGGATTGCAGGCAAGTTTTATTTTTTCTTTCTTCTTGTTTTTTAGATAGGTACCAGAAATGTGACCATGAATTCTGCTCAAACCATACAAGTAAGTGAATACAATTTGTGAACAGAAGTGTTACATATCTTCTGTTTATCTACTTTAAAAGTAAAGTTAGGTGATAGAACATATTTGACTTTAATTTAGAGCCTTAATGGTTATATATGAGTAGGGTTCCTACACTATATTTTAACTTAACATGGATTAAATCTAATGAAGGCAATCTTATACTGTGAACTATCACTTCCACAGACTTTCAGAATTCATCCATTTACAGGCTTATTTTGGAAACTTTTCTTGGCACTTACAGTCTTTTGTAGCCATTTCTGTTAAAAGCTTCGTGTATGAAATCTTGTTTGCAGTTTGATCCTTCTCTTGTTTCTTGATTGTCTTGATTTCTTTGGCAGATGGTGCTGTAGAATATTACTACCTTTGTTCCACCAAATGAGTACCATTTGCAAATTTTTTAGGTTCCACAAAAATAGTCTTTTGGATAGTAGTATGAATTACACACTGTTCTCAAGTTTCTCATAATAATTCATTTTCATGCAACCACTACTGAATTAACAACTTATCTATTTAGGGGTAGACATGGAACACAAATACATCCTTAATATTTGCAAATTTTGCAAATAGGACTCTTTTTGCGGAATGGAAGGAGCATTATTTTTTAGCTATTTTCCTTATATCCACTTATTTCAAATCTTTTTTCAGTATTTATTCTTCTCAATCTTCTTATAATCTCTAGGTTCCTTGAGCTTGATAGTTGCTGACCTTGGCTCATGTAAACACAAGTTCATGATTAATTTACATTAGGCCGTCTTCCTTTCTTTAAGAATTTTTTAGGGCCTAATCAGTTACATATTAAAACCCATTTTTAAAGACAAAAGTAGGGAAATTAGCCTAATTATTTCTCTTTTCAAATTATTTCACAAGTACCTCATATACTATATTAGATAGTGTTGGTATTCAAACAGCTGAACAATAGGTTGGTTTGCCTATTGAGTAAACTATGATAGAATTTGGTTAAGTTACTCTACACCTGTTAAACAATTCCATTTCCTTTCTTCTTATTGATTTTGTGAACTTGCAAATTACAGTTCTGGTGTTCTCGGTCCTTTCTTCATTTCTTTCCTTTCTGGTAACCTTACTCTTTCCTTGTTAGAAAAATGTCCTTATTTTGGCTCTCATTAATTATTTCCCAGGGGCACAAGGAATGGGTTACAGAAGTGAATGTCCTTGGGATTGTTGAACATCAAAATATTGTCAAACTTGTGGGCTATTGTGCTGAGGATGATGAGAGAGGGATCCAACGTCTTTTAGTTTATGAATATATGTCCAACAGGAGCGTGCTAGATTATTTATCAAGACGATTTTAGACCCCTCTTCCATGGGCTACTAGACTGAAAATAGCTCAGGATGCTGCTCGAGGCTTAGCATACCTCCACGAAGGAATGAATTTTCAGGTACCTCTTTCCCATAATCTGATTGTCCAATCATATGATGTGTATAACTTTTATGGTAATTCAAACCTGGGACTTGATGATCCCAGAGTCTCAGTCTTAATGATTAGGCTAAGACTTCATTGCCTAGTGGTATGGATTATTAACATTGGCAACCGGAGTAATCTATGTCTACTTTTTGTGGAATCTAGTGTGCAGTATGCACAAGGTCTACCCTAAATTCCCTTCCCCGATCCAAACCCTATAGGGTTTTACTAAACAGGCACTATACCTTTCAGATGGTTGTGTACCCTCCCTCCTCAGCTCCTCGTGTTTAGAATGGGGAGGATGTGTGCATAGTTACGGCGTCGCCTAGGCGACGCCTTGGCGTCCAGTCGGGCTGAAGCAATCAAGGCGTTTGAGCGACTTGGTTGAGGATCGAAAGTCGGGCGCCTAGAAAAAAAGGCAACGCCATGAGCGACTTCGTTTTTCCATCACTGCCCTAATCCTAGATCTAATCGCGAACGATTTTCAGCGGAAGAGGGACTAAAGAGCAGAACTGAAGAAGAAGAAGAGTAGAGGGGATAGCGACGACCAAATGAGCGACGGTTTAACGACGAATGACGCGATCGATCGATGACCGACGACTGACGACGAGCAGCGATCAATCGATCGAGAGAAGAAGAAGAAAGATGCTGCTGCTGCCGAGTCTGAGAAGAAGAAGATCGACCAAGAGGAGAAGAAGAAGAAGATCGACCGAGAGGAGAAGAAGAAAAAGATCGACCGAGAGAAGAAGAAGAGTCGAGTTGATCAATCGATCGAATAATTCACTGTTGGGTATGTATACTATTGGGCCTCTATATATAATATAAATTTATATATGTATAAATTTATACATATATAAATATATATATATATATATATATAAATTTTTATATATATTTATATACATATAAATTTATTTATATATATATAATAAAATAAATAAAAATAAAAAATATTATATTTAATATATATCATATATATTAAAAAAGAAATTAATATATATTTAAATAAACAACAAATAATATGTTAAAAATAATTAAATTTATATAAATTTCTATAGTTATTAATTAAATAATTATGATACCATAAAAATAATTTTAATAACATAAAATAATATTATATACATATATTTAATTAAAAATAATTTTAATGATAATGAAATAAATACATAAAAAATAACTATGATATTAACTAAAATAAATACTATATACACTTAACTATTAACTATATATAATATTTTAAATAAAATATAATATTTAATTAACTATGTATAATTTTAAAAAAATTAAATATATTTAATATGTAAGATAGTTGCATGAAATAATTTGAAAATAAATACTATATACACTTAATTATTAATTTAATAATACACTATATATATATATATATATATATATATATATTATATATATAACACTATCAATGGGATTTAAAAATATATTTAATGTTATTCCATAGTGTTATGTTTTGAGTTTTAATGTATACGAAAATTTATTGCTAATATAGTTGTTATCTAAAATAAATAATATATAAATTGCACATTGTAAACTTATAAATAATATATAAGTTAAGTGTCATTTGTCGCTTAGACGTCCAGTGGCGGTCACTCCATACGTGACTCATCGTGGCGCCATGACAACTATGGATGTGTGGTATAGATGCCCCCTTTTTGTAGCTCTATGTCTGATTGATATGTCTTATTAATATATATACTTATGAAATACAATAAAATAAACAAGAACACCCACCTTTTATCTCTTTTCTCAGCCCCCTGATCTGATGGGTTCTGCCGACTGCATGCAGTCTATCTACTACCTTTAGTCACTGTTTATGCCGCCGGCCAGCTATAATCCCATCCACATTAATGCATGGCAGGTGTCTCAGTCAACTGTCATGCTTTTTCATCATTGCAAGTCAAAGTAATAGATATTAAAAAGATCTAATGGGTTAGTCTAATGAACCGACCCGATTTTATAGAGTTCAATAGAAACAATATGGTGACTAGGCCCAATGACTTTCAAGGTTTAATAATGGAGGCCCAATAACTAGTTAAATAAATTAGCCCAATTCATTCGGCCCAAATAGGAGAAATATCATGACCCAACATTCCCCCCTAGTTTTTTATTAAACAGAATTTTTAATAGAAAACTATAAATGGTCCATGATATTAGAATTCACTAAAGGCCCATAACATGAAGCAATTGAGACATACCCGATTTGGTCCATAAGATGAGATAGAGGATGGCTGAACGTCCAACGTGAAAAGCCCAGTCAAGAAAGGATTGAAATTGAAAAAGATGGACTAAAAACTGGGAACCCAACCGAGAAGCCCAATCTGATAAAATATCTAAGGCTTGATCCGGACGCTTCCCATTCGAATTCTCATCATTGCCAGAGATTAAATGTGCCGCCTTCGTAACTCGTGGTAACCGTCAGTATAAAAGGTAAACTTTACCGATTTTGATGGTTTTACCTGCCAATTTGAACTTTGAACCTTTGAGCTTTCTTCTTCTCTCCAGAACTTCTTTCCCTCTCTCTGCGAAATCTCAAAAATGGTGGTCTTGAATACCAACCAGAGTTCTCCTCTCCTAGTGACTCCCATTAACACCGTTTCCCCCAATCCAAACCCTGATCAAGAGGGTTCGAGTTCTAATCCCCAGTCCACAGAAACCATGGGGAAGAATCCGCCCTTGATACTTCTCTGCCACCTACCGACTTCTTTAAGGATGGGGAACAGTTTCCTCATGCCAATACCCCTCTCATTATTCTAAGGTGAGATCGTATCCTCCGGAGTCTCTATCAGAATCTGGATATGTACGCAATAAGGGCTCCAGTTCCCGAGGAACGCATGTACCATCGACCGGATGGTTGGGTTGCCATGCCAGTTACTTTTCTCGAAAAGGGAATTCGCCTACCCCTCCACGCCTTCGTCATTACCCTCCTAGGGTTTATAGGAGTGGGATTTGCCCAGTTGGTTCCTAATTCCTATATCCACATTCTGGCATTCATTGCCTTCTGTCACGAACTAGGGATTCCTCCATCTGTCAACATCTTCCTCACCCTCTTCTCAGCCGGTAAATCCCGAGAACGAGGTTTCAAAATGTTGAGCAAATAGTCTCCTCGACCCAATGCCAGATTTGAGTAGAGACCCCTGATGGATACCCCTTCAAGCAACAAGGGTTGGCACGAAAAATGGTTTTTTGTTACAGGACCCGAAATCTCTTCTCTTCCTGATTGGACTATCTCTGATCGGATCTCTGCTGACTTTGGGGATATCCCCGAAGAGCGTGTGAAGGAAATGGCAGATTTTTTGAAGAAGATTCCTTCGAAGGAATGGAGTTTTGCACTTCTGACTAAGCAAGCCTGGTTATATGACCATAAATGTAAGTTTCGAATAACTTTGTAACACAGTTTTTTTGAGGTATTAAGTGACATGGATTTTGATACATGGTTATTTGTAGTGTCTTTGATCAAACCAACTTCTTCAGAAGTAAAAGAGTTGGAAGATTTCTTGGCTGGGAAAACCATGGATGCAAGTGAAGAGCCTCCGACTGAAGAATCTCCCCGAGCTGATCCCCTCATTACCGATCCACCCACTGTTTCTCTTCGGGATGACGAACCCCAAACTGATGAACCCATTGTTGTTGAAGAATCTCTTAGGCCTCGTCGAAGAAAAAGAGCCGCCAAAAAATCTAAGCCCATTCAGCCAGAAACAACCCTTGAAAGTGACTCGGAAATAATTACAAAAGCAATTCCACAAGCAAACCCTTCATCCAACCCTAGTTCTGTACCTTCTGAATCTGTTCCAATTAAGAGAAGCCTACTTGACATACCTCTACACGATCGGTCGAAGGTCCTCCGTGTTAAGAAGCTGAAGACAAAGATTACCCCTTTAACCGCTGATGAGCTTCGAGTTCCTCCGTCCTCGATTGACATCCCTCCAATAGTTCCCACAGAAATTCAAGCGCCTGATGATGAGCTGGTCGAATCTGTCCCCATCTTACCTCGAAAAAAGAAACAACCATCAGACAGCCATCCAGGTTCATCCTCTGCTCCCTCACCAGTCCACGAACCTAATCTGCTCGATCTCCTCTCTCTAGGAAAATATATATACGGATCCGCCACCAACTCGCGATCAGCTGTGCCTTCTCCTCTAAGACAGTCAACTTCCGAATTTCAGCATGATGCTATGGCCTCTCCAACCATGTGGCCTCGATTTAATGCCAACTTCCCCTTCCAATTATTTGATGCTTTCGTCCGTGACACCGATGACCATCGATTTGGTAATAGTTCAAACATGGATCTGCTCAAGGAAGGCATGAGTTATCTGGCGAAGGTAAAGTGGTTTTCTCTGCAATTTCCGTATTTATCTTCATATTTAGACATTTGAAATTGGTCAAATAATCTTTGAATATCGTGGCGAATCTTTGTATTTGGGCGCTTTGCATCCAAAGTCTATCGGGTGAAAAGAAGAAGAGGCAATGATGAAAGGAGAATGCCATCTGAAAGTCTGCAGACTTTGGCTCGGAAAGGACTCAACGTGAGAGCGTTCTTCACACAAATGAGGGTCTTCGGAAGGAGTTGGCCCAGACCAAAGAAGATGTGAAGACATCCAATGAAGAATTGAAGTCAACTAAAGCACAATATGAGGAGATCGTCAAGATGAACGTTGATTTGGTTCAGAGGAGCGAAATAAGGATGGAGAAGATCAAAGAGTTAAAGGCTGATGCTAAGGTCTTGACTAAAACGATCCAAAAGCTAGAGCTAGCAGAAACTCGTCATCTGAATAAGCGTCAGAAGCTTGAAGAAGAAATCCGAGAACTCAAGGCTCTTCGGGACCTTGGGCCTCCTCTAACCGATGACCTTCGCAAGCAGATCTGTGAAGAGTATCGGAAATTGGATGAGATTAATGGAGAGATCATGAAGATGATTCTGAAAGCTATGAGCTCTGCCGGAGTCGTGGCAAGGGGAAGTTGATTATAGCTAACGTGGATCCATCTTTGCTCGACTCTTCAGATGGCGAGGATGATGCATGAAGTGAATACTCTTGTCTTTCCTGGATTTTATTTAAGAATATTTGTGAAAATTTCTATTATTTTGGAAATTGTTTAAGGATTTTGTTTTAAAAACTTTTATCAGGACTTCTATTGTTCTGAAATTATGTTGGAATTTATGTTTCTGCACAATAGGTTTATCGTTATGTACGAATCAGACTAATATTTATTAATGAATTTTCTACTGGTTACGTCCTGACTTTGGGATAATGTTTTTCGTTTCTTGTCAACGATTCAGTACCAATGGACTTGGATGAACTGAGCTTAGATTGTGAATTAGTTAAGGCATATAACAGTTAAGAATGAAATGAAGTGAACTGAATTTAATGGATAGAATTTAATGAACTGAATTGAATGAACTGAACTCAACACTTGAACAAAATAAAGTAATGTATACTTATCGTTTCAGAAGTGTGAGATCGGTCATGTGTCGGATGAATTATTGATCCTCTCCTTTGCACCATCGAATTTTGTTTACCACTGGGGTGAAACAATTATATAGGAACCAAGATATAAGGACCATGGAATTTGTCTACCACACGGGGTGAAACAATTATATAGGAACCAAGATATAAGGATCATGGAATTTGTCTACCACACGGGGTCACAATTTCATAGGGACACTCCTGACAATAAAGGTCGCCATTGAATGGCCAAAGAAGTCCAACCATACCTCCTTACTCCGGTGCATTTTGTTTACCACTCGTGGTAAATCAAAATTAAGAGGATCATGGAATTTGTCTACCACGCAGGGTATAACAAAACCATAAGGACACTCCTGCCGAAGAGGCTACCATCGAATGGTCAGCGAGTCCACCCCATCCTCCTTACTTCGGTGACTATTGATTTACCGCCCTCGGTAAAATCAATATAAAGGAACATAGGATTTGTCTACCACGCTGGGCAACAAATAGATAGGCTACCATCGAATGGCCAGCGAGTTCGACCATTCCTCCTTATACCATTGTGAACTTAGGACAAATAAGAAGAGGATCAGTTGTGAAAAAGTGAACTTTTATAGATGGTGAACAATCATGTACAGACTTCTTGGTAAACTGACTCGATCTCTACTGGAAATATTTTTGAAGCCTGCCTGCATGCCAAGTGTTCTTGATCTCGGATCCATCTAATGCTTTTAAATGATAAGTCCCTGGCTTTGGTACTTCGATCACCTCATACGACCCTTCCCAGTTTGGCATTAACTTTCCTGTGAAGTTTAACCCCTTTGTTGTAATGCTTAGTTACTCTTCGTTGATAAGCAACCAATCTAAGCAAAGCTACCTCTCTGACTTCTTCTAGCAGATCCAAGTTGGCCTTCAGTCCTTCGTCTTTGTAGATCTCTTTGAATTGACTGACCCGAAGACTTAGAGATCCAATTTCGACTGGGACTAAGGCATCAGTACCATAGGCCAATCGAAAAGGTGAATCCCCTGTGGTGGTCCTCGGTGTAGCCAGTAAGCCCACAAAGACGCCGAAAGCGATTCTTCCAGCCATCTTCCTTTAGCTTCATCCATCTGCGCTTGATCCCATTCAATGACGTCACATTGGTCACCTCGACTTGCCCGATTCATTCGTGGATGAACCACGAAGTCTTCTTGTCTTTGAACCCCACTCCTTTCAAAAATCCTTCAAATTTTGATCCCACGAACTGGCGTCCATTGTCTGATATCACCACTTTGGGAATTCTGAAGCAAAATATTACGGACTCTTTCATGAACTTCAAACATTCCTACTCAGTTATCAACCGAAGTGGCTTCGCCTCTACCCACTTGGTCATATAATCAATGGCAACTATAACTTGGCCCGACCGCCTTTTCTCTTTCGGCAATGGACCCGAGATATCAACCCCCAGACGATAAAAGGGTATAGGAGATAGAATCGGTATAGCTCTTACGGTGGTGATGTGGGATCGAATTGTTGAGTGACACTTCTCCACGTGCTTTCGATGAGCTTCCTTGAAGATCGTTGGCGATGAGTACCTTGCTTAGAAGAACTTTGTGCGCCAATGACTTAGCGACCATGTGATCGCCACAGATGCCTTCATGAACCTCCCGAAGGGCATACTCAGCTTCAGACGGAACCAGGCACTTTAATAGTGGTGACGAAAATGCCCTTCGATAAAGATCCCCATTAATAAGAACGAAGTTGGCACTCTTGTACTTGATTTCTTTGTCAGCATCTGATCCGAAGGAAGGACACCATCCGCCAAATATTCGATGTAGGGAGTCATCCAGCAGTTAGATCGTTCGATACACATTACTACTTCATGCTGGATACTCGGCTGCTGCAAAATTTCTAAATAAACCGATCCGTTGAAAACATCTGCATCCATAGTGGCCAGCTTCGATAGTGCATTGGTAATGGAATTATCATTACGCTCGATGCCCTGAAACTCATAAGAGAGAAAGTATTGAAGTCTGTCTTTCAATTCTGCCAGATACTTAATCATCCTGGTCCCACGAGCTTCATAATCTCCCGACAGTTGTTTGACGACCACCTGAGAGTCACTGTAAATGATCAGCTTCTGGACCTCTAGACTCTTCGCCAGTCGAACTCCTGCTAACACTGCTTCATACTTTCGGCCTTGTTGTTTGTTGCTTTGAACCCAAATCGATGGCTTTCTTTGCTTTGAATCCTCCCACTCGTCAAGATAATTCTGCCCCCCACTAACATCCACATGTAGAGATCCATCTGCATCTGGCGTCCAAGCATTCGACCTGTCAAGAAGCTGCAAATCGCTCGATCGGACATCTCAGCTTCTGGTAGTTCGGCATCTGCTTCGGTGAATGAGCACTCCACCATAAAATCGGCCAAGGCCTGACCTTTGATAGCAGTTCGGGGATGATATTCAATGAAAAATTGTGATAACTCCATAGTCCATGCTGCTAATCTTCCTGAGACCACTGGCTTGCCCATCACCTTCTTCAATGGTTGATCCATGTAGACGACCAGGAGCCGACTTTGAAAATATTGCTGAAGCTTGCGACTAGCAATTATCAAAGCAAAAGCAAATTTTTCAATATTTGGGTACCTGGTTTCAGTATCTCGTAGGACGTGACTGACATAATAGACCTGCTGCTTCCCACTGACCTCCAAGACCAAAGATCGCTTCCCATCGCTTGACGAACTTGCTGCAAGGTATAAATACAAAGTCTCTGCTGGGGCAGGCTTCACCAATAAAGGAGCAGAAGACAGATATGTCTTTATGCCTTGGAAGGCGTCTTCACACTCTGAAGTCCACTAGAACGTCTTCGCATTCTTCGGCCCCTTCAATGTATCGAAGAATGACAAACATCTCTCCGCAGACCTCGACATAAACCTCCTCAGAGCTGCAATCCTGCCAGTCAGACGTTGGACGTCTTTGAACGACTGAGGAGTCTTCATGTCAAGAATGGCCTGGATCTTCTCCGGGTTGGCATCTACATAAACCTCCATGTTTCTCCCCAGTTGCCTGTTGAAGATGAAGTTCATCATTCTCTGGTAAGTGGCTCCAGCATTTATAAGGCCAAAGGTCATCTTCTTGTAGGCGTACACCGAACGGTGTGTAATGAATGCTGTCTTCGGAATGTCCCTCTTGCACGTGGATATTTGGTGATAACCTGAAAAAGCATCCATAAAGCTTAGTAGGATAAAAGTCCTTCGGACAAGCTTTATTCAGATCGGTGTAGTTGATGCAAACCCGCCATTTTCCATTCTGCTTCTGCACCAACACCACATTCGCCATCCATTCCGGGTAATCAATTTCATAGATGAAGTCAGCAGCTAACAGCTTTGCAATCTCCTCATCAATGATCTTCTGTCGCTCTGGTGCAAAGATCCGCCTTTTCTGTCGAACTGGCTTCTTCGAGGGATCTACATCTAGTATGTGCTCAGCTATCTTTCGGCTAACTCCAGGCATGTCCTGTGGTTCTCATGCAAAAATGTCTGCATAGCAGTGAAGGAGTTCCATGAGGTTTGTCCAAAGAGGTTCTGGCAGACCCGAACTAATCTTCACTGTCTTTTCTGGCTTTCCAGGGACTAGCTCGATCTCTTCCGTCTCTCCTGCAGGAATTACCAATGGCTCCAAGCTGCTTTCAGTGAAGGGCTCGATCTCAATTGCCATGGTTTATTTACATTTGGTCAATTCTACTCCTAAGAAATAACCGCATTTCTATAACATCGTCGGGCCAGATCTAAGTCCCCTTCCACTTCTCTGACTCCATATGCCATGGGGAACTTGATTTTGAAGTGAGGGATAGAAGCTACCGCTTGGAGAGCTGTCAGTGTAATCCTTCCCAATATGGCATTGTAAGCCGAATCTACATGCACAACATAAAATTTACACATTATTTCTACCTGCCGAGGAGCTGTGCCGAAGATTACTGGGAGCTCGATGGTGCCTGCAACTCTGACCGGATCGTTGCTAAAGCCATATAAAGGAGCCTCCTGCCCGACCTCCATCTTCCGCCCATCAAGATGCATCCTCTGATAAGCATGGGCATATAAAATGTCTACAGAATACCTGTTGTCTATCATCATGCGCTTCACATCTACCGAACCCACCTGCGTTGTGATCACCAACGCCCCCTCATGCGGCTCGATAGGCTCCGAAGGATAATCTGCATCGGTGAAAGAAATAACAGTCCCTGGAAAAGGTCTGTCGGCCTTCGAGGGAGCACCCGCCACGGACATGACCGAATCCAGATATCCTCTCCTCTTCTTCCCTACCAACTTCCTTGCCGTCCCGCCAGTTATTACATCAACGACGTGCCTTAGCGGTGGTATTGGAATACTTTGGGCGGGTAGGACCGTTTGAACAGTGCGAATAATCACGATCGAGATTTTGTTGACCTTGTTGGTCCCTCCGCCACCCGCGTCTTGAACCAAAGAAAAACCGCTTTTGAATTTTCCTCTCTGAAAAATCTTTCAAATTACAACATTCATTAGTATCGTGACCAAATGACTTGATGGTAGCCATAATATTTTTGGGTATTGCCACCTTACGCTTGATGTGGTCACAAGGCGGCTCTCATAGAATGGTGGTTCTGATCTGGTCCAAAATCACCGACTCTATCCGTGTTCAAATTTGGTGTAAACCTTATTCACCTTCGAAGTGGGCGCAGCGAACGACTACTCTTACTCCGTCGCCATGAGTTATTGAACTTCTTCGAACTGCCCTCTGGCCGATCATTATATCCTCCCCCCTTTCTCTGATCGCCATCTGCCTTAGGATCATCTGCATCCTTTAACTGGTCCGAAGAAGGACGTTTCAGGCTATTCATAGCCTCCTCTACAACAATATATCCTTCTACTTTATCAAAAGCTTCTGCCAGGCTCTTCGGATGGTGGAACATCAACTTCTTCACCAACTTCTCGGACTTTACCAGATCTAGCCCATTTTGAAACAAACCTACGGCCTGGAGATCATTGAGGTCGAACACCTGACCAACTGCTTCTCTGAACCTCTTCACATATTGACCCAAGGACTCGTTGGTGAACTGCCGGACCTGTGCTAGTGAACCAGTGGGCTTCCCTCTCCTTCGGTTGCTCCCAAAGCGGGCATGGAACTTATCACAAAGCTCGGTCCAAGAGGAAATTGAATCTGACGGCAAAGTCCCCATCCACTGCCTCACATCTTTCCTCAATGTCGTAACAAATGTGTGACATTTGGCCGCATCAGTGAAATCATAATAGTTCATCAGCCGGTCGAACGCCTGGCTATGGTTGTAAGGGTCCCCGGACCCATCGTAACTCTCCATACGAGGCAACTTCTTGGTGATATCTGCCTTCTCCTTGAGAATATCCAAAGAAAAAGGGGATGCCTTCTTTCCCGGAGTGTCCTTCACCTGTTGAACCTCAGTCAACTGCTTTCGGAGCTCTTTCAACTCCTTTACTAAAAAATCAACACCTTCGGGCTGCGAGGAGACCTCTTTCTCCTTAACGACATTCTGCCTCTGAGTGGATCGACCTCCTCATGCCGATCCCATTGCCCTTGTGGGGCTTCTGGATCTACTCCGGCATACAATTCTGTCCTCATGATGAGAATGGTCACGCTGATGCTCTCTTCTTCTAGTTTTTTGCACGATCTCCCTCGACCTGCTCCTTCGCCTATCGTCATCTCGATGATGAGAACCAACGACCACCAGTTCCTTCTTCGAGGCCATGGGAGTTCTGCTCCTCGATCTCCTTCTACCGTGAGAACGATCCCTAGACACATGTATGGAATGCTATGGCTCTTTCCCCTTTCGCCGTGGCATCTCCTTATGCTTACTCCGTCTTTCGGACTGAACATGGCTAGATGCTTCGTCCCTTAACTCCGCCACCCGAAGAATCTGCTCGGTTATATCTTCCCTCTGCTTTAACAGGACCTCCAACGCTTTATCTGCTTCGTCTGCCATCCTCGCCAACTTGGCAGCTCTGTCCTCCTGACCACTTCGGCGATGAGTCCTAGTCGGTGAGCCCTCTGCTCGCCCCCGACCACGATCATGCCCTTTATCAGCATCAAAGACCAACCTCCGTCTGGCTCCATCGTGGATCTTCGGACGGAGATCACCCGAATTATGCTTAGAGGTCGTGCTCTCGTGAGCACTTTTAGAAGGACCCAGACGATCCTTTACCAAAAATACGGTAAAGATGTGAGCTTACGACCATCGCCTGCCCCTCTGGCGTACCGTCTCTACTCCTCACCATCTTCCGAAGTAGATTAAATGGATGTGATTGAAAATTTCAATGACACTAGAACTCCCCCTCCTTCTAGCGCCAATGTTAACGCCAAGATCTTTTGCCACGTCCCAATCACGTAAGACGTCCTGATCTTGCACAGTAAACACGATAAGACACCAAAAGCTTGACGGCTGAACCGTCGGGGGATAGCTCAGGCGTGAGAGTCAGTATCGGTGTTCACAAGGTTAACAATGGAGGATGTAATGTCTAGTGTATTGAGAGAGAGATAGATGTTCTCAGTTGTGTGTGTGTGAATATGAATGTGAACGTACCTGGTTGTGAAGACTTGGTTGATAGGGTATACTCTCTTGCCCGGTTTACCGTGCCACCTACTACTAACTGACACAACCCCCTGATCTGATGGGTTCTGCCGACTGCATGCAGTCTATCTACTACCTTTTGTCATTTATTTTTATGCTTACCGGTACCATTATAATCCCATCCACATTAATGCATGATGGTGTCTCGAGAAAAGCATCATGCTTTTTCATCATTGCAAGTCAAAGTAATAGATATTAAAAAGATCTAATGGGTTAGTCTAATGAACCGACCCGATTTTATAGAGTTCAATAGAAACAATATGGTGACTAGGCCCAATGACTTTCAAGGTTTAATAATGGAGGCCCAATAACTAGTTAAATAAATGAGCCCAATTCATTCGGCCCAAATAGGAGAAATATCATGACCCAACAACAACTAATATTTGCTTTGATTCTAATCCGTAGGGCCTTCCCATTCTTATGTATACTATAGCAAATGTTATGGCTCACCAAAACCCCTATATGTTGCGTCCAGTATAACTGGGTAGCCTGGTAGGTAACTGAGGAGTTAAAAATTTCTCACATCACTGCATAATAGTGTTTTTTTTTCTTTCTTAATGTTGAATTCTTGGCTTAATACTATAGTATGGGTACTGGAATGGTTGTAATTTGTAAGCTTATCATTTGGTGAACTTATGTGTTGCAAAACTGACCTCGCATATGGGTTGGGAAATAAGTTAGTATAAGATTTCCACAGTAGTAAAAAGGAAAAGGGTTAATATAGGACTCATTGACATTCATAACCAATTTTGATTAATGCCTTTGTGCATTTTTGTTGAAATAAATGACGATCTCGAATAATTTTCAGACTCCATGAAACTGTTAGGACTATTTTCCTACAAGCTAATTCCCATACTTGAGGCCAAAATTACATATATAAATTAAAAATAAAATTTTCTAATAGCAGCTTTTGTTAAGTTGTGCAGATTATCTTCAGAGATTTCAAATCTTCAAATATTCTCTTGGATGACCAGTGGAATGCAAAGCTTTCAGATTTTGGATTGGTCAGGCTGGGGCCTTCAGATGGAGTGAGCCATGTCTCAACAGCGGTACGCTTCTAGACCACATTATGCGTCTTTTTGCTAATCCTAAACTTTATTGCTTAATTATATAAGTCAGCTTTTGAGTAAGTACTGCTGATGCAACCTTTTATAAAAAAAGGTGCTGCTGATGCAAAGTCACCAAAGAAGCTTACTCATCCTCTTCGCTCTGTTTCTCTCCATTTTAGCAGTTTCCTGCCTTTATTTTGTTATTCCTGATATTTGTTTCCTAGCTTAATATTGAAAAGCAGTTCATCAGTAGATTGTGGTGGTTCTCTAGCTGTATTGAAATGAAATAATTTTAAGAAATAAAAAGCTGGGAATATTACCTTTTCGAGTTATAAGCTTTAACTTTATATTGTAAACCTTTTTTTTTGTGGATTGCTGAAAATCCGTTGTGCTGATTTAATTTTCTTAAATTCTCCTTCATTTTGGAGGATCACAGTAACCGTAAGACCCCAACTTTTTGAATAAAGATTAAATTTTCTCGAAATATATTTTTGAATATTATGGTGTGGATTTGATATAATGTTATACTTGTAGGTAATATTTATAAATTTTGTAAAAAGACGCAAGTTGTTATATAATATTCGATTGATCGAAATATCGTTTTAACGAGGGAATATTCGTAATGCTGACACAATCATTGGTGGACCATTAACGAAATTATTGTCGAATTGAGAAAAACGACAAAAATACTTTATGAAAATAACGGCGGAAGTTTTACTGTTAAGCTGTTGAACTACCCAAAGAGTAAAAGTACGATGTCTGGCGTGGTTGCATAGTAACACACGATATTGATTATTGATGCTTACGTGAGAAGTCACTCGGTTATACTCAATTATTGCTTACGATAATTCTTTGCATCATATCTCTCATATTATTGATTCGATTATTGTCATAGTATCATCCTCATATAATATGTTATTTTATTAAATCAATAATTGAGACGACAAAGTTATTCATATTATTAAATTACAATATTTACAATATCTAGAAGTTACATCGAGGAGAGATTTGGTCACCTAATTGCATGCCATGATAGGGAGAAATCCTTATTGGAAAACCCCTCTTTCTGTGAACGACACGGTTGATAAATATTGTGAGTTATAATATTAATGATGAATGTTATTAAAATTGAAGTTGTGTTCGAGTTGAATTTGGAGACTTGAGACGTGATATTTGAGTCCTAACTATGAAATTAGTAAAAATAGTTTATAAACACAAAATTTTCCAGAATTCACTATTTGGTCAAAAAGTCAACAGTTGACTTTTTCGGGAAAAGTTAAACTTCAAAATTTCAAAATTTATATTTTTGATAAAAATAGTTTCATTGTGTTGGAATTATATGTGTTAGTGAAAATCGACAATTATTTCGATAATAATTGATGTCTGGAGGTTATATTGACCAATCAGGTATTTAACCGGATAAATGAGCAATTGATTGCTATTATTTCACATGAGTATAACTATTTGTTCACATGTGTATACTATTGTTTCACATTCTTGTTACTATTAGGGGAGTTGGTGCAAGATTGATAATACTTGCATGACTAAGTTAAAAATGGAGGTATAGATAGAGAGTCTTATCTTGTAATTCGTATTTTTACATGTATAGAACTATTGATTCACATAATTTACTATTGAATCATATTATTTACTATTAGGGGAGGTGATGAAAGTTTGATAATACTTCCATGACTAAATTAAAAATAAAGAAAAAGTTGGAGGTATTATATTGTAATTTTTCGACCCCCAAAACGTACAATTATCGAAACTATATTTTTCTATAAATAGAAGCTCATTCTTCCTTCATTTCTCACAATTTCACAAAAGCTTTAGAGCGATTATTATAGAGAGAAATTATAGAAAGAAGAAGATAAGTCTGCTACCTCACTATTCCAGTATCCAGTTTTTCTAAGGTAGGGAGTATTATTTCTTTCTTATCCATGAAGAGAACTTCTGTTATTCCATTCTTTATTATTTTGTTGGTATGATTATGACCAGGGATCATTCGGTGTAATCATGACCATAATGTTGCAAATGATGTGGAAAAAGTCCTCATTGGCCCGTAGTACATTGATGGACAGTTGTTGGTATGATCATGACCATTATTGAATACACAAATATTCTTGGCCCGTAGTGCATGGATAATTGTGGTCGTGATACTAAAAAATATCCTTGGCCGTAGTGCAAGGGTGATTCGATGATGTGGATTATTTATTAAGCTGAGTCCCAGTGATATAAGTGATGAAAAACCTTCTAAATCATAAAAGATAGTAGGTTTTATTCTCTACTTGACTCTTTTAATGGATTGCTTGTTCCGCTGCAGTTAAACTTGATGGTTGTTATATTGTATCAGTTTAACACTGTTGAAGGCTAATGATAATATATTACGCATTATCTTAGTCATAATATTTTCTCTTTGGGCTAGTTGAGCTCACCCTTTTACTTTTATTGTTCTCTTCAGGAAATGAGAACGTAGCAGGGACTAGTCGGGGAACGGAGTGACGGACCAGATGATAGAATTAGTAGTCCTCACTATTCAGTGAAATAGTGGAAAATTAATGTAATAATATTGAATTTGCGTTTGTATATTGTCTAGATGACAATATTTGTATTAAAACTCACAGCTTATGTTTTTTCGTACTTTACACAACAGTTGTATAATTAAGTTGTATTTGTATTCTGTACCATGTATTTGATGACTCAGAATAGGTGATGTATACCTATATTGGGAGCGTCACAGTTGGTATCAAAGCTTAGGGATATGATCCCTGGCCAAGATGTGAGACTAGAACTAGGAGGGGAGAGACGGGGAATTCCTTCGCTAGTATGACCTACCTAAGTTTATTTGGTATTTAATTGGTTGGTCAGAGTATATGGATAATATGTTGCATGTTAATTAACCCTTGTTTTGTGGCGATATTTAAAAATGGCATCCAGAATATTGAGAATAGCAATGGAGCACAAGAGACCGTTGAGTTTCCACGGATCAACAATCGTAATAATGTGCATCGTGAGGCGACAATCCTCATGCAAACAACAACACCGACCAAATGATGAACGATGGAATGTTCGGAGGCTTTATGCAATTCATACAACATCGGTAGTGGCTCATGTCCAAAATGTAGGTGGAAACCTTTGAAACTCTCGACGGCTTCTGCTAAATAGTTCAAGGAGCTGGGACCACCGGAGTTTATTGGAGAGCCAAAACCACTTAAAGGTGAAGCATGGATAAAGCAGATCACCAAGATATTTGATGTCTTGGGATGTTCCGAGAGCAAAAGTTCCCTCGCCACCTTCATGTTATGCGTGAAAAGGCGATTCTTCGTGGGAATCAGAAACGCATCTACCGACTGGCCTTTTTCAAGATGTCTTGGGAGAAGTTCCAAGAGCTATTCAACGACAGATACTTTCCGAAAGTATTCGTCACATGAAAGAGGTGGAGTTTATCAAGTTGGAGCAAAACAATATGACCGTGTCGCAATACGAGGCTAAATTTGCGGAGTTATCCCGGTTTGCATCCCATTTGGTCGATAATGAGGAACGAATGACGCGAATGTTTTTACGAGGTTTGAAACTGGAGATACGTCAATATCTTATTTCTCATAAACTGTGTTTGTATTCAGATGTTGTAAATAGGGCTCAGTTATTGGAGCGTGATAATGAGTCAATGCAACCAAGAGAAAACAGTCGGCAGAATGAAAATACAAGTGGTCATCGAAATGGTGACAACAAGCATGGAGGGAATCAACATGCCAGAAATGGTAACCACTTCGGTGGTAATCATAGCCAAGACAATAAAAATGGACATTTTAAGAAAAGGAGATTCAACAATGATGGAAAGACGTCAGCACCAACACCCGTTGTTAAGGAAGGAGAACGACCACCTATCATATGCTTCAAATGCGGAGGGGAGGGACACATCAGAACAAACTGCACGATGTCGTCCAAAGCATGTTATAATTGTGGAAGGGAAGGTCACTTAGCTCGATTTTGTCGTTCACCAAGACAAGTTCAATTAGGATGGAGGCACCAAAGGCCGTCCCAGAAAAGTCAAAGCCAGTAGTGCAAGGGAGAGCGTTTGTTGTGACCTCCCAGAAAGCAAGGAACCCGAATGAGGTTATCACGGGTAAGCTTATCATAAACTCTAGTGAAGTCTATACCTTATTTGATACCGGTTCTATCCATTCTTTTATTTCTCCTATATGCGTTCAACGTTTAAATTTGACTCCGGAGAAATTAGACTTTGACTTATCTGTTGAAACTCCATTAGGAGAAACCTTCATTACATCCACTGTTTATAAGTCTTGTTTGATTCAAATCGGTAACCGCACGTTACCTGTCGATCTTATCTCCTTAAAAATACTTGCATTTGACGTGATTCTAGGGATTGATTGGTTAACTACTCATCATGCTAAAATTGATTGTTTTTGTAAGGTTGTTAGCTTTTATATTCCTAATAAACCTATTATGAGAATTCAAGCGACCAAACCATTAAAATCAATCACGGTCATCTCAAGTCATAAAGCTATTCATTTATTGAAAAACGGATGTCAAGCTTTCTTAGCTCATGTCATGGATTTAAACAAAAATACGTTAGATTTGAAGGATATTTCTATTGTTAATAAATTTCCTGACGTATTCCCTGAAGAACTTCCCAGCCTACCCTTCAGCGTGAAGTTGAATTTTGTATCGACCTTGAACCCTAGACAAAACCTATTTCCAAAACCCCATATCGAATGGCTCCTATTGAACTTCAAGAGTTAAAGACCCAATCAGAGAATTGTTAGATATTGGTTTCATTCGTCCCCAATCGTCTCCTTGGGGTGCTCCTATTCTATTCGTGAAGAAGAAAGATGGGAGTATGCGACTTTGTATTGATTATCGGGAGTTGAATCATGCCACCATCAAAAATAGGTACCCATTGCCACGTATTGATGACTGTTTGATCGCCATACAGGAGCATAATTTTTTTCTAAGATCGATCTTAGCTTACGGATATCATCAATTGAAGGTTAAAATCGAGGATATTCCAAAGATCGCCTTGAACTTCGATGACGGGCATTATGAATTCTTAGTCATGTCTTTTGGATTGACTAATGCTCCTCTTTGCTTCATGGATATGATGAACCGAGTATTCAAGGAATATTTGGATCATTTTGTGGTCGTCTTTATTGATGACATCCTCATATATTCCAAAAGCCGTGAAGATCATGAAGCAACACTTGAGGTCGATACTCCAAAAGCTTCGTGAAAACAAGCTATATGCCAAGTTGAAGAAATGCGAGTTCGGCTTGAGGAAGTTGCATTCCTTGGGCACGTGATATCAAGTCATGGAATATCTTGACCCGGCCAAAGATTGAAGCTATTCAAAGTCGAGCAACCTAAATCGATGGCCAAGGGCGTAGCTTTCTCGGATTAGTTTGGTTATTATCGGAGATTCATGGAAGGATTTTCTTGAATCGCTACTCCATTAACTCAAATTGTGACTCGAAAGATACAAAGTTCTTGTTGGAGTGAGGAATGTGAGAAGAGTTTTCAAGAACTCAAGAGGAGACTCATTTCAGCACCTGTTCTGATAATACCATCTGGCTCGGAGGGTTATGATGTGTTCTCATGCAACATGGGAAAGTCATAACCTATGCCTCACGACAACTCAAAGAATATGAGAGGAATTACCCTACTCATGATCTAGAGTTGGCACCGTATCGTTATTAAGGCTTAAGATTTGGAGGCATTACCAGATGGAGAGAAGGTGGAGATCTACACAGATCATAAAAGCCTCAAATATTTCTTCACCCAAAAGGAACTCAACATGCGACAACAACGTTGGCTTGAACTATTGAAAGATTATGATCATACCATCCAATACCATCCTGGAAAAGCGAACGTGGCAGCTAACGCACTGAGTAGAAGATCATATATCTTGGTACGAAAAGCAATATTGTCAACGCAAAGGCCCATTTTGTATGACTTATAAAGGATGGAGTTAGAGATAAAGACTCCAGGGACCCACATGATGATGGCAAACATATGAGTAGAACCGACTTTAATCGATAAAGTTAAAACTGCTCAAGCTATACACCTGGAGCTAATGCGTATGAAGAAGAAAGTGCAAGAAGGTGCTATGCCGGAAGCAAGAATCGATGAGGAAGGAATACTTCGAGTCAACTCCAGACTTTGTGTTCCTAACAACCCTGATTTAAAGTATAAAATCATGATTGAGGCGCACAACACACCGTTTGCAATCCATCCTGGGAGTACCAAAATGTATCGTGATCTTCGACATACATTTTGGTGGAGTAATATGAATAGAGAGATAACAGAGTTTATCTCAAGGTGTTTAACGTGTCAACGAGTCAAGGCGGAGCATCAAGTACCAAAAGGTCCATTGCAACCACTTAAAATTCCAGAATGGAAGTGGGAACACATTACTATGGATTTAGTTACTGGTCTTCCCAAGGTTTCTCAAGGCATAAATGCAATTTGGGTCATTGTTGATAGATTGACCAAGTCTGCTCATTTCCTACCTATACGAGAAACTTATTCACTTGAACGTCTTACTCGTATGTACATAAACGAGATTGTAAGACTTCATGGTATGCCAGTATCCATAGTTTCTGATCGAGACCCAAGATTCACTTCAAGATTTTGGGTTAGTTTGCAAAAAGCTATGGGCACAGATTTACGATTTAGCTTGGCATATCATCCTCAGACGGACGGGCAGTCGGAGAGGACCATTCAAACTCTTGAAGATCTATTAAGACTCTGTGTCCTTGACTTCAAGGGAAGTTGGGATAAGTTCCTACCATTGGTGGAGTTTTCCTACAACAACAGTTATCAAGGAAGTATTGACATGGCTCCATTTGAGGCGTTGTATGGAAGAAAGTGTCATTCTCCAGTATGCTGGGATAAGGTGGGTGAAGCAACGTTGTTGGGACCGGAGTTGGTATGTATGACTACGGAAAAGATTCAAACGATCCAACAACGTATAAAAACCTCATAAGATCGACAAAAGAGTTATGCTAATCTTCATCGAAAGGACGTGGAATTCGATATTGGAGATCATGTGTTATTACGTGTTGCTCCATGGAAGGGAGTTATGAGATTTGGAAAGAGAGGAAAGCTCAACCCTCGATTCATTAGCCCATTTTTAATCCTCGATCGAGTAGGAACTGTGGCGTATAGACTCGTAACCGCCATGTATGTCTCGTGTTCATAACGTTTTTCACATATCTATGTTACGTAAATATGTGAAAGACCCGAACCACATTATTGAATTAGAACCAGACGAGATAGAGGAAGATTTAACGTATGAAGAGTTACCTGTTAAAATCTTGGATAAAAAGAATCATATTCTACGCTCCAAGGTTATACCTCAAGTCAAAGTTTTGTGGAGAAACCACGATGTGGAAGAAATGACCTGGGAGTTAGAATCTGAGATAATCAAGATATCCTTACCTCTTCGACATACCAGGTACACACCCTAATTTCGAGGACGAAATTTCATAAGAAGGGGAGGTTGTAAGACCCCAACTTTTTGAATAAAGATTAAATTTTCTCGAAATATATTTTTGAATATTATGGTGTGGATTTGATATAATGTTATAGTTGTGGGTACTATTTACAAATTTTGTAAAGTACGCAAGTTGTTATATAATATTCGATTGGTCGGGGAATATTCGTTTTAACAGGGAATATTCGTACAATGGCACAATCATTGGTGGACCCCCACAACAAAATTATTGTCAAATTGAGAAAATGACAAAAATACTTCATGAAAATAACGGCGGAAGTTTTACCGTTAACTGTTGAACTACCCGGTAGTAAAAGTACAGTAATACGCGTGGTTGCATAGTAGCACATGATATTGATTATTGATACTTACGTGAGAAGTCACTAAGTTATACTCAATTATTGCTACAATAATTGTTGCATCATATCTCTCATATTATTGATTCGATTATTGTCATAGTATCATCTGCATAATATGTTATTTTATTACATCAATAATTGAGACGATAAAGTTATTCATATTATTAAATTGCATTATTTACAATGTCTAGAAGTTCTGTCAAGGAGAGGTTTGGTCACCTAATTGCGCGCCAATAGGGAGAAATCCTTATTGAAAGCCCCTATTTCACAGGAACGACTGGGTTGATAAATATTGTGAGTTATAATATTAATGATGAATGTTATTAAAATTAAAGTTGTGTTCGGAGTTGAATTTGGAGACGCGGACGTGATATTTGAGTCCGAAACGATGAAATTAGTAAAAATAGTCTATAAACACAAAATTTTCCAGAATTCACTATTTGGTCAAAAAGTCAATAGTTGACTTTTTCGGAAAAAGTCAAACTTTGAAATTTCAAAATTTATATTTTTGATAAAAATGGTTTCATTGTGTTGGAATTATTTGTGTTAGTGAAAATTGACAATTATTTTGATAATAATTGATGTCTGGAGGTTATATTGACCAATCGGGTATTTAACCAGATAAATGAGCAATTGATTGCTATTATTTCACATGAGTATAACTATTTGTTCACATGTGTATACTATTATTTCACATTCTTGTTACTATTAGGGGAGTTGGTGAAAGATTGATAATACTTGCATGACTAAGTTAAAAATGGAGGTATAGATGGAGGTACTATACTGTAATTCGTATTTTCACATGTCTAGAACTATTGATTCACATAATTTACTATTGAATCACATTATTTACTATTAGGGAAGGTGGTGTAAGTTTGATAATACCTCCATGACTAAATTAAAATAAAGGAAAAGTTGGAGGTATTGTACTGTAATTTTTTGAGCCCCAAAACGTGCAATTATCGAAACTATATTTTTCTATAAATAGAAGCTCATTCTTCCTTCATTTCTCACCAATTCACAAAAGCTTTAGAGCGATTATTATAGAGAGAAATTATAGAAAGAAGAATAGAAGTCTGCTACCTCACTATTCCAGTATCCAGTTTTTCTAAGGTAGGGAGTATTATTTCTTTCTTATCCATGAAGAGAACTTCATTATTCCATTCTTTATTATTACATTGGAATAACTTTGTATCTGTGCTACCCTATACTTGGTGAAATTCTTTTGTTATTCTATTCTTTATCATTCATTTGGAACATCCTGTCTGCATGCGTTTCTGTGGGACACAGTTCCATTATTTATCATTCTGTTGGAACATCACATACGTGCGTTCTATCTGGGACTGGTTTCGCCTCTTTATTATTACATTGGAATATACATTCTGCATGCGTTTTACTGCCGGACCGATTCCGTCTTTATTATTTTGTTCGAATATCATATACGTATGCGTTTCTGTCTGGGACTGATTCCGTTATTTATTATTACGTTGGAATAACACGCTTATGCGATCTATCGCGTACTGATGATTTCTTTTGTTATTCCATTCCTTATTATACTCGGTTGGTTAAAGTTTTGACTTCTATACTCCATGAAATTAGTGGAATATCTTTGATATTTAGCGCTTCATCTAAAGTATCTTTTCATGGAAATATTCTTACGAGCATTCTTGAATTTTACTCTACAAAGCGGTATCATGTTGACAATTTGGGCGTTATTAGTTCTGGATAAATTAATTCTTGAACTTGTTTTATTGAATTCTTATATCATTGTCATCATCCTCATGTTTATATTTTGTTGAAAATCATCTGTGGCCTATAGTGCATAGATGGACTTGGTATGATTATGACCAGGGATCATTCGGTGAAATCATGACCATAATGTTACAAATGATGTGGAAAAACTCCTCATTGGCCCGTAGTGCATTGATGGACAGTTGTTGGTATGATCATGACCATTATTGAATACACAAATATTCTTGGCCCGTAGTGCATGGATAATTGTGGTCGTGATACTAAAGAATATCCTTGGCCGTAGTGCATGGGTGATTCGATGATGTGGATTATTTATTAAGCTGAGTCCCAGCGATATAAGTGATGAAAAACCTTCTAAATCATAAAAGATAGTAGATTTTATTCTCTACTTGACTCTTTTAATGGATTGCTTGTTCAACCGCAGATTAAACTTGATGGTTGTTATATTGTATCGGTTTAACAATTGTTGAAGGCTTATGATAATATATTACGCATTATCTTAGTCATAATATTTTCTCTTGTATAGTTGAGCTCACCCTTTTACTTTTATTGGTCTCTTGAGAAATGAGAACGTAGCGAGGACTAGTCGAGAGGCAAGGGTGACGGACGGATGATAGCATTAGTAGTCCTCACTATTTCAAAGTGAAATAGTGGAAAATAAATGTAATAATATTGAATTTGAGTTTGTATATTGTCTGAGGCGACAATATTTGTATTAAAACTCACGACTTATGTTTTTTAAATACTTTACACGACATTTGTATAATTAAGTTGTATTTATATTACGTACCATGTATTTGACGACTTTCGAATATGTGATGTATACCTATTTTGGGGCGTCACAAGAACCACTCTAAAGTATTTGATCAAAGAAATGTATTTGCTTTACGTTGAAAACGGGTTGTTAGAATCTGTTGGATATGCATCTCCGAATACATTCAAATGGGACGCCTCACACCCAAAAGTGATGTATGGAGCTACGGTATCTTCCTCTATGAACTCATCATAGCGGGCGGCCCCATGGATGGAAAGGCAAACCAAAGAGTGAGCAAAATCTCTTGGAGTGGGTGAGGCCACACCTCTCTGACATGAAAAAGTTTTAACTAATTTTGGACCCTTGACTAAATGGGAAATATTCCCTCAAGTCTGCTCAAAGGCTGGCAGTAGACCTGGTAATATAGTTGGTTAACTATCAGGTTAACCCATATTAACTGGAACCAAATGGGTTGGTTAACTGTTTTTATTTATTTGAGTTGGTTAAAGTTTGAAACCATATTTTTTAAAAGAAATATAGTTCCAGCCCGGTTAACCATTTTTTGACCCATATTTTATTTCAAATCCAAATCAAAATTCTTTCCACCCATATTTATATATTCTTTCCATTATGTATGCACTTTACCCCCCCACCCCATCCCATTCCCTACCCCACCCCCACCAAAAATAATATTATGTGATTATGTATACACCCCACCCGACCCTTTTAGCCCTCCCCCTACTCCCTACCCCCACCCCCCCCCCCACTCCCACCCCTACCCCTTACCCCTACCCTACCCCTATCCCATCTACTCCCACCAAAAAAAATATTATGTGATTATGTATACACCCCCTACCCCACCCACCCACCCACCCACCCCCACTCACCCCCACCCCCCACCCCCACTCCCCACTCCCCACTCCTTCTCAACTTCCTCCATACAATTACCACAACATCGCCATTCCTCCAAACAAAATCCTTCAATTCGAAAGACCCCAGAATGACCACCATCTATATAATATCCTCGTCCTTTCTATCTTTGGGCTCCTAAGCTTTTTCTTAACACCTTTGTTTCATTTTTCTGGATCACTTGTATAGAAGTTTGAGCAAGTCGAACAAGACGAGTTGTAGGACCAAACATTGGCGAACAGGATATGATTTGACAGATCTCAGCGATCATATTCCACCCCACCCCCACTCTACCCCCACCTCCACCAAAAAATAATATTATGTGATTATGTATACACCACCCACCCACCCCTACCCCACCCACCCACCCACCTTACCCCCACCCCTACTCTTACCCACCCCACCCCCACCACTTCTAAAAAATTTAATATTAAGCGTTTATTTATACACCACCCACCCTCTACCCCTACCCTCCCCACCCCACCTACCCATCCCTTATATTCGTCTCTCTATCTATAGTATATATTAATTTCATTTTTAAAAATTTTGTTTAAAAGTCAAAACATCTTAAAATGGTTAATATGGTTTTTAACCATAACCATATGGTTCCAAACCACATAACTCATATTAAAAATGGTTAATATGGTTTTAGTTCTTATATGGAACCATAACCATATTTTGAAAACCAAAACCAACTCATAACCATATTTTGCCAGGTCTAGCTGGTAGCCATAGCTAATAGGTGCTTAGTGCGATAGCCAAAAATGCGCCCCAAGATGAGTCGAGTCTTGGAGATGGTAAACTTAGTTTTAGAGACAACGGACACTTGAAAATCCTCAAGTCACTTTGTCAAGATCTTTATTCAAAGATGTTTATGAAAAATCCATACAACAACGTCTCAGAAGCGAAGGGTTGTGGATCCTATAATTGGAGAAAAGCAGATCGTTGTGCGGAAAACATGGCGCCTAAGCTTGTGAGTACTATTCGAGTGGAATAACTATTATAAGAGTAGAGTAGGAAGATTTTCAAGGTATTTTGGATGAAGAAGTCTTTGTTAAATGTAATGAACTATTTTGCTGTGAGTTATTATTATGCAATGAAGTGATAGAAGTTTTAACCTTAATGTTCAAACACATCTTTCTCAAATGGATAAATATTTCTTTCCCTTTTGCATTTTTCTAGATGTCTATGCATCCATTACTTCCCTCTCCCCCCACTCTCACCCTCACCCTCACCCTCACCCTCACCCTCCAATATAAATGTTCTCTATTGACGATTGACTTTCAAATTTACCGTTTTAAAAATTAATAACTAAATATATATGTTTAGATTTTTTTTAAAGGCAAATATTAAAATTAGTACTAAATTGTATGTAGTTTATAATATTTATAGGCTTTTTGTGTGTGCATATATATATATATATATATATATATATATATATACACGGTACTTTTCTCCGGCGAATCTTAAAAAAAAATATTCTCAAGTGCGTTTAAAATTTTTAAACGCATCAAACGCTCTAAACACCGGCAGACGAACAAGCACTAATTGAGGTTGAATATGAATTGAATTTGAAAGAAAGAAAGACTTTTATTATGGAAAGAGTAATTGGGTGAAAGAAAATATATATATATATATATATAGTAGTTTCCTTCTCTCTTTTTTCTTCTTATTTTGATTGAATTTTTCATTTATTATGTAACAATTACATTAAAATTATCACATGGCACAATATTCTTGTTGGGATAGTAAATGAGACATAATTTGAATTAGATGATCTGACCTATATATAAATGTTAAATTTATAATAATGAGCAATTTATGATGGAAATACATGTGCGCATGCCATTTCTCCATAACAAAATCTCATAATTATTCCTCAAGGAATAAATATCATAATTATAACCTAAATCTTAGATCTTTAAGAATTTAAGAATTAAGATATTTTATTATTATTATTATTATTATTATTATTATTATTATTATTATTATTATTATTTGATAACTGTCTAAAAAAAGTATTTTTGAATTAGACAGAAGGGAGCAGGAAATGTGTGCTTTTGAAACAATGGTTGAGTAATGTTTTTGTTAGGAATATGCATGTGAATGTTATTCATTTATTCGTATAATTTGATGATGAAGATGATGAAGTAAATGAATGAATATGCAGATATGTCTGAATTGATAAAAGCTGTAAAGTCCTTAATAGATGATAGGTAATATGGATAAGGACTTAGATTGATATGATCAAAATTGTTAGGTTGATTCATGCTTAATGTTTATCATTCTGTAAATAAATGTATAGAAGAAAAGATCAAAGATGTTAGGTTGATCTATTTTTGAAGTGTAATAAATAGGCATGTCTGGTCGTAGAGATCTGCACAAGTCATGCTAGTCTGTCAAGAAAATAAAACAGAATCGTAGGCTGCACTCATAAATCGTAGAAGATGTATGTCGAGCGCCTGTCATGCTAGAATCATAGACTTGAATCTAGATCGTGAAGTTTATATATCACCCATCAGGATCACAGCTTGCAGAACCAGAACCAAAGTCGCTGATAGCAAGATGCTTATTTAGCAAAGGCAAAATCATAGAGTATAGAGGTAGAAGAACTCTGCGATTCTCTACAGAAGCAATCCTGAAATATATGCATGGATCGCCTTCCCTAGTAAGAACAATCAAGCTTAAGAATGCAGCATACTTGAAGAATATCAGAAAGCATTCTCTAAATAGTCTACGAGCAAATGGAAGATCAAAGCACCAACAGGAGAACTGATAGAGAAGTAACAATCCAGTCTGAAGGAGTCTCCAACAAGTGCTAAACAGAAAACTACGACCGCAGTGCTCAACAAAAAGAAAGAGCCTGACAAAGGAAATACAAAGATTATGGTAGACCTGCTATAGAGCAAAGGACAAACAAGGAGGATGTGAATGCTCAACCTTACCATGGAGTATGATCAAAAGATCACAAGACTGGACGTTAAGGAAGCTGAGCATGACAAATCAGAAGAGATTGCAGAAGCCAAGGTAGAATCGTTGAGTATCGAGAAAATTACTTCAGAATCGTAGTCTATTTTGGAGGGCCACACTCAGAATCGTAGAGCTGGTCCAAGAGGCTGCCGAGCCATGTTAACAATCGTAGTCTATTCTCAGAATCGTGGTCTGCAATTCAAGCAAGAAAAGATCATAGTCTACCAGTGCTAAAGAGAATTCATAGTGTTCTCTTTGTTCAGGCTGAATCAAGCACGATCGTAGAGTAGACTGTGAGAGAAAAGCACAAGATGACACAACGTTGAAATCTCTCAGAATCATAAAAGGGATCAAGGTCAAGTCACCCTACGGCTTCCACAGACAAACACTCGTAGAGTTCATAAAGGTCAGCATCAAAATCGTAGAGGGCATTCATCTGAAGAGTGAGAATGCCTAAACAAAGAAGACTGACATTTGAACGTTATGAACTGGGGATCCCGATAGCCTTTCCAAACATCTTTGATGAGAATCGAGGAAACAAGAAAAGAAGTGACTACCTACTGCAAGCAACGTCTATGAAGTTTTAGGTGATAAAGCAGACTGATGTGTCAGGAAAATCAAAAAGGAGTTATCACATCAACCTAACATGTCTACATCAGTGCTCAAAAATGTCTGGAGCATTAATTGCTAATGTGGATGCCTTCGACACGGATATTTCAAAAACTACGTCACAGCAGAGATTCAAAAGGGGAGCTCGTCAATAGTAGATCTCCAACGGCTATATTCCAACGGAAAGAGAACTGGAGAATCCATAAATAGCCTAAGCTTCAAAGAAGTTGAAGTTGTTGACTTGAAGGGATGCACGTCATATAGAGCTGAACAAAGAAAAGGTTTCTAGGAGAGTGAGACCACCACAGTAGAGTGAAGCACAACTAATGAGAGTTCTACAATGATAAAGCTTCACACTACATAAAGGAATATGATAACGAAATAGCATCTGTACTAAGAGCCAGAAGGCCAAGAAGGTAACAATGTGAGTGGCAGATCTGGAAGCAAAATACTTAAGCCACGCTATGTCTCATCATAAACACACTAAGCTGAAGAAAAGAAGATATAGAATCTGTGCACAAGACAACCAGTGTTCAAGGACTGCTAAGTACCCAAAGAAGCCAAGCTGATGTGCAAAGAACTTAGCAGTATCTCAACGTGATGGTGCACAATGTTGTACATCAAATGAAGACACGCATCAACAACAAAGAGCAACACCACCAAAGGATGAGACCGAGCTTCTAAGTACCAACAAGATGTCAAGCTGAACGTACATATTAGCAGTTCAGTAGACATGTTCAAATGCCAATACTAAATGTCAAATGATCACAAGAAGCTGCTAAGTACCAGAAGATGAACAAGCTGAATGTCATCTTAGCAGCTCAACAACAACACACAAAAAACAAACAACAAAGCAACCAAGGCCTGCATGGTCCCCGTGTAACGCCACGGAAAATCAAACTTTTTATAAATACTTTATAATGAATAAAATAATATTATTTGTTATTATTATGTGTTAGTAAGATGAATGTCGTTCTATAACCTAGAAACGTCAGAACGTCGTAGTATTTTAACTACGTGAAGGAATTAAAGTGTTTGAATTTCCAAGACGAAAATAAAAGCTTTCTAAGAAATTTTTTGAAAAATACTATTCATCGTTTTCCGCTCAGGAATTATTTTTGAACTTCTGAGAAATAAGTAATGTTAGAATATCGAGGTGAGATAGATTATGTAATAATAATTTAAGTATGGAAAATGTAATATTTCTCATGCGGGCTTAATTTGAGAACGTTAAGAATTAAATGGTAGTTGGGATGATCATCTACCGTTAGTAGAGTTTGCGTATAACAACAGTCATCATGCAAGCATAGGTATGCCACCTTACGAAGCCTTGTACGGAAGAAAATGCAGAACACCATTGTATTGGGATGAAGTGGGAGAACGCTGAATGCTAGGACCAAAATTGGTGCAGCAAACAGTAGATATAGTGAAGCTAATATGAATGCGATTGATAGCAGCTCAAGACAGACAAAGGAAGTTTACAGATTTGCATCAAGTAAATAGGGAGTTCGAAGTAGGCTCGTATGTATTTCTAAAGGTATCTCCCTGGAAAAGAAAGATACGCTTTGGAAAGAAGGGAAAGTTAAGTCCCAGGTTTATAGGACCTTTTGAAATATTAGAAAAAGTGGGAGGGGTAGCTTACATGGCAGCGTCACCTCTAGACCTAGAACGAATACATAACGTGTTTCACATTTCTGTATTACGTCCCTATAAGCCGAATTACAAACACGTAATAGAGTATGAGCCGATTCATATTGAGAAGGACTTAACATATGAAGAGATGTCGATTCAAATCATCGATAGAAAAGAGCAAGTTCTACGGAACAAAGTTATACCGTCTGTAAAGGTGTTATGGAAGAACCATAATGTCGAAGAAGCAACATGGGAACTTGAAGAGAAGATGAAGAAGAATTACCCTCTTTTGTTTGTGTAATTTGTTTTTAACGAGATTATGGGGACAGAATCCTTATAAGGGGGAGAGAGTGTAACGCCCCGGAAAATCAAACTTTTTGTAAATACTTTATAATGAATAAAATAACATTATTTGTTATTATTATGTGTTAGTAAGATGAAAGTCGTTCTATAACCTAAAAACGTCGGAATGTCGTAGTATTTTAACTATGTGAAGGAATTAAATTGTTTGAATTTCCAAGACGAAAATAAAAACTTTTCGAGAAATTTTCTGAAAAACACTATTCATCATTTTCCGCTAGAGAATTATTTTTGAACTTCCAAGAAATATGTAACGTTAGAATATCAAGGTGAGATAGATTATGCAATAATAATTCAAGTATGGAAAACATAATATTTCGCATGCGGACTTAATTTGAGAACGTTAAGAATTAAAGTCTTATGAAATGGAATTGTGGAATCTTGTATGAAGTGCAAGTCCACTATGCATTAAGGGGCAAGCCCAAGTTGTAGTAATGTTTAGCCCAGGTAATTGTTAATGTGAAGCCCAAAGTTAATTAAGACAAGCCCAAAGATAAGTGAAGTAATTTAAAACCTAAGCCAAAGCTATGATCCATTGGGTAAAGCTAGATCTCTGGGGCAACCCATGGGTGATCTTGGTGACCAAGGGTTTGTTGTGGAGGCCAAGTAATTAGTGTGGCTAGCAAGTTACTTAATAGTTAAGTAAGGGAATAGTAAGGAGGTTACTAAGGAGGTGGATGACTTAATGTCCATTTTGCCCCAACTTTAGAAAGCCTATATATATAAAGCCTTGGATTCATTATTTATTTGTTCAAATTATCCAACAGCTTTCCTTAAAAAGCAACTTAATTGGTAGAGAGAATAAGCACTTATAAGTCCAATATCCATTATTAGATTTTTAAGAAGGAGAAAGCTAGTCATCAAAGGTAAATGATCCTATGCCATTAGTCTTCTATCTCTACCATGATAGCTTGATAGAGAAGTGATCGTCATGTATGCTAAGCAATCATAAGGAGTGAATGAGCAATGGACTTAAGCCGTATAAATAATGAATAAGTAATTCAAACCTAGATAAGTTATGAACTTATGAAGAACAATGATGAGCTTGTCATATGTTTACTTTGAGAAGTTAGTATGATTGATAAGATGTAAGAATGTTGCTTAAAGGACTTAAATCAATAATAAGTCATATAGAATGAAATCTTGTAAATTATAATTTGTTAAGTTATGAACTTATGAGGAATAAGCCATAACCAATTTTAAAGATAAGTTGTTATAATATGTAGGTTGAGATGTCTAGTTAATGAATTGAATCCATTTGGAATGATGAACAAATCATTAGTAACGAAGTTTTGTCAGAATTCACACGATTGGACGATAATCGTCGAATTCGTGAAATTCTCGGAATGGAAGTCGGATTTTGTGTTTGAGCTCGGAACCGTTGGTTGGATATGGAGACAAGTCTTATTTAGCATTATAGAGTTGCGGACTCGAAAATGACCAAATTCTGACTTAAAACAAAGAAACGAGCGTTGAACGTTTATTGATAGGTGAATTTTTAGTTAACGAAGTCAAATAGATAAAATTCTTGCATGAACACATAGAGTATGTAATTTGTGAACCGTAGGATCTTGAACGAGCCAATTCGGACTTATAACGAAAAAGTTACGAGCCCGTGAATTTCCTGAAGTCAAAAATCATCAAAATCTTAAAACCTGAGTCCGCGGCCGCATACGCGACTCAGCATAAAAGCCAGCGCCGCAACAACGTGGTGAGGCATGATGCTGCTTGTTAATTGGCGTCGCAGTATAAACCATAACAAAGGGACTCGTCTTGCTTGCCGAAGTCTGGGCCATACATACTAATAAGTCACCTTGGCGTGGCGTGACAGGAAGAAAATCTCAACTTACTACGCGTATTCTTTAAGGATTTAATAGAAAGGAAAAATTACAAGTAAAGAAAGAAAGTGAATTCATTAGTAATAAAGTAAAGCTTAATTATATCATTGTTAAGACATGTTTAAACCTTAAGTATGATCACTTAGAGTTGAAGTAACTCAATTGCATATGAACGTAAGAATGAGATAACGAAAAGTCAGAACCAATAATAACATATCTAATACGTAATTAGATTGAGAAGAAGGGTAAGATTCTTTAGGAACTATGTATATTATTCATGACCTAATGTGTTATGTGATATTATCATCTACTGTAGAGACCCTAAGGACTTAAAGTGCACGTGTTATAACTATAGCAGACGCTAAAGGCAAGTATTCTAACCCTCGTTCTAGTTCAATCTGGACAAGCTTTGTGATTCATATATTCTTACGCATGAACTAATGTCTGATGAAGTCTAAGTCAATTCTTTTGGCTAGACTTATGATATGTTTACCATCTATCAAAGTATTGTCAATGTTTTACCAAACTATGTTGGCGTGGTTTACAAATGAAGACTGAGTATGCTAAATTGTTTTTTCGTCAAACGACATGCACGTGAGGTTGCCACAACTTAAACGTACATACGTTTAATGAATGTAGTGTTGATCAACATAGAGTACTATAGGCTGATCACCTAGACGTGCTCGTAAGCTATGCCGGACTTACGGACTTCGTGGCGGGATGTCCTTTTCAAAGAACTTATGAAATGCTCATGGTCTTGGACCGGAATTAATGTTTTACTGAATTTTTTTGTTGTAAAACGTTGTGAATGAAAAGAAGTGCTATTTTGAATTATCGATAATACTTCGTAACTATTGTTCAGTTATTGAAGATATACAATTCTTATGTTTCAAGCATGCTATTTTACTAGAATTGTTGTACTTGATGAGCTAGTTAGGCTCACTCTTGGTTGAACCATATGAATGCAGCTAAGATCGAACGGACCGATGGATCCGGCAAGGATAAAGGGAAGGCTAAGGCGAACCCGTAGATTACCTATGTAATAGTATAGTTTTGTAATGATACTATTTGATATTATGACAAGAACAATTGTAACGGTTATAAAAACCAGGGGGAATGTTAATATTATTTTGAATATATATAAGACATATTCGTTCTTTTGAGGTATTTCAATAGAATGTTTCCGTGAACTGTAACACCGTGTAGCACCATCTGTCGGGTTGGAAGATACCCAAATTTGGGGGTGTCACACCTTGTCTTAGTGACTAAACTAAAGTCAAGTATGCAGGACTTGCTGAGTACCGGAGGGTACAAGAGATTCTAAGTCTACTGGGCTTAGTTTACAAGTTCCAAGGCTGCTGGCCTTGAAGAGTTCTTAGTGAACTAGAGTTCTGAGACTGCTGGTCTTGAAGGAATCTTAGTGATTCAGAGTTGACCAAATCCTTAGTGGAATCCCTGCTTGTTAAAGTAGAAGTGTGGATTAGGAGCATTCTGTCTCTGAACCACTTAAAACATCTAGTGTCATTTACTTTACGTCGTTTACATTATGTACTATAAATGTTATATCTACTTGTAATTAACTCTACATTATAACTGTGTTTAATGTTATATGTCTGAAGGGTAGGTTAATTTATTCTGCCTTGCATGAATTGATTCCTCTATTCAATATCTATTAATCAATTAACAAGATAAAAGAAAACAAAGTAAATGTTTTAAAAAGAAGAAGGATCTATTCAACCCCCCTTCTAGATCTATTATGTGCCTCGGGGAACTAATAGTTTTAAATATTCACAAATATACATGTTTGTACCTAAATTGTTGAGAAAAAATGAAAATATATACTACGATTCATCACACACTAAGAAAAGAAATCGAAAGCAAAATGATTCGGGCTCAATTCGTATTTACTCTACTAAAAGTTTGATTCGAGCTCGACTTGACATATAAATGAGTTAAATATGAACAAATTTTAAAATTCGATAAATTTCTCGAACCTCCTTAAATTGTAATTTTCTATTGATACTCGGATTATATTCGTTCAAAAAGTTCAAACGGCTCGGACTCGATTCGAGATCGTGCTCGACTCAATAGCTAAATGAGTCTCAATCAAACCTTATTTTATACTCGATAAATTTTTTAAATCAAATTTGAGTAACTCAAAACTTGGCTTGACTCGATTCATTTACGTACCTTAATTTCTTAAAATTATGTAGCTTTTTATAACTATATTATAAAGGTGCTGCTATACAATGTTTTTTATGAGACAAATCATGATTGCGATAGATGTGCATATAATTAATAGGTAAGAATTAAGAATGGTCTCACTTTAATTTATTATCTCATCGCACACACTTTCACGTTAGTCGTAACTCATGTCGACGTCGGGATTTTTATTTGTCCCTTTTCGTTACTTGTTCTTTGGTGTTCTCATGTTAGGTGAGATTTGTTTGAAAAAACAAGTGAAAAAGGTCCGACATGTGTCATATCGACGATGGACTGTTAAGAGTCGCCAGTTGGTTTTTTATATGGTTTTACCAACACAACTGAGAAAAGGTTTGCACATTGACCCAGTGATGTGACACTGCTAAACGGGTCGGTGAAACGGAGATTCATTAGGGTCCAGGGACTTGATTATGCAGAGGGAAGGTGTTAGGCACCCCCCGACATCCGTATTATCACGGTGACTGCCTCTTTTCAAGAAACTGTTATATGAATGTGTGTGTGTGTGTGTGGATCAATGTGCAATTATTTGGAAGTAGTGCGAGGCTTCGTTCGCACCTATATACACAGGGTTTGAATTTGTATAAAAAATTTAGTTTTAACAAGATATGGCAGTGATGTTTTATAAAAGAAGTTTTTCAAACCCTTGTCCTCAATAGTAATTGAGACCTTTTACACTCCCATTTTAGTGTTCGGCTTGATTGTTTTTAATTTTCGAGATGCGAAGCATCTTCGAGAAAATAATGAACAAAATAGTGCCGAACTCCTCGTGGGTATGAAAACCATCTGAGGAAATCCGAACACCGTGAATAAATTTACAAGCTGCTTACAGCTGAAAAGGTCCATCACGGGAACCGAATCTAGATTCAGTAGACTGAATCTGTGATCACATGATTCCTAGGCTCACATGATGTCGCAATTGATAATAAAGAAGTAAGCATGTATATATATAAAAGTTGTATATATATATATATATATATATATATATATATATATATATATATATATATATATATATATATATATATATCTATGATCACCACCACGAAGCACCTCCATGGCGGATCGAAATGTAAATAAAATTGTAAAAGCAATCAACCATCACGTAGTGAACTCCAGGCGGGACGAAAAATAAATAAAGTTATAAAGACGGTCAACCGTCATGAAGTAAACTCCAGGCGGGACTAAACATAATATATATATATACAAAAAAACAAAAACAAATAAACGCTCCAGACCGAAGTTTAGGCTCAATCGAGGCATAACTCGATAATGTTAGTCCATATATAAATATATATATATATATATATATATATATATGTGTGTGTGTGTGTGTGTGTGTGTGTGTGCAAACTGAAATAAAACCACGGATCGAAGTCCGGGCAAATACACGCAACACGACTCTCAAAGTGAAGAATGGTGTGTGTAAAGATGAAGAAAAAGGCAAGTGTGTGAGAAGGCTTACAGTGGGCTGCCAAAGAAGACTTCTATAACTTTAAGTGGATGAACACTCGGCTCCCGCCGGTACAAATATAACAGAATATAAGCTCACAAGTGTTTAAAATGAGAAAGCACTCGGTTTATAGTGTGTACAGAACAAATTGGACAGGGCTTCCTCGCCGTTTCTCCTTCAAATATGGCCACCCCAAGCCCCATATATATAGAGGGGGTCTCGCAGGTCTACCTGCGGCTGCCCGGGATGCCCAAGATGTGACGCCCCCAAAATAGATATACATCACCCATCTTAAGTCGCCAAATACATGGTACAAAATTCAAATATAATTTAATTATACAACAGTCGTGTAAAATACGACAAAACATAATCTAAGAGTTTTAATAGGAATATTGTCATCTAGACAATATCCACACTCAATGGAGTCCTCATTACACTTATTGTCACACTATTTTATAGAATAGTGAGGACTACTAAAACAACCATCTGGACCGTCAATCTGTTCCCCGACGCGTCCCAGCTATATTCTCATTTCCTGAAGAGAACAGTGAAAGAAAGGGTGAGCTCAACTAGCCCAGTAAGAAATATTATGACTAAGATAATGCAGAATAAATTATCCTTAGCCTTTAATAGTATAACAACTGATAGAATATAATAGACAACAAGTTATAGATCAACAACTGCAGCGGAATAAGCAATCCATTAGAAGAGTCAAGTAGAGCATAAAATCTAATATCTTCTATGATTTAAAAAGTTTTTCATCAACTTTATCATTTGAGACTCAAATTAATAAATAAAATCGAATCATCCTGCATCACGGCCAAGGATATTCATGTAATCATCAACTATCGTAATTATACGAGAATAATCTACGGTCATAATCATACCAACAATTGTCCATCAATGAACTACAGAGCCAATGAGGACTTTCACCACATCATTAGTCACATTACGGTCATGATTATACTCAGAATAATCCTCAGTCATAATCATACCAAGTCTGCATCATGCACGTAAGCCAAAGATGACTTTCATCATAATATAAGCATGAGGATGATGACAATAACATAATAATTCAATAAAACAAGTTCAAGATAAATTTTAAAGATTTATAATTTAATTTATCCGTAAATCAATAACGTCCAAATTATCGACATGATCTTTGCTTTGTGGAGTAAAATTCAAGAATCTTGTGGAAGAATATTTCCATGAAAAGATCTTTGGATGAAGCGCAAATATCTAGGATATTTTATTAATTTCATGGAGTATAGAAGCCAAACTTTAACCAATGAGTATAATAGAATATATGAAGCTATGAAATGGATTTTTTGCATAGCCATGCGGTAATCCACGTGATGCAGATCATTTTCACAATTTAATAAGGAATGAATACGAAGGATCATTCACCATGCATACGGTAGTCCACATAGACAGGTTATTCCAACAAAATAATAAAGAATGGAATAACAGAAGAATTGTAACAACCCAATATTTTCTATACAAATAAATTAGTAATTTTGCGTATAAATTTTTTTATTTATTTTAAATATGGGTAATATGTGCCAAGATAATGTGTGTATGTATTTATGTGATATATTACATGAATGATTTTAAATAATTTTATTTTAGAATTATTGATCATTATAAATTATATTTTTATAATAATTAGTAAATGTTAAATCCTATTGTGCAAGACCTAGGTGGTTAGTTAACCTAACTTAATTAGGAAACCCTAATTACACATTTTAGAAACTAATTTTATTTTATTTTAAAAACCCTAAATGAAAGCTTTGTATCCTAATTATACATTAGATGAAACAATTAAATAACCTAAGGGTTATGGTAATAAGGAAAGGTTAGTATTTAACTTAAATGGATAATCTTGTTATTTTAAGTGACTAATAATTTTAAACCTATTTCTAGTAAACCTAATTAGGTTATGAGCTAAAGTCACATGTATAAGTAATTAAATTTCATATGATTGGGAATGGAAACCCTAAATAAACAATTTGGGTAGCATATATTAAAATTTTTAGACTATGTTTATTACATGGCCCAAAACAATTAAAGGAGAAGCTCAAAAGAAATAAAATGCAAACCAATACTTAATCCACTTGATTAAGGGTATTTTAGACCTTTGATTGATCAAATTTGTGCATTAAAATAAAAGCAAAATGGAGGAAATAATGGAACATAAGTGACCGACCACATTAGGCCATTTAAGGAAACAAAATTAAGCTAATCAAGTTCCATAAGTAGAAGTCTTACACACAAGGACAAGTGTGTCATGCTCCCATTGGTTGAAGATCTACTTAGCACCTTTAATCACATGATTAGGCTAATTGAAGAGATAAGGTGTAGTCTTTTATGTAATATCCGAGTTTTAGTTTTATTTTTTTTTAATATTTTTTTTATGTAATTTAAGAATTGTTAATAAACGAATTTATATGAAACTTTTGGGTGATTTAATTTATTAGATGTATGTGTGTGGTACATATATGTGTTATTTCAAGATATGTGATGAGATGTATTTAAATGGCTGGTTTAGTTTTATTTAACTATTTAAATAAAATTAAGTAGAAAATTATTCTATTTTATTACGTGGGATGGTATTAAATCATGAAATTTGGAGTTAGGAGAAGAATTTAGAGATCACGGACTATTTATTAAAAAGTCCTAGCGTCGAAATTAGTCGAGATAGAGCGTAATCACGAAAAAGTGTCACGGTTGATTTTTTGGTCAAAAGTCGACGAGTTGACTTTTTCGAGGGAAAAGTCAACTACAAATTTCAGAGATGATTTTGACGAAATGGATAGTTCCACGACGTCCGGAACATCGAATTTAGTAGGAACCGATATAAGTATCGAACATGTTTGGTTATGAAGGGCAAAAGGGTCGAAATGGATTATTAATTGATTTATTGATTAAAATAATATATATTTTTGTAATAGAAATCAGCTGAACTGATGGACCCATGAGACTATTAAATTGGGACAAGGGAGGGAGTATACGTATATTACATAATAGCTAGGGTAGAAGTAATTTATTTTATTCCTTAAAACCAAAATTCTTTTGAACTCTCACATTCATTTTCTCTAACTCCCACATTCTTCCTATTAATTAACTATATTATTGTATTATTAAAATCTTGTGAGTAACTAATCATTAGTGTTGGGGGTTATGGGAGTTGGGGTTATGGGAATCAAAATACTCTAACAAAGCTATACATATATACAAACACACTTTTCTTTTAAGAAAATTCCACCAAGTAAGCATCACGAGAGAAGTTGAGAGTGATAGATAGTGTGGTAGTATTCTAGAAATCACTTAACAACTAACAAGCAAGGAAGAGGGATAATCAAATTAACGCAAGGGAAATTCATCCAAAAAGGTAAGCTATGAAACTCTCTTTTTTATGTTCTTGAAGAAAAATAGTGAAAAAGCATGTATAGCCATGGTAAATGGTTTATGTTGATTTAAATGAAGGCTATGATAATATTGTTGGTTTTTACATTATGAGGAGGATAAGGAATGAAAAGTATGGTTTAAACATGTTTCAATTACATAGAGAATCAAATATTTCATGAATGTATGCGATATGTTGATAAAATGCCTCTTTGTAGTCAATTTGTTCATAACATGATAATTTAGTGAGTTGGTTTGTTGTAGCATGTTCATATATGTTGGTAGAAGTGATCTGGACAGTAGGAGTCAAGCCCATGCATGCTAGAATCAAAATCACAAAATTTTTCAAAGTTGGTTGAATGTGAAATCTGTGATTTTTGGGATTTTTTGGAGCCTCGGAATCATGGTGTAGATGACTCGATTAGCGTATGTTATAATTTTATAAAATAGTATGTAGCATGAGGTACAACCTGTCCAAATTTCATAAGAAAGGGAGTTAAATTGAGCAAGTTATAAAAATAGTAAGCATGCATGTTGGTAATAAAATCTGCAGAATTCTGGAAATTCTAGAATTTTTTCTAAGTATAAAACTAGTGCTGGCACGCTTTTCTATGCAATTGGTTTGTGGTCTTAGCATGCTAGTTTTATGAATGTTATATTTTTGTAAAATACCTTGATGTATGAAGTTTATTGTGTCCAAGTATCATGGTCATATCATCTTTAACTTAGCGGGAATAAAATCGTAGAGTCAGTGAAAATCGTAGAGTAAACTCTGAAAATCGTAGAGTCAGTGAAAATCGTAGAGTAAAAATCGTAGAGTCAGTGAAAATCATAGAGTCAGTGAAAATCATAGAGTCAGTGAAAATCGTAGATTAAAAATCGTAGAGTCTCTGAAAATCGTATAGTCGATTGAAAATCGTGAGAGTAAAATCGTAGAGTCGATGAAAATCGTGAAGTCGATTGAAAATCGTGAGAGTAAACTCAAAAATCGTAGAGTCAATGAAAATCGTGGAGTAAACTCAAAAAATCGTGAGAGTCGTTGAAAATCGTGGGAGTAAAAATCGTAGAGTCGATGAAAATCGTAAAGTCGATTGAAAATCGTGAAATAAGCTCAAAAATCGTAGAAGTCAATGAAAATCGTGAAGTCGATTGAAAATCGTAGAGTAAACTCTGAAAATCGCAGAGTCAGTGAAAATCGTAGAGTAAACTCTGAAAATTATAGAGTAAAGTTTATATTACAACTACTATGCGTTGCTAATAGTTGATGTGCATGATTATACAATTGTGTAGGGCACGTGAGGTGCAGATAGCTGTAAGCTGTTAATCTGTTATTGGTAAACAACGATCAAGGCAAGTTTCTTACCCTATTTTTCATTATGAATTTATTCAACTCTTATTCAGTTGATTGCAGCGAGGGTAAGTTTGGGCTTGTGATTAAGTAATCATTCGTGCAAGCTCCTCTATTGTAAAGTTCTATAACTTTAATTGTGATGCGAAACATTATTGATGATTATTCAGTTCATATTGTAACTGCTATACTTTAAAGTTCGTATACCCTTAATGAACTATATTCAAGCATGCTTTCTAGCTTTCGTTTCAGCTAGATGTTATTGATGCAAACGTAGCATATTGTTTGAACAATTCAAATCCTTTGAAGCTATTGAATGTTTACCAATCCAAATTGCTTTGGTGAGGTCCCGTATGAATACTAAGATGAACAACCCGGATAATGGGAGTAGCGATGACGGAGCATATAGTCCCATTTACGCTTATGCGTTTAAACTTTATACTTGTGCACAATGTAGGGATGCGATAGTCGATCACAGGTACTTGTAGAGAATGTTTATAATCTATTTGATTGTTAAACCGTCGATGGTTTTGATGAAACAAAGTAATGTTCGGTGTCTAACACCCCTTAGTATGTTATTGAGAATTCCAACTCTTATCATGATATTCCAGTTTATCTCTTGATATTTATTTCAACTATTGAGAAATATTCATACTAATGCTTCTACTTACTTACGATGTATGTTCTCAAACTACTTTATATATACTTTGGGAAATTTGTGCTCATTCTTGCTTAAACTTTCCGATTAAAATTTGATATATTTGAGGGCTCGGGCAAGGACAAAGGAAAGTCTAAGATGAAATGATGAGAGTTATTTATGTAATAATTATATTTCCGCACGGATTTGGGGGCGTCACATTTTATCCATGGGACAATAAAAATATGGGGGATAATAGTTATATCACTCATTCATTTCCTAGACATTCATTTTCTCTTATTCTTATTCTTCTTCTTCTATCTTTTTCTCCCAAGCTAGTAGCATTCAAGAGAGAAAAGAAAGAAAGAGAGAGTTCGGTTTTTGAGAGAGTGAGAGAGGTGTGCTAATTTATTTGAGGCACCCTAAGTTTATATATTACTTTGGTAAATCAAGGAAGGTTGCCACTAAATCAAGGTATAACCTAATCTTCATCTTCTTCTTCTACTTTGTATTATAGCTTGAGTTTTGTTGGGGTTATGAATTAATACACAAGATACCATAGTTCTACATATCATCATGTATGGAACTAAGTATTTTGAGTGTTAGATCAAAGGCTTAGAGGAAGAAAATGAGCATATGTGCTCTAAGGGGTGAAACCTTTTTTTTCTTCCACTAAATCTTGTATAACTCAAGTTTTACAACTTGGATTTGTGATCCGTCGAAGGGGGGTGCTAGATACATGAGTTATCTAGTAAACCCAAGTGGTAGAACACAAATCTAGCAAGTATTGAAGCCATGGGGACTGTTTTCCCCAAAATAGTCCACATAGTGTATTGAGGTTGTGAAACCCTAAAATAGCTACTGTTCCCGTTTTTCTTGAGGTTGTTTTGGTAAGTTGCAAGTCTTTTAAAAATTTGGGAAAAATCACAGAGGTACCTTAAGAAGTTATCTACGTGTAGGAAAAAGAACGGATGCGTTTCGATTTATGGGTTATGCGTAATGGCTATTTCCGTAAAGGACTCCTAAATATTAACACTCAAATTTCTCATTGTGTATACACTGGAAAATTCCGAAATTTTTACAGTAGGTTCATATATGTTATGAGAGTATACCCTAAAAATGTCAGATTTTTCTGGGCAAAACTCGATTTATGAAAAATGAAGCAAGATCCAAGTGTTTTGGGCACTTTAAAATTAGTAAATCATTTTCTAAAATTCCAGACAAATTTGGGGATCATTGTTGGGTCATATACTGTCTAAAACCAGAAAAGAAAATTTTTTGGAATCAGTTTCGTATTTTTCCTAAAAATGATGAAGTTATGAATAAAAGAAAATAAATAGTTAAGTAATTTCTTAAATAAGAAAATTATGATTTTAATGCTTGAATACTCCTAATATATAATATTATGACTATTTTAGGGCATTTTGGTAATTTATAATAAGAAATATTATTTATGACATTTTATGGATATTAAATAAGTGATTTTGTAAAGGGTGAACAATTAGAATAAATTGTTTATTGATCAAATAAATTATTAAAATGTTATTATGATATTAATAATATTAGAATATGATATTGTTAAGTAAATAAAAATATTAAGATTAAAGCTTCATTAAAATATTATTAAATAATTAATCTTAGATTAAAATATTATTAAAAGATTAATAATATTAAATTAAAGTATTATTGGATGATTAAAATATTATTAATTAAATAATAATATTTGAGATTAAATAAAATATTATTAAAATTTAATAACATTAGTAAATGAATAAAATATTATTAAATGATTAATAATATTAGTAAATGAATAAAATATTAATACTATTGGTAAATAAATAAAAAGTATTATAAGTAAGATATTATTAAGGTAATAATATTAATGCATGATTAAAATATTATTAAGAGGATTAATAATATTAGTAAAGTATTAAAATATTATTAAGATGTTAAAAATATTAGTAAGCGAATAAAAAGTATTATTAGTGAACTAATAATATTAAGAAGGTGAATTAAATATTATCAAGATTAATAATATTAAGTGAATTAAAATATTTTAAGTTATACTTGATGCCTTTTAATATTTTAAGAAATAGTACATTAATATTTTAATATTAATGGTAATTATTAAAAAAATGATTTAAAATGTTTTAAAAAATCATTTAAAGGTAATATAAATGTTTTAAAAATATTTTGAGTTATTATAAATAACTTTAATATTTTGACAACGGTTTCATTAATAGTTTAATAATAATTAAATGATAATAGAATTATTTGATATTTAAATCATTTAATAATGATTTCGGTGTTTGAAAATTCATGATAAATTAATAAATGTTTATTAAGTCATTTAAAATAATATGACTAATACTTACAGATATTGAGTTACAGAATAGAGTCTTAGAGTCGATAATTACTGGATAAAATTTGTCGATTTTTAAACATATTTCGTAAAAGCCAATGAACTTAGATATTTTGACTGTATTAATGTTTGTTTGTGATGCAATGACTGTTGAACATGTGTGATAATGTGATTAGGTTATGTATTAACTACGAAATGCAATACTATATGTTATAGTATATTGTTCTAATCGAACGAATGATCTGATTAATGATAGGTCGTGATATAAAAGATAAAATTAAGTTGCGTATTGTAAGCGGTACTTGATCGAGTAAGTATCCTACGTTTGCATTTTCTTTATCTGATGGACATGAGTAAGAATATTTTAGAATTATATTATTCTTGTATGCGAATATTAACCCTATATTATATCGCTCATTGATTATCAACATGTTAGTATATGGTAATTCGATATATATATTACATTCGATAATTTCTATAAATGGTTATCAAGTGTCCCCACTTGGATAATCATTGCATTTAACCACATGTTGATACACCTTGGTTAAATACTAGTATATATATGTTGAATTATAGATTATTGTTGAACAAGATAAAACCTTATTATTATCCAATAAAATTGCTTTGGTTTGGAACCCCAAAAATATGAACATCTCTTACACGGAAAACTTTTATGCACCCAAGGTGGAATGAGTGAACGATAACATCATTTTTTGCATGTAGTATTGATCGATCTGAGAGTACAACGAAATGATCACCCCGTCTTTATAAGTTATGACGGTTCACGGATGAAGTTACATTTAACCTTTTGAAAATGAAAACATTGTTCATAGTATGTCTCCTTAACCTATTTATAGTCGATCGTAGTTTCAAAAAATTTGAAGAGGGTTGTTATGTTATTACTATCGGTTGATTACTTCACAACTATTGATTTGTTGTAGAAGGGTAGTATAAAAAAAATATTTAAATTCTTTCAGCTTATATAGATATAATTGTTATTACTTGCTAGGCACTCAAATGCTCATCCTTGCTTAATTTAAATATTTTCAGCTAAGTGTGAACGACCTGAAGGCTCGGTTAGGAGCAAGGGAAAGGGAAAGGTTGCTGAATGATTTCAATGTTATCTTGTGTGATAGTTTAATATTATTAAGACAATGTTATATATTTATTATCATGTATTGTAAGGAATGATTAAAGGTTACGTACTTGGGAGCTAGACTTTGATAATTATGTAAATTAAGTTTAATATTTATATTATTGTTATTATTATTAGTATTATTCCGCTCATAGAAATGATATCATGAAGCACTGAATTCGGGTTTCAAGTACCTGAGTTTGGGGGCTTTACAAGAATTCACCATGCATACGGTAGCCCGCGTAGACAGGTTAGTCCAACAGAATAATAAAGAATGGAATAACAAAAGAATTCACCATGCATGCGATAGACCCCGCATGACGGAGTTATTCGAGCGTAATAATAAAGAATGGAGTAACAAAAGAATTCACCAGGCATGCGATAGACCACACAGACAGGTTATTCCAACAGAATAATAAAGAATGGAATAACAGAAGAATTCACCAGGCATGCGATAGACCGCACAAACATGTTATTCCAACAGAATAATAAAGAATGGAAGAACAACCCTTACGAGTATTGAAAGAAAATAACTCTCTTCATGAATACGAAAGAAATAATACCCCTTACCTTAGAAGAAACTGGATACTAGAATAGTGAGGTAGCAAACTTCTCTTCTTCTTTCTCTTTATAATTTCTCTCTATAATAATTGATCTTGTGAGACTTAGTGAATTGGTGAGAATGAAAGAAGAATGAGCTTCTATTTATAGGAAAATATAGTTTCGATAATTGCACGTTTTGGGGCTCAAAATATTACAGTATAATACCTTCTTCTTTTTCTTCATTTTTAATTTAGTCCCGCAAGTATTATCAAACTTGCACCACCTCCCCTAATAGTAAATAATGTGAATTAATAGTTCATTCATGTGACTTAATTGTATAATCATGTGAAAAAACTAATTACAGTATAATACCTTCATCTATACCTCCATTTTTAATTTAGTCATACAAGTATTATCAATCTTGCACCAATTCCCCTAATAGTAAATCATGTGAATCAATAGTATACACATGTGAACACATAGTTATAAGCATGTGAATTAATAGCAATTAATTATTTATTTATCCGATTAATTACCCGATTGGTCAATATAACTTCCAGACATCAATTATTATCGAAATAAATGTCGATTTCCACTAACACTAATAATCCCAACACAATGGAACTATCAATTTCATCTTTAATCAACACGAACTTATTCATCATTAATATTATAACTCACAATATTTAACAACCAGGTCGTTCCCAGGAAAGAGGGGGATTTTCGATAAAGATTTCTCCTTATTGGCGTGCAATTAGGTGACCAAACCTCTCTTTGACAGAACTTCTAGACATTGTCAATATTGTAAATAATAATATGAATAACTTTATCGTCTCAATTATTGATTTAATAATATAAAATATTATGCAGATGATAATGTGACAATAATTGAATCAATAATATGAGAGAGATATGATGCAACAATTCTTTATAGCAATAATTGAGTATAATGAGTGACTTCTCACGTAAGCATCAATAATCAATACTGGTGTCTTCTATGCAACCACGGCGTATTCTTGTACTTTTTTTACTTAGGGTAGTTCAACGGTTTTAACGGTAACACTTTTCGTAGTTATTTTTATAAAACATAATTACATGCGTTTTCTAACTACGATAATACTTGATTGTGGGGTCCACCAATGATTGTGCCGTCGTACGAATATTCTCTGTTAAAATGAATATTCCCCGACCAATCGAATATTATATAACCACTTGCTTACTTTGGGAAAATTTGTAAATAGTACCCACAACTATAACATTATATCAAATCCACACCATAATATTTAAAAATATATTTTGAGAAAATTAATCTTTATTCATAAAAGTTGGGGTCTTACAACCTCCCCTTCTTATGAAATTTCGTTCTCGAAATTAGGGTGCGTACCTGGTATGTCGAAGTAGTGAGGATACCTCGACTTCATTTCAGATTCTAACTCCCAGGTCATTTCCTCAACATTGTGGTTTCTCCACAAAACTTTGACTTGAGGTATAACCTTGGAGCGTAGAATATGATCCTTCTTATCTAAGATTTTAACAGGTACCTCTTCATACGTTAAATCTTCCACTTTCTCGTCCGATTCTAAATCAATAATGTGGTTCGGGTCTTTCACATATTTACGTAACATAGATATGTGAGAAACGTTATGAACACGAGACATACTTGGGGGTAAGGCAAGTCTATAGGCCACAGTTCCTACTCGATCGAGGATTATAAATGGGCCAATGAATCAAGGATTGAGCTTTCCTCTCTTTCCAAATCTCGTAACTCCTTTCTATGGAGCAACACGTAACAACACATGATTTCCAATATTGAATTCCACGTCCTTTCGATGAAGATCAGCATAACTCTTTTGTCGATCTTGTGAGGTTTTTATATGTTATCGGATCGTTTGAATCTTTTCCATAGTCATACGTACCAAATCCGGTCCCAACAACGTTGCTTCACCCACCTCATTCCATCATACTAGAGAATGACACTTTCTTCTATACAATGCCTCAAATGGAGCCATGCCAATACTTTCTTGATAATTGTTGTTATAGGAAAACTCCACCAATGGTAAGAACTTGTCCCAACTTCCTTTGAAGTCAAGGACACAGAGTCTTAATAAATCTTCAAGAGTTTGAATAGTCCTCTCTGACTGCCCGTCTGTTTGAGGATGATATGCCGAACTAAATCGTAAATCCGTGCTTATAGCTTTTAAAAACTAACCCAAAATTGTGAGGTGAATCTTGGGTCTCGTTTAGAAACTATTGATACTGGCATACCATGCAATCTTTTAATCTCATTTATGTACATACGAGCAAGACGTTCAAGTATATAAGTTTCTCGTATCGATAAGAAATGAGCAGACTTGGTTAATCTATCAACAATGACCCAAATCGCATCTATGCCTTGAGACACCTTGGGAAGACCAGTAACGAAATCCATGGTAATGTGCTCATACTTCCATTTTGGAATTTTAAGTGGTTGCAATGGACCTTTTGGCACTTGATGCTCCGTCTTGACTCGTTGACAAGTTAGACACCTTGAGATAAACCCATTGTATCTCTCTCTTCATATTGCTCCACCAAAATGTATGTCAAGATCACGATACATTTTGGTACTCCCAAGATGGATTGAAAAGCGAGCGGTGTGTTGTGCGCCTCCATCATGATTTTATACTTCAAGTCGAATCGTTAGGAACATAAAGTGCAGAGTTGACTCAAGTATTCCTTCTTCATCGATTCTTGCTTCCGAATAGCACCTTCTTGCACTTTCTTCCTCATACGCATCGGCTCCAGTGTCCGTAGCTTGGCGACTTTAACTTTATCGATTAAAGTCGGTTCTACTCGTATATTTTCCATCATCACATGGGTCCCTGGAGTCTTTAACTCTATCTCCATCCTTTGTAAGTCATACAAAATGGGTCTTTACGTTGACAATATCGCACTCATACCCGCATAAGATCTTCTACTCAATGTGTCAGCTACTACGTTCGCTTTTCCAGGATGGTATTGAATGGTATGATCGTAATCTTTCAATAGCTCAAGCCATTGTCGTTGCCGCATGTTGAGTTCCTTTTGAGTGAAGAAATATTTGAGGCTTTTATGATCTGTATAGATCTCCACCTTCTCTCCATACAGGTAATGCCTCCAAATCTTAAGCGCTTAAAGCGACAATTTTGCTAACTCTAGATCATGAGTAGGATAATTCCTCTCATATTCTTTGAGTTGTCGTGAGGCATAGGCTATGACTTTCTCATGTTGCATGAGAACACATTCTACCCTTTGCCCGAAGCATCACTGTAGATGACAAATCCCTCCGAGCCAGATGGTATTGTTAGAATAGGTGCTGAAATAAGCCTCTTCTTGAGTTCTTGAAAACTCTTCTCACATTCCTCGCTCCAAACCAATTTTCGTATCTTTTTGAGTTAGCTGAGTTAACGGATTAGTGATTCGAGAAAACCCTTCTACGAATCTCCGATAATAACCAGCTAAGCCGAGAAAGCTACGTACTTCGGTCACTGACTTAGGTTGCTCCTAGCTTTGAATTGCTTCAATCTTTGCAGGGTTAACAGATATTCCATGATTTGATATAACGTTCCCAAAGAATGCTACTTCCTTAAGCCAGAACTCACATTTCTTTAACTTGGCATATAACTTGTTTTCGCGAAGCTTTTGGAGTATCAGCCTCAAGTGTTGCTCATGATCTTCATGGCTTTTGGAGTAAATGAGGATGTCATCAATAAAGACGACCACAAAGTGATCCAAATATTCCTTGAATACTCGATTCATAATATCCATGAAGGCAGCAGGAGCATTAGTTAATCCAAAATACATGACTAGGAATTCGTAATGCCGTCTTAGGGAGTTACGAAAGCGATCTTTTGAATGTCATCGGTTTTAATCTTCAATCGATGATATCCGGAACGAAGATCGATCTTTGAAAAGAATTTGGCACCTTGCAATTGGTCAAACAGGTCATCAATGCGAGGCAACGGGTACCTATTTTTGATGGTGACATAATTCAACTCCTAATAATCAATACAAAGTCGCATACTTCCATCTTTCTTCTTCACGAATAGAGCAGAGCACCCCAAGGAGGCGTCTTAGGGCGAATGAAACCGATGTCTAACAATTCCTGCGGTTGGGTTTTTAACTCCACGAAGTTCAATAGAGCCATTCGATATGGGGCTTTGGAAATGGGTTTTATCTTAGGGTTCAAGGTCGATACAAACTTGGTTTCACGCTCGAGGGTAGGCCAGAAGTTCTTGAGGAATCGTCGGAAATTTATTAACAATAGAAATATCATTCAAAGCTGACGTATTTTTGTTTAAATCTGTGACATGAGCTAAGAAAGCTTGACATCCGTTTTTCAATAAATGAATAGCTTTATGGCTTGATATGACCGTGATTTATTTTAATGGTTTGGTCAGTTGAATTCGTATAATAGATTGATTAGGAATATGAAAGCTAACAACCTTACGAAAATAATCAATTTTAGCATGATGAGTAGTTAACCAATCAATCCCTAGAATCACGTCAAATGCAAGTATTTTTAAGGAGATAAGATCGACAGGTAACATAAGGTTACCGATTTGAATCAAACAAGACTTATAAACAGTGGATGTGATGAAGGTTTCTCCTAACGGAGTTTCAAAAGATAAATTAAAGTCTAATTTCTCTGGAGTTAAATTTAAACGTTGAGCGCAAGTAGGAGAAATAAAAGAATGGGTATAACTAGTATAAAATAAGGTATATACTTTGCTAGAGTTTATGATAAGCTTTTACTCGTGATGACCTCGTTCGGGTTCATTGCTTTCTGGGAGGTTACGATAAACGCTCTCCCTTGAACTACCGGTTTTGTCTTGTCTGGGATGGCCTTTGATGCCTCCATCCCAGCTGGACTTGACTTCAGTGCACGACAAAATCGGGCAAGGTGACCTTCTATTTTGCAATTATAACACGCTTTGGATTGCTGCGTACCGTTCGGACTGATATGTCCCTCCCCTCCACATTTGTAACATACGATTGGATGTCGTTCCCCTTCCTTAACAACAAGTGCTGGTGATGACATCTTTCCATCATTGTTGAATCTCCTCTTCTTAAAATTTCCACTTCTATTATCTTGGCCATGATTACCACCGAAGTGGTTACCATTTCTGGCATGTTGATTCCCTCCATGTTTGTTGTCAGCGCTTTGATGACTGCTACCATCGGTATTATCATTTTGTCAGCTTCTCTCTCTTGGTTGGGTTGACTCGTTATCGTGCTCCAATAACTGAGCCCTATTTACAACATCTGAATACAAACACAGTTTGTGAGAAATTAAGTATTGACGTATCTCGGGTTTCAAACCTCTTAGAAACATCCGCGTCATTCTCTCCTCATTATCAACCAAGTGGGACGCAAACCGGGACAACTCGACAAACTTAGCTTCGTACTGTGACACGGTCATATTGTTTTGCTCCAGCTTGATAAACTCTACCTCCTTCATGTGACGAATACTTTCGGGAAAGTACTTGTCGTTGAACAGCTCTTGGAACTTCTCCCAAGACATCTTCAGTGTGGTAGGTTGAGTATGCTTTACAGATTCCCACTAATGTCTGCCTCTTGCTTTCATGAACATGAAGGTGGCAAAGGAAACCTTTTGCTCCTCGGAGCATCCCAAGACATCAAATATCTTGGTGATCTGCTTTATCCATGTCTCCGCCTTAAGTGGTTTTGGCTCTCCAAAAAACTTCGGTGGTCCCAGCTCCTTGAACTGTTTAGCGGTGACCGTCTGAGAGTTGCCAGTGTTTCCACCTGCATTTTGAACAGGAGCCGTTCTCGCCTGATGTTGCATGAATTGCATAAAGCCTCTGAACATCCCATCATTCACTATTTCATCGGTGTTATTATTTACTTGAGGATTATTTTCTTCTTGTTGCACATTATCCTGGGTATTGATCGTTGGTGACTCAACGGTCTCGTGTGCTTCATTACTTATGTCAACATTTTCGTATGCCATTTTCAAATACTGTCACAAAACAAGGGTTAATTAACATATCAGATATTATCTGTATACTCTGACCGACCAATTAAATACCAAATAAACTTAGGTAGGTCATACTAGCGAAGGAATTCCCCGTCTCTCCCCTCATAGTTCTTGTCTCACATCTCAGCCAGGGATCATATCCTAAGCTTTGATACTAACCTGTGGCGCCCCCAAAATAGGTATACATCATCCATCTTGGGTGCGCCAAATACATGGTACAAAAATTAAATACAACTTAATTATACAACGAATTAAGTGTAAAATACGACAAAACATAATCTAAGAGTTTTAATAAGAATATTGTCATCTAGACAATATCCATACTCAATGGAGTCCTCATTACACTTATTGTCACAATATTTTATAGAATAGTGAGGACTACTAAAACAACCATCTGGACTGTCAATCTGTTCCCCGACTAGTCCCAACTATATTCTCATTTCCTGAAGAGAACACTGAAAGAAAGGGTGAGCTCAACTAGCCCAGTAAGAAATATTATGACTAAGATAATATAGAATAAATTATCCTTAGCCTTCAACAGTATAACAACTGATAGAATATAATAGACAATAAGTTTTAGATCAACAACTACAACGGAATAAGCAATCCATTAGAAGAGTCAAGTAGAGCATGATATCTACTATCTTCTATGATTTAAAAAGTTTGTCATCAATTTTATCATTTGACTCGAACAATAAATAATCCACATAATCGAATCATCCTTGCACTACGGGCCAAGGATATTCTTTAGTATCACGACCACGAATTATCCATGCACTACGGGCCAAGGATAATTGTGTTTTCATCAACGGTCATGAACATACCATAAAACAATTCATCTTTGCACCCTTGGCCGAAGAGAACCCATGGCTATGATCATACCAAAAACTGTCCATCAATGCACTACGGGCCAATAAGGACTATCATTTGTAACATTACAGTCATGATTATACCGAATAATCCCTAGTCATAATCATACCAAGTCCATCTATGCACTACGGCCAAAGATGACTGTCATAACAATATAAGCATAAGGATGATGACAATGACATAATAATTCAATAAAACAAGTTCAAGAATAAATTTTAAAGATTTATAATTTAATTTATCCAGAATTCAATAACGTTTAAATTGTCAACATGATACTGCTTTGTGGAGTAAAATTCAAGAATAATATTGTATCAAAAATGATTTGGACAAAAAAAAATCAATTTATGTCATAAATAGTACCCCAGGTGAATAGTACCAGAGTGAATAGTACCCCATAAATAGTAACCCCGTGAATAGTACCCCGGCATGAAAAAGTTAAAACTTATCAAGAATGCTCAGAATAATATTTCCATAAAAAGATATTGGATGAAGCTTAAATATCAAGGATATTCTACTAATTTAATGGAGTATATAAGCTAAAACTTTAACAAAATGAGTATAGAATTCGAAATCTGAAACAAAATAATATTACTTACATACTATAGAGTATGGAAGAAAATATTATTTTATACGAATACTGAACACAAATAATATCCCTTACGAATATTAAACGAAAATAATATTTATTACGAATATTAAACGAAAATAATATTCATTACGAATATTGAACGAAAATAATATTCATATGAATACGCAAAATAATATCTCTTCAGAATATGAAATAAATAATACCCCTTACCTTGAAAAAAAGAGTATTCCAACTGGTATAACGGGGATATTCTTGAAGAAAACTAGAACTGTTTTCTACACTCAAAGCTTTCTAGAACTCGAAAGAAATACGCTCAATATTATAGAAGAAGAATTCTCCGATTCGGGTTTGATTTTTAATTCTAACTAAACATCCTATTAATAGGAGAATAGAAAGGATACTATTTGAAAATTTTAATCACGGACCAATAGTAGATTTCGGACGAAATAATCACGGGCAGAAGAAAATAAAAATCAGACGCCTGTTTTTTTCCAAAATCTTCAAATCAAACAAATTTATAATATCTATATACATAACATTTGCCTTACGGTAAAGGCAAACTCACACCCCCCATATAAATTCATACACATACACACACATATTCCCTTATCTCCAAGGCATCTTCCCCTACCCCCCCTTCTTCCTACCACACACACACACTCACACACTAAATTCCATATACACATGTCAAATATATATATATACATATAATATATATTCCCTTCCTCCCAAGGCAACTCCCCTCACCCCCTTTTCTTTTCTTTCTTTTTTCCCACATGTGCCCCCCACCTTTATTATATTAAATAATTTTCTATCGATTCTTTTAAAAAATAGGTAAATGGGGGTCTATAAAATAAGAAAAATTTATAACAAATATTTCATAAAAATTCTCTCAATATTTTTAACAACCTTAATTCATATTATTATAACTCGCAATATTAACAATCAGATCGTTCCCAGAAAAGAGGGTGCTTTTCGATAAGGATTTCTCCCTATTGGCGCCCAATTAGGTGACCAAACCTCTCCTCGACAGAACTTTCTAGACATTGTTAATTATGCAAATAATAATATGAATAACTTGTCATCTCAATTATTGATTTAATAATATATAAAAAAATTGACAATAATTGAATCAAATAACGTGAGATAATATGAAGCAATTACTGTAGCAATAATTGAACAAAATTAAGTGACTTCTCACGTAAGCATCAATAATCAATACCGTGTGCTACTATGCAACCATGTGTATTACTGTATTTTTACCATAGAATATTTCAACAGTTTAACGGTAAAACTTCTGCCATTATTTTTATAAAAAGATATTTATGTTGTTTTCTCACTCCGACAATAATTCCACTGTGGGGTCCATCAATGATTGTGTCGTTGTACGAATATTCCCTGTTAAAATGAATATTCCCCGACCAATCAAATATTTTATGACAACTTGCATACTTTGCAAAATTTATAAATACTACCCACAACTATAATATTATATCAAATCCACACCATAATACTTAAAAAAATATTTCGAGAAAATTAAATCTTTATTCATAAATTTTGGAGTCTTACAATCTCCCCTCCTTATGAAATTTTTCCCTCGAAATTTTATGTACGTACCTGGTATGCCGAACAAATGAGGATACCTCGTTAGATTCTAACTCTTGAGGTTTAACCTTTGAGCGTAAAATATGTTCCTTCTTATCCAAGATTTTAACAAGTACCTTTTCATACGTTAAATCTTCCGGTTCTAACTCAATAATGTGGTTCGGGTCGTTCACATATTTACGTAACCTCGATACGTGAAAAAAAAACGTTATGAACACGCGACATACTTGGCGGTAAGGTGAGTCTATAGACCACAATTCTTACTCGATCGATGATTTCAAATAGACCAATAAATTCGAGGGTTGAGATTTCCTCTCTTCGTCGATTCTTGATTCTAGAATAACGCCCTCTTGAACATTCTTCTTCACTTTCATAAGCTCTGTGTATGTAGCTTGAGCTGTTTTAACATTATCGATTAAAGTCAGTTCTAATCGTATATTTAACATCATCATGTGGGTCTCTAGAGTAAGTCGTACGAAATGGGTTTTTGTGTTAACAACGTCGCACTCATAACTGCATACGATCTTCTACTCAACGCGTCAGCTACCACGTTCGCTCTTCTACGATGATATTGAATGGTATGGTCATAATCTTCAACAGCTCGAGCCAACGTCTCTGGCACATTTTACGTTCGTTTTAGGTGAAGAAATATTTGAGGGTTTTAGAAATAGGTTTTGTACTAGGGTCAAATGTGACAACCCCAAAATAGGTCCATTCCACCCAACCTATTCTGAGTCGCCAAATACATGGTACAGAAAATAACTACAACTTTATTACAACAATTATCGTGCAAAATACAAAAACACATATGTTGTGAGTTTTGATACAAATATATACCAACTGTGACTCTCATCCCAACCTTGGATAGCACGTCACAATGACACCTTACATAAAGGTATAGTCAAAAACTGTTTTAGAAATTAGAATCTTTGGGAAGTGCTCAAGGAAACCTTCGTACATGGGAGCCCATGCGTCTAGGTTATGATAGATATCATTTGTCCATAGAATTATCCTTGGTTGACCTAATAGACCCCAAAGAAAAATGAGAGGATTACTATCATGTTCTTTCCAATGGTGAGTCTTTTCTTGACATATCATTATCTCCACTGTCTCTAATTGAGAATTATACTTCAACCAAACACCGAGATTATATAGGTAATACTCGTAGATATACTCAGCAAGTAGATGTGCACAACCCTGTCATCATGATGACACGAGGTTGTATGTTATTAGACATCTTGTATGATAGTGGCAAAACACCCTTCCAACGTTGGGTTCGCTTCACCCTATTTGATTCACCAAATATAACTACTAAATGATGTATAAAATATAACACATTTTTCTATACTGTTTAGGGAGAACTCCACAGCTAGAGACCACCGTTCTATTCCCTTGTTACCCCCGCTTGACCCAGCTACACTCTTATTACCTGAAAGGAATTGTGAAGCAAAAGGGTGAGCTCAACTAGCACAGTAAAGAATATCATGACTAAAGATAAATAAATTATCAATAGCTTTCAACAGCAATAAATCAGAGATTTAGAACATATGGTAGATGATAAAATTTTTCAACCATAGTTGCAGCGGAACGAACAATCCATTAGAAGAGTCAAATAGACTATAAAGTCAATTATCTTCTCCATGTTAAAAGTCCATCAATAATGTTTTATCCCTGTAACATCAATCAACAGTTCCTGTCCACAATCATGTGAATACCTCATAATCATAATTGTGGTTCTTAATTCCTCTTCTCATCCAGGACGAAGATAATTTACATCACCTGTCTTTACCTGAAACATCAAAGATCATGGTTATACCAAATCACAATTCATGTTCATACTAATAAATTCATCGTTGCACTACGGGCCAAAGATATTCATCAACAGTTAATCTTTGCACTACAGGCCAAATATATTCAACAACAATTCATCTTTGCACTACAGGCCAATGATATTCAATAACAGTTCATCTTTGCACTACAGGCCAAAGATATTCAATAACAGGTCATCTTTGCACTACGGGCCAAATATATTCATCAATAATTCATCTTTGCACTCCATGTCAAAGATATTAATATCTCAAAGAAATACATAATTATTTTAGAATTTATATAAACCATAATTATAACCATATATGTTGATCAATTCACCTTTGCACTTAAGCTAAAAATATTCAATTGTAATTTCAATGATCATGATCATACCAGTCAACGATTCAACTTTGCACTACTGGCCATAGAGAACCCATAGTCATGATCATACTAATAATCTACCCATCTTTACACTCAAGTCAAAGAGAAATTTCTTCACCATGATTATAAAAATGTTATATATGATAATAAAAATAATATGATCAAAACATGGATTTAATTTCAAGAGTAAGATTCATAAATCAACGATAATTTGGTCAGAAAAAGAAACCAATTTTGTCATGAATAGTACCCGTAAATAGTAACTCGTGAATAGTAATTCATGAATAGTAACTCGTGAATAGTAACCCCGACATAAAAAAGGTAGAAATTCCACAATAAAATCCATACCAATATTTCGGTATAATGATATTGAAAGACTAACATTTCTTAAACTTATAAATAATTTATTTTAATCGTTTACACTTTACTAAATAATACATTTAATCATCCTAAAATGCCAAACTCATAAGATTTCATCACCAATAACCAAAACCCTCATCAAAAATCTGCATATACCTAATATAGGATTCTCAAGCCATAAAATCCTATTTTCCAATTTTCTTACTTCACATAACATATTTAATTCATTTACTCATAACTAGTCAATTTTCATGAAAAATACCAAATCAGTACAAACAAATTTTCTTTTCTGGAATTTAGCAGAATATAGTTCCATATTAAACATATATTTTTCTCAGAATTTTTAAAATTCATTTACTATTTTTCATATGGCCAAAATAGCTGAATATTTAGACATTTATCATAAACTGTACTTTTATCCAAAAATTTCGAAATTTATAGAGTATACTTCTGTTATATACATGTACTCCCAATAAAAAGTTCACCAATTTTGGAGTTAACCACTAGGAGTTATAAGGGTTTACTTTTAAAATAGTCTTTTCCTATAAAATTCGTAACTACTAATCTATACATCCAAAAATCGCCATTTTTGGACTCAATCTAGAAACTCATCAAATTATCATTTCAAATGTTTCAAGAATTTTTGAGGGTCAGAAAAATTACGAAACTGAAAAACATAATAACCCTTAAAATCCCTTACCTCAAAAGAGCAGTATTTCTGACTAGAATATCAGATGAAAAGCCGAAGGAAATTTGCACTGATAAATAGAAACTTACAAAGTATCAAAATACTCACAAAATATGCTCGGTAATATAGAGAGAGAAAGAGAGAAAACTTATGTTTCTGGTGTGATTTTCAATTCTAACTTAGCCCTCTATTTATAGGAAAATGTTAGCACTACCAAGTAGACTTGACTTCGCTACACGATGGCTTTACCTCGCTACTATTGCCACCCACCACATTTGAAATAAAATTCAGCACATTTCTTCACCAACCACAAGTGGGGCCCACTCAATTCTAGAATTTTCCACCAAAATTATTTATAAACCTAATTTCCGAATCAGTCACCTCTTAAAATTCATAACAAATTATATGTTCATTTTTTACGGTTCAAAATTTATGGATATATACTCAACTTATATATGTATAACATATCCAAAAATCACAACGATCCAACGGTCGGATTAAAATTATAACTCACGCAATAGAGGTTTTAGAACACCGATTTGATCTTTTAATACCTCAAATCCCACAAAAAACTAATAAAACACCTCAACATTAATTCCTTCATTTATAACCACATAAATAAATCCATCATTTATATCTGCATCAAATAAATATTTCCATATCATATAAATCAATAATTAATTATTCACAAATAATATTACAGAATCGTAATAATGACAACCAGGCAGTTCCCAGGAAAGAGGAGGCTTTCCAATAAGGATTTCTCCTTACTGGCGCGCAATTAGATGACCAAACCTCTCCTCGACAAAACTTTTTAGACATTGCCAATAATGTTATCTAATAATATTATTCAAATAATATGAATTATTGATCTGATAATGGGAAATACTGTGCAGTGACAATTATTGAAACAACAATAATATAAACTATCAACGCAACAATTATTGAATCAATAAAATAAAATATTGAGCAATAAATCTTGAACAATTATTGAGTAGTTCCTTCTTTACATAACAATCAATAATTCAAAATATCGCGTCTGGTATTGCTTCTTGTCATGAACAATGCGTATTCTTTGTATTTTCACCACCAGGTATTCCAACAGTGTTAACAGTAATAATTATGACGTTATTTATAAAAACTCAAACTTTGTCGTTTTCTTCATCAAACAGTTATTCCATTATGGGGCCCACAACTAGCTGCGCCGTCGTACGAATATTCCCCGACAACAAGAATATTCCCCGACAACAATGAGTATTTTATAACCACTTACGTATTTAAAATATTTACATATATCACCCTTAACTTTAACCTTTTTTCAATTTAACCATTTACTGAATATTAATTATAAGAAAAATTGAATACTTTTTTTCATAAAATTCGGGGTCTTACATCAAATTTAAACGTTGAGCGTAAGTAGGAGAAATAAAAGAATGGGTAGAACCGATATCGAATAAGGTATAAACTTCGCAAGAATTTATGATTAACTTACCCGTGATAGCTTCGTTCGGGTTCCTCAACACACGCTCTTACTTAAACTACCAACTTTGACTTGTCTAAGACATCCTTTGGCGTCACCATCCCAGCTGGACTTGACTTCACTACATGACAAAATCGAGCTAAGTGACCTTCTCTTCCGCAATTGAAACACGCTTTGGGTTGCTTTAGCGTGCAGTTTAGACGGATGTGTCCTCCCGTCGCATTTAAAACATCTGACAATTGGTCGTTCTTCTTCCTTGAAACAGGAGTCATTGTCTTTCCATCATTATTGAACCTTCTCTTTTTGAAGTTTTTCTCACTTAGTTCACCTTTCCTATTATCCTTGTAGTAACCCGAGATTTTCTAGATAAAATAAATAAGAAATTTTGCGTATAAATTTTTTTTATTTAATGACGAGACTAAGTGTCATGTAAAGTGAACGATAAATGCGAATACATTTATTACTTGAAAAATTAGAAATAATTTTGGAATAATCAATTACCACAAATTATATTGTTATGGTAATTAATTTACGTAAACAAAATGTCTTATTAATTATTTTCCATAAAAACATGATTGGAAATAATATATGAAGTGATAATTAGAATTATATAATAAATATTTTATTATATGAATTGTTTAGAATATTTAAGTTAATTATTTTAACTTAATTATTGATGTTGTGTACTGAAGAATAATTCGGATATGAGATCCAAACCTGGATTGGGATTGTGGTCAAGAGATGAGAATAATAATATTATATTATTGTTATAATGATTTTACTGATACAATAATTATGTCTTTGGGTATGTCTTGGACAGATAATATTGAGCAATGATTCGAATTAGGTCATAACATATTACTGTAGTCTTTGTGAAACCCTAATTATTAAACTCGGTTATAGGGGTATTTTGAGTAGTATTTGTGTATATATGAGTTTCTTGTGAATAAGAATATCTTGGTAATTAGAAGAAACCCTAATTACTATTGTACATCGATAATTAGGACAAACCCTAATTATTATAACCCTACCCGGTTGAAATTAGAAACCGTAACGACTGTGTTAGTAACATACACAGATAATTAAAGAACCACTAATGGTCAATTAGAAACCCTAATTTTAATTACCGGGTTTAATTTCGATGTTATTGTATAAGTGTTTTAATTTACCAAAGGATAGAAGTTAATTGGTAAATTATAAGAATTAAATCTAGTGATGAAATATTACATTTAATTGCCTTGTACAAGATTGCCCATACACTCTTAAACAAAGCCCAACCATCACCCATAACAAATCGAAGCAAGAATTAAGAATTTTTTTGGCAAAAAGGGTATAAGAACACTAAACCTAGAAATCCTTTGATTCGATGTTATTTGATACAATTGATTGTTTAAAGTTGTGTAATATAATGTTAATTGATGATATGGGTTGATAAATCAAAGACCCATAACATCAAAGTGCACGAATTTGAAGATTTAAGCAAGTTGGAAAAAAAGCAAATTTACGTTATTTTTCACCAAATGTCGAGGCCATAACTCTTTGCTCGATCATGAGTTTTGTTCTTTAAAAGTTGTTATGTGTAGCCCGATATGTGGTCTTTAATCTGCAAAAAGAATCAAGTCCATATCATGTATAGATTAGAAGTTATAGATGGTCAAACATGGTTGATCGATCATGATAAAAGCTGCATTTTTAGGCGATGCAGTAATGGGGGCATTCTCGTCCACTTTTGTGCTTTAAAAGGTCTGGGCTTTTGATATGTTGTAGTGCATTGAGTTAGGAAGCCATAGACTTTGGAATGACCTCATTCCGACCTCGGATGAGGAATTACGATAATTGGAAGGAAATGTGTCAAATTTCTCAAAAGCGAAAGTCGGCGACGGGATGTGCTATTCGGGACACTTATTTGATCGATTAATGTTTCCAAAACTTTCTGGGCTTTTGGTATATTATAGTAAATCGAATAATCTTTCCATATACTCTGAAACGGACTAAATCCGATATCGGAGGAGAGAGTTATGACATTTCAAAGTAGTAGTGTCAAAACTTCCCAACAAGTGCGGTGCAGTCCATTTGAACGGAATTTCTGGGCTGATGTGTTCGGAATTTGGAAATGGTCAAAGAATAAAAGTTGTAGCCCCAGAAGTTAGCTTCGCGTGGGCTCAAGAATCGCTCAAAAATGTTTTAAAATGAAAGAGTTATGGTTGTTTTTAGCGAAAGAGGTAAAGCTGAAACGAGATTGAAAAGCTGTTATGAGCGTCCACTTTTGGCCTTATGTTTGGGCTACCTAATGAACCCGAATTGGATAATTCGTATTTTTTAAAAATAGTCTTACATACCATGTATAACATATCCAAAAATCAGATTAATGGAGTTATTGAGAATGCGTTAGAAAATCGCAAAGTGAGCTATTGAAAAATTAGTATAAACCAAGTCCCACATCGACTAAATTGAGAACTTCACCATTTTCTAAACCTATAAATAGAAGGGCTTGGCCTTTGTTTCATTCACCAACAATAAGGCCTCCAATTTTTTGAGAAAGGCTTTGTTGTGGGAGAACTTTTTATAAAGATCTCCTTAGTTAAATTTTGGCGTGGAAGTGCGTATTCGGTTTGTGGAATTCGTATTTCCGGGTATGTTTCTTATTTAATTTTTGTAATGTTATTATTTTTAATTGTTATTTAAAGTTTGAATTTTTGAAGTTTAGTTAGTGTTGTTAATAAACTAGTTAGTTTACTATGTTTATTTTGGCTTAGAATTGGTTATGTAAATGAGTTATTTGTGATGACTTTTAATATTTTGTGATGAATTTCATTAATTAATTATTATTAATGATATTAAAGTTATTTAATGATTATATTAAATAATTTAGTTTAAAAATGATTTTAATATTATAAAAATCATTTTAAATGAAAATAAGGTATTTAAAAATATTTTAAGTTATAAAATATAACTTTTAATATTTAAATGATAATTTCATTAATAATTAAATATTAATGATATTAAGACAATATTAATGATATTTAGTGTATTTAATGATTAATATTAAATAAATAGTTTAAAAATGGTTTTACTTATTTAAAAACTATTTAAAGAGGATATTAAGGATTTAAAAATATTTTAAGTTATAATTAATGACTTTTAATATTTGGATAAATAGTACATTAATATTTAAATATTAATGGTAATTATTTAAAAATGATTTTTATTGTTTTAAAAAATCATTTAAAGAATAATATAAATGTTTTAAAAATAGTTTGAGTTATTATAAATAAGTTTTATATTTTGGCAATGGTTTCATTAATAGTTTAGTATTAATTAAACTATTAATGATAATGGAATTGTTTAATGTTTAAATCATTTAATTATGATTAGATAATTGAAAGTTATAATGGCCAAACTAGTGACTTGAGAACCGATTATGAAGTTCTAAATTTGAAGAAGAACACCTATAATATGATTATATCACTATAGGCCCTTTAGTGATGATTTGAATTATTTTAAATTTTTCAATTTACGGAAATTTCAAAAATGATTAAAAATTAAGATGTCTCGATATTTACAGATGTTGAGGTATAAAATAAGAGTCTTAGACTCATATTTATCCGATAAAGTTGTTGAATGCTGCAAACAAATGTCTAACCTATAATAGAAAAGAAAAGGCTCTTTGTAAGAAGCATGGATGAGATATTTGAAAAATGTATAAAAATATTTCAAGTATAGAATAGGAACTAAAAGTATGATCAATTGTGATTATGTGATTAGACTATGTCTTGTAATTTGTAATAAACGATTACTATGTGTTAAGATATATTGTTCTAATCGAGCGAATGATCGATTATTGATAGGTTGTGATAAAGAGATAAAACCTAAGTTGAGATTGGTAATCGTGAATCGGTAAGTATCCTACCTTTGCATTTTCTTTATCTTGATGGACATGAGTAAAGTTTGAAATTATTCTATTCACCCATACAGATTATATGCGCTTTGATTATCAACATGTTAGCTCGGATATATATTACATTAAGTTGATTTCTAAATGGTTATACAAGTGTCCCCACTTGGATAACCATGGCATTATTCACATGTTGATATACCTCTTGTCAATTACAGTATACATATATGTTGAATTACATATTATTGTTGAGGAAGATTAAAAACCTTCGGTTTGGAACCGAGGCATGTATGAACATCCCTATATGGGAAGATTTTTAGCCCAAGGCGGATAGAGTGAAGCGATGAATTTCGTTCAAGTTATGTAGTATTGATCAATCTGAGTACAATGAGGTGATCACCTCTCAGGTACTTGTAAGCTAGAAGCGGTTTCTTGGATGGATTTCTGCCAAACCTTTTCGAAAATGAAAAGAATGTTCATAGTATGATTCTTAAACCCTATTCATGGGTAGAGCCAGAGCCAAATTTAAATAATTTGGAAGAGATTTGTTATGTGAATTTTTTATCGATCTGATTACTTCACAACTTTCGATTCGTTGTAGAAGTGTTATGTAAAGAGAATACTTATATTCTTTCAAACATATATATAATTGCTATTACTTGTTGGGCACTCAAATGCTCATCCTTGCTTAAATTAAATGTTTTCGATTATGTATGAGCAACACAAGGCTCAGAACCGAACAAAGGAAAAGGAAAATTGATCGAATAAGTGTGTATCATGAGTTAATGGTTATAGTTGTATTGGTATCTATTCAAGTATTATAAGGAATGTATTTGAAGGTCACGTGCACTGGGAAGTAAACTTTGATGTATGGAAATTAAGTTCGAATGTATTATTATTTTAGTATTATTCAAATTAAAGAAATGGTATCGTGGAGAACCGAAGTTCGGGTTTGAAGCACTGGATTTGGGGTCGTCACGGAGTTGGTATCAAAGTCATTTGGTTATGAAGCTTAGGTAGGAATACCCGAGACTAATAACCGCAATGATTAGGATAAGTATTAACTCATATAGAGTTAGTTGGTCGATAAGATTCAAAGATGAATCTCGGCGAGTGTAAAGACACCTGAGTTCCCTAACTATGATTATAAAGTTAAGCAAGAGTGGGGAATAGATTGAGTCTAAAAAGACCGAAAGTGCGATTATGAGAGATCGTAAAATAAAACGATCAAGATATAGAACTAAATCGTAATATATACGATGAGATCACCCCTGTGATCTCGATAAGGCTATAATGACGGAAGGAATCAATCGATGATTGGAAAGGTTACAACAAAGATTGTTGTGTATGAATTGTACTATCAATTGCATGCATCCGAAGAGAAATTATAAATACGAATAAATTCGTATGGAGAATGGGGTTAGTGTTAGATGGGGATTCAATTGAGGACTCATGTCGGCAGCTGAGTTGTATGATTCTTCGTATGGGAGCTGAATTGTACTTGGTGTAAAAACCACTTAGTTTCTGGCACTGATAATCATTGAAATGTCTGTGTCGCGCTATTTGTTATATGCACATTAAGAGGATAACTCCATTCTCAGGTGTATAACAGGTAGATAGGTCATAGATAGAAAATATAAGATTAAGTTCGAGTTCTTAAAACTCATACCTATGAAACATTCTTGACTCATAATGATATGAAATGTTTATGAACCCCTCAGCGAATGGATGCCAAAGGTCTAACTAGGATAAGTTCTTAAACTCATATGATTGTGGCAATTTATGAACTCATAAGTGTGGTTTGATGAACTGGGTATAGTTTTGTGTGAATGGAGTGTTATGGATTACAGGAACAGATAGATTGTTAAGTAAATGATTTTTAGTGAAGGTGTTAGGTTTTCCTAAACTCCTAGCTATGCTAAACTTCAAAATTTTTGACATCAAGCTAAATACGCACTATATGCTTTTGAAAACAAAAAATGTAGACTCGTAATCATTTTTGAAACGGTTTAAAGTACGGTATGTGCTACTTATTTCGGCTAGACGCAAATGATTTGAAATATCAAAATTGTTTTTAATTATCACTCATGTACCATGTAACCTGGTGTAGAGATGATAAAAATGTGATGGAGTTGTAAATACAGGAATACTTAGTGTGAATTTGACCTGAAGTCGTCGTCCCACTATTGTATGATGTGTTATGACAAAGTCATACAATGACGGCATCCTCAACGGATTGTTAATACAGTACGGCATCATGACGTCATTCTCGAAAATGTTTTCAAAAAGTTTAATTTGCCAATCTGGTTTGGCTACATCTAAATAATTGATTGAATTGAATTATTGATATGAGTCTATGCTATTTGAATCGCCTAGACTAATGTTTATGAAAACTCTAAGTGTTCATTGAAAGAAATTTCGAACCAAATTGTTTTGGTGCGGAATCCTATGATAAGACCGAGGTGAACGATGTTGTTTGGATAAAATAATCCAATCTAATAGCGTAAATATTATTTAGGCATGATTAATACGTTATGCATGGCGTAGGGTACAATAAAGCTAATCACCTAAAGTACTTATTAATGGTAGTTTACCTTCTTTGTGATTGTAAACATACCGGTAATGTTTTGCGGTATGAATCTTGTTAAAACTATGTGTTCATAGTCTATATGACCCCTCAAAGACAATTTGAAAACTTTTACTCTTGTGAGAGGTGTATTGGGTAGCATGTGATGATATGTGTGAATGTTGTAAGCACCAAGAGAGAGTTAATGCCGAGTTATGAGGAGGTTGGAGCGGAGGGAGATATTCAGATAAGACAGGTTGAAGGTTGAAATAGAAGCCAAAGACACCATATATATACCTTAGACCGAGGGCTTTAGTCATCACCTTCATGCGATTCGATGCAAAGTGGATGGAGTTTGCCTTTCTGGCGGCGATAGGTGTTGATGAGAATTGAATAAATTTATCGTCAATCAAAATAAGATATATAGAACTCTTGATTCTTTATATATACTATATATTAATCGGGGTAACTTATGTATGTAGATGTCCGGTGAGAAAGATATGTGGAATAAGAAGGATCGATCTATACCCCAGAGCTAATATCAAGGCCAACAATTTGAAATAGAAGCTCACGAGAACCCAAATTGGATGATGTGGCTATAGTGGAAAACGTAGCATCGGACCCGAAATGGTGGATTTGACGGATAGTGATTCGGACACTAAAGTTGAAGTCGCCAAGCATCAAGCGGAGATACAGGATCTGGAGAACAAGGTTTCTACGCCGGAAAGGTCAGGGGGAGATTGAGACGTTGCTTAATATCCAGATTCGCGTCAAGCATTGCTAGCAACAATGGAAGAAGCAGGATAAGCTCAAAATCGAATTGACCGGATGAGAGCCTCAAGCAACACCTCGTGTAACTCAGGAGAGGTAAGGAAAAGAAAGGTAGAAGATCCCGACTTAGGAAAACCTGATAAGAAGAAAGGGAAGAAGATATGTTATATTTGTGGCTGTGAGGGACATACCTCTCCCCGTTGCCCCAACTATAAGCAAGGTGGATGTTTTAATTGTGGAATGGAAGGACATCGAGCGAATGAATGTCCGAGAAAAAGGTTTGGTAAATAAGTAGTATGGGTTATGTTGTGTTTATGTAATGTGTGTGATAAGTAATGAACTATTTTCAACTTTTATGTTGGTCAAGATTTTAAATCCCGACTTTCGTAGTCACAAAGGGATAGCTGTTGATTAAAACAGTATGTGCTATGTAAATATTCGATAAATGAATATGAATCTAAGTTTGAGAAATGAAACGAGATTAATACATTAATCTTATGCAATAAGGTTTAAAATGTAAGAGTATAATTTATGGTTTTATTTAACCAGATAATGCCATCAAGACGTCAAACTAAAACCAAAGGGTAGAAGAATCTACTAATCTTGGAGAACGGCGGCCTTTTAACTCGATGCAAAACTTTGCAAACATGGTAGCTCAAAGCTATGCATCGTGGGAATACCAAATTTAGGAAACCGACCGGAGAATCGCTTGCAAATTTCAAAGACTTTAAAGCCAGTAGGACCACCTGTAATTCGAGGAGGATCACCACCTATAGAAGCCCGGACTTGGGTGAACGAGATAGAGAAGGCAGGCTCAGAATCAGCTAAAGTAGATGAGGGCAAAAGACCGCTTTTGCCACTTATATGATGAAAGGTGAAGCTAACTTTTGGTGGGAGGCAAATAAGACTCGGGCAGGAAAAGAAGAAATTACTTAGGATAGGTTTAAGGATTTATTTTTCAAAAACTATCTCTCATTAGTATCTCGATCTAGAATGGAGTTGAAATTCTGGAGTTAAAACAGAGAACATGATTTGCTATGCGGAGTATCTTAGTAAAATTTAATGAGTTAGCTAGGTTTGCTCCACATCAAGTGGATATGAGAGACTAGGAAGGCAAGGAGGTTTGAGCCGGGCTTGAAACCCTCAGCTCTACAATAAGGTATCGAGATCGCAAATCAATACTTTTACAAAGACTCATGGAGAAGGCTATCATAATTTGAGCAGGAAGTGAGGCCATGAGCCTCTACCATAAGGAGAAGAAGAACAAAAGCAAGTCAGGAGGAGCAGTAAAGATAGAAAGTAGTAGTGGGAATAGGGGTGAGAAAAGAATGAGGAATTTTTCTGAGAAAATACAAGTAAAGAAGGAAGGTATAAAGAAGCAGGTAGTGCGGTTGCAAAGAATCATGGAAGAATCACTCTGCAAGTATCTCAAGGGCAAAGTTTGTATGCTACAAGTCACGAGGCCGATAGGGTCATATCTCTCCCAACCGCCCCTGAACTCAAGGATGATCGAAGGGATGTTTTATATGTGGATCGACCGAGCATAAGGTAAGGAACTGCCCATCCACGGGGAATGGAGGCGAGGAACGTAACCACGGGAGAAGCGGTGGGGCGTTAGCAATTTCGTGACCAAACTCAACCAAGAACTCCAACGAAAGCAACTCCGAGGGTTTATAACATGGCGGTCCGGAGAGATACGGTGGCAACCGAAACAGAACTCCAGTCTTATTTGAATAACTTGTATATCTTATATTTCGCTTAATCGGATGAGATAAGTGTTATGATGAATAATTAAAGATCGATTCGATCAAGTATGATCGAGATCTACATACAATGATTATATGCTATGTACCCTTCGCATATGAGTTTTTAAAGCGGTGATTAGGGGACTAAATCCTTATAAAGGAGGGTGAATGTAGTAACCCTAGAGATTTTCTAGATAAAATAAATAAGAAATTTTGCGTATAATTTTTTTTATTTAATGACCAGACTAAGTGTCATGTAAAGTGAACGATAAATGCGAATACATTTATTACTTGAAAATTAGAAATAATTTTGGAATAATCAATTACCACAAATTATATTGTTATGGTAATTAATTTACGAAACAAAATGTCTTATTAATTATTTTCCATGAAAAACATGATTGGAAATAATATATGAAGTGATAATTAGAATTATATAATAAATATTTTATTATATGAATTGTTTAGAATATTTAAGTTAATTATTTTAACTTAATTATTGATGTTAATGTACGAAGAATAATTCGGATATGAGATCCAAACCCCGGATTGGGATTGTGATCAAGAGATGAGAATAATAATATTATATTATTGTTATAATGATTTTATCTGACAATAATTATGTAATTGGGTATGTGATGACGAGATAATATTGAGCAATGACGGTCAATTAGGTCATAACATATTACCGTCTTTGTGAAACCCTAATTATTAAACTTCGGTTATGGGGTATTTTTGAGTGGTAGTTGTGTATATATGAAGTTATCGTGAATAAGAATATCGGTAATTAGAAGAAACCCTAATTATCGTTGTACATCGATAATTAGGACAAACCCTAATTATTATAACCCTACCCGGTTGAAATTAGAAAGCAGTAACGTTCGTGTTAGTAACATACACAGAGATAATTAAAGAACCACTAATGGTCAATTAGAAACCCAATTTTAATTACAGGTTTAATTTCGATGTTATTGTATAAGTGTTTTAATTTACCAAAGGATAGAAGTTAATTGGTAAATTATAAGAATTAAATCTAGTGATGAAATATTACATTTAATTGCCTTGTACAAGATTGCCCATACACTCTTAAACAAAGCCCAACCATCACCCATAACAAATCAGAAGCAAGAATCAAGAATTTTTGGCAAAAAGGGTATAAGAACACTAAACCTAGAAATCCTTTGATTCGATGTTATTTGATACAATTGATTGTTTAAAGTTGTGTAATATAATGTTAATTGATGATATGGGTTGATAAATCAAAGACCCATAACATCAAAGTGCACTTTAATTTGAAGATTTAAGCAAGTTGGAAAAACCGATTATGTTATTTTTTCACCAAATGTCGAGGCCATAACTCTTTGCTCGATCATGAGTTTTGTTCTTTAAAAGTTGTTATGTATAGCCCTGATATGTGGTCTTTAATCTGCAAAAAGAATCAAGTCCATATCATGTATAGATTAGAAGTTATAGATGGTCAAACATGGTTGATTCGATCATGATAAACCTGCTTTTAGGCAATGCAGAATGGGGGGCATTCTCGTCCACTTTTTGTGCTTTAAAAAGGTCTGGGCTTTTGATATGTTGTAGTGCAACGAGTTAGGAAGCCATAGACTTTGAATGACCTCATTCCGACCTCGGATGAGGGAATTACTAGAATTGGAAGGAAATGTGTCAAATTTCTCAAAACCGAAAGTCAAGCAATGGATGTGCTATTCGGGACACTGCTTCGATCAGTTAATGTTTCCAAAACTTTCTGGGCTTTTGGTATATTATAGTAAATCGAATAATCTTTCCATATACTCTGAAACGGACTAAACCGACATCGGAGGAGAGAGTTATGACATTTCAAAGTAGTAGTGTCAAAACTTCCCAACAAGTGCGGTGCAGTCCATTTGAACGGAATTTCTGGGCTGATGTGTTGAATTTGGAAATGGTCAAAGAATAAAGTTGTAGCCCCAGAAGTTAGCTTCATGTGGCTCAAGAATCGCTCAAAAATGTTTTAAAATGAAAGAGTTATGACTGTTTTAGCGAAAAGAGGGTAAAGCTGAAACGAGATTGAAAACTCATATGAACGTCCACTTTTGACGACCGTTTGGGGCTACCTAATGAACCCGAATTGGATAATTCGTATTTTTAAAAATAGTCTTACATACCATGTATAACATATCCAAAATCAGATTAATCGGAGTTATGAGCAATGCGTTAGAAAATCGCAAAGTGAGCTATTGAAAAATTAGTATAAATCAAGTCCCACATCGACTAAATTGAGAACTTCACCATTTTCTAAACCTATAAATAGAAGGGCTTGGCCTTTGTTTCATTCACCAACAATAAGGCCTCCAATTTTTTGAGAAAGGTTTTGTTGTGGGAGAACTTTTTATAAAGATCTCCTTAGTTAAATTTTAGCGTGGAAGTGCGTATTCTGGTTTGTGGAATTCAGTATTTTACGGGTATGTTTCTTATTTAATTTTTGTAATGTTATTATTTTTAATTGTTATTTAAAGTTTGAATTTTTGAAGTTTAGTTAGTGTTGTTAATAAACTAGTTAGTTTACTATGTTTATTTTGGCTTAGAATTGGTTATGTAAATGAGTTATTTGTGATGACTTTTAATATTTTGTGATGAATTTCATTAATTAATTATTATTAATGATATTAAAGTTATTTAATGATTATATTAAATAATTTAGTTTTAAAATGATTTTAATATTATAAAAATCATTTTAAATGAAAATAAGGTATTTAAAAATATTTTAAGTTATAAAATATAACTTTTAATATTTAAATGATAATTTCATTAATAATTAAATATTAATGATATTAAGACAATATTAATGATATTTAGTGTATTTAATGATTAATATTAAATAAATAGTTTAAAAATGGTTTTACTTATTTAAAAACTATTTAAAGAGGATATTAAGGATTTAAAAATATTTTAAGTTATAATTAATGACTTTTAATATTTGGATAAATAGTACATTAATATTTAAATATTAATGGTAATTATTTAAAAATGATTTTATTGTTTTAAAATCATTTAAGGGTAATATAAATGTTTTAAAAATAGTTTGAGTTATTATAAATAACTTTTATATTTTAGCGATGGTTTCATTAATAGTTTAGTATTAATTAAACTATTAATGATAATGGAATTGTTTAATGTTTAAATCATTTAATTATGATTCCGATAATTGAAAGTTATAAATTTTAAAACTAGTTGACTTTGAGAACCGATTATGAAGTTCTAAATTTGAAGAAGAACACCTATAGTAACAGTTATATCACTATAGGCCCTTTAGTGACAGATTTGAATTATTTTAAATTTTTCAATTTCTGGAAATTTCAAAAATGATTAAAAATTAAGATGTCTGATATTTACAGATGTTGAGGTATAAAATAAGAGTCTTAGACTCAAGATTTATCCGATAAAGTTGTCAGATACATGACAAAAAATGTCGAATCCTATAATAGAAAGAAAAAGGCTACTTCAGAAGAGCATGGATGAGATATTTGAAAAATGTATAAAAATATTTCAAGTATAGAATAGGAACTAAAAGTATGATCACTGTGATTATGTGATTAGACTATGTCTTGTTCGTAATAGACGAAGACTATGTGTTAAGATATATTGTTGCTCTAATCGAACGAATGATCCGATTATTGATAGTTGTGATAAAGAGATAAAACCTAAGTTGAGATTGGTAATCGTTGAATCGAGAAAGTATCCTACCTTTGCATTTTCTTTATCAATGGACATGAGTAAGAAGTTTCAGAATTATTCTATTCCTGTACAGATTATGTACGCTTTGATTATCAACATGTTAGCTCAGATATATATTCTGTTAAGTTGATTTCTAAATGGTTATACAAGTGTCCCCACTTGGATAACCATGACATTTATTCACATGTTGATATACCTCTGTCAATTACCCGTGATACATATATATTTCAATTACATATTATTGTTGAGCAAGATTAAAACCTTCTGGTTTGGAACCGTGGCGTGTATGAACATCCCTATATGGGAAGATTTTTGCACCCAAGGCGGATAGAGTGAGCGATGAATTTCGCTCAAGTTATGTAGTATTGATCAATACAGGTACAATCTGGGTCGATCACCCTCCGTGTCTGTAAGCTAGAAATGGTTTTCATGGATGGATTTCGCCAAACCTTTTCGAAAATGAAAAGAATGTTCATAGTATGATTCTTAAACCCTATTCATGGGTAGAGCCAGAGCCAAATTTAAATAATTTGGAAGAGATTTGTTATGTGAATTTTTTATCAAGATGCATTACTTCACAACTTTCGATTCGCTTGTAGAAGTGTTATGTAAAGAGAATACTTATATTCTTTCACTTTTATATATATAATTGCTATTACTTGTTGGGCACTCAAATGCTCATCCTTGCTTAAATTAAATGTTTTCGATTATGTATGAGCAACTTTGAGGCTCATGCACGAACAAAGGAAAAGGAAAGTCGATCGAATAAGTGTGTATCATGAGTTAATGGTTATAGTTGTATTGGTATCTATTCAAGTATTATAAGGAATGTATTTGAAGGTCACGTGCACTGGGAAGTAAACTTTGATGTATGTAAATTAAGTTCAATGTATTATTATTTTAGTATTATTCAAATTAAAGAAATGGTATCGTGGAGAACCGAGTTCGGGTTTCAAGTACCTGGATTTGGGGTCGTCACAATCCTGACCATGATTACCACCGAAGTGGTTACCATTTCTGGAATATTGATTCCCTCCACGTTTGTTGTCACCGCTTCGATGACTACTACCATTGGTATTATCGATTTGTCGGCTGCTTTCTCTTGGTTGCGTTGACTCGTTATCGCGCTCCAATAACTTAGCCATATTTACAACATCTGAATACAAACACAGTTTGTGACAAATTAGGTATTGACGTATCTCGGGTTTCAAACCTCTTAGAAACATATGCGTCATTCTCTCCTCGTTATCAACTAAGCGGGACGCAAACCGGGACAACTCGACAAACTTAGCTTCGTACTGTGACATGGTCATATTTTTCTGCTCCAGTTTGATGAACTCTACCTCCTTCATGTGATGAATACTTTTGGGAAAGTACTTGTCGTTGAACAGTTCTTGGAACTTCTCCCAAGACATTTTGAGTGCGTCAGGCTGGGTACGTTTTACAGATTCCTACCAGTGATCAGCTTCTTCACGCAACATAAAGGAGGCAAATGGAACCTTTTGCTCCTCTGAGCATTCAAAGACATTAAATATCTTGGTGATCTGTTTTATCCATGTCTCTGCATTAAGTGGTTTTGGCTCTCTAATAAACTCCGGTGGTCCCAGCTCCTTGAAATGTTTGCGGTGACCGTCCGAGAGTTGTCAGTGTTTCCACCTGCATTTTGAACAGGAATCGCTCTCGCCTGATGTTGCATGAATTGCATAAAGCCTTTGAACATCCCATCGTTCGTCATTTGATCTGTGTTATTGTTTACCTGAGGATTGTTGACTTCCTACACATTATCCTGGTTATTGATCGTCGGTAACTCAACGGTCTCATGTGCTTCATTACTTATCTCAACATTTTTAGATGTCATTCTCAAACACTCACAAAACAACGGTTAATGGACATGTCACATATTATCCCTATACTCTGACCGACCAATTAAATACCAAATAAACATAGGTAGGTCATACTAGCGAAGGAATTCCCCGTCTCTCCCCTCATATTTCTTGTCTCACATCTCAGCCAGGGATCATATCCCTAAGCTTTGATACCAACTGTGACGCCCCCAAAATAGGTATACATCACCCATTCTGAGTCGCCAAATACATGGTACAAAATTAAAATACAACTTAATTATACAACTGTCGTGTAAAGTATGATAAAATATAAGCTGGGAGTTTCAACACGAATATTATCTTCTAGACAATATCCAAACTCAAATTCAATATTATTACATTTATTTTCACACTAATTCACAAAATCGTGAGGACTACTAATTCAAACATCTGGACCGTCACTCCGTTTCCTGACTAGTCCCAGCTATATTCTCATTTCCTGAAGAGAACAATGAAAACAAAAGGGTGAGCTCAACTAGCCCAGTAAGAAATATTATGACTAAGATAATGCAGAATAAATTATCCTTAGCCTTCAACAGTATAAAAACTGATAGAATATAATAGACAACAAGTTTTAGATCAACAACTGCAGTGGAATAAGCAATTCATTAGAAGAGTCAAGTAGAGCATGATATCTACTATCTTCTATGATTTAAAAAGGTTATCATCAATTTTATCGCTGAGACTCAGCTTAATAAATAATCCACATCATCGAATCATCCCTGCACTACGGGCCAAGGATATTCTTTAGTATCACGACCACGAATTATCCATGCACTACGGGCCAAGGATAATTGTGTTTTCATCAACGGTCATGATCATGCCATAAAATAATTCATTTTTGCACCTTTGGCCAAAGAGAACCCATGGCCATTATCATACCAAAAACTGTCCATCAATGCACTACGTGCCAATGGGGACGTTTACCACATCATTTGTAACATTACGGTCATGATTATACCGAATAATTCCTAGTCATAATCATACCAAGTCCATCTATGCATTACAGACAAAGATGACTTTCATAACAATATAAGCATAAGGATGATGACAATGCTATAATAATTCAATAAAATAAGTTCAAGGATTAATTTTAAAGATTTATAATTTAATTTATCCAGAATTCAATAACGTTCAAATTGTCAACATGATACTGCTTTGTGGAGTAAAATTCAAGAATAATATTGTATCAAAAATTATTTGGACCGAAAAGAAATCAATTTTTGTCACAAATAGTACCCCGGGTGAATAGTACCCGAGTGAATAGTAACTTCGGGAATAGTAACCACGTGAATAGTACCCCGGCATGAAAAAGTTAAAACTTATCAAAAATTCTCAGAATAATATTTCCATGAAAAGATACTGGATGAAGCTTAAATATCAAGGATATTCTACTAATTTCATGGAGTATATAAGCCAAAACTTTAACAAAATGAGTATAGAATTCGAAATCTGAAACGAAATAATATTACTTACATAATACAGAGTATGGAAGAAAATATTATTTATACGAATACTGAACAAAAATAATATCTCTTACGAATATTAAACGAAAATAATATTCATTACAAATATTAAACGAAAATAATATTCATTACGAATATTGAACGAAAATAATATTCATACGAATACGCAAAATAATATCTCTTCAGAATATGAAATTAATAATACCCCTTACCTTGAAAAGAAGAGTATTCCAACTGGTATAGCGGGGATATTCTTGAAGAAAACTAGAACTATTTTCTACACTCAATGCTTTCTAAAACTCGAAAGAAATACGCTCAATATTATAGAAGAAGAATTCTCTGATTCGGGTGTGATTTTTAATTATAACTAAGCATCCTATTTATAGGAGAATAGAAAGGATACTATTTGAAAATTTTAATCACGGACCAACAGTAGATTTCGGACGAAATAATCATGGGCGGAAGAAAATAAAAATCAGACGCCTGTTTTTTTTCAAAATCTTCAAATAAAATTTTTTTATAATATCTATATACATAACCTTTGCCTTACGGCAAAGGCAAACTCACACCCCCCATATAAATTCATACACACACACACATACACACACATATTCCCTTATCTCCAAGGCATCTTTCCCCACCCCCCTTTCTTCCTACCACACACACACACACTATCTCCAAGGCATCTTCTCCCACCCCCTTTCTTCATACCACACACACACACTCACACACTAAATTCCATACACACATGTCAAATATATATATACATATAATATATATTCCCTTCCTCCCAAGGCAACTCCCCCACCCCTTTTCTTTTCTTTCTTTCTTTCCACATGTGGGCCCCACATGTGCCCCCCACCTTTATTATATTAAATAATTTTCTATCGATTATTTTGAAAAATGGGTATATGGGGTCCATATAATAAGCAAAATTTATAACAAATACTTCATAAAAATTCTCTCAATATTTTTAACAACCTTTATTCATATTATTATAACTCACAATATTAACAACCAGATCGTTCCCAAGAAAGAGGGGGCTTTTCGATCAGGATTTCTCCCTATTGCGCGCAATTAGATGACCAAACCTCTCCTCGAAAGACCTTTCTAGACATTGTTAATTATGCAAATAATAATATGAATAACTTGTCATCTCAATTATTGATTTAATAATATATAAAAATATTGACAATAATTGAATCAAATAACGTGAGATACTATGCATCAATTATTATAGCAATAATTGAACAAAACTGAATGACTTCTCACGTAAGCATCAATAATCAATACCGTGTGCTACTATGCAACCACGTGTATTACTGTACTTTTACCACCGGGTATTTCAATATTTTAACGGTAAAACTTCCGCCTTTATTTTTATAAAAAGATATTTCCGTCATTTTCTCACTCCGACAATAATTCTGCTGTGGGGTCCATCAATAATTGCGTCGTTGTACGAATATTTTTGACCAATCGAATATTTTATGACAACTTGTATACTTTGCAAAATTTATAAATACTACCCACAACTATAATATTATATCAAATCCACACCATAATACTTAAAAAAATATTTTGAAAAAATGAAATCTTTATTCATAAATTTTGGGGTCTTACAAAACCGGACCATAAAAATGGCTGCCTACGTACTCCCATGTATTGGGGAGATCAGGTCGACGTAGTTTCGCCCTGGTGTAAGAGGTTCAACGCTGTATATGGCAGAAAGGGTGTAGGAATGTTTTTGTTATTTTTGTATTTGTAAGGAGAATGGTGTAGAAATGTTTTTGTTCGTTTTTGTTTTATTGCGACCGGGCCATGTAAAATGGTTGTCTCACGCATTCTCTATCAAGAGAGGAGATCAGTCGACGTAGTTACTTCCCCCATGTATAGGGCGGATTGCAGGTGAAAAGTTTTAATCCCATGTACGGGATAAATTGAAGGTGTGAAAGGTTTAATCCCTGGTAGGATAAACTAAAAGTGTGAAAGGTTTTGAAAACCTACGGGGAGTGAAGGATCTGGTGATCCAAAACCAGGCTGCTGGTTGGAAAGGGTGATTATCCCCGATGGGGAAAATGGGTGTGAAAAAGGTTGTATGTAGTGAAGGTTTAAAGAACTAGAATGACTGGTGATCTGATGATCCAAAACCAGGATGTTCGCTTGATGGTAACCTCAGACATAGTACCGTTTCACGGTGTCTGAATTGATAAGTTGCAGAAATTCATCGCCGTCCATTTCCTGTAATCTGAAAGCGCCTCCTGTCAATACCTCCTTGATAATAAACATGCCTTCCCAGTTCGGGGAGAATTTTCCTTTAGACTGAGCTTGGTTGTCAACGATCTTTTTCAAAATCAAGTCGTGCTGTTTGAACTGCCGTAGTCGAACTTTTCTATTGTAGGATCTTCTTTACAAGTAGAGGGCCGCTCATGTGTGGGCCACATACTCCCCCATGAATTTCATCAATGAGCCTCTGAGCTTGGTCCTCATCCAGACATCTGAGGAGACCTCGCTCTGCATCTCTTTTATAGAGTGCATCTCCGTTCAGGTAGAATTTCATAGCAAGTCGATGGATCCGCCTTTTCTCAGTCGGGCTCGCCTCAGCGGGTCTAGATCCATCTCGTAAGTACTCCTTCATGTGCCGATACCAAGGATGTTGGATGGGAGGTAGGTCATCTAATACTTCTCCAATGTAATTCCCATAGGCGGGAGCCTTTTGTTGTGCAAATGTGAGGGTTGGCATGTCTTCCTTGTCATGTATGTTGATCAAGGAGGCCAAGGTTGCTAACGCATCCGCAAAATCATTCCTATTCTACAGAATGTGGAGGAAGGATATTTCTTCGAACTCCGAAGCCATCTGTAGAACCTGCCGATGGTAAGGCAGCAACTGTAGAACCTATTGAAGAGCTTTTTTCTTTTTTTCTTTCTTTCTTTTCTTTTTTTTTCTTTCTTTTTTTTATGAATTAGATCATGGAAAAAATCCATATGGCTTACTGATAGGTAGCTCCGGCATTGATGAGGCCGAATGACAATCGTCTGTAGCAAAAGGTTCCCCAAGGAGTGATGAATGCAGTTTTCTCACGATCCTTTTCAGCAACCATGATTTGATGGTACCCCGCAAAGCAATCCGCAAAGGAGTATATGTCATACTAAGTCGTATTGTCAATGAGTTTGTGGATGAATGGGACGGGAAAGCTATCTTTGAGACAAGCTTTGTTTAGATCACTGTAATCCATGGAAACTCGCACCTCTCCTCCGGGTTTCGGCACGGGGACTATGTTGGATAGCCATTCAGGGTATGTTGACACCATGATGATGCCGGCTTGAAATTGTTTCACAATTTCTTCTTTAACTTTTAACCTCCACCCAGGTTTTAATCGCCTGAGCTTCTGCCTGACCAACTTGAATCCTCCTTTGATGGGAAGGCAATGAATGACAATGTCAGTGGATAAACTGACTATGTCTTCGTGAGACCATGCAAACACATCCTGGAATAGGGTTAATAGAGTAACCATGTCATTCCTTTAGTTTGGAGTGAGGTCCGTACCAATTTGGATTTGTTTGGGGTTTCTAAGGTTCTAAGGTTTAAAAGAGGTGGTTTGATCAAGATTTGGCTTGGGTTTGTCTTCAACCCATTCTTTGATCTCCTGAGGCACCTTAATGTCCTCGTGTATTTCCATCAAGTCTGAGTCCAACTTTACATCAAAGTTATAGTCCTTGTGGAGAATAAGCCCCTTATGAACAAGTACAAACACATCTAAATTCAGAGTCCTGAAACAAAATATGCTTTCACTTAATATATAAAACTATTCAATCACACAAAGTGTTAGCATATAATGACAAAAGTAACTGCTAATACTGCACAGAAAAAGTAAGCAGTTATTGCTATCTACAAGGCAGAATGAGTTTCTGTCCGTTTTACCCTCGTTGACCAATGTAAGGAGTGCTGCTCTAATTGTCGAGGGCAAAGTCCTGGTGGACTGCAGTGATGGAGGGGTTGTCATTGTCCTCCTTCTCCCGAATGATAACCATTACATCTGGGCAATCATCGTCTGGGGTGTATCTGTTTGTATGTTCATCGTGGACAATGACGCGTATGCCTGACATCATTTTGACGATGTCTTGTTTAATTCTTTGTTCCTCTTCTTCTACTCTGGGGTCTGGAACAAAGACTTCTTTCTCCCTTACCGGTATTGACTTGGGAAATAACATAGCCATTACGTTGGCTGACACCTTTACCGGAGACCGTACAGGCTCAGGAACTGTAGGTGGAGATAATCACCGTGTGGCTGAAGGAATTTGTCTGTGCTTATAAGGATTCCTACGACTAGAACTAGAAGTATCCGGACCTTGGGTTCCTCCTTGTGCGGAGGATTCAGTAGGTACGGGTATCCTTGTACCCTAAGTAGATTGATGTAGTTCTTTAAGAAGAACAACCAAATCTGTTATTTGTTTACTTAATTCGTCAAATTCTTCATGAGAAACTGGATTAAGATCAGTCTGGTCAGATGAAGACATAATTGGTTGTAGGCTCATGGCCTTTTTGGATTTTGATTGGGTTACTGGACCAATTATATCCCTACAAAAAAGACTTATGTAGTTTAGTCTTAGTGAATGTAGCAATATTATGTAATGTGTCCGTTTAGGAGTATCGTCCTGCGAAACGAATGTCAGTTGACAAGATAGCATGTCAGGTTTTGATATAAAGGGAAGGCATATACATATATTCCTTCATATTTTCCATTACATTGAGATTTACATGAAAATGAAATTACAAGTAATTGAATTTACAAGTAATTGAAATGTGAAAGTATGAAGAGACTTTCCTCCGCGTTTGGTTTATCAGAGGCTGACCTATCTTAGGTTACTCTCGCGACTTTTTGGCATGAAGGTTCCCAAATCATCACAATTTACTCGACGGGAAGTTAATCTGGTCTTTCAACTGGAGTGGATTCGGGTGGTGCCTTTCCTGAGCCTCGTTGGAATTAGTCTTCCTACGAGTCCAGTAATCAAACACCGACAGGATAGCCTCCTGGTGGAGGAACCACACAATATACATTCACATACAACGTGTCTCACCGTTTATGAAAATGATGACATGTGCGAAGCACTAATATCACAAGCAGATATATTGAAGAGCAGTAAAATATATGCATTCGTACACATTCATTATAAATGTAAATGCAACATTCACACACAAGCACATAACAGTTTTGAAAAGATTGTAATAGCGGCTGAAGTCCTCTTATTATTTTCCCCAACAGAGTCGCCACCTGTCGACGTCGGGATTTTTATTTGTCCCTTTTCGTTACTTGTTCTTTGGTGTTCTCATGTTAGGTGAGATTTGTTTGAAAAAACAAGTGAAAAAGGTCCGACATGTGTCATGTCGATGATAGACTGTTAAGAGTCACCAGTTGGTTTTTTATATGGTTGTACAAACACAACCGAGAAAAGGTTTGCACATTGACCCAGTGATGTGACATTGCTAAATGGGTCGGTGAAACCGAGATTCATTAGGGTCCGGGGACTTGATTATGCGGAGGGAATGTGTTAGGCACCCCCTGACATCCGTGTTACCACGGTGACCGCCTCTTTTCAAGAAACTGTTATATGAATGTGTGTCTGTGTGTGGATCAATGTGCAATTATTTGGAAGTAGTGCGAGGCCTCGTTCGCACCTATATACACAGGGTTTGAATTTGTATAAAAAATTCAGTTTTAACAAGATATGGCAGTGATGTTTTATAAAAGAGGTTTTTTCAAACCCTTGTGCTCAATAGTAATTGAGACCTTTTACACTCCCATTTTATATTAAGTGTTCGGCTTAATTGTTTTAATTTTTGAGATGCGATGCATCTTCGAGAAAATAATGTACAAAATAGTGCCGAACTCCTCGTTGGTATGAAAATCATCTGAGGAAATCCGAACACCGTGAATAAATTTAGAAGCTGCTTATAGATGAAAAGGTCCATTACAGGAACCGAATCTAGATCCAGTAGACTGAATCTGTGATCAAATGATTCCTAGGCTCACATGATGTCGCAATTGACAATAAAGCGAAGAAGGTATATATATATAAAGTCAGAATATATCTATATATATATATATATATATATATATATATACGTATTATGATCACCACCACGAAGCACCTCCATGGGGATCGAAAATATAAATAAGGTCAGTAAAAGCAATCAACCGCCACGAAGTGAACTCAAAGTGACGAAAAATAAATAAAGTCAGAAGATTAATTGGCCAACCGCCACGAAGTAAACTCCAAAGGACTAATCAGAAATATATATATATATATATATATATATATATATATAAGCGATAAACGCACCGGATGTAAAATCCAGGCTTATCGGACAAAGTTCGACACACAGTTGATATATATAAATTGTGATGCCCCCAAAATAGGTATACATCACCCATCTTGAGTCGCCAAATACATGGTACAAAATTTAAATACAAACTGTTGGGAGAGTGCATATTTTGATTTGATGTTTAAATGTAAATGCTCATGATTATTTGTAAAGTCCTTCAAGGAATATTTGTATAAGGACTTAGTGATAGATCAAATTTGGTAGGTTGCTCTAAGCTCTTAATGTGTATCATTCTGTAAATGAATGTATAGAAAAGAAGATCAAACTTGTTAGGTTGATCTTCAGATGTAATAGATAGGCTTCAAAGAGATCATAGTATATCAAGCTGATCAAGATTGCAGAAGCCAAGGCAGTAACGTAGAGCATCGAGGATCGTAGTGTGCCTGCCTTGAAGGGTCTCTTCAAAAATCGTAGAGTAGTCCCAACGTTTGCCGAGCCAACTCAGAGATCGTAGTGTGCTCTCAAAAACGTAGAATCTGCAAGATAATCAACTTGAAGGTCGTAGTGTGCAAAACTTTAAGAGAAATCATAGTGCTCTTATTTGAGAGCATCAGACCAAGCACCAAGGTGACAAGACACCACGATGTGGATCGTAGAGTATCATCTGCCATGTGTTAGAAGAATCGAACCCCACCTTGTGTTTGGAGACAAATTCCAACAAATGTGGAATGGGTTTTAAACGTTGAAGTCCTCACCAGTCCCAACAGTACAAAAGATATCCTTAGTATGCAACAAAGAAGTGTATTGAAGAAGCTAAAGAAAGTACCATTGCTAAGAGGAAAACACCTTTTCAGGTGTTAGGTGAAAAAGTAGTCTACTGTGTCAGTGGGGCAGAATACAATTCAGAAGATGTGCAGAAAAGTCTCCTTTAAAGTATAGAAATGTCAAACGCATTTAATGCTTCAACGGATGGATCAAACAGATAGATTTCAAGATCACATATATGCAATGTAGACACTCAAAATTTTGTTTTCCTGTTACTAACTATGCAGGAGGACAAAAGCGTCTTTTTTACACTCTAGAGATAACCCTGGAGGACCATAACATCAACTTCAACCCCAGAGATAGCCCCGTGAAATCCAGTTTCCAACCTCGGAGATAACTCTACGAAATCAGTTTTCAACCCCGGAGATAACCCCGGGAAAGTCATTTTCAACCTCGGAGATAGCCCCGGGGGATCAAGATCAAAGCCTGGAGATAGACCCAGGAGTTCAATCTAACCTCAGAGATAACCCTGAGGATAGTCAAAGTCAACATCAAGTCAACCTTAGAGATAACCCTGAGAGAATACTGCTACAACTGCGCGAAAATCGGAGCTAACCCCGAGAGGGGCAAAATGGTCATTTTGCCAACTCAACTTCAACTCACATCAAATCAACTCATTTCAACTCAAAATTACTTCAATAGAAGTCCCATGAGAACCATATCTTAACTTTCGAGCGCAAACTACGCAAAACAGCTCAACGGACTACCTGACGGAAACCTGAGAATCCCATTTCGATCATGGACCCATCTTCCTAGAATCAAAAAAGGGCAAATCCTATGTCATTGTGTAGCTCTCGAAAAGAGCTTTCTATAATGGTATGGCACGCTTCCATCGGACTCCCGAATTGAAAGTTATGAACGACCGAGCGAACAACGCGTTGTCCGAGTGTACGTACTTCGACACAGCGGGACCCACACTTCCCGGGGCACCCCGGGCAGCCACAGGTACACCTACTGCGACACCAAGGGCTTGGGGTGGCCATATTTGCAAGAGAAACGACGATGAAGCCCTGTCGAATTTGCTGCGTACTCTCTCTATACTGAGTGTTTTCTCATTTTATACACTTGTGAGCTCACATATAGCTACTTTTGTACCGGCGGGAGCCGAGTTATATCCACTCTAAAGATATAGAAGCCTTCTTTGGCAGCCCACTATAAGCCTTCTCACACACTTTAAAGTCTTTCTCTTCATCTTTGCACACACCCTTCTTCACGTTGAAAGTCGTGGTTACAGATGTGTATGCCCTTGACTTCTATTCCGTGGTTTTATTTCAGCTTTATATATATATATATATATATATATATATATATATATATATATATATATATATATGGACTAACATTATCGAAAGTTATGTCTCGATTGAGCCTAGAATTTGATTCTGAGCGCTTTTCGCTTTATATATATATATATATATATATATATATATATTTATTTATTTATTTATATATATTAACTGTGTATCTACTTTGTTCGATGAGCTCCGGATTTTATATCCGGAGAGTTTACTCGCTTTTATATATATATATATATATATATATATATATATATATATATATATATATATATATATATATATATTAGGATCAGTCAGCATATACCCTTATCATTTTCACCGTGCTCACCCCTTTTAGGCATGACAGCTTTGGTCATACAACCGTCGCTCATACTTTTAGCGACGCTTTTATGTTGTCCGTCGCTAAAAGTATAGATGACTTGTTATGACCAAAATCGTCGCTAAAGGGGGGGTAAGACAGTGAGTAAGATAAGGGTACGCACTCGATCCTTGCTCTTTCTCTCTCTCTCTCTATCTATATATATATATATATATATATATATATATATATATTCAAGAGCATAATTCTTAAATAGCATAACGCTTAAATAGCATAATTTTATCAAAACGACGTAGTTTTGATAAGATGATAACATTTTGTAAATACCATGCCACCGCCGTATTTACAAAAATGCCACTGGCCATCATCCTTATCAAAACTACGCCGCTTTTGATAAAATTATGCTATTTAAGGCGTTATGCTATTTAAGGATTATGCTCTTGAAGCTTTCTCCAGTATATATATATATATATATATATATATATATATATATATATATATATATATATATATATATATATATATACTCATATATACGAACTCTCTTTCAACTCGCTCGATGAGCCTCGATTTTACATCTTGTGCGTTTATTGCCTATATATATATATATATATATATATATATATATGCATCCCACCTGGAGTTTACTTCGTGCTAGTTGATCGCTTTTACAGCTTTCTTTACGTTTGCCTGGAGTTTACTTCATGGCAGTTGATCACTTTTACAGCTTTATTTACATTTTGTCCCGCCTGGAGTTTCCTCCGTGACGGTTGATAGCTTTTACAACTTTATTTACATTTTCTGATCCCCCATTGAGGTGCTTCATGGTGGCTGATCATGTTTGTATATATATATTTACAGCTTTTATATATATACCTGTTTACTGCTTTCATGTAAATTGAGGTATCATGTGAGCGTAGGAATCATGTGATCACAGATTCAACCTATTGGATCTAGATTCGGTTCCCGTGATGGACATTTTCAGCTGTAAACAGCTTGTAAATTATTCTGCCGTGTCTGAATTTTCTCAGATGGTTTTCATACCCACGAGGAAATCAACATTATTTTGTACATTATTTTTCTTATAGATTCTTCGCATCTTGAAAATAAAATCAATCAAGCCGAACACTTAATAAAATGGAAGTGTAAAAGGTATCAATTACTATTGAGCATCAGGGTTTGAAAAACCTCTTTTATAAAACATCATTTCCATATCTTGCTAAAATTGAATTTTTACATAAATTCAAACCCTGTGTATATAGGTGTTAACGAGGCCTCGTACCACTTCAAAATAAACAGCACATTGACCCACACACACACACATTCAGATAGTAGTTTCTCAAAAAGAGGCAGTCACCGTGGTAACACGGATGTCAGGGGGTGCCTAACACCTTCCCTCCGCATAATCAAGTCCCCGGACCCTAATGAATCTCTGTTTCACCGATCCATTTAGTAGTGTCACATCACTGGGTCAATGTGCAAACCTTTTCTCGGTTGTGTTGGTACAACCATTTAAAAAACCAACTGGCGACTCTTAATAGTCCATCGTCGACATTATACATGTCGGACCTTTTTCACTTGTTTTTTCAAACAAAACTCACCTAAAATGAGAACACCAAAGAACAAGTAACGGAAAGGAACACCTAAAAATCTCGACGTCGACATGCAAAACATATGCAGATGAAAGAATCAAGCAAGCATTGAACAAAATGCACAAGAATACTCAACGCTCAACTCTACGATCTTAGAAAAAGAGAAAGCTTGCTCAGCTACTCAGTTCTTTCGAACAAGTGCTTAAACAGCAACTGAGTAGCACCAATCAAGAACTCAACAACTATCGATCAACTAAAGTAAAAGTTCCAAGTCAGAAGGACTTGAAGAGTTCTAAGTGAACTGTGAAGAGCCAAGTCTGCTGGACTTGACGAGTTCAAGAGTGAACTAAGAAGTTCCTAGACTACTGCTCTAGCAGGGATCTGTGTGATTCAGAAAGTGTAAAAGACATCCTTAGTGGATTTTTTACTCGAGGAGTAGAAGAGTGGACTAGGAGCTTTAAGTGCTCTGAACCACTTAAAACGACTGTGTCTATTACATTCTTGCTATAACTGCTATATCTGCCTCACACTCATTAATTCACTAGAGTGGCCTATGTGGAAGGACTACAACACAATCTTCTGAGCATTAGCCAACTCTGCGACAAGGGCCATCAAGTAACATTCCTCAACAATCAGTGTCAAGTCAGAGATTTAAAGACATCTGCTGTAAAGCTAACCGGAACAAGAGAAGGAAATGTCTACACAGTAAATCTTGGACAACTAAGCTCAGACGAGGCAATATGCTTTCTGGCTAAAGCATCTGAAGAAATGAGCTGGTTATGGCATAGAAGATTATCCCATCTCAACTTCAAAACCATGTCCAAACTAGCCTCAAAAGATCTTGTTGAAGGCCTACCCAAGTTCAGCTTCGTCAAAGAAAGGCCATGCAATGCCTGTCAGCTTGGAAAGCAGACAAGAAGCTCATTCAAGAGCAAAACTGCCAACTTAATTGACAAGCCCCTGCAGTTGCTCCACATGGATCTATTTAGGCCAATTCCAACTACAAGTCTCGGAGGGAAAAGGTACTCACTGGTTATAGTCGACGATTACACCAAGTTCACATGGGTGTTCTTTCTAACCTCAAAGGATGAAACAAGCTCCCAACTGATCAAGATGTTCAGGTTGGTGATGAACGAGAAAGGAGAGAAAATCAAGGCTATAAGGAGTGATCATGGCAGAGAATTCGACTTCTCAGAAATGGACCAATTCTGCACAGACAATGGCATCAGTCATAATTTCTTAGCTCCATGAACTCCTCAACAAAATGGAGTAGCTGAGAGAAAGAACAGAACTTTGATAGAGGCTGGAAGAACTCTACTAGCAAGCGACCCATCCATCCGCTCAATACTTTTGGGCGTAAGTCGTTAACACCGCATGCTGCTACACTCAGAACAGATCACTCATACACTCTACGATCAAGAAGACACCCTACGAATTGTGGAAAGGAAGAAAGCCAAGTGTCAGCTACTTTCATGTATTCAGATGTGCATGCTACATTCTCAACAATGGAAAGTAGTACTTGACAAAGTTTCAACCCAAGTCAGACGAAGGAATCTTTCTTGGATATGCCACGCATGGTGAAGCTTCTGAGTGTTCAACAAAAAGACACTGAGTGTTGAAGTCTCGATTCACATCATCTTTGATGAGACAGACTTAGATAAAACAATGCTCCAAGACACTACGACCGACAGATCTGACACTACAAATGAGGTCATCGAGCTCAACACTACGATCGCAGTGCCAGATAGTGAAATCGTTGAGCAAGGAAATGAGATCGTAGAGAGGCCTATGCCAGACAATGAACCTCCCCACCAAGAAGAAGAAATAGATCTTGAAGGCCTAAGACAAGAAGGCATCAGGACAGATGTCCCAACAAGAATCAGATGGGCAAGAGATCACACTCAAGATCTAATCATATGAGATCCAAGTGCAAGAGTCAAAATAAGAGCTGCCACCCAGAATGAATGTTTTTATCTAAGCTTCCTGTCACAAATGGAACCTAAGAAGATAGAAGATGTTATGGAAGACTCCACCTGGATAGAAGCCATGCAGGAATAACTCAATCAGTTTGAAAGAAACAAAGTATGGAGATTGGTACCAAGACCAAAAAGTCATCCTATCATTGGAACCAAATGGGTTTTCAGAAACAAGATGGATGAAGATGGAGTAATAACCAGGAATAAGGCAAGAATGGTGGCCAAGGGTTATTCTCAGGAAGAAGGCATTGACTATGATGAGACATTTGCACCTGTTGCCAGACTAGAAGCCATCATAATATTCCTTGCCTTTGTTGCTCACATGAAATTCAAGGTCTTCCAGATGGATGTCAAAAGTGCATTCTTGAATGGAGAACTTCAAGAAGAAGTCTATGTAGAGCAACCTCCAGGTTTCATCAATCCATCTCTTTCTAACTATGTTTATAGATTAGGCAAAGCCTTATATGGTCTTAAACAAGCACCTAGAGCATGGTATGAGACACTGACTAACTTTCTTATTGAAAATGGGTTCACTAGAGGTAGAGTAGATACCACACTATTTCTTAGAAAGCATAAAGACAAAGTCTTATTGGTTCAAATATATGTTGAGGATATTATCTTTGGTTCTACAGATGAAAAGCTATGTAAGAGATTCTCTAAGCTTATGCAAAGAAAGTTAGAGATGAGCATGATGGGTGAGCTGAATTTCTTCCTCGGATTGTAAGTAAAGCAGACTGATGAAGAAATCTTCATAAACCAAGCCAAGTACATTAAAGATTTACTTAAGAAGTATGGCATGGAATCAGCCTCTCCCATGAAAACCCCAATTGCTCCTGCAACCAAGCTTGACAAAGATAAAAAAAAGGTAAACGTATTGATATAACTCAATACAGAGGAATGATAGGCTCTCTTCTATATCTAACTGCCAGTAGACCTGATAAATGTTTGCAACATGCATATGTGCTAGATTTCAGGCTAATCCTAAAGAATCTCATTTAACTACTGTAAAAAGGATTTTCAGGTATCTCAAGGGCACACCTCACTTGGGACTTTGGTATCCCGAGGAGTCCTCATTTGAACTAACAGGATACACAGATGCTAATTTTGTAGGCTGAAAAATAGACAAAAAAAAGTACCAGTGGCACCTGTCAATTGCTAGGAAACAGACTTGTGTCCTGGTTTAGCAAAAACAAAACTCAGTATCTACCTCAACTATAGAAGCTGAATATATTGTTGCTGGTAGCTGTTGTGCTCAAATCCTATGGATGAAAATCAGCTAGCAGACTATGGGTTTGAATTCAAATCCATACCTATTCACTGTGATAACACAAGTGCCATAGCAATAACTCATAATCTTGTCATGCATTCTAGGACTAAGCATATAGAAATACGGTATCACTTCATTAGGGATCATGTGCAAAATGGAACTATATCTTTACAATATATCCCTACTGAAAATCAACTTACTGATGTCTTTACAAAGCCTCTAGATGAATCCAGGTTTAACAAGTTAATAAGTGAGCTAGGAATACTTAATTTACAACCACAAAATATATGCTCTAGTATGTGCTAACCATATAGATACAAAGGTTATGGTTGAAATTATAGACATGATCAAGGGAAGTCCACGATCGTAGAGCTGAAGTGACATGAAAGACAACGATAGTAGTGCAGACTCAACGATAGCATAACCCCCATCAACAAAACAAAAGGAGCATCATGTGATGATAAGTTTCAAAACAAAGCAATCTCTCTGATAAGCGCCTCAGGAACAAACCTAACCCTTGACTCACTCCAAGAGGTTGGCCCTTCTTGAGTTACCTTAAAAGAATGCTAAGTCAAAAACTCATCACAAGGATCTGGTCAGACTCGACGATTGTAGTTCAGATACGAAGACTGCTGGATAGACTCGACGATCGTAGTTTAGACATGACGACTGCTGGACAGACTCAACGATCGTAGTTCAGACTCGATGAATGCAAAGCAGACTCAACGATCACAAAGGCTACATCAACGATCGTAGTCCTCCCTAAGGACACATTAGCTCTGAAGGAGCAAAGGGCAAATCAGTATAATCCTCCTCAGTCAAATTCGTAGAGCTAAGCAGAATTTGACACCTATCCCACTAAACAAAAATGGAGAGAGGGAAACTATAAGTACAGTTCAAAAACTCCTTTTTGAAATCAAAAGTTCAAAAGGCCTATCTCCCTTCTCTCTATCTACAACCAAAAAAACCCTAACCCTTAAGAAAGTTCAGACAACCATACTCCTTGCAAAGAAATTAATGGCAGCCTCCAACATCGTTTATGGATACAGACTATGCTTCGATGAGTTCAAAACCGCAGAGACCAAATTTCACAAGATTCTGGCATTATTAAAGAAGGCAGGTCTCGAAGACGCTCTGGGTACGAGCACCTGGATCTACCCGAAGCTTATAAAGGAGTTTTATAGGAATGGAGTGTTCAAAAATGAGGTCATCACGACGAAAGTCAAGGATGTGGAAATCAAGCTAACGGCTGAGGACATCAACCAAGCCCTAGGTTTCAAATCCGAAGGGTTCTCGTTCATAGATGGCATTGACTTCCATGAAGGCCTAAAAAGGATGCATCATAAGAAATTCCCCATTGTCAAAGGATACAAGAAGGAGTTTCCTTAGAGGTACGAATTTCTGGCCGATATTATTGGGAAGTGTATATGCTGTAAGAGCTCTGGTCACGATTCTATAAATGAGATGCAGCTAAAACTCATGACTGCCATAAGTTGTGGCATACAGCTCAACTATGGAGCTCTACTACTTGAGTGGATAGGAAAATGGATCCTAAGCTCGAAGAAGACAAAGAGCCCTCAAAAGATGCTCTACGGGCATTTTATAAGTATCATCCTACAGTCTGCTCTAGGTGATAAAATTGGTGACAATGAAGGAGAGTCCATCAACCCAAACAGACGGATGACCCAGCAACTATTTGACAATTGGAAAAGGAATCCAGCCCAAAATGTTCGAATGATGTCTGAGTCCAGTGGTAGAACTAGTGATCTAAAGGAAACAGGGATTCCAGGAAACATGTCAATCGTCAGAGAAACTGAAGAATAAGATGAAGAGATCAACAAGGGAGAACCAACTGCCCTTGTCAGAAAAAGTAAGGGCAAGAGAAAGCTAAAGACTAGAATGGCAAAAGAACCTCAAGGGTCTACCACTGATATACCTGTAGAGTCCTCTGACCTTGAGACTCTGAGGATCCTAAGAAGAAAAGAACAGCAGGCTGAGGCAGATGAAGATAGAGCCACCATCTCACAGCTGCTAAAGAAGAGCAAAATCAGCCACAAGTCTAAGAGGCCATCTGTCCTTTTGATCGTAGAGTCTTTACCGATCGTAGAGACCAGACTGAACACCTCAAGCAAAGAAGTTGCTGCACCAGATGGTTTGCTTGATCAACAAGACAGAGTTGAAGCTGAAGAAAGTCCTGAGGCTGTGGCTCAGCCTAGAAAACCAAGACAAAAATTAGTCAAGAAGTACATCCTTATAAATGAAGGAATGCTCAAGGAGGAAGACAAGAAGATGGCTACTGAAAAGGAACTATCCAAAGAAATCCAAAAGGACATAGCTCAAGCTGAAGGGGAAATGCTTGAAGTTCTCACCTTAGAGAATGCTCAAGCTGAGGGGGAGATACCTGAAGCTCTCATGATAGAAAATGCTCCAGCTTAGGGGGAGCTATTAGTCCTATAGATGGATGATCATGCTGAGGGGGAGCCTCATGATATCCCTACTACAGAAGTAGATGTTCCTGCAAAATTTGAAGGAGAACCAGAGCAGGAACAAAATGAAGCCATTGGTATAGTGGAATCTTTGAACGAAGACAGGGAAGAGGACGAAGATGATGAAGTTGAGATCATAGCTCTGGGCTGCAGTGGGCATAGAAAGGCCAACTATGAGCAGCTGTTCTCCTATCTACCCATGATGCCTTTTCATCAAGCTCAAATCCTAAACTCCTGGAATCACATGTTCTGGAGCTTCAAAGAATATCCAGCCATCTCTGTGCTAGCTCATGGATTCCCATGAAACGTCAGCTTTGCCAAGAAGCTGATAACGAATGGTCCCTCTTCAAGATTGGTGCATGAGGTATTAACTATCCCAATCCTCTTTAGAGTGAATCACTATCCACTGTCTTTTGCCGGCCAATTTTATGAATTTCTAAGCTGGTTGGAAGTAGTTCTAAATCCACAAAAAAACATCCCCGCCATGTAATCTCAAAATTACAGAACTAATGAACCAAATGTGACAAACTTCATATTAATCCCAACTCCCATCATCTCTACGAGTGCTGACTCTAGCCCAGTCGTAGAGTCCCAGGAACAATTCATAGAGCCACCCTCTTCAGACACCCAACCAAAGTCTCCTCCATCAGATATTCCCCCTTCATCCACCAATGAATACTTCAACCTTGATCTTGCCCTCTTCTCCTTGCAAGATCAATACAAGAAAACATCCCCTCCTTTAAATAATCCTCACCTTAGTGAACTACTCTCAGATCTACCCACCAAAGATAAGTTGACAGAGGTGTCCAAGAAAGTAATCAAAGACATCGATGATAGCCTTGAAGCTCACTCAGAACTCATTCATCTCAGACTGACAAAAATGATCATTGTTGTAAATAATCTCCTAGGCACCCTAAACGCTGAGCTTACTAAGAAGCTGAGGGAGATTATTAAGGAAATTATTCAAAGCATAAAAGATAGGGATGATATTCACTTCCTAGCAGCCAAAAGATACAGAGATGCTATTCTTGCATTACAGAACACTCAGGAAGTCCATAATAAACTTATGATAGAGAACATCATCAATTTGAAAACCGCCGTCAAAGAATTTCAACACTCCTACGTAAACCAAGGACATCAAACTAACAATGTTCTAGCCATCCTCAAAAACAGGGAAGCTCGATCTGAAGCTTTGATCAAGGAAAATCGAGAGGACATTGCTCAAACCCAAAGCCAACTCAACGAGCTCGTCCAAGGAGTGACTCGCCTATCCAAAGACATTCGAACCCTTGATGCTGACATAAAGGGAGAGAATAAAGGAGTTCAAGGCAAGGGCAGAGGACATCTTCAAAGTCAATCTTCAAGGATTCCTCCGACAAGGCAATTCCACCAACAGACTCCACAATCCAGCCATCAGACTCAACGACCTGATCAGTAGGAAATTTTAATGGCTCAGCCAATAAGGAGTATAGGGCCAGCTATCAGCTCACAAAATGTCACCACCACAGGCCTTAGAATGCCAACTAGAGATCCTGCATTCATGAACAAGCATGATCAAAATCTTAGGCTAAGTCCTAATGAGCTGGAAGATCTAGCCAGGTGGGATGAAGCAAGCAGGAAAAGAAGAGCTGAGGAGTATGCCAATCCACCTCGTAAAAGATCAAGGAAATATAGATAAGTGAAAGTTTAAATTCTTATTGATGTAAAGCTAAATTGTAATATTCTTCGAACATCAATAAATTCATGATTATTCTCTAGAAATTTCAGCTGCTCACTGAAAGACTAAGTCATGTTTACTTTTCTGCAATTGCATCTAGAAACTAATAATCATGACAACAAATCTACTTGGTTATGTCAACATCAAATAGGGGGAGATTGTTGGGAGAGTGCATATTTTGATTTGATGTTTAAATGTAAATGCTCATGATTATTTGTAAAGTCCTTCAAGGAATATTTGTATAAGGACTTAGTGATAGATCAAATTTGTTAGGTTGATCTAAGCTCTTAATGTGTATCATTCTGTAAATGAATGTATAGAAAAGAAGATCAAACTTGTTAGGTTGATCTTGAGATGTAATAGATAGGCTTCGAAGAGATCGTAGTGTATCAAGCTGATCAAGATTGCAGAAGCCAAGGCAGTAATGTAGAGCATCGAGGATCGTAGTGTGCCTGCCTTGAAGGGTCTCTTCGAAAATCGTATAGTAGTCCCAACATTTTTCGAGCCAACTTAGAGATCGTAGTGTGCTCTCAGAAACTTAGAGTCTACAAGATAAGCAACTCAAAGATCTTAGTGTGCAAAACTTTAAGAGAAATCGTAGTGCTCTTATTTGAGAGCATCAGACCAAGCACCAAGGTGACAAGACACCACGATGTGGATCGTAGAGTATCATCTACCATGTGTCAGAAGCATTGAACCCCACCTTGTGTTTGGAGACAAATTCCACCAAATGTGGAATGAGTTTTAAACGTTGAAGTCCTCACCAGTCCCAACGGTACAAAAGATATCTTTAGTATGCAACAAAGAAGCGTATTGAAGAAGCTAAGGAAAGTACCATTAGTAAGAGGAAAACACCTTTTCAGGTGTTAGGTGAGAAAGAAGTCTGTTGTGTCAGTGGGCCAGAATACAATTCAGAAGATATGTAGAAAAGTCTCCATCAAAGTACAGAAATGTCAAGCGCATTTAATGCTTCAACGGATGGATCAAACAGATAAATTTTAAGATCATATATATGCAAAACATATGCAGATGAAAGAATCAAGCAAGCATTGAACAAAACGCACAAGAACACTCAACGCTCAACTCTACGATCTGAGAAAAAGAGAAAGCTTGCTCAGCTACTCAGTTCTTTCGAATAAGTGCTTAAACAGCAACTGAGTAGCACCAATCAAGAACTCAACAACTACCAATCAACTGAAGTAAAAGTTCCAAGTCAGAAGCACTTGAAGAGTTCTAAGTGAATCAGAACACCAAGTCTCTTTGGACTTGAAGAGTTCAAGAGTGAACTAAGAAGTTCCTAGGCTCACCGGTCTAGAAGGAATTTGTGTGATTCGGAAAGTGTAAAAGACATCCTTAGTGGATTTCCTACTCGAGGAGTAGAAGAGTGGACTAGGAGCTTTAAGTGATCTGAACCACTTAAAACGACTGTGTCTATTACATTCTTGCTATAATCATATATCTCATTATATAATCGCTGCTATATCTGCCTCACAGTCATTAATTCACTATCTTAAGGGAGATTAAAACAAATATTAATTCCGCTGTGTTTTAATCACTATCACTCTAACAAAGTAAAACGAAAAGATTTTTAAATATCTATTCAACCCCCCCTTTCTAGATAACTATTATTCCTCCGGGAACTAACACAAACTTCTTTTATACAGTACGACAAAATGTAGCTGAGAGTTTCAACACGGATAATGTCTCGTAGAGAGTATCCAAACTCAAATAAAGTCCGCATTACAATTATTATCACACTATTTGACTGAATAGTGAGGACTACTAATGCAAACATCTGGACCGTCACTCCGTTCTCCGAATAGTCCCAGCTATATTCTCATTTCCTGAAGAGAACAATGAAAACAAAGGGTGAGCTCAACTAGCCCGGTAAGAAATATTATGACTAAGATAATGCGTAATAAATTATCGTTAGCCTTCAACAAGTAGTGTTAAGCGATAAAATATAATAAACATCAAGTTTAACTGCAGTGGAACAAGCAATCCATTAGAAGAGTCAAGTAGAGCGTGATATCTACTATCTTCTATGATTTAAAAAGTTTATCAACAATTTTATCGCTAAGACTCAGCTTAATAAATAAACCACATCATCGAATCATCCTTGCACTACGGGCCAAGGATATTCATGTAATCATCAATGGTCGTGATTATACCGAATAATCCCTAGTCATAATCATACCAACAACTGTCCATCAATGCACTACATGCTAATGAGTATTTTTACCACATCATTTGTAACATTACGGTCATGATTTTACCGAATAATCCCTGGTCATAATCATACCAATCAATAGTACATCTATGCACGTAAGCCACAGATGACTTTTATCACAATATAAGCATGAGGATGATGACAATGATATAAGAATTCGATTAAAAGAAAGCAAATGATAAATTTTTAAAGATTTATAACTTAATTTATCAAGAATTCAATAATATCCAAATTGTAAACATGATACTGCTTTGTGGAGTAAAATTCAAGAATAATATTGTATCAAAAATGATTTGGACAGCAAAGAAATCAATTTTTGTCATGAATAATTCCTCGGGTGAATAGTACCCGAGTGAATAGTACCCCGTGAATAGTACTTTGGGAATAGTACCCCGTGAATAGTACTTTGTGAATAGTACTCATGAATAGTACTTTGTAAATAGTACCCATGAATAGTACTTTGTGAATAGTGCCCCATGAATAGTACTTTATGAATAGTACCGTATAAATGAATTGTACTCATGGACAATACTCCAACATGAAAAGCTTAAAATTTAACAAGAATGTGCAGAAAATATCCTTGTGAAGCGATACTAGATGAAGCGCAAATTTCAAGGATATTCCACTAATTTCACGGAGTATAGAAGCAACACTTTAACAAAATGAGGGTATAATCAAGAATACGAGACAAAAAATGAGGGTATAATCAGGAATACGAGACGAAATAATATTACTCACATACTACATAGTATGGAAAAAATATTATTTCTATGAATACTGAACAAAATAATATCCCTTATCTCAGAAGAAGACTGGATACTGGAATAGTGAAGTAGCAGACTTCTCTTCTTCTTTCTCTCTATAGCTTCTCTCTCTATAATTGCTCTTGTGAGTCTTAGTGAATTGGTGAGAATGAAAGAAGAATGAGTTTCTATTTATAGGAAAATATAGTTTCGATAATTGCACATTTTGGAGCTCAAAATATTACAGTATAATACATTCATCTTTTCTTTCATTTTTAATTTAGTCCTGCAAGTATTATCAAACTTGCACCACCTCCCGTAATAGTACATCTTGTGAATCAATAGTACAATCATGTGAATCAATAGTACAATCATGTGAAAAAATAATTACAAAGATAAAGACCTTCATCTATACCTTTATTTTTAATTTAGTCATGCAAGTATTATCAATCTTGCACCACTTCCCCTAATAGTACATGCATGTGAATCAATAGTACACACATGTGAACAAATAGTTATAATCATGTGAATTAATAGCAATTAATTGCTCATTTATCTGATTAATTACCCGATTGGTTAATATAACCTCCAAACATCAATTATTATAGGAATAGATGTCGATTTCCACTAACACTAATAATCCCAACACAATGGAAATATCAATTTCATCGTTAATCAATACGAACTTATTCATCATTAGTATTATAACTCACAATATTTAACAACCGGATCATTCCCGTGAAAGAGGGAGCTTTTCGATAAGATTTTTCTCTATTGGCCGTATGATTAGGTGACCAAACCTCTCATCGATGTAACTTTCTAGACATTATCAATATTGCAAATAATAATATGAATAACTTTGTCGTCTCAATTATTGATTTAATAATAATAAATATTATGCGATGATCTTGTGACAATAATTGAATCAATAATATGAGAGATATAATGCAAAGAATTATCTTGTAGTAATAATTGAGTATAGGTAGGTGACTTCTCACGTAAGCATCAATAATCAATATTGTGTGCTACTATGCAACCACCGTATTCACGACATACTTTTACCACCGGGTAGTTCAACAGTTTAACGGTAAAACTTCCAGATTATTTTATAAAAGATAATTCCGCTGCTTTTCTAACTACGACAATACTTTCGTTAGGGGTCCACTCAATGATTGTCTTGTCGCATTTAATATTCCTGTTAAAATGAATATTTTCTGACCAATCGAATATTATATAACCACTTGCTTACTTTGAAAAATTTATAAATAATACCCACAACTATAACATATATCAAATCCACACCATACTATTCAAAAATATATTTCGAGAAAAATTAATCTTTATTAATAAAAGTTGGGGTCTTACAAACTCCCCTTCTTATGAAATTTCTTCCTCAAAATTAGGGTGTGTACCTGGTATGTCGAAGAGGTGAGGATACCTTGACTTTATTTCAGATTCTAACTCCTAAGTCATTTCCTCAACATCGTGGTTTCTCCACAAAACTTTGACTTGAGGTATAACCTTGGAGCGTAAAATATGCTCCTTCTTATCAAAGATTTTAATAGGAACCTCTTCATACGTTAAATCTTTCGTTATTTCGTCCAGTTCTAACTCAATAATGTGGTTCGGGTCTTTCACATATTTACGTAACATAGATATGTGTTATGAACATGAGACATACTTGGCGGTAAGGCGAGTCTATAGGCCACAGTTCTTACTCATTCGAGGATTAAAAATGGGCCAATGAATCGAGAATTGAGCTTTCCTCTCTTTCCAAATCTTGTAACTCTTTTCCATGGAGCAACACGTGACAACACATGTTCTCCAATATTGAATTCTACGTCCTTTCGATGAAGATCAGCATAACTCTTTTGTCGATCTTGTGAGGTTTTTATACGTTGTCGGATCATTTGAATCTTTTCTGTAGTCATACGTACCAACTCCGGTCCCAACAACGTTGCTTCACCCACCTCATCCCAAAGATATCGAGAAAGCGACACTTTCTTCCATACAACGCTTCGAATGGAGCCATGCCAATACTTGATTGATAACTGTTATTGTAGGAACTTGTCCCAACTTCCCTTGAAGTCAAGGACACAAAGTCTTAATAGATCTTCAAGAGTTTGAATAGTCCTCTTCGACTGGCCGTTCGTCTGAGGATGATATGCCGACCTAAATTGTAAATCCGTGCCCATAGCTTTCTGCAAACTAACCCAAAATCGTGAAGTGAATCTTGGGTCTCGATCAGAAACTATGAATACTGGCATACCATGCAGTCTTACAATCTCATTTATGTACATACGAGCAAGATGTTCAAGTGTATAAGTTTCTCGTATAGGTAAGAAATGAGCCAACTTGGTCAATCTATCAACAATGACCCAAATCGCATCTATGCCTTGAGAAACCTTGGGAAGACCGGTAACGAAATCCATGGTAATGTGCTCCCACTTCCATTCTGGAATTTCAAGTGGTTGCAATGGACCTTTTGGTACTTGATGCTCCGCCTTGACTCGTTGACAAGTTAGACACCTTGAGATAAACTCTGCGATCTCTCTCTTCATATTGCTCCACCAAAATGTATGTCAAAGATCATGATACATTTTGGTACTCCCAAGATGGATTGCAAACGGTGTGTTGTGCGCCTCCATCATGATTTTATACTTCAAGTCGTAATCGTTAGGAACACAAAGTCCGAGTTGACTTGAAGTATTCCTTCTTCATCGATTCTTGCTTCCTAATAGCACCTTCTTGCACTTTCTTCCTCATACGCATCGGCTCCAGTGTCATAGCTTGAGTAGCTTTAACTTTATCGATTAAAGCCTCGCCTCTATTCAGATATTTGCCATCATCACATGGGTCCCTAGAGTCTTTAACTCTATCTCCATCCTTTGTAAGTCATACAAAATGGGCCTTTGCATTGACAATATCGCACTCATACCCGCATATGATCTTCTACTCAATGCGTCAGCTACTACGTTCGCTTTTCCAAGATGGTATTGAATGGTATGATCGTAATCTTTCAATAGCTCAAGCCATCGTCGTTGCCATATGTTGAGTTCCTTTTGAGTGAAGAAATATTTGAGGCTTTTATGATCCGTATAGATCTCCACCTTCTCTCCATACAGGTAATGCCTCCAAATCTTAAGCACAAAAACGACAGCTGCCAACTCTAGATCATGAGTAGGATAATTCCTCTCATATTCTTTGAGTTGTCGTGAGGCATAGGCTATGACTTTCCCATGTTGCATGAGAACATATCCTAAACCTTTGCCTAAAGCATCACTGTAGATGACAAATCCCTCCGAGCCAGATGGTATTGTCAGAACATGTGCTGAAATGAGTCTCCTCTTGAGTTCTTGAAAACTCTTCTCACATTCCTCGCTCCAATCGAATTTTGTATCTTTCCGAGTTAGCTGAGTTAATGGAGTAGTGATTCGAGAAAACCCTTCTACGAATCTCCGATAATAACCAACTAAGGTTCGAGAAAGCTACGATTTCGATCATTGACTTAGGTTGCTCCCCATTTGAATTGCTTCAATCTTTGTCGGGGTCAACAGATTTCCATTGATTTGATATCACGTGCCCAAGGAATGCTACTTCCTCAAGCCGAACTCGCATTTCTTCAACTTGGCATATAACTTATTTTCACGAAGCTTTTGGAGTATCAGCCTCAAGTGTTGCTCATGATCTTCACTGATTTTGTAGTAAATGAGGATGTCATCAATAAAGACAACCACAAAGTGATCCAAATATTCCTTGAATACTCAGTTCATCATATCCATGAAGCAAAGGGAGCATTAGTCAATCCAAAAGACATGACTAGGAATTCATAATGCCCGTACCTAGTTAAAAAGCGATATTTGGAATGTCATCAGTTTTAATCTTCAACTGATGATATCCAGAACGAAGATCGATCTTTGAAAAGAATTTGGCGCCTTGCAACTGGTCAAACAGGTCATCAATGCGAGGCAACGGGTACCTATTTTTGATGGTGACATGATTCAACTCCCGATAATTAATACAAAGTCGCATACTTCCATCTTTCTTCTTCACTAATAGAATAGAAGCACCTCAAGGAGACGTACTAGGTCGAATGAAATTGATATCTAACAATTCCTGCAGTTGGGTTTTTAACTCCTGAAGTTCAATAGGAGCCATTCGATATGGGGCTTTGGAAATGGGTTTTGTATCGGGTTTAAGGTCGATACCAAACTCGATTTCACGCTCCGGGGGTAGGCCAGGAAGTTCTTCGGGGAATACGTCAGGAAATTTATTAACAATAGAAATATCATTCAAATCTGACGTATTTTTGTTTAAATCTGTGACATGAGCTAAGAAAGCTTGACATCCATTTTTCAATAAACGAATAGTTTTATGGCTTGAGATGACCATGATTGATTTTAATGGTTTGGTCGCTTGAATTCGCATAATAGGTTGATTAGGAATATGAAAGCTAACAACCTTACGAAAACAATCAATTTTAGCATGATGAGTAGTTAACCAATCAATCCCTAGAATCACGTCAAATGCAAGTATTTTTGAGGAGATAAGATCGACAGGTATCGTGCGGTTACCGATTTGAATCAAACAAGACTTATAAACAGTGGATGTAATAAAGGTTTCTCTTAACGGAGTTTCAATAGATAAGTCAAAGTCTAATTTTTCCAGAGTCAAATTTAAACGTTGAGCGCAAGTAGGAGAAATAAAAGAAGGGGTAGAACCGGTATCAAATAAGGTATAGACTTTGCTAGAGTTTATGATTAGCTTACCCGTGATCACCTCGTTCGGATTCCTCGCTTTTTGGGAGGTTACGACAAACACTCTCCCTTGAACTCTAGGTTTGTCTTATGCGGGGAATGACCTTTGATGCCTCCATCCTAGCCGGACTTGACTTGATTGCACAACAAAAATCGGGCAAGGTGACCTTCTCTTCATGAATTATAACACGCTTTGGATTCTTTAGCATACAGATTCGGACTAATATGTCCCTCCCTCGCATTTGTAACATACTACGATTGGGTCGTCGTTCCCTTCCTTAACAACAAAATTTGGTGATGACGTCTTTTCCATCATTGTTGAATCTCCTCTTCTTGAAATTTCCACTTTTTATTATCTTGGCCATGATTACCACCGAAGTGGTTACCATTTCTGGCATGTTGATTCCCTCCACGTTTGTTGTCACCGCTTCGATGACTGCTACCACTGGTATTATCATTTTGTCGGCTGCTCTCTCTTGGTTGGGTTAACTCGTTATCGTGCTCCAATAACTGAGCCATATTTACACCATCTGAATACAAACACAGTTTGTGAGAAATTAAGTATTGACGTATCTCGGGTTTCAAACCTCTTAGAAACATCCGTGTCATTCTCTCCTCATTATCAACCAAGTGGGACGCAAACCGAGACAACTCGGCAAACTTAGCTTCGTATTGTGACACGGTCATATTGTTTTGCTCCCGCTTGGTAAACTCTACCTCCTTCATGTGACGAATACTTTCGGGAAAGTACTTGTCGTTGAACAGTTCTTGGAACTTCTCCCAAGACATCTTCAGTGCGGAAGGTTGAGTACGCTTTACCGATTCTCACCAGTAATCTACCTCTCCTCGCAACATAAAGGTGGTAAAGGGAATAGTTTAACGGTAAAACTTCCGCCGTTATTTTTATAAAAATATAATTCTGTCGTTTTCTAACTACGACATACTCTCGTTGTGGGGTCCACCAATGATTGTGCCTTCGTACGAATATTTCCTGTTAAAACGAATATTCCCCGATCAATCAAATAATACCCACAACTATAACATTATATCAAATCCACACCATACTATTCAAAAATATATTTCGAAAAAAATTAATCTTTATTCATAAAAGTTGGGGTCTTACATAAATATATATATATATTAAAGCGGTAAACGCTCCGGATGTAACATCCAGGCTCATCGAACAAAGTTCGACACACAGTTCATATATATATATATATATATATATATATATATATATATATATATATATAAACAGAGATCAAGTAGTACCCTTATCTTACTCATAGTGCTCACCCCCCTTTAGGCGACGGTTTGGTTATACATACAATAAATCGCTCATACTTTTAGCGACGGACAACATATAAGCGTCATAAAAAGTATGAGACACTTGACGATTGTATATAACCAAACCGCCTAAAAAGGGTGAGCACGGTGAGTAAGATAAGGGTATGCACTTGATCCTGACCATATATATATACGAAAACAACTAAACACTCGATCAAGTTCAGGCTCAATCGAGGAGGCATAACTTCGATAATGTTAGTTCATATATAAATATATATATATATATATAAATATATATAAGTATATATATATATATATATATATATATATATATATATGTGTATGTGTGTGTGTGTGTGTGTGTGTGTGTGTGTGTGTGTGTGTGTGTGTGTGTGTGTGTGTGTGCAACCGAATAAAAACCACGGAATCAAGTCCGCAATCACAACGTGAAGAATGGTGTATGCAAAGATGAAGAGAAAATCTTTAAAGTGTGTGAGAAGGCTTACAGTGGGCTGCCAAAGAAGACTTCTATAACTTTAAGTGGATGAACACTCGGCTCCCGTCGGTACAAATATGACAGAATATAAGTTCACAAGTGTTTAAAATGAGAAAACACTCGATTTATAGTGTGTACAGAACAAATTGGACATGGCTTCCTCGTCGTTTCTCCTTCAAATAAGGCCACCCCAAGCCCCATATATATAGAGGGGGTGCCGCAGGTCTACCTGCGACTTCCTGGGATTCCCAAGATGCCCAGCAATGTGGGTCCCGCCGTGTCGAAGTACGTACACTCGGACAACGCGCTGCTCGCTCGGTCGTTCATAACTTTCAATCCGGAAGTCCGATGGAAGCGTGTCATACCATTCCGGAAAGCTCTTTCCTTTCCAAGAGCTACACAATGACATAGGATTTGCCCTTTTTGATTTCGGGAAGATGGGCCTGTGACCGAAATGGCATTCCCAGGTTTCCGTCAGGTAGTCCGTTGAGCCGTTTTGCGTAGTTTGCGCTCGAAAGTTAAGATATGGTTCTTATGAGACTTATATTGAAGTAATTTGAGTTGAAATGAGTTGATTTGATATGAGTTGAAGTTGAGTTGGCAAAGCTTCTCATTTTGAATTTGGAAAGTTTGCCGGTTCTTTTCTTATGCAGTCAATTTTGTTTTAATAGTATTTAAAAAAACTACAGGGAATGAGAGCAGTTTGGAAGAGGAAGGTGAGCGGGGAAATTGTTGCTCGTGTTCTAGCATAGGAAAACAATCTGATGACGAGGAGAACCAACTATGTCCTGAGTTAGCAGATGAGATTACTCTTGATGGTGAAGTAGGCAAGAGGTTGAATCAGATGTTTCCTGTTCCTGTAAGTAAGATTTTATATATTTATATAGCTTAATAGCTGCTATTCAGCCAAAAAATAATAATAATAGAACTTTCAATATATCAGGAATTTCATTGTCTCTCTTATGGAGTTGCATACTATCAATAATGTTTTTGGTCTTTCATATCTATAAGTTTTAGTTTGTAATAGTGATAACATTCAATAGCTTTCTTTACGTTGAAGGATGTTATTGTTGTCAAGCTATATGTTAGTTCTATGGGAAGAATCCAGTCTTATTCCAATGAGATTGTTTGATTTGTTATATCTGTCATTTGATGAGCATACACTTTTTTAAGATTTTATTTCCCCAAGAGTAAAACTTAAAGGTACTTTTGATTTTATGACTGGCATTAGCAGATGCTCACATGATAAAGTAAATACTCGTGTTTTGATGTCCTATATTTTTTAAAATCTTTCTTTCTCCCCTTGGCATTCTGAATAACCATGTATATGTACTTCATACTTGCACCATTAATGCTTTATGGAAACATATATGCCTATACATTAATGTCTAAAAGCTAAGTAGCAAGGATTCGGGTTTGCCATACTGGGATTGGGCGGTTCGGCAAATCTCAAAAAATGAGAATTCGAGAATTCAGCACATGTTTACATGTTAAATATATTTTTGTATATATAAATATACATACATTACAATTTCAATAATAAATATAAATTCATGATAAAATGTATAAATATTCAAGAGACATGAATTTTATGTACTTTTTAATCTGGGTAATAAGGAAATCTTTATTGTTTTTCAGTTTCCTTTGTTGAGTGTTGTGTTCCTCCTACTATAAGCAGTTCTTTCAAGTTAGGACTGAACTTGTCTACGGTTATTATCAGATGCTATATGGCGGCATACAACATTTACATTTATGAGACATGAGTTTGGCATGGCACTTTGCAGACATATCAAAATTTATGACTTGTTTTTGCAGCATGTTCCTAAAATCAATGGAGAAATGCCCTCAGTTGATGAAGAAATGTCAGATCACCAAAGGCTCATGGACAGGTCTTTTGCCATATTTCCCTCTTACTCTCTTACTTGTAATCCATATTTAACGAGTGATTTTAAATGAATACCCATTAGGGTAGCTCCTTTTTCACGATATATTATGTCATATTTAGATTTAAAAAATTGGGATATAATTTAGTTATCTTTTTTTATATTAGGAAGAAATTATAGGGTTTATTTATGGTTTGTTGTATCATGGTAGGTATTAATTACGAGTTTATTTCTAGAAGCTTATTCCTTAAAGTTTATTTCCTTGTCCTCTGTTTCTATTTCATTTTACTTTAAAATGAGAAAAAAAAAACAAACAAAATATAAACGATTTCCTTCCTTTTGGTTATCTGAATTTTTTGTCTTCCTCTTCCCAATGGTTTGTAATACCATGCATGGTCTCTAATTCCATTTTTTGGGTGTTAATCAGATTGCAACTATTTGATTTGGTTGAGCTAAAAGTTCTTGGAGATGGCAATTGTCAGGTTGGTTCCTTGCCAGATTTACACCACCTGCATGCTATAACTTTTATTTGTCTAGCTTTATATATCATTTTGTGGACTATTTTAATTTCATATAACTTATATAAATATACTCAACTAACTTTGTCAAAAATTTGTGCCGCTGGGCGCTATAAGAGATAATTTGAGTTACTCATATAAACTTTTCTCTCTAAAAGAAATACCTTTGCAATTCGATAACAATAATAAAAGTGGTCAAATATAACTACTCAAAGTAGTCTTTGGTTTTTATACCCATAATGTTTTGGTTCGTTATAATAAAAAATCATAGGACTATCCCTTTATGTTGCAGGGAAGTTGCACAGGATACATGTCACTGTTCATTTGTACTCATTTGTGTATGTCTGCTAAAACACGTTCTATTAATTGTTTTATAGTGACCTGAATATGTCAGGGAAGGGGGTAGTATGGGCAGCTGAGTATATAATAGTAGGTTCTAGTAGGAGTAAAATGCGTGTGAGCGCATCTGAAAGTTAGTTGCATCTGAGTGTAGGAGAAGAATGAGTAGTGCAGATTAGCCTTGGTAGCTTTATTTTCCAGCTTCCTTTTCTATAAATAGCTGGAAAAATAATCATTTTGTAAGCATTGAGAATTAAGTGATGAAATGAGAAAATGAGAAGCTTGTTAAAGCTTTCTCCTTATTTTCCTCTCTCTCTCTCTCTTCTCTGTATCTAGCTATGTGAGAGAGCACCGACTTCTCTCCTTTCCTTCCTCAAAAACTCTCATCTCTTCTGTATTTCTGGTTATGGCCTAACCCTGGCCTGACAGAGTGTGTTCCCAAGACATCTCCCAGTGTGTTCAAAGCCTTCAGGCCCATTTGAAATATATTTGAAAACTTGATTTTTCAAAACCATCGTGGAAAACTTTTTGTTCTTTATTGTACTTTGCAAAATATCCAACTTTTGACACCATTTGAGATGGGTAATCTCAAACAACTAATTCCAAGAGCCGTTTCATTTACTTTAATTTCATTGTTCCCCATGTGAATGGCCGCTTAACTTGAATTGAATGACTCTTTGATCAAACTATTGAAAAGTGGTAATGCTAATTACTATATTTAGTACACATGCTTGATTACATTGACAGACTAGATGGTGAAACTATAATAGAGATCAAACTTGATAGTGTAGTTCATCTATTAACTGCGTTTGGTAACTAGTGTGTCAAATGAGCCAAGTTGACCTTGAAGACTCCTTTGTTCAAACTAAAACATATTTACCTAACGAGCGTAAAATTTGGGTTCTGAATCTGGTCATTTACTTGATTCTGAGCCTCATGAGCTTTACTTTATGAGTTAATGGGGTTTAATCCCAATATCAAGACATTTATACAACAAAAATATTATAAATGACTTGTACGGCAAAGGTTTTATCCCAATATCAAGACATTTCTTGTAAGTCAAAGGTTCCATCCTAATATCAAGACATTTATACAGTTCTTGTTACTATTACAAATGTTAGATGCTAATGTTATATTTATTTATTTAGTTTGTTGTACCTGTATTTATTGGTTTATTTCAATACATTATTTATTTAGAGGCTCAATTGTTAAGGCGCTTAGGGTTATTAGAGTTTACTTTTTTTTATAAATATGCTTGTAACATGTCAGACTTTTTGTATTTTGATATTGAAATTATTCTAATTATTGGTTGCGATCAAATAAATTTTTTCTCACTCTTGTGGTTGGGAAACCCTAGGGATAGTGGTTCTCATGCGTGGATCACCCTAGTTCTCTTAATTTTCTTTGTTGACTTATAATTTCTAATTAATTATCTGTTCATCAATTTCAGTCGTACATCATAGAAGTATCAAAGCCAAAACTTGGGAAATTTTATTTTATTTTGAAGTATTGTTCGTGGTCCCAAAATCACTGTTCATCTCCTTCAATGGTCGTTGTTGCAATCATACAGAGCCCCATCTGCGCTGTTGCAACAACAATAAAGTCGAACTTAATTCAAACCCAACCCAAACCTAATGTGAACTTGACCCAGATCAAGGAATCACATAACCCAAATCGTCGCCGTGCCATTACCTACAATCGACCTAACCTGTCGCGCTTTTCTCTTCGTTATCGTCTTTCGCGACCTTGGCAATGTGACCGTAATGTACCTCATTATGGGAGGATGAACAAGGGGCATAAAATATCATTAGCACATGCGAGACCTCGAGTGTCGTCCAAGAATCAACCAAAGAAGACTAGCTTACCTACCCAACAAAGCAAACCACTCTGTATTCTTAATAGAAAGGAGTTTGATCAGAGTGTTGGGAGGAAAATGTTGTGTATATGGTAGTAGCTAGAGAGGCGAGAGATGTTACTGAGGAGAGTACTAGAGAGATTCTTAGTGATGTTAGTCAGATTTTACATGAGTTCACTGATGTTATGCCTAATGAGTTACCCGATGGGTTACCACTTCTTAGGGACATCCAACATGTCATTGACCTTGTTTTGGGATCTTCTTTACCTAACATGTCACATTATAGAATGCATCCCATAGAGCAGATTGAGATGAGACAACAGGTAGGTGAGTTGTTGAGGAAGGGTTTTGTTAGAGAGAGTCTTAACCCTTGTGCCGTTCCAACCTTATTCACCCCCTAGGGTGTTGGGAGTTTGATGATGTGTTGTGATAGCTGAGCTATAAATAAGATCATTGTCGAGCCATAAATAAGATCACTGTCAAGTATAGGTTTTCCATACCTATGCTTGATGGCATGCTAGATAATGATGACTGAGGCTTGTATTTTCACCAAAATAGACCCGCGGAGTGGATACCACCAAATTCGTGTTCGAGCGGGAGATGAGAAGAATGCCTTTAAGACAAGGGACGAAATTTATGAGTGGTTAGTCTTACCTTTTGACTTAACTAATGCACCCAACACATTTATGAGAGTTATGAATCAAGTGCTACGTTCTTTCATAAGCAAGTTTATAGTGGTCTATTTTGATGACATCCTCATTTATAGTAAAACCTGAGAGGACCACTTCACTTGTGAGAGATTCTAGCAGTTCTTCTACATGAAAAACTCTGTTAATTTGAAGAAGTGCTCTTTTGTTCAGAAGTCGGTCATTTTCCTCGGGTTTATGATATCCAAAGAGGGGTTTTTTACCGATCTCGAGAAAACAAAGGCTATTAATGAGTGGCCTGAATCTTCTAATATTCGCGAAGCTCGAAGCTTTCTTGGGCTAGCTACGTTTTATAGGAGGTTCATTAGAGGATTTAGTATCATTATGGCCTATCACTGATAGTTTGAAAAAGGGAGAGTTCGTTTGGTATAAATTGACTACCAAAGCCTTTGTGAAAACCAAGAATAGGTTGACACAAACATGTGTCCTCATGCTACTGGACTTTAATAAAGTGTTTGAGGTAGCGTTTCAGGCATAGGGATAGGGGGGTGCTTAGTTAGAAGGTTCATCCGATAGCGTTCTTTAGTGAGAAATTGAACAAGGCCCTACTCTACCTATGAGAAGGAGTTTTATGCTATAGTCCAGACACTATCTTGACATTATTTGTTGCATAGGGAGTTTGTTCTTTACTCCGATTATCAGGCACTCCAGTACCTTAGCTCCCAAAATAAGCTAAGTCATCAACACGCTAGGTGGGTAGAGTTTATCCAAGAGTATTCTTTTGTGCTCAAGCATTGCAAAGGGACATCGAATGTGGTTGCCGATGTGTTGAGTAGGGTGTCCATCCTTGTTAACTCTTTGAGAGTGAAGGTTGTGGGATTTGAGCACATTATCCAGCAGTACCCTACTTGTCAAGATTTTAGTGATATTTATGGTGCCCTACAGGATCTTTAGTTCCCCACCCCCTTCTAAAGATTTTTGTATGCATGATGGGTATCTTTAAAAAGCACCTACATCGATGCGTGAATATTTGTTGCGGGAGGTTTAGCTGGACACTTTGGTCATGATAAGACCATTGCCATTGTTGAGGATAGCCTCTCTTGAGATGTAGCTCGTGTTGTTCTGAGTGCCGCACATTTTAGACTACCAAGGGTAGGAAGCAGAATACGGGTTTATACACTCCACTTCCGATTCCCTATGCACCTTGGAAGGATCTTAGCATGGATTTTGTCTTAGGGTTACCGAGGACTCAAAGGGGTCATGATTATGTTTTTGTTGTAGTGGACCGTTTCACTAGGATGACATTTTATTCGTTGCATAAAACTGATAATGTCTCACATATTGTCATTATTTTCTTTAGTGAGGTAGTGAGATTATGTGGGTTATTGACTATAGTTTTTGATAGAGATGCGAAATTTATGAGTTATTTTTGGAAAACTCTCTAGAAGAAACTTAACACCTCGCATAAGTTTTCCACTGCTTATCATCCACAGACCGATGGTTAGACTGAGATTGTTAATAGGAGTCTAGGTGATTTGATACGTTGTCTTGAGGATGATCATGTGTTTACATGGGATAGGGTTTTGCCTATGGCCGAGTTTGCATATAATAGCTCAGTTAATCTTTTGACTAGAGTGAGTCCTTTTTAGACTTACATTGGTTATCAACCTAGAAAACCTATTGATCTAGCTCCTCTTAACACTACATATAGGGCTAATGAGTCCGCAGAGTCTTTTACGCATCACATTCATGATTTGCATGCCGAGATAAGAAAGAAAATTAATTTGAGCAATGGAAATTATAAGTCTCCTGCAGATGTTTTGTCGACGTTGGGATTTTTGGGTGTCCCTTTCCGTTACTTGTTCTTTGGTGTTCTCATATTAGGTGAGATTTGTTTGAAAAAACAAGTGAAAAAGGTCCGACATGTATGATGTCGACGATGGGACTGTTAAGAGTCGCTAGTTGGTTTTTTAAATGGTTGTACCAACACAACCGAGAAAAGGTTTGCACATTGACCTAGTGATGTGACACTGATATACGGGTCGGTGAAACTGAGATTCATTTAGGGTCCGGAGACTTGGTTATGCGGGGGGAAGGTGTTAGGCACCCCCCGACATCCGTGTTACCACGGTGACCGCGCTCTTTTCAAGAAACTATTATCTGAGTGTGTGTGTGTGTGTGTGGGTCAATGTGCTATTATATGGAAGTTATGTGAGGCCTCGTTCGAACCTATATACACAGGGTTTGAATTTATGTAGAAATTCAAATTTTAGCAAGATATGGCAGTGATGTTTTATAAAAGAGGTTTTTCAAACCCTGATGCTCAATAGGAATTGAGATCTTTTACTCTCCCATTTTTTATTAAGTGATCGTCTTTTTTGATTTTATTTGACGGATGCGAGGCATCCGTACGAAAAATAATATATACAAAAATAATGCCGACTTCCTCGTGGGTATGGAAACCATCTGAGGAAATTCAGACACCACAAAATAATTTACAAGTTGCTTACAGCTGAAAAATGTCCATCACTGGAACCGAATCTAGATCCAATGGGATGAATCTGTGATCACATGATTCCTAGGCGCATGAGAATCTTTGAAATTTGTATGAAAGCGATGGCGGTATATATATATAAAAGCGGTAAATATATATATCTGAGACATGATCACCAACCACGAAGCACTTCCATGGGGATCAAAATGTAAATAAAAGTCATTAAAAAGCTATCAACCGCCACGGAGAAAACTCCGAAATTTGGACAAAACGTAAATATAGTTGTAAAGCGATCAAGCGCCACAAAGAAAACTCTAGGCGGGATTTAATATATATATATATATATATATATATATATATAAGCAATAAATGCACCGGATATAAAATCCGGGCTCATCGAGCGAGTTCGACCACGATTCATATATATAAGTATATATATATATATAAAAAAGCGAGTAAACGCATTAGGATATAAAATCCGGGCTCATCGAGCAGTCAAACACACAGTTAATATATATATATATATATATATATATATATATTAAAGCAATAAACGCTCGGGCATCAAGTCAAGGCTCAACGAACAAAGTTCAGACACAGTTCATATATATATATATATATATATATATATATATATATATATATATATATATATATAGAAAAGCAAGTAAACGCTCCGGCCAAAAGTCAGGCTCAATCGAGGCATAACTCGATAATGTTAGTCAATATATATATATATATATATATATATATATATATATATATATATATATATATATATATATCTGATGGAATGAAACCATAGACCAAATTTTGGGCAAAAGCCAGCAACACGACTCTCAACGTGTAGAAGGGTGTGTGCAAAGATGAAGAGAAAGATTCTAAAGTGTGTGAGAAGGCTTACGGTGGTGATAAAAAGGCTTCTATATCTTTAGAGTGGGTAAACACTGGCTTTTGTGGGTACAAAAGAGGCTATATATGAGCTCACATGTGTTTAAAAGTGGGAAATACACTGTGTGGGAGAGTGCAGAGCGAATTGTGCAGGGTTTCCCCATCTTTTTCTCTTAGAAAATTAGCACCCCAAGCCCTCTATTCTGAGGCATATGAGTAGCGGTGTACTGCTGGGTGAGCCCGTCAGGTGTGCAGAGGCAACCCGGGTTGGCCCCGGTTTATCGAGTCGAATTCGTCTCGAAATCGTGCACTCGAACCTCGTAATGTCCACTTAGTTTTTCGAAGTGCAATCCGAGCATCCGTTTGAGGTATCTGGGACCTATTTGAATAATGGTTGTTGTAGAGTTTATCGATGGCATGGGATTAGAGCTTGTCTTGAAGTCATTGAAGATAGGGGCGATGCCCTCCGGTCTTCAAGCTTCAACTTTCATCCGTTACCCCTTTGAATTGTCACTCTCGAGATTGGTTAGCCTTGTGGGACATCGTTGCGTAGAGGCGTGATGTGGCATCGTGTTTGATGAGATGACGATGTTGCCCCTCACCGGTGTTATCGCCGGATTGGGCCGATAAAGCAGACGTTACTCGAGACTTGGCGAGATTGGACTCTTCATAATTATTGAAGGTCCTCATTGTCATCTTTGAGGTGTGCTGTCTTCCGATGTTATTCTTTGGGTTGATACGAGTGTATCTCGTTGTGAGTCTTGAGATTGAAGCTAGTCGCATTTGAAACAAAGCATTTTTGGGTTATCATGAAAGCGCATTCCTTGGGGTTATCACCAAGGTTGGTGGCTATTCCATGGTTGGGAGTGAGATTTGGATACCTCGGGGTTGTCTCTGAGATTAATCGGTCTTCTCCGGTGTGTGTTCCGGTATTGTATCTGCTGGTCTCGAGGTTATCTCCGAGGTTGGATTTGGTTACTCCCAGACTACGATCCGGGGTTTGATGCTGAACTTCCGGTAGTATCCGGTATGGATTTTGATTGTCTTTCAGGGTTCTCTCTTAAAAGAGCGAATCATCATCCTACCGCAATGTTAGTGATGATTAGTACGAGAAAATTTTGAGTGTCTACAGATGCCCCTCTTTATCATACTCATGCATGGCGATTCATGGGTAGGATAAAGAATCCTAGACACTTGAAACGCAATAAGATAAACATGGTACTATGGGTAGTAAAATGACGCAAATGTATGATGCATGTGTACGGGGTTGTAGCCCAACATGCTGGGGATGATTGTTGGATCCCTATTGCTTCAACTGGGGATTGGCAATACTGACCAGATTTGATGCATAAGCCGAATCTGTTAGGATGTTGATGTTAGAATTATCACCAAATTCCTGTGTTTTTGATAACGACTTGATCCTAAAGAGGTATCTCTTATGTGCAAGAGATCTGTGGGGATAAAGTTTGGTCTGTTTGAGGATGTGTATAACATATTCCATCATCTATCCTCTTTGATAACATGGACCTTTCCTGGTTAGTATCGCCAAAATATGTCACTATTCTGTTGGATTCTATCGCCAACGACAAATCTTTGTCGGTGCGACCTTCATTGACGATGTGAATCAACAATTGAGACATCATCATGTGGGATATCTTTGTCAAGGCTTCTCGACCTTTGCTGACGTGTAAATCAATGGCTGAGATTCTGTAGATTGTCAAGGTTGCTTGACCTTGTTTGTCGTGTAGATCAACGGAGCATTGACTTGTGACCCCGTAGGGATCCATTTGGGGAATATGAAGCGATGGGGTATGAAAACCTCGAATAGCTCTATAGCTCTGATAGGTTTTAACGCTATCGGCTGAAATGACGTCAAGGTTGCTTGACCTTCATTGATATGTGTGTTAACGGCTGAGCATGCGTTGCTACTCCCGCCAGAGATATACGTTGTAACCCCTGTCGGGGATCTACTGGGGATGCATGAGTACGTACCCAACTATTGAACGGTTCTCAATGCTTCGATGGGTTTACTTGCCATCGGCTGAAATAATCGTCAAGGCTGTTTGACCTTCCGTTGATAGAAATGTCAACGGATGAACGTGTTGTAACCCCCACCGGGGATCTACGTTATAATCCCCGTCGGGGACCCACGTTGTAACCCCCGTCGGGGACCTACGTTGTAACCCCAGTTGGGGACCTATGTTGTAACTGTTGGGTTTCAGCACAGAAACGCACAGCGGAAATTAAAATTGTATCAAGCAATTTTTGAAACCCTAAAACAGGATCCATGCGAAAAATCAATTAATTCAGAGGTTTAGAGATTATACCGAATATGAAAAATGAGAATCTGAAACCGACTGCGCCTCGAATCTCCAATGCAATACAAACCGACTACGCCTCTACGGTATCCACACGAACGAGCATGCATTTAACCAATCGAATGATTACTGAATAAGAAGGACTTATGGTACTAGCCACCAAAAGGAATGGATTTTCTGAAACTGTTTTCTCTCTAGTCTCTCTCTAAGAGCGGCTAGGGTTTTTTTTAATTATGATGTCACCCTAAGTAGCTGCTATATATCATATATATAGTAGTTAAAAGGAATTAATCAAATCAAAACCTAATTTCATAAAATTCAAATATATATATATATATATATATATATATATCTTAATTAAGTCTTACTTAATTAATATACATATATACAAATTATCCTTTTAATTTAAATTCGTGATTTAAATACTATTAATCATATTAATATATTTAAATCCTTAAAATTTAAATTAATTCCCTTTTAAATAACGTTCTATGTGTGTGACCCTATAGGTACTTATTACGTTGGCAATAATTTTAAAATCATATTATAAAATTATAAACAGTGAGCGGCATCTAGTAATGCATCACTGCTACTCAAGTAATAATAAGATCGATGATTCGATGCAACCTTTTCATAACCAATGTTTCAATGTAATTTAATTCTTTTAAGCTTAATATATAGGATGGTTAAATTCCATCTAGATCACTCGTATTTCTCACACAATTCATGATGAACCCAATAATCACCTTTATAGTCCACCCTATTAAAGGTGACATTTGATGATATCAAAGTACATAAATTCTCGTGTAGTAATATAGCGATTTCGTGTTGGGAGGACCATTACATCATTGTCACTATGAGAATTGCTAATGACACTTCGCATAATGCTCCATATAGAATTCTCATGGTGGAGTTACATCCGAAGACATCGTTCTCTAACATGTACCTATGCATTGACTTAATATCTCATATATTTATGACCAATGAGATTTGGTCATCAGTCAATCCATATACTAGTCTCAATGCATCATTGTTGTCCCATCAACAATGATACTCGACTAGGGACATTTAAGAACAATGATACTAATTGTAATTATAATCTCATGTTCAAGTCACATACTTGAAACTACATAATTTGTATTACTATTCTAAGGAATTTTATAATGTTAACAATTATATTACGTAGTAAATAAAACCATAATAAAATTATTTATTTATTCAATCAAATATAATATCAAAATGTTAAGCAATTATATCAAATAATTGGCCTCTGGGCATAAACTTTACTTGATAACTTCTGTCGGGACCCACGTTATAACCCATGGGGACCTATTTAGGGTAACGACCCGGAGTTGGCGGCATCGGACCTGTATGAGGTATTGCCGGATGTGATTTGTGACAACTGAGATCGTTGGCAGGGTATACCTCGTGTTCGGGTGACTACCAATGGGTGACGTACAGATTCAAAGTCTCATTCGAGAAAACCAGGATTGTATGCTGTTTTGCTCAATCGCGTGGCGTTTTTATTCACGATTTGACCTTTCTAGTTTGTGAGTACTCTGTTTCAACTCAAACTGGACCGAGCCGGAGGGGTGGGACCCACATAGAGGAGCCGCAGGTGCACTTGCTGCAGCCGCAGGTAAGCCTGCGACCAAGCATGGATGATAAATCCTGCAGCCAGCCTTCACAAGTTCATTTCCAACTCATTTTGCATAGAGAAAACCGCTAGCCATCTTCAGATCTGCTGAGTTCGGGCTGCTTTCTGCAAATTCTGTCACCGTACAAGTGTTCTACACTATCCTGGTAACGTATACATGTATTTTTCCGGTTTACATCCCTTATGAGTTATCGCATCTAAATGCATCTAAACACATAGTAGTGATTATGCATGCACAAAATGACTTGATAAAAATATTCAACATAGTAAATGTTAGTATTAAACCATCTTTGAACATAATGATGTGAAAAATTAGGACTTTTAAGGCGATCAAATTGGCACCTTTTTCTCGCTATTTTTTTTGTCCCATTTGAGGTCCAATGAGAAAAAGGTAGAAAGGCAAAATATTTCTAGCATTGAGGTTGGCCTTATGCATGATGTTTTCAATTTTTAATGCATATATTACGTATATGACTTTGGGGCAGGTGTGCTACTGAATGGCCACCTAGACATGCCTGAGTGCATGTGGATAGTCCTATTTTCAAAGGGGACTATGGCAAAATTTTTCCAAATGTAGGCATTAGGTAGTCATGCATTTTAACTCTATTATATGTTAAAGTAAATGCATGCATGCATATAGTCATAAATGCATTTAAAAAGCTCCGTGAAATACCACACACCCTTTACGAGGTGATTTGGAGACTTGTTGTCCGAGATATTATGGATCTGGATCACCGTAGAAGCGCTTCTTCAGGGACCGCTTCCAGCGCATTTCTGGAGGAGGGCTTCTGAAGTGCCTCGTCCCCATTCTGTCAGATAGCCTCGTCGGTTGATGGAGGCCGTGATACGTCCAGTCCAGGTAGATGTTCCAGATGTTGGGGACAAGGAGGCGGATATTTCGATTGAGGATCCCGCTCCTACTGCACATGTCCCTCGCAGGGAGCTTCCGAACATTCAGGTGGTGAACCCAGAGTTGCTGGGTGATTTGGGCAGACATCCATCGATGTATTTGCATGCTAACGAGGTATGGCGTTAAACTTTGATCTTCCTTCTTTCCTATTGATGAGGATTAAAGGGTTCTGATGTTGATCTGCATTTCATGCAGGTTCCAGGTTTTACACAACCGCGAGAGAACTGGTTTAGCATCCACTCCATGTACCAGGCGCTTCATCCTGACTATAGAGCAATAGTGCATGAGTGGGGATTTGGGACATTTTTCTCCATCCTTCCCCGTCGTTGTCCCTGGGGTTATCTCAGGGCTTTGTCTGAGCGATGGTTTCATCAGACTCTGTCACTCCACCTGCTGGATTACGAGGTGATGATGACACCTATGGATTGGCGATTTATCACAAGTATGGAGTTTGGAGGGGAGCCAGTGCCTTGCACGACGAAATATTACTCCTACTGCCGTCAGATCCTTATTAGGAGTTCCGGCGGAGGCACTCAAAGGCAGGACTGTCCGTTCAGGTCCTTTGAGCGTAGATGTTATGAGCGGGCTATTGAGTGAGCCCATGCCTGATGATGTTAGGATCAGGGATCGCGTTCTGCGGCGATTGTTCCTGATGATCATTCGAGGCTGCTTCATAGCAGATAACTCTTCCATGGTATCTTTCGCTTTGGTCAGTGCCACACGCGATGTGGACCGTATTGGAGAGTACAATTGGGGCTCTTACACCTTTGCCTATTTTCTCTGGGGCATGCGTCTGCGCTCACAGGGTTTGACCGAGGCTTGGTTAGGATTTTACTCATTTCTGCTGGTGAGTATTTCTCTCGTCTTTTCCCATTTATAGGTTAAGAGTGTTTACTGATAGCAGATGTTTTGCCATTGTGTTGGCAGTTTTAGGCCTATGAGAGGCTCCCATGTTTGCGTCCTGTGAGTGTGTTAGGTTTAGATACCTATCCACGAGGACAATGATGGCACCATTCTATCTTGCCAGAGGTCCCTATAGCCGAGGGCTTCGCTCATTGCCGTATGAAGCTGGAGTTGCTGACGGCTGACGCCATCACATGGATTCCCTACTCAGGGGAACATTTGACCATTGGCTTTGAGGATGGACACCTGACTGGAGTCGAGTATTTGATTTCCACCAGGAGATTTCCTCTCTTCATAGATGGAGGCTGGGAGCTCTATTTAGGAGAGCGTGCTATTAGGAGCACCACAGGGGAGATCCGTATATCGATCTTGCCTCCTTCCAGGCGTCATTGGCCTGTATCGCAGTCACCCATCACTGATATCCCATTGTTGGGGGTTGACCGCTTTGCATTATCAGAGGGCCCATGTATTCAGGAGATATTCTAGCGTTGGTGGTTCCCTCGCACTATTGGGGCCCAGTCCCGTGCCACATAGTTTATGGGGGACATGGTTCCAGGATCTTTGATAATGACGGATTGGGTAGCTTCATCTGAGAAACTCAACTCATCGACCCAGATTGATAGTTTGACCCGGCAGTTGGACCAGACATATGTATTTATTCGGCATTTGGGCGAGATCCAAGAGAGGCGAGTCATTTTTTCCTTCCAAATGTGTCCCGCCCCCTCGGACGACCCATTTGGTTTTTTGTACAGATCCTCCTCTTTATAGGCTGACATCCTGTAGATAGAGATCCGATTGACTCGGGAGGAGTTACATCGGTGGGCGAGATTGAGGATGTGGACATCGAGACCCTGGTCTTCTTCTGATGTATATTCTCGTTATATCTTTTGATAGGCCTCTGTTAGATATTAGGTGGTTGTTCCCCATTCTTGCTATATCTTTTGATAGGCCTTTGTTAGTAGTAGGGCGTCTGTGCCCCATTTTCATGTATTTGTAGCTGTACAGAGCTGATGTATTAGATGATGATATATTTAGGAATGTATGCACCGTTTTTTCATTCCCTATATCATATTGCCATCCATTATCTGTTATGCATGTATCATGTTATGCATAAGTATGTATGTCCAGAGATATTCGGTATTGACCCCTGGATGGTCTTATGACACGTCCCGCACAGATGTCTTCTTGACGAGTTAATAGTATAGATCATACCCACCGTCGGTGGTGGCATTGGGTATCGCGATCGTGAATACGATAGCATGTCACTTTGCCGAGATAGGGTGATCAGAGATCTGTTGCTTATGAGATACCATGACCCTTTTGGAATTTTAGGTTCCTGCAGGATTTGTAGACGGGATGCTAGAGCATTGGCTACCTGATAGGCAGGTATTCCATTTTGGCACCCATGAGTTGACCCCTACTCTGGAGGAGTATGCACGTTTGACGATGCTGCCCCTAGACAGACCTTGCGTGCACATGGCTTTGGGAGACATGAGCAGACGGTTCATGACTCTCACAGCTTTGAGGCGTAGAGTAGTGCAGGATGAGCTGACATCTGGCCACGTGATCTCTCAGCGTTTTCTGTATGACAGATTTGGCGCGGAAGATAGCTACTCACGACATTCCGGGGATTTTACCGGGTCGGAGGATCATTGGCGTTTGGCCAGAGTTGATGTACTAATGCTATGTGTACTATCATACATGTACATGCCGCGGTATATGGATGAGATAGATATAGGTGTTATCATGGCCGTGAGAGCTCTCAGGGAAGGTCGTACCATTGTGCCTATGATAAGTGGCGAGACTCTGCGATCAACATCCTCTTCTTTGTACTTTACCCGTCAGGAGTGTTCACTCGGAGCTCGGTCATGCTGTATGTGTGGTTTATGTCACACTTGCGACCGGTTGGTACCCTTAGATGGCATGCGTATTGTTTCTCCCATGATGTGGCCATGTCATACTCCTTTCAGCCGTCGGAGTGTATAGAAGCTCACCGGTCTGATGCATATTTTTAGCGGACATCGAGATCCATTTAGCATATTCTTTGTGCTTTCGGGGCTTTGCTCACCATACTGACTTCATTACTCATGCTCCGGGCATGGATTTCCTCCTTTAATTTGGTTTGAGGGGCGTGACTACTTATCACTCCATTTGGCCGTGATGTCGCATTCGACCGGTTCGTGATTTTTACCCTTCGAGGGGGCGACAGTCGGTCGTTCGACTTATCGATACCTCTCAGCAGAGGACCGATCTCGTGTATACGCTTGCTGGGATCAGCGTGAGATAGCTACTTTTTCTATCAGTCATCCCGGTTATTCTGCAGAGTACTCCGTATGGATGGAGACGGAGATTTTATCGGCTGCAGCAGTATTTGCAGTACCGGAGAGTGAGTTAGACGATGTAGAGCCTATGGAGGACATTGATACCTACATCGAGGAGGAGCCCATTTCTTTGGGTTGCCGACATTTCTTCCGATTCTCCTAGTACCAATGATTTTTGTGATTCAAAGACTTCGACAAGATTAGAGAGCGAGTCTTCATCTGATGACCTTTGAGAGAGATCAGATTCGATTTATGATGTCGACGGCTCTTGATGTGAGGGATGTCGCTCTATTGGAGAGATACGAGGCATTGGCTCGTAGAGATGCCGCCGTCGCTGAGCGTGATGAGGCCAGGTCAGCCATAGACGCTGTGATAGTTGAGCGGGATACCGCCATATCTTCCCGGGATGTAGCCGTCACATGATTCCTAAAGCGACGAATCATCGCAATTTGTATGAAAAAGAAGTAGCGGTATATATATAAAAGCGGTAAATATATATATACTGATTATGATCACCAACCACGAAGCACCTCCATGGGGGATCGAAATGTAAATAAAGTCATTAAAAGCTATCAACCTCCACGGAGAAACTCCAAGCGGACAAAACGTAAATAAAGTCAGAAAGCGATCAAGCGCCACAAAAAAAAACTCTAGGCGGGATTTAAAATATATATATATATATATATATATATAATAAATGCACCGGGATGTAAAATCCGTGCTCATCGAATAGAGTTAAACCACAGTTCATATATATAAGTATATATATATATATATATATATAAGCGAGTAAAACGATAGGATATAAAATTCAGGGCTCATCGAATGAAATCCGGCACATAGTTAATATATATAAATGTATATATATATTTATATATATATATTAAAGAAATAAACGCTCGCATCAAGTTCTAGGCTCATCGAACAAAGTTAAACAAAGCAGTTCATATATATAAATATATATATATATATATATATATATATATATATATATATATATATATATATATATATATATATATATATATAAAAAGCAAGTAAACGCTCGCATCAAGTCTAGGCTCAATCGAGGCATAACTCGATAATGTTAGTCAATATATATATATATATACTGAGACTAGAATGAAACCACGAATCAAGTCCCAAGGCAAAAACAAGCAACACGACTCTCAACGTGTAGAAGGTGTGTGCAAAAATAAAGAGAAAGACTCTAAAGTGTGTGAGAAAGCTTACGACTTCATCGATAAAAAAAAAAGGTTTCTATATCTTTAGGCGGGTAAACATTGGCTTTTATGGGTACAAAAGAGGCTATATATGAGCTCACAGTGTGTTTGAAAGTGGGAAATACATTTGTATGGGGCGAGTCTTGAGCCGGTGTGCAGGGATTCCTGTCTTTTTCTCTTAGAAAATCAGCACCCCAAGCCCTCTATTTATAGGCATATGAGTAGGTGTACCTACTGGTGAAGTTTGTAGGTGTGCAGGCAAACCCGGGTTGGCCGGGTTTGTCTGCCAGGTCGTCTCAAGTATGTGCACTCAGGTACTGTAATGTCCACTCAGTTTTTCAGAAGTGCAATTCGGGCATCTGTTTGAGGTATAAAGGACCTATTTCGGACCGTCGTTGTCGAGAGTTGTACGATGTCATGGGATTAGAGCTTGTGTGAAGACATTGAAGATGGGACGATGCCCTTCGGTCTTCAAGCTTCAACTTTCATCCGTTACCCCGCACAATAGTCACTCGGGATTGGTTAGCCTTGTGGGACATCGTTGCGTAGAGACGTGATGTGGCATCGTGTTTTACGAGATGACGATGTTGCGCACGACCATGGGGAGACTGATTGATGAGGTGAATCACTACCCGGCAGAGCAGGGACAGACACGGCACACCATAAGCCGAGATTTGGTGGTGCACATAACTCAGAGGGAGTACCAGAGCGCTGTGGATCGTGGGATGATGGATTAAGTCTAGGCGTTAAAAGTTATTAGTGGTAGTTCGTTATGTGGTGTATTATCCGTTGTTGTATTTCGACCTTTATGTAGAATGTGAAATAGTTGTAAGCCCCAACTTTTGAGTTAAAGGGGTAGTATGTTAATGATTGTCCCCATCTTTTGTGATATTAGGGGATTAGTTGTGTCATTTATAGAGGTATGCTGGAGATAGCATGTAATGTAACAATTTGGCATATGAATATAAATGATCTTGTTCTGAAATGTGTTCTGAAATCTTATTCCTTCAATGAAGAACTGTTTAAGTAATATGATTAGATAATAAAAATAGAAGTTGGTGATGCGAGAAAAAATGCATGCATTTAGATTAACCGCATCGGAAGAGTCGGTTAATGATGAGAGAGGACAAGTAGATCCCATTCGGAGGCTTGTAGATTTGTTAGGGAGGCTCTTAGGGAAGAAATGAACAAGTACCACCCATTCCCCAAGTAGCTCGGTTACATGAAACTTTAAGGACTTTAAGAGTGTAGGACCTCCGAATTTATGGGTACTACCGACCCTATCGCAAAGACAAACGTGGATCAAGGAAATGGAGAAAGCCTTCGCCATTGCTCGTGTGGGTGGAGACCAGAAAACCGTGTTCGCTACATACATGATGAGGGGTGAAGCAAACTACTGGTGGGAAGCAAACCAACAGAGAGCGGGAGAGGGGACTATAACCTGAGAAAGGTTTAAGACCTTGTTCTTCGAGAATTATTTCCCGAGGAGCATGATGAATAAGATGGAGGTAAAGTTCTTAGAACTAAAATAGGGGGAGATGACAGTGGCACAATATGCGGCCAAGTTCAACGAACTCGTACGATTCGCACCACATCAAGTGGACACTGAAGAAAGGAAATCTCGACGCTTCGAACTTGGACTAAAACTTTGGTTGTTCAACAAGGTGTCAGTCCTTCAAATCGACTCGTTCGCCACCTTATTGGAGAAGGCGGTAATTGCTGAGGGAGGTAGCGAGGCATTGAGCCAATACAACAAAGAGAAGAAGAACAAGAATCTTTGGGGAGAAACTCGTGGAAGCGATGGCGATGGTGGAAGTTATCCGGGAAAGAGGAAATGGGATAACCAACAACAACAACACCAACCAATGAAACATCAACCACCGGGAAAGTTATCAAGGAGGATTTAAGAAAAGTAGTGAAGCTTGCTCGAAATGCGGAAAAACCATCAAGGGAATCTTTGGAAGGGCGCAAAGATCTCTACAATACAATCGCGACCAAGAAGGGCACATTTCACCCAATCCAACCGAATCGATTGCTGAACATTTAACATATGACCGCCCAAGACACAATGGATCGCAGGGACGTGGTGTCGGTATTCTCCGATCAATAATATAAATGCGTATGTATTATTTGATTCGGTGCTACCTATTCCTTTATTATTCAAGAATTTGCTAATCGACTAAACATACCTCCACGAACATTTAGAAAACTCATTGAATGTAGAGATTGCGAATAAAGGAAGTAATTCCCATAGAGTTTGTTTACCAAACTGTTGTCTGAAACGTTAGAGGTCACGAACTAAATGTAGACTTATTTCCGATTAAACCGGGAGAATTTGATGTGATATTCGAAATGGATTGGTTATCCACCCCGCACTGCGATAATCGATTGTCGGGAAGAAAAGTGTGAACCTTCGGACCTCAAATCGGTCTAAGGTAGTGTTTTACTGATAGCTCATCGCTCAAGAAATCGTGTTGCCTTCACGATGATGCAGGGCGAAATTATTAAAGAAAGGATGTGTAGGCTATTTAGCCTATATAGTGGACACTCGTAAAAGGGAATAGAAATGGAAGTTATATCGGTGGTAAGAGATTTCCAAGACGTATTTCCAGACGAACTGCCTGGCCTTCCGCCAGACAGAGAAATCGAATTTATAATAGACTTAGAACCGGGAACCGCACCAATTTCAAAAGCCCCATATCGTATGGCGCAAGTAGAAATGAAGGAATTGATGATTCAATTGCAAGAGCTGCTAGATAAGGGTTACATTCGGCCAAATGTGTCTCCTTGGGGAGCACCAGTGTTGTTTGTAAAGAAAAAGGATGGAGCGATGAGGCTTTGTATCGATTATCGGGAATTGAACCGAGTGACAATTAAGAACAGATATCCATTGCCAAGGATAGACGACCTTTTTCGATCAACTGAAGGGAGCGAAGTGTTTTTCCAAGATATATTTACGAACGGGTTATCATCAGTTGAAAGTGCGAGAGGAGGACATACCAAAGACGGCGTTTCGAACTCGCTACGGACATTACGAATTTCTAGTAATGTTATTTGGGTTAACCAATGCTCCGGCAGCATTCATGGACTTGATGAACTGGGTTTTCAAGCCATACTTAGATAAGTTCGTAGTAGTATTTATCGATGACATTTTGATTTATTCAAAGACGAAGGAAGAGCACGCCGAACACCTGAAGATGGTATTAGAAGCATTGAGAAGGGAGAAGATGTACGCTAAATTTTCAAAATGTGAATTTTGGATGGAAAGGGTTCAATTTCTAGGACACGTGATAGATCAAAATGGAATTTCCATGGATCCTGCAGAGGTGGAAGCGGAAAGTAACTGGGAACAGCCGAAGACGCCAACAGAAGTTAGGAGTTTCTTAGGTCTAGCCGGGTACTATCGAAGATTTATCCAAGATTTTTCTAAGGTAGCAACCCAACACCACCAATCTAACAAGGAAGACGAGAGAAGTTCGTATGGACGAAGAAATGCGAGGAGAGTTTCAAAGAATAGAAGAGGAGGTTGAGCGAGGCGCTGTATTATCATTACCGATGATGATACGGGAGGATTTGTGGTGTATAGTGATGCATCGCATAGAGGACTTGGTTGTGTGCTAATGCAACATGGCAAGGTCATTGCATATGCCTCACTGACGGTTGAAAAAGATTTCGAAAGACGATACCCTACCCATGACTTGGAGTTAGCGGCGGTAGTCTTTGCATTGAAGATTTGGAGGCACTATTTGTATGGAGAAAAATGTGAGATATATCGGATCATAAGAGTCTGAAAATATATCTTCACACGTAAGAGTTGAACATGCGACAAAGAAGATGGTTGGAGCTAATCAAGGATTACGACTGCGAAATTCTTTATCACCCGGGAAAAGCAAACGTGGTAGCCGACGCTTTAAGTAGAAAAGGAAGGGATAAGTTATTCAAATTGACAACTCAAGAGGAATTAATAAGAGAAATGGAAAAGTTGGAAATAGAGGTGGAGGAACCAAAAGAAGCAGAAGGAAAATTTCTCATAATGAGAGCTCACCCGACGTTATTGGATAGAATAAAGGAAGCACAAGAGAAAGATGAAGAATGTGAGAAAATAGAGAAGAGAATAATAGAAGATAAGGAAGAACGGTTCAAGGTAAATAAGGACGGTATATTGAGGGTTGAGAGTCAAGTATGGGTGCCAGATGTAATTCGACACCATTTTTGGTGGCCTAAATTGAAAAGAGAAGTTGCGGAGTGTGTTAGCAGATGTCTTACTTGTCAACGAGTCAAAGCGGAACACCAGAGGCCCAGTGGACTACTTCAACCGCTGGAAATACCAGAATGGAAATGGGAGCACATCACGATGAACTTCAAGGTTGGACTTCCGGTTACACAGTAGGGTTATGATGCCATTTGGGTTATTGTAGACCGATTAACAAAAATGCGCTCATTTTCTACCCATCAAGATTCGATTCAATTTGAACCAATTAAGCGAATTTATGCGTGAAGGAAATCGATCGCGACATGGAGTGCTAAGTGTCGATTGTCTCCGATCGAGATCCGCGTTTCACGTCAAAATTTCGAAAAGTTTGCAAGAACGAATAGGAACTCAATTGAGATTAAGTCTTTAGCTTATCACCCTCAAACGGACGGGCAAAGTGAACGAACCATACAAACGTTGGAGGACATCTTTGAGCTTGCGTGATGGACTTCAAGGGGAATTGGGACGACCATTTACCATTGGTAGAATTCGCACAATAATAGCTATCATGCGAGTATCGGTGTCACCGCCGTATGAAGCTCTTTACGGGAGAAAATGCGAGACACCATTATGTTGGGACGAAGTCGGAGAACGACGACTTTTGGGACCCAAATTAGTTTAGCAAATGGTCGACGGGTAACAACAATAAGAGGTAGTAGATTGGTCGCATGACTCAAGATCGCTAAAAGAAGTATGCTTAGATTTACATCGCTGAACCAGAGACTTTGAAGTCGGTAGTTTTGTGTTTTTGAAGGTATCTCCTTGGAAAGGAAAGATCGATTCGGAAGAAAGGAAAATTGAGTCCGAGGTTCATAGGACCATTCGAGATATTGAAACGAGTGGGGAAGTGGCATACAAAGTTGCTTTTGCCACCCGAATCGAACACATCCACACACGTGTTTCACATTTCCATACTACGTCCGTATAAAGTCTCGACTATGAACACGTGATTTCCTATGAGCCCATTCAAGTAGAGAAGAATCGGCATATGAAGAAATTCTGCTCAGGATAATAGATAAGAAAGAACAAACGCTAAGAAACAAAGTTATATCTTCTGTAAAAGTGCTTTGGCGTAACCACGATGTCGAGGAAGCAACGTGGGAATTAGAAGATAGAATGATGAGGAATTATCCCCACCTTTTTGTGTAAACCTATATCAATTCCGGGACAGAATTTTTATAAGGGGGAGAGGATGTAATACCTGAGAAATTCCTCATATTATTAAATAAATATGCTAATGAAGGTAATATTTATATGAATAAAAGTGTTAACATTTTATTGAGATCAATTGATTCAGACAGATCAATGTGCATTGAGAAGCTTTGTTTAAGCTTGGAAGATTATGCCTAGTGTGGCATTGAGATGTAAATAATTATTGCATATGATGATAAGCAACTTATACAATTTATTATGTGAGTGGAATTATTAATTGAGGGATAACTTAATATTGGATGTATGTAGATTGGGAGTCTAGCCCAATAACTTAATTGATGGACTTTTGAGTTATCCCAATAACTTGGAACATTTAAAGACCAATTCGAACCCAACATAACAATTGGTACAAGGGTTGACTTTTAAAATATGGCGTGAGGGGCGGTGTGCTGACCGACCACCCCATGCTTATGTCCTCGAGATCGCTTCTCTTGTCTCAAGTTAGGGGTCACCAAGTACAAAGGACGAGCTCTAAACTCTCTTTACGTAAACTTTCAAGTTCGCTAATCCTAGGTAATCATGGCTAGTTTGAGTGGTCGGGTATGAAGTGGTTAAACAACTCCTTGAAAGAACCATTGTTCCTTTCTATTGCGCCATGGATCCCCACATTGTGTAAAGCAATGGTCTAGTCCATGCTTTCCTCTATAAATCTGAAATTTGCCTTTGCGATCATTATATTATTAAGAGTCTTGGAGACATCCGAGTGAAGAATTCTTAGTCGCTAAGCATTTTCGAAGCCAAATCAGTGTGTGAGATATCAAGGTTGAGAAGGTAAAATTTCTACTTAGTTCTTAACTTGAGTCTGGTTTGATCCTTTGTTTTTCCTAATTAATAGGTCAAGTATGATGAACTAGCATGTTATAAGGCATTAGGAAGTTCACTTTCATGCATGAACACGTTAATAAAAAAATTGTTAGAATTAAAAGTTAGGACTTGATGCTTCTGACATAGGTCAGATGACACTCTACTATCCAAATCATAGTGTCACGTCATATTGGTGCTGGTCTTTTGGAAAACACTACGATTGCTCACTTAACATCTGCAAGTGTCTGGACTACTCTACGATTCCTAGAAAGGTCCACCATGTAGATGACCACGACCGTAGAGTAAGATTGTTGATCGTAGAGTGATAGCCAGACTGACTACGACCGTAGAGTAAGATTGTTGATCGTAGAGTGATAGCCAGACTGACTACGACCGTAGAGTAAGATTGTTGATCGTAAAGTGATAGCCAGACTGACTACGATCGTAGAGTAAGATTGTTGATCGTAGAGTAATGGCTGATTGTCGTAATAGAGAGTAATATTGTTGATTGTAGAAATGTAATGGCGATTGTCGACCGTAGAGAATAATATTGTTGATCGTGAAAGTAACGTAATAATTGGGTTTAGGCGTGTGAGGCCATGAAACAAGAAGTGTTGTCTTGGACAAGAAGTATTGTCTTCGGACAAGAAGTATTGTCTTCGGACAAGAAATGTTGTCTTCGGACAAAACGTAATGTCCTCGGACGAGTCATAACATCTTCGGATATGGCCAGATGCCCTCGGAGATGACAGGATAACTTTGGGTTCGGATAGGGCGAGATGTCTTGGGACTCGGAGACAGCACCATAACTTGAAATAAGGATGAACTTATGTATATCCCTTCATCATTATAAAAAAGCTGTATCATCCGAACCAAAATATAAAGTTTTACTAGCTTCGGGAAAACAATTTTAATACTTGCAAGACATGCGTAGAAAAGGTCATTCGTCAAGAGGGTATGATTAAAGAGATGTTAATGGATGCAATATTCATAGATAGAAGAATGTATAATGAGTACATGTTATTTATATATGTATATATCAAGTGTGTTTGGCTAATGAATACCTATACTTATGTAAATAGGACAACATAGTTCATTGAGGTGATTTTTGCTATAAGTGGTAATCGGTAGCTAAAGGCAAGTTCCCTAACCTTACTCAAATTTCATTGAGCAAGTTTCTAAACCTTATCTTGTTACATTGAGCAAGTTCTTACCCTAAACCTCGTTGACCAAGTTTATTATCCCTACTTGTTATCGTTATATAAATTGATTGATTCATCTTTCTACATTGCATGAAGTTATCATTATTATAAATCTAGCTTTGTCTTGTATATTAAAGTTTATTAATCCTTCAAGCGGGATGTTGATATACAATAATTATTCTATTGTATACCTTTGAGATTTTATCCAAGTTGAATTATCTCGTTATTGTTAAACATGGTTAGACTAGCGAAACCCTATTGATTAAATCTAGTCCATAGTTGATGAGCATTCTAAATTTCGAACCCTTGATGAATTATCCAAACCAAACTTCCTTGGTGCGGACCCGAACGTTAAACCGAGATGAACAACCCTCATAGGAGGAAATGATATGTTGTCGGGAAACCAAGCGTGCACCCAAGTATGATTAAATGTTATGCATAACATAGGGTACTTTAAGTGATCACACGATGTACTTTCGTTTATTGTGGATTACAGATGTAATCTTATTAATTCTAGTAAGAGTTCTTAGTCCTTAGTATTCGCTTTCGGTACTCATTCATGATGAACCTCGAGAGGAGTAAATCACGAAATTACGATATACTTGATCTATAACGACACGTATTGAATACTCTTGATGTTTCTTGATATTCGGAACTACTTATCATTTTGAACTCCCGAGAATTTTAAATGCTATAACCGCTTGTCCCTCACTTTTGGGCAAATTTGTTTGCTCATTCTTGCTTCCTAAAACATTACGATTAAAAGCGGAGCAAGCGGTACTTCAGAAAGGACAAGGGAAAGGGCAAGGCGACGAATAATTTAGCCCTTAAGACTAGAAGTATTATTATTATCGTTATTATGATGTATTCATGAATGATTAAGCTATATTAAGCTAATCACGAATTGTAATAGTAATGGTTACGGTACCTTGGGACGCTGAATATTTATATTATATCAATGTAATTATTCTATTATTTACATTGTTAATGATTTAGCAAGATATTAAGTGGTTATGCGTGATGCAATCCGAATTCGAGATATGGGTGTCTACAATTTTGGGGGCGTCACGGGTTGGTATCAAAGCCATTGTTATAAACCTTAGGAGCGAGAGCCTTTAGATTATAACTTAGGAGAACTCAGAAGATAGAAAGGGATGAAATTCATATAGAGTTTCCATAGAGATGGGCTTAGCGTGTTCTGAATATAACTTCATTCTATACAATGAACTTATGATTCTAATGGAGTTGTTGGTTATTTTGTCTTGTGTCAGGTGATTGTGGGATGATGACATGGGAGGACCTAATAGAGTAGTAGAAGAGGAGCCAGCGTGACATACACGTGGTATATGAGGCACCATTGATAGAAGAGCCTATATCAACTGTAGTTCCTATCGATGATGATGACGAGGAAGAGGAGATAGAGCCAATACCCAAAGAGTCGATCCGGAGGAGGAGCGTGTGGTGGATGAGCCCATGGGGGACTCAAGCGAGAGGCTACTTTGAGGATAGGATGTTAGGAGAGTATGAGGAGCAGATTTTAGAGTTAGGGTGCAGTGGAGGAGTTAGAGGTGAGGCCAAAGACAGGAGAGTCCAATTCCAAAAGCTGAAGGACGAAGACCACCAGAGAAAGTTAGTGATGCGGGAGATGGAAGTAGAGATTGCTCACCATAAGGAGGCAGGAATCCAGATGGGGGCTTTGTTTCACAAGGCGGTGGCTAGGAATGTAGAACTGGCGGGGAAATTGGAAGAAATGGAGCAGGGGGAGTCGAGCGAGAGGATAGAGAAGGAAGCTATCCGTACTCAGTTAGAGATAGAGGTAAGGGTTAGGACCCATTTTGAAGAAAAGTGGGAAGGGGCCAATTATAGGGCTAACGATCTAGAGGATGAAGTGAGATGCAAAAGGAGGAAGATGAAAAGGAAGGGCTATGCAGTGCGCACGACCATGGGGAGACTGATTGATGAGGTGAATCACTACCCGGCAGAGCAGGGACAGACACGGCACACCATAAGCCGAGATTTGGTGGTGCACATAACTCAGAGGGAGTACCAAAGCGCTGTGGATCGCGGGATGATGGATTAAGTCTAGGCGTTAAAAGTTATTAGTGGTAGTTCGTTATGTGGTGTATTATCCGTTGTTGTATTTCGACCTTTATGTAGAATGTGAAATAGTTGTAAGCCCCAACTTTTGAGTTAAAGGGGTAGTATGTTAATGATTGTCTCCATCTTTTGTGATATTAGGGGATTAGTTGTGTCATTTATAGAGGTATCTTTGGAGATAGCATGTAATGTAACAATTTGGCATATGAATATAAATGATCTTGTTACGAAATGTGTTACAAATCTTATTCCTTCAATGAAGAACTGCTTTAAGTAATATGATTAGATAATAAAATAGAAGTTGGTGATGCGAGAAAAATGCCGCCTGCAGACGTAGATTAACTGCACCTAAGAGTCGGTTAATGATGAGAGAGGACAAGTAGATCCCATTCGAGGCTTGTAGATTTGTTAGGGGAGGCTCTTAGGGAAGAAATGAACAAGTACCACCCATTCCCAAAGTAGCTCCGGCCATGAAACTTTAAGGACTTTAAGAGTGTAGGACCTCCGAATTTATGGGTACTCTGAGCCCTATCGTAGCACAAACGTTGATCAAGGAAATGGAGAAAGCCTTCGCCATTGCTCGTGTGGGTGGAGACCGAAAACCGTGTTAAACTACATACATGATGAGGGGTGAAGCAAACTCTTTGGTGGGAGCAAACCAATAGAGAGCGGGAGAGGGGACTATAACTTTGAGAAAGGTTTAAGACCTTGGTCTTGAGAATTACTTCTGAGAGAGCATGAAGAATAAGATGGAGGTAAAGTTCTTAGAACTAAAATGGGGAGATGAGCGGTGGCACAATATGCGCCAAGTTCAACGAACTCAATACGATTCGCACCACATCAAGTGGACACTTGAAGAAAGGAAATCTCGACGCTCAACTTGGACTAAAACCTTGGTTGTTCAATAAGGTGTCGATCCTTCAAATCGACTCGTTCGCCACCTTATTGGAGAAGCGGTAATTCTTTGAGGGAGGTAGCGAGGCATTGAGCCAATACAACAAAGAGAAGAAGAACAAGAATGTTGGGGGAGAAACTCGTGGAGGCAGTAGCAGTGGTGGAAGTTATCTGGGAAAGAGGAAATGGGATAACCACAACAACAACACCAACCAACGAAACATCAACCAGTCAGGAAGTTATCAAGGAGGATTTAAGAAAAGTAGTGAACCTTGCTCGAAATGCGGGAAAAACCATCAAGGGAATCTTTGGAAGAAGGCGAACATCTGCTACAATCATGCGGCAAGAAGGGCACATTTCACCCAACTGCCCAACGCCGAAAAAGATCAAGGGATGTCTCTCGTGTGGCTCAACTGAGCATCAAATCAAGGATTGCCCAAAGAAGGGGAGCAACGGAGGAAGCGGCCAACAGGGAGGGGGCAGCAAGCTAATGATCGGCGGACCAACGCAATCCAACCGAATCCATTGCCGAACATTTAACATAATCGCCCAAGACGCAGCGGATCGCAAGGGGCGTGGTGTCGTATTCTCCCGATCAATAATATAAATGCGTATGTATTATTTGATTCGGGTGCTACCTATTCCTTTGTGTCTGAAGAATTTCCTAATCGACTAAACATACCTCCTGAACATTTAGAAAACTCATTGAACGTAGAGATTGCGAATAAGGAAGTAATTCCCATAGAGTTTGTTTACCGAAACTGTTGTGCAAACGTTAGAGGTCACGAACTAAATGTAGACTTATTTCCGATTAAACTGGGAGAATTTGATGTGATATTCGAAATGGATTGGTTATCCAGCCACGCTGCGATAATCGATTGTCAGAAGAAAAGTGTGAACCTTCAGACCTCAAATCGGTCTAAGGTAGTGTTTTACTGATGAGCTCATCGCTTCAAGCAATCGTGTTGCCTTACGATGATGCAGGCCAAGAAATTATTAAAGAAAGGATGTGTAGGCTATTTATCCTATATAGTGGACACTCAGAAAAAGGGAATAGAAATGGAAGTTATATCAGTGGTAAGAGATTTCCAAGACGTATTTCCAGATGAACTGCATGGCCTTCCGCCAGACAGAGAAATCGAATTTATAATAGACTTAGCACTGGGAACCGCACCAATTTCAAAAGCCCCATATCGTATGGCGCCAGTAGAAATGAAGGAATTGATGATTCAATTACAAGAGCTGCTAGATAAGGGTTACATTCGGCCAAGTGTGTCTCCTTGGGGAGCACCAGTGTTGTTTAGAAAGAAAAGGATGGAGCGATGAGGCTCAGTATCGATTATCGGGAATTGAACCGAGTGACAATTAAAAATGATATCCATTGCCAAGGATAGACGACCTTTTCGATCAACTCAAGGGGCGTAGTGTTTTTCCAAGATAGATTCTGAACGGGTTATCATCAGTTGAAAGTGCAAGAGGAGGACATACCAAAGACGGCGTTTCGAACTCGCTACGGACATTACGAATTTCTAGTAATGTCATTTGGGTTAACAAATGCTCCGGCAGCAGTCATGGACTTGATGAACCAGGTTTTCAAGCCATACTTAGATAAGTTCGTAGTAGTATTTATCGATTACATTTTGATTTATTCAAAGACAAAGGAAGAGCACGCCGAACACCTGAAGATGGTATTAGAAGCATTGAGAAGGGAGAAAATGTACGCTAAATTTTCAAAATGTGAATTTTAGATGGAAAGGGTTCAATTTCTAGGACACGTGATAGATCAAAATGAAATTTTCGTGGATCCTGCAAAGGTGGAAGCGGTAAGTAACTGGGAACAGCCGAAGACACCAACAGATGTTAGGAGTTTCTTAGGTCTAGCCGGGTACTATCGAAGATTTATCCAAGATTTTTCTAAGGTAGCAACCCCGCTGACCAATCTAACAAGGAAGACAGAGAAGTTCGTGTGGACGGAGAAATGCGAGGAGAGTTTAAAAGAATTAAAGAGGAGGTTGAGCGAGGCGCCTGTATTATCATTACCAGATGATACGGGAGGATTTGTGGTGTATAGTGATGCATCGCATAGAGGACTTGGTTGTGTTCTAATGCAACATGGCAAGGTCATTGCATATGCCTCACGACAGTTGAAAGATTTCGAAAGACGATACCCTACCCATGACTTGGAGTTAGCGGCGGTAGTCTTTGCATTGAAGATTTGGAGGCACTATTTGTATGGAGAAAAATGTGAGATATATACGGATCACAAGAGTCTGAAATATATCTTCACACAGAAGGAGTTGAACATGCGACAAAGAAGATGGTTGGAGCTAATCAAGGATTACGACTGCGAAATTCTTTATCACCCGGGAAAAGCAAACGTGGTAGCCGACGCTTTAAGTAGAAAAGGAAGGGAGAAGTTATTCAAATTGACAACTCAAGAGGAATTAATAAGAGAAATGGAAAAGTTGGAAATAGAGGTGGAGGAACCAAAAGAAGCAGAAGGAAAATTTCTCATGATGAGAGCTCACCCGACGTTATTAGATAGAATAAAGGAAGCACAAGAGAAAGATGAAGAATGTGAGAAAATAAAGAAGAGAATAATAGAAGATAAGGAAGAAAGGTTCAAGGTAGATAAGGACGGTGTATTGAGGGTTGAGAGTCGAGTATGGGTGCCAGATGTAATCGAACTGAGAGAGGAAATCCTACACGAAGCACACAATCGTGTATTACTGTTTCATCCAGGAGGCACAAAAATGTACCGGGATCTTCGACACTATTTTTGGTGGCCTAAATTGAAAAGAGAAGTTGCGGAGTGTGTTAGCAAATGTCTTACTTGTCAACGAGTCAAAGCGGAACACCAGAGGCCCAGTGGACTACTTCAACCGTTGGAAATACCAGAATGGAAATGGGAGCTCATCACGGTGGACTTTGTGGTTGGACTTCCGGTTACACAGAAGGGTTATGATGCCATTTGGGTTATTGTAGACCGATTAACAAAAATAGCTCATTTTCTACCCATCAAGATTCGATTCAATTTGAACCAATTAGCGAATTTGTACGTGAAGGAAATCGTATCGCGACATGGAGTGCCGGTGTCGATTGTCTCCGATCGAGATCCGCGTTTCACGTCAAAATTCTGGAAAAGTTTGCAAGAACGAATGGGAACTCAATTGAGATTAAGTACTGCTTATCACCCTCAAACAGACGGGCAAAGTGAACGAACCATACAAACGTTGGAGGACATGCTGAGAGCTTGCGTGATGGACTTCAAGGGGAATTGGGACGACCATTTACCATTGGTAGAATTCTCTTACAATAATAGTTATCATGCGAGTATCAGTATGCTGCCGTATGAAGCTCTTTACGGGAGAAAATGCAGGACACCATTATGTTGGGACGAAGTCGGAGAACGACGACTTTTGGGACCCGAATTAGTTCAGCAAATGGTCGACGTGGTAACAACAATAAGAGGTAGATTGGTCGCAGCTCAAGATCGCTAAAAGAAGTATCTTGGATTACATCGCTGTAACCGAGACTTTGAAGTCGGTAGTTTTGTGTTTTTGAAGGTATCTCCTTGGAAAGGAAAGATCAGATTCGGAAAGAAAGGAAAATTGAGTCCGAGGTTCATAGGACCATTCGAGATATTGAAACGAGTGGGCGAAGTGGCATACAAAGTTGCTTTTCCACCCGAACTGGATCACATCCACAACGTGTTTCACATTTCCATACTACGTCCGTATAAGTCTGACTATAGACACGTGATTTCCTATGAGCCCATTCAAGTAGAGAAGAATCTGGCATATGAAGAAATTCCTTTTCAGATAATATATAAGAAAGAACAAACGCTAAGAAACAAAATTATATCTTCTGTAAAAGTGCTTTGGCGTAACCACGATGTCGAGGAAGCAACGTGGGAATTAGAAGATAGAATAATGAGGGATTATCCCCACCTTTTTGTGTAAACCTATAGCAATTCCGGGACGGAATTTTTATAAGGGGGAGAGGATGTAATACCTGAGAAATTCCTCATATTATTAAATAAATATGCTAATGAAGGTAATATTTATATGAATAAAAGTGTTAACATTTTATTGAGATCAATTGATTCGTATTAGATCAACGTGCATTGAGAAGCTTAGTTTAAGCTTGGAAGATTATGCCTAGTGTGGCATTGAGATGTAAATAATTATTGCATATGATGATAAGCTTAACTTATACAATTTATTATGTGAGTGGAATTATTAATTGAGGGATAACTTAATATTGGATGTATGTAGATTGGGAGTCTAGCCCAATAACTTAATTGATGGACTTTTGAGTTATCCCAATAACTTGGAACATTTAAAGACCAATTCGGAACCCAACATAACAATTGGTATAAGGGTTGACTTTTAAAATATGGCGTAGGGCAGTGTGCCTGACCGACCAACCCATGCTTATGTCTGAGATTGCTTCTCTTGTCTCAAGTTAGGGGTCACCAAGTACAAAGGACAGTAGCCTAAACTCTCTTTACGTAAACTTTCAAGCTGCTAATCCTAGGTAATCATGGCTAGCTGAGTGGCTGGTATGAAGTGGTTAAACAACTCCTTAAGCAACCATTGTTCCTTTCTATTGCGCCATGGATCCCCACATTGTGTAAAGCAATGGTCTAGTCCATGCTTTCCTCTATAAATACGAGCTGCCTTTGCAGTCTGTTATATTGTTAAGAGTATTGGAGACATCTGAGTGAAGAATTCTTAGTCGCTAAGCATTTTCGAAGCCAAATCAGTGTGTGAGATATCAAGGTTGAGAAGGTAAAATTTCTACTTAGTTCTTAACTTGAGTCTGGTTTGATCCTTGGTTTTTCCTAATTAATAGGTCAAGTATGATGAACTAGCATGTTATAAGGCGTTAGGAAGTTCACTTTCATGCATGAACACGTTAATAAAAAAATTGTTAGAATTAAAAGTTAGGACTTGATGCTTCTGACATAGGTCAGATGACACTCTACTATCCAAATCATAGTGTCACGTCATATTGGTGCTTTGGTCTTTTGGAAAACACTACGATTGCTCACTTAACATCTGCAGAGTGTGCGGACTACTCTCGATTCTGGAAAGGTCCACCATGTAGATGACCACCACGGTAGTAGAGTAAGATTGTTGATCGTAGAGAGTGATAGCCGAATGACTACTGACCAGTAGAGTAAGATTGTTGATCGTAGAGTGATAGCCGAATCGACTACTGACCGTAGAGTAAGATTGTTGATCGTAGTGTGATAACCAGACTGACTACGACCGTAGAGTAAGATTGTTGATCATAGAGTAATGGCTGATTGTCGATCGTAGAGTAATATTGTTGATCGTAGAAGTAATGGCTGATTGTCGACCGTAGAGTAATATTGTTGATCGTGAGTAACGTAATAATTGGGTTTAGGCGTGTGAGGCCATGAAACAAGAAGTGTTGTCTTGGACAAGAAGTATTGTCTTCGGAAAAGAAATGTTGTCTTCTAACAAAACGTAATGTCCTCGGGACGAGTCGTAAATGCCTTCTTGGATATGGCGGATGCCCTGGAGATGACAGGATAACTTCTGTTCGGATAGGCGAGATGTCTTGGGACTTCGAGACGACACCATAACTTGAAATAAGGATGAACTTATGTATATCCCTTCTTCATTATAAACCGTTATCACCCAGACCAAAATATAAAGTTTTACTAGCTTCGGAAAACAATTCTAATACACCGTAAGCATGCGTATAAAAGGTCATTCGTCAAGAGGTATGATTAAAGAGATGTTAATGGATGCAATATTCATAGATGAAGAATGTATAATGAGTACATGTTATTTATATATGTATATATCAAGTGTGTTTGGCTAATGAATACCTATACTTATGTAAATAGGACAACATAGTTCATTGAGGTGATTTTTGCTATAAGTGGTAATCGGTAGCTAAAGGCAAGTTCCCTAACCTTACTCAAATTTCATTGAGCAAGTTTCTAAACCTTATCTTGTTACATTGAGCAAGTTCTTACCCTAAACCTCGTTGACCAAGTTTATTATTCCTACTTGTTATTGTTATATAAATTGATTGATTCATCTTTCTACATTGCATGCTAGTTATCATTATTATAAATCTAGCTTTGTCTTGTATATTAAAGTTTATTAATCCTTCAAGGGATGTTAATATACAATAATTATTCTATTGTATACCTTTGAGATTTTATCCAAGTTGAATTATCTCATTATTGTTAAACATGGTTAGACTAAGCGAAACCCTATTGATTCGCCTAGTCCATAGTTGATGAGCATTCTAAATTTCGAACCCTTGATGAATTATCCAAACCAAACTTCCTTGGTGCGGACCCGAACGTTAAATCGAGATGAACAACCCTCATAGGAGGGGAATGATATGTTGTCGGAAACCCGACATGCGCACTCAAGTATGATTAAATGTTATGCATAACATAGGGTACTTTAAATTTGATCACCGATGTACTCGTTTATTGTGGATTCTGATGTAATCTCATTAATTCTAGTAAGAGTCCTTAGTCCTTAGTAGATCGCTTTCGGTACTCATTCATGATGAACCTCGAGAGGAGTAAATCCTGAAATTGTGATATACTTGATCTATAACGACACCTATTGAATCTTCGTTGATGTTTCTTGATATTCGGAACTACTTATCATTTTTGAAATCCACGAGAATTTTAAATGCTATAACTCGCTTGTCCCTCACTTGTTTGGGCAAATTTGTTGCTCATTCTTGCTTCCTAAAACATTACAGTTAAAGGCGAGCAAGGCGGTACTTGAGGAAAGGACAAGGGAAAGGGGCAAGGCGACGAATAATAATTTAGCCCTTAAGACTAGAAGTATTATTATTATCGTTATTATGATGTATTCAAGAATGATTAAGCTATGTTAAGCTAATCACGAATTGTAATAGTAATGGTTACGGTACCTTGGGACGCTTAATATCTATATTATATCAATGTAATTATTCTATTATTTCCGTTGTTAATGATTTAGCAAGATATTCGTGAGTTATGCGTGATGCTACCGATTCAAGATATGGATGTCTCGAATTTTGGGGCGTCGTCATGATTCACTCAAGCTTCGGTCATCTTTGTATGTGTGGTTTATGTCACACTTACGGACCAGGTTGGTACCCTTTAGATGGCATGGGTATTGTTTCTCCCATGATGTGGCCATGTCATACTCCTTTCGACCATCGGAGTGTATAGATGCTCGATCTGATGCGTATTTTTGGCGGACATCGAGAGATCCATTTAGCATATTGTTTGTGCTCGCTTTGCTCACCATCTGACTTCATTACTCATGCTCCGGGCATGGATTTCCTCCCTTAGGTTTGGTTTGAGGGCGTGACTACTTATCACTCATTTGGCCGTGATGTCGCGATTCGACCCGGTTCGAGATTTTACCCTTTCGAGGGGGCGATGTCGATTGCTCGGCTTCTCAATACCTCTCAAAGAGAGGACCGATCTCGTATATCGCTTCTTTGGGATCAGCGTGAGATAGCTATTTTTTTCATCGGTCATCCGGTTATTCTGCAGAGTACTCATATGGATGGAGACGGAGATTTTATCTACCGCAGCAGATTTGCGATCTGGGAGAGTGAGTTAGACGATGTAGAGCCTATGGAGGACATTGATACCTACATCGAGGAGGAGCCATTCTTTGGGTTGCCAACATTTCTTCCTGGATTCTCCTAGTACCAAGATTTTTTTGATTCAAAGACTTTCGGACGATGATTTAGAGCGAGTCTTCATCTGATGACCTTTGAGAGAGATCAGATTTGATTTATGATGTCGACGGCTCTTGATGTGAGGGATGTCGCTCTATTGGAGAGAGACGATGCATTGGCTCGTAGAGATGCCGCCGTCGCTGAGCGTGATGAGGCCAGGTCGACCATAGACGCCATGATGTGATAGTTGAGCGGATACCGCCATATCTTCCCGGATGTAGCCGTATCACATGATTCTGGGCGCGTATCGCAAATTTGTATGAAAGAAGTAAGCAGGTATATATATAAAAGCGGTAAATATATATATACAGACATGATCACCAACCACGAAGCACCTCCATGGGGGATCAGAAATGTAAATAAAGCTGTTAAAAGCTATCAACCTCCACGGAGGAAACTCCAAGCGGGACAAAACGTAAATAAAGCTGTAAAGCGATCAACTGCCACAAAGAAAACTCTAGGCAGGACGAAAATATATATATATATATATATATATATATATATATATATATATATAAGCAATAAATGCACCAGATGTAAAATCCAGGCTCATCGAATAGAGTTCGACCACAGTTCATATATATATATATATATATATATATATAAAAAGCGAGTAAACGCACCGGATATAAAATCCAGGCTCATCGAATAGAGTCCGACACATAGTTAATATATATAAATGTATATATATATATATATATATATATATATATTAAAGCAATAAACGCTCCAGACCGAAGTCTAGGCTCATCGAACAAAGTTCGACAAACAGTTCATATATATAAATATATATATATATATAGAAAAGCAAGTAAATGCTCCAGATCGAAGTCTAGGCTCAATCGAGGCATAACTCGATAATGTTAGTTAATATATATATATATATATATATATATATATATATATATATAATATATATATATACAGACTAGAATGAAACCACGGACCGAAGTCCGGGCAAAAGCAAGCAACACGACTCTCAACGTGTAGAAGGGTGTGTTCAAAAATAAAGAGAAAGACTCTAAAGTGTGTGAGAAAGCTTACAGCTGATTGATAAAAAAGGCTTCTATATCTTTAGAGTGGGTAAACATTGGCTTTTATGGGTACAAAAGAGGCTATCTATGAGCTCACAGGTGTTTGAAAGTGGGAAATACACTGTATGGGCGAGTGCAGAGCGAATTGTGCAGGGTTTCCCTGTCTTTTTCTCTTAGAAAATCAGCACCCCAAGCCCTCTATTTATAGGTATATGAGCCGCAGGTGTACCTACGGCTGAGCTGCAGGTGTACCAGAGGCAACCCGGGTTGGCCCGGGTTTGTCGGGTCGGGTCGTCTCGAAGTATGTGCACTCAGGCACTATAATGTCCACTCAGTTTTTCAGAAGTGCAATTCGGGCATCTGTTTGAGGTATAAAGGACCAATTTCGGACCGTCGTTGTCGAGAGTTGTACGATGTCATGGGATTAGAGCTTGTGCAAAGTCATTGAAGATGGGACGATGCCCTCCGGTCTTCAAGCTTCAACTTTCATCCGTTACCCCGCACAATAGTCACTCGGGATTGGTTAGCCTTGTGGGACATCGTTGCGTAGAGACGTGATGTGGCATCGTGTTTGACGAGATGACGATGTTGCCCCTCACCGGTGTTATCGCCAGATTGGGCCAATAAAGCAGACGTTTCTCAGACTTCGCTGAGATTAGACTACTGCAATTGTTGAAGGTCCTCATTGTCATCTTTGAGGTGTGCCTATCTTCCCGATGTTATTGCTGGGTTGGTGCAGTGTATCTCGTTGTGAGTGCCGAGATTGAAGCTGGTCGCATTTGAAACAAGCATTTCTGGGGTTATCGCTGAAACTGCATTCCTTGGGGTTATTACCAAGGTTGGTGGCTCTTCCCATGGTTGGGAGTGAGACTGGATACCTCGGGATTGTCTCCGAGATTAATCGGTCTTCTCCGGTGTGTGTTCCGGTATTATATTTGTAGGTCTCGGGGTTATCTCCGAGGTTGGATTTGCCACTCCTGCATGTCTGGGGTTTGATGTTGAACTTCCCAGAGTATCCGGTATGGATTTGGATTGTCTTTCAGGGTTCTCTCTTAAAAGACGAATCTGTCATCCTGCAATGTTAGTGACAGTGGTACAGAAAATTTTGAGTGTCTACATGTTTATCGTAGGTATCAAGAGTTTAATGAGAATGATCGAGTGATGCTGCGACACTGTGCTAAGAGATTACCTCCTGGAACATAGAAGAAAGTGCATGCTAATAGGATGAGTCCATTTCGAGTTCAAAAGAAGGTTAGTGCTAATGCATACGAGTTGGATCTTACGAGTGGTACGAGTATTGGTCATGTATTCAATGTGAAAGACCTTACTCTTTATCATGGGCCTTTTGATAATTCCATTCCTTCCACTTCTTTTCCTATCTCTACACTTATTTCGCCTACAATTGCTTACCCTGATGAGCCTATACTTGCTCCTCTTTTACTTGTTCCACTTGTACCTCCTATTGTTCATACACAATGTACAACAGAGGTTATTGAGGATGTTTTTGATGAGTGGGTTGTGTTGACTAGGCAGGGTGGTTACCTACAGTTTTTGGTGAAGTGGCGCAACAGACCATCAGATGATTGTACATGGATTAGTGTTGAAGAGTTCTGTCGGATTGATCCAGACCTTTTGGAGAGATATGAGGTTTTCATTTTTGCACAGAGGCTTCATTTTTGCAGTCAGGGAGCTTGAGACGTCGTCGTCGTAGATGATTCATTATTTATTTATTTATTTATTAGTTGTCTATTTATTTATTTAGTTTGTTGGATTTGTATTTATTGGTTTATTTCTGTATTGAGTTATTTATGCAGAGGCCCAATTATTAAGGGCTTAGGGTTATTAGAGTTTATTTTCTTATAAATATGCTTGTAAGTCATGTCAGACTTCTTACATTTTGATATGAAAATTTTCTAATTATTAGTTGCGATTAATACCTTTTTTTCTCCCTCCTGCGGTCAGGAAACCTAGGGGTAGTGTTTTCCTGCAGTTGCAGTTAGATCACCCTAGTTCTCTTAATTTTATTTGTTGATTTACCAGTTCCAATTAATTATCTGTTCATCAATTTCAATCCTACATTAACGTACTCCATAGAGCTAATTTTTAGAGATTTTAGATTTGTGTTGTTTATGAAAAATAATAAGACAATTTAATCCATTTTTGCATTACTTTGTTACTTGGGATTGTGGAACTATATGTCTGGTGTGTTGGCTCTTTGTGGGGGGATTTGTTATTTGTTCAGTATTTAAGGTGTTGGTGGGGAGGAAGGATGCTAAAATTGTAACGACCCCAAAATTCATACAATTTAATTCTCGACTTCGGTCGTTAACAATACATTCAACCTCTAAATTTATATCATTAAACGATAATACAACCATTGAAATTTGCGGAATAATTAAAATTTTCTATTACAAACTATTCTCGTTCCCAAAACCTTCAACCTTTACATCTAACTATCTCATAATCATTTTAATACTATAAGAGTTTACATCGCAAAACAATATTACAATTCAACATTAATACATTATTCGGAACCTTAAACATGGTTCAAATATTAATAACTCAGCCAAAGTATATAAATCTTCAAGTATCACATCTGATTCATATCTTTCAAGTAAGCACATAACTTTACCTTAAATCTTTAACTCCAAAGTGGTGGTTATTTGCAAGGTTAAGCTCTGACCACCAACAAAATCTAACAGCTTTTCATGCACCACATAACACATAATAACATGCTCGATATACATCTCATAAACATTGGAATAACATAACATACATGATGTAGTTCATATAACAAGTATAAAGATTGAGTTTCTTACTCAATCAACATTCATTACTCAATCAACGTAGTCATAAATTGACTTTAACATTTCATACTTTCAACATTAATATAACACACCATGCTATTTGCAATAAAAATTTCAAACAGTTCATCATCAAATTCACATAGCAAATAGGAACTGAAAGATTTGCCTTGATCGTTGTTTACCAATAACAGTTTAACAACTTACAGTTATCTGCACTTCACGTGCCCTACACTATAATTCCGTGTATAAGCACACCTAGAGGGGGGGGGGGTGAATAGGTGTCTAAGCCAAAAGTAATCAACAATGACCAATTTTTCAATTTTCGATTCGGACTAAAAGCAGATGCTTTGGAAAATAGTTTATCAGTATTCCGCTTTAGAGCAAATTTCACTTTTCTTATAACACAGATAGAATAAAGTGATATGAGGAGTGTCTGGATAAGTGTATTTCGTACTACCAGAAATCCTATGTTGCAATATTAAGTTCAGTTATTCAGGAAATAATATCAAATCAAAACATGAGATAATCAAACCATAGACACAAGGATTTTTACGTGGTTCAGCCCCTATCCTCTATCTAGTAGCCTAATCCACGTCCAATACAAATTGGTATGGGAGACTCTTTTTATTAATATTTAAAACTCAAATTAAATACAATAAGAACAACTTCCCTGTTCAACAAAAGCTTTCCTCCTTGTATGGACACCTCTGACCCTTTTTGCACTTTTGCAACCCTTACACCTTTGCAACCTTAAAAGCTCTTTGAACAGACCCTATCCACTAATGGATCGACCACTCCGACAAATACTGGTGAACAGAACTTGTAACAAAGGATATTGGTTTACAATGGCTATTTTCCAGCTAATAAAGAACTTACAAAGAGATGCTAACTTGCTGGAAAATTCTAGATAGTAAAAGCTCTCAAAGGAGGAATACAATCAATCAATAAGACTAAAGATGATTACCGCTTTTCCCTTGTCAAGAAGTATATTCCCTTGTGTACCAAGTATATAGCCGAAAGGAAGATATATATATATATATATATATATATATATATATATATATACTAAGGAGGGTAATGACTATATATGAATAAAACAGAGAGAATCAATTACCGATCTTTCTCTCTAATTAGCTCCTAACGGATAAATAGATTAACATGAATCAATCATAGTTGGAGCAACAGAATATGTTTTGAAAAGATTAAATAATTGATTCCAAAAATAATTCAAAGACCCAGCTGATATTAAGGAGTATATATATTCAAAGCAAACAGCTAAATATAAGGAAGGAATGATTTGCCTAGTTACCATAAGACTCCTTAATAGACTCTATTATATAAAAGTATCTTTGGAATAATCTTCATAAGAGATATAATAGGAAATCAATTAATTTTGAATTCAAATCTGAGGACTTGATTGGTAATGAGTCAGGTGGGTCAACTTGAATGATTCCAAAGAAACAAATATTGGTCACATGACCTAGTCCAATAGCAATTAAGGCAAAAGACCTAATTATAATATTTAACACAAGCCCAATTTATTGTCATCATTAAAACCTCTCAAGATATAAACCAACATTCTCCCCCTTTTTGATGATGACAATATTTAATTTATATGCTCCCCCTAAATTTATGACTCCCCCTTAATTCATGCCTATTGACTATATACCTGTTATGAGAGATTATATCAAAATAAAATCCAACCAACACAATAACAGATAACCCATAATAATATCATCCAAATACTTTCATAAATAAAAGAACCCAACAAATTATGCATCACAGATCAAAATAAATTTTACCCAGTTCCAATTAGTTCCAAACTACAACCAATAATAGATTAGTAGAGAAGTCATAAAGATTCAAAGGTCCCAAACACAGCACCAAAACTACTCTCCCCCTTTGTCATTATAAAAAAAAATCAGTTTTCTTCAACAGGAACAGTCTCAAATAAGACTTCTGCCAGCTTTTTGTCCATGTCCTGAATCTTGGTCTCCAATGAGTCAATCTTGGTAGAGAGGGAGTGAATGGTGGTAATAATAGAATCAAGTTTGTGGTCCATAGCATGAAGGAATTGAAGGAGTTACAATGCTTTGGAGTCGGGAGGAGGCGAGCGATCGGAAGGGAAGGAATGTGGAGAAGGATGATTAGAAGAAATAACTAGAGTTGAAGAGTGAGCCAAGTCCCATACCAACAGACCATCAGCATTCACCTTTAATAAGGACTGATGAAGAGTGGCTTCATCTATTGTATTAGTGATATTGACTGCTTCGTCATTTTCCAAGGAGATGTTAAAATACTCAAAGATTTTGGTAATAAAACCACCATATGGAAAGCATTTTGTTTTGTTTTTAAGATAACTTTCCATATTTTTGATCACAAACAGAGCAAAATTAAATTTCGTCCCTGATAAGATTAGTGCTGATAGAATGAGGTCTTGAAAGGTCATATCGGATCTGCCACCAGTTCGAGGAACTAAATTGGCACGAATAATTTTATGAATGACACTATTTATGGGAGAGGTTTCTACCACAGTAGGTAACTCTACAAATTCAGACTCAGAAGAATTTTTAACCCAATTTAACTGATCAAGTAGACTGAAATTATCAGATTCAAAACGTCCTTTCAGAGTGAATGGGCAGATACCAGTGCAGGGTATATTCAGAATAGTACTTAATAACTCAGACCCAAAAGATAGAGTTTGATTCTGCACATAAGTGACTATTGTATCAGATTTGACTGACATGTTACCAAAGAACTGTTTAATTAAGGTGGGATATGCTATGGGAGAAGGATGTAACATATCAACAAGCCCAATAGCTTCAAATAACGGAGACACCCCAATTTGATGAAACAAGACAGGGTCAAAAAATTTACCATAAACAATGGTCTTGTTCATCATAAGATTTTGGAATCGTTTTGAAAATTTGGAGGAACGAAATGTAATGGCAGTACCATGGGGGTTAGGAACTGGAGGGGGTGAATCAGGGATACTCACATGTTCAGGGGTTTTACCCTTCGATGATTCTCCTCGGCGTTTCATCTTCTGGGATGAAATCCCCAGATTAGCGAGTCAGTTTGAGCAACGGATTGTCCTCGGTCCCTTGATTGCTTTCTTTTCCTTTCAAGCCGATTTCTGGCCGGTGTTGAACGTATGCCCTCCTCTCGTTTTCGCCATGGAGGCCAAAAGAAAAGAAACTCGACGAAGAAGCCCTAACTGTTGAAAGGGGAAGAAGAGCAGGGAGTGCTAAGAAGGGAAGACGAACGGTTTTATGGAAAGATAAAACTAATCGGGTAAAAGAAAGAGAAAGAAAGGCAACTAAAAGTTTGAAGGAAAAACTGATCGGGAATTTTCCAAAGCCAAAACCCTGTAGTGTTTTATCCCCGCGAAAATAAATTAGATCAAAGTCCTAGAATGCCCTTGAGACAAACAAATAACCAAAATAAATATTTAAATTTAAACAGCACATTAGATAATAATTTTTTTTTATTTTATTTTTTTACTTTGATTATATATTAGTTATTAGTACTATAGGCAAACAAAGACCATTTAGGAACAGATAGACATGCCAAGTTCTCTTCTCAATGTACAAAAACGTTCTTCACTTAACGGTTTGGTAAAAATGTCAGCCAATTGATGTTCAGTAGGGACAAATACCAATTTTATTAATCCTTTAGCAACATTATCTCTTAGAAAATGATGTCTCACTTCAATATGCTTAGTACAAGAGTGAAGCATCGAATTTTTTGAAATATCAATTGCACTAGTATTGTCACACATAATAGGCACATTTTCACATATCACATTAAAATCATGAAGAGTTTGTATCATCCATAAAAGTTGTGAACAACAACTACCTGCCGCCAAATATTCACCTTCCGTAATTGACAAGGCCACTGATGCTTGTTTCTTGCTGTGCCAAGCTACAAGGCTTTGCCCTAAAAATTCACAGGCTCCACTTGTGCTTTTTCTATCAACTTGGCACCCTGCATAATCTGCATCTGAGTATCCAATGAGTTCAAAGCTTAGAGATATAGGGTAGAATAAGCCAAGATTAATTGTCCCAGATAAATATTTAAATATTCTTTTTACCGCTTGAAGATGAGACTCTTTTGGTTGAGCTTGAAATCTAGCACATAAGCATACACTATACATAATATCTGGCCTTGATGCAGTTAAATAAAGTAAACTACCGATCATACCTCGATACATAGTAACCTCAACATCTTTACCTGTAGTATCGGTTGTTAACTTGACAGTTGTGCTCATTGGGGTTGACTTTGGTTTGGTATTTTCAAAACCAAATCTCTTCAATAGCACTTTCACATACTTGGATTGATGAATGTGAATCCCTTCATTGGATTGTTTGATTTGAAGCCCCAAGAAATAATTTAACTCACCCATAAGGCTGATATCAAACTCATTATACGTACATTGGGAAAACCACTCACACAAAGAGTTAGTAGTAGCTCCAAAAATTATATCATCAACATAAATTTGAACAATTAGTAAGTCCTTGTTTTTGGTTTTAATAAAAAGAGTAGAGTCAATTTTACCGTAATTAAAACCATTGTCTAGTAAAAACTTACTTAATCTTTCATACCAAGCTCTTGGAGCTTGTTTTAATCCATACAAAACCTTTTTCAGTTTAAACACATAGTGTGGATATTTTTCATGTTCAAATCCGGGTGGTTGTTTAACATATACTTCTTCATTTAAATAACCATTTAAAAAGGCACTTTTCACATCCATTTGATATAATTTAAACTGTCTATAGCATGCATAGGCTAATAACATTCTTATTGCTTCTAACCTTGCAACAGGGGCAAACGTTTCTTCAAAATCTATTCCTTCCTATTGGTTAAAGCCTTGAGCTACTAATCTAGCTTTATTTCTAGTGATTATGCCATTTTCATCTCATTTATTTTTGAAAATCCATTTTGTACCAATTATAGAAACATCCTTAGGAGGTTTAACAAGTTCCCATACCTGACACCTTTCGAATTGGTTTAATTCCTCCTGCATGGCAATAGACCAATATTCATCTTCGATTGCTTCTTTGGCACTCTTTGGTTCTATTTGTGAAAGGAAGGCTGAAAATGCACAATAATTCCTTGCTTTTCTTCTAGTGTTCATCCAAGTGTTGGGATAACCTATGATCAGGTTTAGAGGATGGTTTCTCACAGTTCTGGTTGATCTGGGAAGTCTGATATTTGACATTTGCTCCTCTGCTTCCTGTTCTTGATTGTGAGTTGTTGTCTCGGTCTGATCATCTGAGTTTTCTTCTAAAACAAACGGTTCGATCTGTCTGGATTTAGATGTTTGCAAGTCTGCGTTTTCTTCTAAAACAGACGACTCAGGCTGTCTATTTTCCTTTGTTTGTTTTTCTGATTTGCTTGATCTTTCTTCTAATGCAGACGGCTCAGTCTGCCTGGATTCAGCTATTTCAGTTCCACGAATCTGGGCATCTTTTTCTGCAAAATTCTCGCTTTCTTCTTTTGACAAATCAATGTTAAGCTCATGAAAAATAACATGCACAGATTCTTCAACTTTTAACTTATCAAGATTATAAACTCTAAATGCTTTACTATGCAATGAATAACCAAGGAAGATTGCTACGGTTGATTTAGCATCAAATTTACCAAGATTTCCATACGTATTTAAAACAAAACATTTAGCACCAAATACTTTAAAATAACCAAATGTTAGGAATCCTTTTGTTTAATAACTCATATGGTGTCTTTAATAAAATGGGTCTAAGTAGTACTCTATTTAAAATGTAACATGCAGTACTTATAGCCTCTGCCCAAAATCTCTTAGGCAGTTTACTTTCTTGAAGCAAAGTTCTTGCGCTTGGAGAATCACGATTTTTACGTTCCACGACTCCATTTTGTTGTGGTGTTCTTGGTGCAGAGAACTCATGTGTAACACCTTTCTCATTACAATATGGTATAAAGTCCTTTCCAAATTCACCACCATGGTCACTCCTTATACTAATTAGTTTGATGTTGTGTTTTGTTTCAACATTCCTTATGAGCCTTTCAAATTTTGCAAAAGCTTGATCTTTATTTTTCAAGAATAAAACCCATGTAAATCTTAAAAAATCATCCACAATAACAAAAGCATAATGATTATTTCCTATACTAGCATATCTCTCGGGTCCAAATAGGTCAAGATGCAATAATTGAAGAGGAGAAGAAGTTGATACCTGATTTTTGCTTATAAAAAAATTTCTTGCTTGCTTACCTAGCTGACATGCATTGCGTATGCCTGTCTTTTCATATTTTAGCTTTGGTAATCCTTTGACAAGCTCTTTTGAAACTAGCTTGTTAATTAGCTCCATATGCATATGCCCTAACCTTCTATGCCATAGAATGGTTTGATCTTGAATAGCAGCTAAACAAATATCTTCATCTTGATTTTTGAAGTTGATTGTATATATATTACCTTCCTTATTGGCTACTAAAGGAACATTATGTGAAGCATGAATAATAGCACATTTATCTTTTTCAAATATTACTTTATGACCACTATCCATTAGTTGACTTACACTAATTAAATTATATTTCAATCCTTCAACATGATGGACATTATCAATGAAAACCTTACCATTTCTAACTTTTCCTTTACCGATGATTTGGCATGTAGTGTCATCTCCAAAAGTAACTATGCCTCCATTCTTTGTAACAAGTGAGGTAAATTTAGTTCTATCACCTGTCATGTGTCTGGAACATCCACTGTCTAGTACCCATTTATGTGATGGTACTTTATCTTTTAAGCATACCTACAAAAACAGATAAGTAGCTCATCGTTTTGGTACCCACATTTGTTTGGGTCTGATTTTGTTAGTAGCAAGTAATTCTCCTTTCTTTACCCAAACTTGTTTTATTTTCATTTTATTACAATTAGTATCAAAATGCCCCTTTAAACCACATTTTTTGCAAGTAACAAAAGGTGAGCAATAAAGAGGCTTGTTTCTTGGTTTATTATTTATTACTCTAATTTTATTAGTATTACTTTTTATGTTCTTGACAGGATTGTATCCAATACCTTGTTTGTCTAGACTTGACCTTTGAACTCCCAACATAATATTTAGATTTTCTTCTCCTTGAACAAATTTAGCAAGATCCCTTTTTATTGAAACTATTTCTTCCTCATTAGTATTTTGTACGTTAACTATTTTTCCATCATTAAACGCATCAATACATGTATCTCTCATTTTTAAACTTTCTTTTAAATTCTCATTTTTCTTTTTAAGAGCATTGTTTTCTTCATTCAACTTGTTTGCACGATTATATAGAATTTTGTTATAGTTATCTAAATAATCAATTTTAGCATTTAACTTAGATACTTCACTAGATGTGCAATCTTTAACTATTTCTTGTTTTTCCTCAATCAAAGTGTCTACTTCTTTCATTAGATCATTTATCCAATTTTTTAAACGAGCATTTTTCTCTTTAATACGAATGTTTTCATTTTTTAAAACAAGATAATCAGAAATAGTAATTTCGCCAAGTTCAGAGTTTACCTCGGATGATTCCTGACTGTTTAACCCAGTGAAGCATAGTTGAGCAGTTTCATCATCTTGATCATCATGATCGGATTCATCATCGCTCCATGTCATAAATGCTTTTCCTTTTGAATTGTTTCCTTTGTTCTTATTTTTGAGTTGAAAACACTCTCTCTTGTAGTGACCTGGCCTTCCACATTCATAACAAGTTTCTTCTTGTGGCTTTTGTTTGAAGTCCTTCTTGTTGTTGAATGTTTTTCCTTGGAATTTTGATTTGTTCTTCTTTCTAATCAGCTCTCTCAATTTCTGGGTCATCATAGCTATTTCTTCATCGGAGTCTTCATCATCACCTTCCATGTAGCTTTCTGCTTGTAATGCTAAGGTCTTCCTTTTTGGTCCCTCATCTTCTTCATCATACCTCTTTAGTTGATTCTCAAATTCTTCAAGTTCTCCAAACAGAGTGAGAGTTTCCATAGTACTGATTGTTGTTGAGTCTTGAAGGGTTGTAACCTTTGGTGCAAATCGTTTGGGCATGACTCTAAGTAATTTTCTGTTTATTTCCTTTTGATCAATTTTTCGGCCGAGCATACTTAGTGAATTCATCAGTGTGAGGAATCTAGCTTGAGCTTCTTTGATTGATTCATTCTTCTCTAACTTGAAAAGTTCATATTCTTGCATCAGCATGCTCAGCTTGACTTCTTTTACTTTAGTTGTTCCTTCGTGGCTCATGATGATTGTGTCCCATATTTCTTTTGTAGTAGTACACGCAGAGACTTTATTGATTTCAGGTTGAATCATTCCACTCAGCAGCGTGTTCATGGCTTTTGTGATAACCCGAGATTTCGAATAATTAAAATTTTACGAATAAATTTTTTTTTTATTAATATTGACATTGATTTATTAATATTGTAGTGAGAATTTGTGAGACAAGTCTAGAAATTAGTCAATATATGTTTTGACTGAGAAATTAGAGTAGAGTTGTGCTTAACAGCTTTAGAAAACCCTAACCCTAATTTTCGGATAGGGATTCGGTAGAAAATACAATTAAAATAATTGTATTGTTGATTATGTGTTTGGACTGTATAGAAATGTTGATCAATAATTGATCAGATAAGGTTTGTATTTAATAAACCTTAATAAGGGATTTAAAACCCTAATCTTAAATTTAGAAAATAAATTGTACAATCAAAACCCTAATTGTATGCCGGGAAACCCTAATTTCAAAATCGGGAATTGTAAACCCTAATTAGGCAACCCTAATTTTTATTAGCATGCCTAAAGTGTTTGTTAAACATAAATATGATTAGAAATCACTAATTATATTTTTGTAATTTAAATTTCTATTTTAGAAACCCTAATTTTATTTTAGAAAATTTATTTTTCTAATTAAACCCTAAATTTGCAAATTATGGGAATTAGAATTTTTAGACCTAAAGGGTACAAAACCTAAACCCTAGATTGTCCAAACCCTAAACCCTAAGGGTTTCATCTAATGCAAAAATCTAGAAAAAATTGGAAATGACCTAAATGCTCTTTATGGGATTTCTTTTAAGTTAAATTGCAAAATTGTCCAATGCCTTTATTTGGTCACCAACTCTTTACCAACTATTGACTTTGCAACATAAAATCTCAGCAAAATCCAAATAAATTAAGTCAACAAGATCGGATCAATCAAGCAACATCAAGTATTATATATAAGTTTAGAGAGAGAAAAGTGGCCAAAAGTTGCTAATTTTTACTCTAGCTCTCACCAACTCTTTCTCATACTAGAACCCACGAAAATTTGATAGTAAATCATCCCCTAATACCAAACCTCAATATCAATCATAAATGATTGGAAAGATCAAGATCAAAGTTTGGTCAAGAAGGTATAAAACCTACTTTTATTTTTGATCCATGTTGCTAAGACAGAGTTCATGTTTATGTGTTTGGATTAATGCTAGAGGATGTTTTATGTTGATCTATGATGATCAAACATATATCCATAGCATCAAAGTGCTTTAATTTGGTGTTTTCCAAAACTGTCAAGAACACGATCTGTGGTCTGACAAGCTAATGTCAGGTGCCATAGATCCGTGCCTATGTTTGAGTTTTCTTGTTTTATTGTTTGGATCCGTAGCCTGGCATATGGTCTTTAATCTGCAAGTTGTAGTGCAGCCATTAGATAGCTGGATTTCAAGTTATTTAGGGTCAAACAGCGTAGTGACCGAGGTTGACTGGATGAAAATCTGGGCAGCCCAGAATGTTCGAAACAACGTCTGACAATTTTTTTAAGCCTCTTGATATGTTAGACGTTTTGGTTTATGATGTTATTTTTGTAATACATGTGTATCCTGGTATCTTGTCTATAGATTTATGGCTTTATATCATATATTTGATCAATAGATCGAGTGTAACAAGCAGTCAAAGTAGGCCAAACAACCATAATTTGAATTTCTGGAAATTCCAGAAAAGTACTTGCACGAATTTTCTGACATAAGTTGACCGCTTGATAAGTTGCGATTTGTTTATTTTTGGACTGATTTGTTGGTATGGTATTGTTCCTTGACATATCGACTATATGTTTGAACTTTAATATCACATAAACAATGAACAGAAAGCAGAAATAATTAAGCTTGAAAGTGGCAACTCGAATCTGCTTTTGGCTGTAGAAACCTTTGATGTAAACTTTGGAGGTCTAGATCTCCTTGTTGTGATGTTGGTTGACCAAATTGTTGATTAGATATTGTAGTGTTACATTTATACTACAATAACAAACTTTTAGTTAGCCCAGAACTTGATCATGCTGTGAATTAAAGCCGGTCAAACGATGACCCTTAAATACGAAGTTGTCAGTGTTCTTGAGCTCAAGAACACCAACAACGACGCTTTGTGTCGCTATAGGCTATTAGCGACGGTTTTAATTAATTTTATTTTCGAATTTTAAATTAATAAAAATTAGAAATAAATTCTAAAATTACCAAAATGGTTTTAAAATTATTTTAAATTATGAAAAATAATTTCGATTAATTGAATATTTTTCTTTAATATTTATAATTATTTAAATATTAAAAGGTATTTAATTTATTTAATTAGTGTATTAAATAAATTAGAGAAAAATAATTTAATATTATGAAAAATCATTTTAAATAAGAAAAATGTATTTAAAAATATTTTGAGTTATAAAATGTAACTTTTAATATTTTTGGAGAATTTTCATTAATAATTTAATATTAATGATATTAGATTTATTTAATTATTAAATTAAATAAATAAGATTAAAATGATTTAAATGATTTAAAAATCATTTTAATTGAGAATAAAGTGTTAGAAAATATTTTAAATTATAAAATATAATTTACAATATTTTTGGAGAATTTTCATTAATAAATTAATATTAATGATATTTGATTTATTTAATTATGATATTAAATAAATGAATTAAAAATAATTTTATTGATTTAAAAATCATTTAACAATGAGAAAAATAGTTTAAAAATATTTTAAGTTATAATTAATGACTTTTAATATTTAGATGATAATTTCATTAATATTTATATATTAATGATGGTGATTTAAAATGATTTTAATTACTTTAAAAATCATTTAAGTGGAATATTGTTGATTTAAAATATTTTAAGTTATTGATATTAACTTTAATATTTTGAAAAGTATGTTATTAATATTTTAATATTATTAAATATTAATAATGATAAGATTATTTGAGAATTAAATCATTTAAAAATGATTCCGATGTTTGAAAAATTATTATAAATTATAATAATTGCTTGATAATTATTAAAAGCTTACGAAAAATATTATAATTGATAATTGACTTATCTAAATTAATATTGAAGCTTAGAGACCAAGTTTATTGGACAATCAATGTGTTAATTGTTGGATAGGGTGACCAAAACACTTAGAGAATGGACCGAAGTCCAACCAGACTGATATAGTTAGACTTGTTATGTGTTTATATAGGTTATAAACACTGATGTGGCTATGTGGTAATGTGCCTAGGAGAAGTTTGACTGTGAACTACAATGTTACGTGTTATGAATAAATTTATTGTTGATTATTCGCAGTTAGTGCATGCTTAATAATTCAAATTGAATTATTGATTCAGAAATATATATTTGTAGAATAACCGCTGTTGGATATTCATATCTCAGTAGAAGTTAGAATTGACAATACGAGATAATTCCTCGCTTATTGTCAAATTACACCGAGAAATGTCTTAGCTAATTATTCGCTGAGCGAATATTAGTTAGAACTTGATAAGTTCGAGAAGAGAATTCAATTATTATTGATAGATCGATGCCAATTATTTCGGCTAAGATCGAAAGTAAATAGAATTTGAAATCACAAGATTTCGTTGTTAAATCAAAATCTTGATTACGAGATCCGAGAAGAACAACCTTTTATAAAAAGGGAATATCTTTAAATCGTATATTCGATCATTGTGCGCGACTTAAATATTATGCATAATATAGGTATAATAAAATTTGATCACTTGTTATACTTGCAGAGAGGGTATGATTTAATCTTTACGGTTATCTCGATACACTGGGTATATCAAAGTATAACTTTGATAGTTACTCGAGAAAAGAAGTTCAAAGATCTTGTGTGATCACTCAAAGATAAATCGAAAACAATCCACTTTGCAAATTCAGTAGAATTAATTCTTGATTATTCAATTGAATATATCGCGAGAACCTTGAAAGCGTTGTACCCTTTCATCATTACATTATTATGCGATATAGAATACTGAGAAGACTTGTTATTGAATAACCATTTGTTCAATTATTTCAAAGTTCCCGAACTTTGGTTTCATTCTATCAAAATAGATAGTCTGGTGATTTGAATACTTATACATTTATTGTATGTATTAACTTGCGGGGCAAATTTGTTGCTCGCCCTTGCTAAATAAAACATTTCAGCTAGGGACGAAGTGGCAGGAGGTGCTGCGAAGAATAAAGGCAAAGGCGTTGTAATAAACTAGTTATGATTAACATATTTATGATGTTGTATTTGTAAACCCTTTTTGTATATCTAAAGGGTACGTTTGTAAAGTTAAGGTTAGAAAACCTGGGTGATGTATTATAAAACTCTGATAAAAACTTATGTAAGATACTATCTATATAGATTATGGGTAGTTAAATGCTATTTATATTGTGGATCGTGAACACCAAACTCGGGAGTCAGGTAATTCGAATTTGGGGGCGTCACAGCTTTGGAATCATAGGATACCATGTACGATTCATTGGAATCCATTTCCATGAGATTCTTTGGTCTCCCATCATCATGTCTTGGAATGACTGGCCCATTTTCAACAACCCACCACTCCCATTGGTCTCGCTTAAGATAAATCATCATTCTGAACTTCCAAAAGTTGAAGTTTTCCCTTCCGAGCAAAATTAGAGGTGGTCGACTTGTTGATTGACCTTCTTGAAAATTGAGGTGTGCCATAGGATCTTTCCCTACGACCTGCAAAGATCAATATTAGTAGAGCCTTACTCTGATACCAAATGTAATTCCGTATATAAGCACACCTAGAGGGGGGGTGAATAGGTGTCTAAGCCAAAAGTAATCAACAATGACCAATTTTTCAATTTTCAGATTCTGGACTAAAAGCAGACAGCTTTGGAAAATAGTTTATTGTATGTCTCGCTTTAGAAACAAATTTCACTTTTCTTATAACACAGACAGAATAAAGTGATATGAGGAGTGTCTGGATAAGTGTATTTCGCACTGCCAGAAATCCTACGTTGCAATATTAAGTTCAGTTATTCAGGAAATAATATCAAATCAAAACACGAGATAATCAAACCATAGACACAAGGATTTTTACGTGGTTCAGCCCCTATCCTCTATCTAGTAGCCTAATCCACGTCCAATACCAATTGGTATGGGATACTCTTTTTATTAATATCTAAAACTCAAATTAAATACAATAAGAACAACTTCCCTGTTCAACAAAAGCTTTCCTCCTTGTATGGACACCTCTGCCCCTTTTTGCACTTTTGCAACCCTTACACCTTTGCAACCTTAAAAGCTCTTTGAACAGACCCTATCCACTAATGGATCGACCACTCTGACAAATACTGGTGAACAAAACTTGTAACAAAGGATATTGGTTTACAATGGCTATTTTCCAGCTAATAAAGAACTTACAAAGAGATGTTAACTTGCTGAAAAATTCTAGACAGTAAAAGCTCTCAAAGGAGGAATACAATCAATCAATAAGACTAAAGATGATTACTGCTTTTCCCTTGCTGAAGTATATTCCCTTGTGTACCTATTATAGCCGAAAGGAAGATATATATATATATACTAAGGAGGGTAACGGCTATATGAATAAAACAGAGAATCAATTACCGATCTTTCTCTCTAATTAGCTCCTAACGGATAAATAGATTAACATGAATCAATCATAGTTGGAGCAACAGAATATGTTTTGAAAAGATTGAATAATTGATTCCAAAAATAATTCAAAGACCCAATTGATATTAAGGAGTATATATATATTCAAAGCAAACAGCTAAAGATAAGGAAGGAATGATTTGCCTAGTTACCATAAGACTCCTTAATAGACTCCTATTATATAAAAGTATCTTTGGAATAATCTTCATAAGAGATATAATAGGAAATCAATTAATTTTGAATTCAAATACAGGACTTGATTGGTAATGAGTCATTGGGTCAAGACTTGAATGATTCCAAAGCAAACAAATATTGGTCACATGACCCAGTCCAATAGAAATTAAGGCAAAAGACCTAATTATAATATTTAACACAAGCCCAATTTATTGTCATCATTAAAACCTCTCAAGATATAAACCAACATACATAATTATATAATCATACACATCAACTATTACTCACATAGCAACGCATAGTAGTTGTAATGTAAACTTTACTCTATATCTCATAAGTCCGATGACATCCAACTTTGGATATGTTGTAAACATCATATTAACCTATTTTTAAAAGTTATTGGACACCCATTTCGGATTAGACAGACAGTCCAAAACAGTGTTCAAAAAGGGGCGTTCAAAACTGTTTTTCATTCTTTCTCAACTTTACACTCTCTCGCTAAAACAGTCATAACTTTTCCGTTTCAAAACATTTTTGAGCGATTCTTGAGCCCACGCGAAGCTAACTTCCGGGACTACAACTTTTATTCTTTGACCGTTTCCATATTCTAAATACAGAATTCTAGAAAATTAGTTCAAGGTGACTGCCCCGAGTTGGTTAGACAGTTTTGACTCGACTACTTTGAATGGTCATAACTCTTTGCTCCGAAGTTGGAATTAGTCTGGAGTCTATGGAAAGCTTATTTAGTGTACTATAACATACCAAAAGCCCAGAATTTTCTAAACAATCTAGCTAGAATAAATCTATGGGTACCTCTGTTTTCCACCTTCCTTGCCGAAACGCATCTCCAGTGGTCGTTTAACTCTTTTTTTTTTATTCTTTAGCCTTCCTGCACCCAGGCACCCACTCACTTCGCACGCCCATACCCCACCACCCCACCGTCTTTATTTTCTTCTTCTAGCCCTCTCAATCTAAAAATCCGCAGTGTACAAAGCTTCTACCTTTGCAAGAGAGAGGTTTTATCTGCTGCCCTTGAATTAATTTGAGAGAGACCCATTGTAGAAGACAAGCTCAGCCGTCATTGTACAAGAAAACAAGCTCAACCCTCATTGAGCAAACACCCACTACGCCTTCTCTCTCCCTTTTTGAGATGATTTCATGTCAATTTTTTTGAGAAATTGTTCATGAATTGTGTTGGACAATGAATTGAAGAAGAGTTTGATTGATGTGTTTAAGTGGGTTTTTGTTCATCTATGCTTATTTCTTCTGATTCTTCACTTATATGATTAGACTATTTATTGATGATATTGTCTTCTTGTTGAAATGGGATTGATGATTATGTTGGGTCTTTTCCTTCATTAGACTACTTATTGGGTTTTTCTCTGATTTCTTGTCTAATTATGGAGTTTTGTTGTGTTTATTTTTTATATATTAGTATTCATTCTAGAGAAGGTTGGAGGAAGTTTGCTGGATTTTTAAGGTTAGATTCGATTATTTCCATTGAAATTGTACACTATCTGTTTGATGGAATGACACAAATAGGTCTTACATAGTTTTTAATCTTTAATTAGACAAATTAACATATATTTGAAAAATGTAGTTTTACCAAGTCCACAAGCTTTGCTTTTTTCAATTCTGAAAAGCTAATTCTATTCCTAATACACTAATTAGGTAAGAAGAAACTGTAAAGCCTAGTGTTTAGGCTTTGAACATGCACACTTATCATGAACAAACTACCTCTGGCATCTATTTCCAATCAAGTGTTGTTTGCATCCATTTCACTTGTTGCATATCTAAAAATATCCGATCAGCTTTTTTTCTTTTCTTTTCTTACTAGACCAAGTTCTATTTGTTCCTAGACAAAAATTGATTGATTGGATCATATGTTGCAACCTTCAAATAGACTGCAAGATAACAAGAATGCCTTTATTTGATTTAAGAACCTGAAGTAATTGGTAATTACTTTATTAATTAATAGTTGTCAGCCTTTTATACTCGCAGGATTAATCCAGCTCTGGGATTGAAGCTGTCAAGGACACCCCACGACTTACTCAGAAACTTATAAATAACAAACAAACGAGCACAGTGCAAACGCACAATGGGAATGACCTATTCACTGAAATGAAAACAGAGATTCCTGAGATTCAAAAATCACAATTACTTGTAAGAACCACTTTGGCAGCAAAGGAGATTACGCCTGACAGTATCACACGGTACAATGAAGCTACATAGAAAAACTCTAATATTCTCTTATTTGTAGTTGCTTGAGCTATTAAGTTTTTGTATCATCATTTTTTAGTTACATGGGGTATGCCCCTTGTAAACATGTAAATCTTGATTATTGTGTTTATGAAATGAAATCCAATTATGATGTTCTTCGATTTAGCTTGACATATATTGTGTTTGTTTGGTAAATATTTAGTGTCTATTGAGAGAAACTACTAAAGATGAAAACAGATTATCAAAATTAGAATACATCCATAATTTTTAGCTGTTCAACCTAATACAAAATGTATCTATAATATTGTATTCATCCCGATACACAAATTGTACCATATTTATCCCAATACACAAATTAAGTCTACAATGACAAATCTCTACGATCGTAGGATCATTACTCTACGATGACTTTACGATCGTAGAGTAATGACTTTAGTCTACATTGGAAGTGCCTTCACCTATAGACCAAAAATTCCACATCGCGCCAAGATTTAGAAGTTCATCTCCCCATACGGATTCCTACAAGTTACAAGAAGAACCATCGAGGTCAAGAAAGTTCATACATCTGAAAAATGATCATAAATAAAGTAAAAATAATAACAATAACAATATGAAAGAAAAAGAATCATTACTCACATTTAAGTTAATATTTCCAAAATGACTCTCTTGTGTCTCATGAAAAATAGGTGGTTGATTAATAGTCGTATCAAGCTCAAATGCCTGAAATAAAAGAAGCATAATTCATCATTTTATAAGACAATATTAATGGCAAAAAAAAGTATATATACATATATATATATATATAATAAAAAAAAATCATACCTTCTTCATATTATATGTGTTTCTTGATTCAGACTTATTTCTACCTTTTTTTGGTCCCTTCTGTTTGAATTTCTTCAAAACTTGTTCTATCTTACCTACCTTCCTTTTACTAGGAGGACGCCCTTTGCATCGGTTCTTTTTTGGTGAAAGTAATTTTTGGCTTTCACTTGGGTCGTCATTTTCATATTCGCTCACATTTGACTTTTGGGTAAGTTGACTTTTTTCACAAACACCATCCTCCGTCTTCCATTCCACCTTTAGTTTAAGAAGTCGATCTACAAGTTGATCACATCTTTGTTTAGTGTCATACACAATGTCCGCAACGTCGAAAAAAATATTGCACACCTTCTCATATCTCTGTCCCGGTTCCGTGTCTTTCCAAGGATTATAAGTGACTTTAGCTTTAGTATGACATCACTTTATGTCCTTTCTCCACCTCCTCAAAATGTATTTCGTTGGAACGGTAAATATAAACCTTTCAAAATAGAGTACCTTAATTATATTCTTACATAAAATTCCTGAAAATTCGAATAATTTACAGTTACACTTCACATCAAATTCAGATTCATTTTCCCCTTCAATGAAGCAAACTTTGAAGTCCACAATTTTTGGACGATCTTTTTTTTCCCCAAAGTAACAAAGTTGTTTCACTTAGTAATGAAATATTTTATCATGAGATTCGACAAACTTTGTGTGGCAATACATTCCCCCATCCGTCACTTCTGTTTGCAACTCTTTAAATTTGGAATTGGTATAAACCTCTTGAAATTGTTTTTCAATGGCATGATGTGTAACACAAGGTACATGTGAAGTCAAAGAATGAGAGTCCGCTGTTATTTCTTTTTCCACTTTACTCCTTAACGCATTATCATATTGGTCCACAAATTCTTTCAGGGAAGTTTTAGCATTGACAAATCCATCAAACAAAGCATTCATACTTTCACTTCTTTGTGTCATAGACATTCCGGCCCAAAAACAATCTTTCACAAAACAAGGAACCTATCGATGCCTTTCCTTATATAATCCTTTCAACCAGTCATTATTCTCAAGATCATAATTTTCTATCATTGCATTCCATTCACATTCAAAATCATCTACACTCAAAGAATCATACACAACGTTATGTAATGTAAATTTAATTGATTCATAATGCTCATACCCTTTTAATTTTTCAGGAACCTTCTTTATTATATGCCACAAACACCATCGGTGGCAAGTATTGGGAAAAACTATCTCAACTGCATTTTGCATCGCTTTGTCTTGATCGGTGATAATGGCGTGTGGAGCTTTTCTAGACATGGAAGAAAGCCACACATCAAACAACCAAACAAAAGTGTTAGTATCTTCATTCGATATCAAGCCACAACCAAGTAGTATGGATTGTCCATGGTGATTAACTCCAACAAAAGGAGCAAACGGCATATCATATTTATTAGTCAAATAGGTGGTGTCAAATGTGATGACATTACCAAACTCCTCATACGCAGCTCTAGACCTCGAATCTGCCCAAAATAAATTTTTGATCCGACTTTCCTCATCTAGGTCTATCACATAGAAAAAATTAGAATCCACTGCTTGAACTTTAGCAAAATAACTTTGAAGTGCACTAGCATCACCTTCAGCAAGCCTTAACTTTTTAAATTTTCCCATATAATTTTCACAGTCTTTCTTTAAACAAGGCATTCCATTTTCTCCATACTCAATTCTAAGTAAATTATAACTTTTATTCATTGGTATCACAGCATCATTGTTTAGCTCAAGTCTCCTCTTTATATAAGGGGTCACATGCCGATTACACCTATGAAAGCGATACTTACTTGGACTTAAAACCATGATTATGTGCAAGCTCCAAAGTGGTTATACCCTATTTTCCATCATTCAATAACTTGGCACAAATCTTAGCATTACAACCTGCTTTAATAACCGGATGCAGTTTTAGAGTAATCTTTGAGTTTTTCTTTGGCTCTCCATATTTGTGACATACAACCGTAAAATATTTCAGCACTCCATTCAATTTTTTAATACTTCTTTTAGTCACTCCAAATCCTTGTTGCGCACCATATTTCCTATAGTATTCATAAACTTCATCAACATTGTCAAATACCATATGTAATTTGGGCTCTTCCACTATTTGATTATTCTATTTTCCATTCTCTTCTACTTCATCATCCCTTTCGTTGTTAGATGGGTCATCTACGCCAATATCCATATTTGTAGAGATAATATCTCTTTCTGATTCCATTGGCAAAACTTGCACACCACTATAAAAACTGAAAATTAACATTTGTTAATATATGTACTTTAAGAAAAGTAGCAATAACAAATGAGATATGTGAAAAGATTTATATGTACTTTAAGAAAAGTAGGGTTCCAAATCTTTTTGTTTTGACTAATAGAAAAAGTTTTGTTGACACAATCAACATTGAACACATTATACGTATAGGCTTGAAATCATATATTTTGAAGGAGAAGGATAGAAACAGGTACCTGACTACCTAGAAACTTAGTAATCGAGCATCAAATATAGAAAGACTGAATATTTTTACTGTTTGCGTTGTCAATCCGAAGGATTGAAGCTGGAATTGTTGAGGCGGACAGATATAAGCCCTAGAACGTGCTCATTTGCCTTTTCTTTTCAATTATAGTGTGAGAAATAATTTAATCCTTCAATTCCAATCAAAGCTACCTCATAAAAGAGAAAGGCTGATTGAGAGGGCTAGAAGAAGAAAATAAAGACGGTGGGGTGGTGGGGTAGGGGCGTGCAGAGTGAGTGGGTGCCTGGGTGCAGGAAGGCCAAAGAATAATAAAAAAAAAGTTAAACGACCACTGGAGATGCGTTTCGGCAAGGAGGGTGGAAAACAGAGGTACCTATAGATTTATTCATCTAGCTAACCCCGAATTTTCGTTTTTGGATCAGCAGTCCACTAGTTTTTCGGACTTCTCGTTTTGACATCCAAAACTCACCTCGACTCGTTCCAACCCAACTTTCTTTACAAATAAGTCTTATTTAACATAATCAGACTTGTCTAAGGTTTCGACTCCATATCTCTAATTACAATCATTAGAATTCATTTACATAATCATTTCCAAGCCAAAATAACAATAGTAAACTAACTAGTTTACTAACAAAACTAACTAAACTTCCAAAATTCAAACTTTAACTAACAAACTAAATACAATATTTAAAATAATAACATTACCAAAAATTAATTAAGAAACATACCCGAAAATACGAGTTCCATAAACTGAATATGCACTTCTATGCCAAAATTTAACCAAGGATGTCTTTATAAAAAGTCCTCCCACAACAAAGCCTTTCTCAAAATTGGAGGCCTTATTATTGGTGAATGAAACAAAGGGTCAAGCCCTTCTATTTATAGGTTTAGCAAAGGGGTAAAGTTCTCAATTTAGTCGATGTGGGACTTTGTTTATACTAATTCTAATTGGTTTATACTAATCTTTCATATTTTTAAAATGCTAAGTGTATTCATTCATCACGAATTCGTTTCTTAACCAATTCGATCCGTTCAAGTTGCGTTGTTTTCATTTTATAGAGGAGAACAACAATCATCCATCAATTTAAAGTTTCCATCACGAATTCATCATCAACTTTAGTCCCAAAGTATACCAAAATACACATTACAATCAAAACCCAAATTCATCTTCTTTAGTATAAATACATGAATTGATTTCTGAAAATTTGTTTCTAGATGACCATTATCAAATTATAAATATCTAATAACATATATAACATCGTAACCCACAAATTCATTAACCAAAACTCCAATTTTAAAAGAAACTCAAGAACACATAAACTAGAATTATAAACTAGATTATGTACCTTTAATTTCTTAGGAAAATAAAATTAACCTTATCAGTAAAATTATAATTTCTATTCAACCATTATAATCATAACATTATTTAACAAATTCTCACTCCTCTAATTTAATTATTTAATTAAATTAGAATATCACTATTATACTCAGCGTAATAAAATACGTTTAAATCTCATCTATTTTATCACACTTAAATAAACTATCCCATAACAATTTTCATCAAATATTTATTTAATACCATAAATATTCATTTTATTCCATAAAGTTTCCAACTAAAATATTTAATATACTTAATAAATATTTTACTCGCATTATACTAACATTTACATTTTCATGCAATATATTACCTTCTCAATGTTATTAAATCAATTATACTTGTATTAATTCACTATTTTAATTAAGTGAATTATTCACACTATTTATGAAACTTAACTCATAATAATTTTCATTGCCCATAAGGCATAACAATTAAAATTATATTATCTCATAACATAATTTCAACTTAATTAAATTAACTAATATTATTTAATTTCTTTAATAGTTTAATTAACTATTAAATCTCATTTTCTCCAACATATGAATATATAATTTTCTTCACACCAAATCACTTAATTCAAAATATATATACCTCATAATAAGAATTTTAATTATTAAATTCTTATTTTAATAACTTATGAAAATTCGGATCGTCACAAAAATTCTGTGGAAGTTTTCAATCATTATGTTCTTTGGGGAATCTGGAATGAGCACAATTCTCAACTTTTAACAAAAATGCTGATATTGTTCCTCCGTTGATCGTGAATTTTGATTTTTGGAAACAACAATATAACTTTCGATTTGTAGTTATAGTCCTCTATATGTTTGTATTTTCAGTGTTTTATTAAAACCTTCCTATGTTCTACAAAAGTGCCATTTGTCAAATTATTTTTCCACACGAGTCTATTTTTTTTTCCATAGTAGTATAGAATGACACAATATTCCCAAGTTTGTTATTATAATTTCATTATCATGTCACCACTACTAGAAAATTATAGTTTCTAGGGGTAAAAATTAAACAAAAGTACATTACTTAAGCAAGTTTTGCAATTAAGTCTCTTTTGTGGAACAGAGGATTAAAATTTGTTTTTCTATCTAAAAAGGATTTTGTAAATATTTATGTAACAAATACCCTAGTCCTATGTCGAAACATGTTGTGGGTGGGTGGGTGGGGGGGGGGAGAGAGATTGATTTGTATTTTAGGTGTTAACTTTACAAATGGTTGTTTTCCAAAGTCACTTGAGAGATCTAGAAGGTGGGTTAAATAGATCTATTAAAAACTTTTTCTTTTTAAGGAAGTGTTACCATATTATAAATTAAACAAATTAATTTAATTATGCACAACGGAATATTAGTTTGAAAAACCCCTTAAAAAATTTAAAGAAATCTCAGCTCTGAATTTAGTTTACTTGTGGAATTAAATCACAACAAATATAAAAGATAAATTCAAAAATATAAGTGCAGAAAAGAAAATGATACATGAATTTTTTAAGTGGTTCAAAGTACAAATAATTCCTAGTCCACTCTTCTACTCAACGAGTAGAAAATCCACTAAGGATGCAGGGTGATCACTAAGATCTATTACAACAATGAATTACTAAGATTTCTTCAAGTAACTCAGACTTAACATATGTCACCAAGACAAAGGTCACTCAGACCAGTTCACTCAGAACTCACTTAGACTTGGAACAATAGGTCACTAAGACCAATGAATTACAAGAGATGTCAGAGGAGTTGATTTTATGAGGTGCTATTAAGAGGTGTTAAGCTAGGTTTCTGAAAGACTTAGTAGCAGAACAAGTCGTTCTTATTTCGTAGAGTGGAGTGTTCTTAAAGTTTGGGCAGCAATTCAGCTTTTTCTTGTTTTGTGATATTTTTATTGATTGAATCTACACTCTCTTTTATAGAGGACCTCAAGATTTTCCTGTTGGAAAGTTGTCGTTGCTCATTTAATGCACCTATCCTAGAAGATCTCTGATGTTGACTTTCAAGGTGACTCTGATATGTTACATCTGACTTTTGCAGTACCAACCACATGGGTGATGTCACATCACCAAACTAACTAATAAACACATCTCGATCTGATCTTCATTAAACAACCAGCTTACAATCTTCACTCCATAGGTCTTTTCAATGTCAGACCTGACATACTCTACGTTTTACCAGTTCGTAGAGTTTTATGGAGATAGTAGAGTATTTGTCTTGGCTGACTCTACGTCCTGCAAACTCTACGATCTGCTTGATCTACTATGATCTTAGAGCGAACTCTGCGATCTTCGATTCACTTTTGATCTTGAGCAGACTTTACGATATTTAACTTGCCTTACGATCTTTGAGCAGACTTTGCGATCGTAAAATTTGCTAAACATCTTTACGATCGTACACACAGATTTACGATCGTTTAATTTCACAAAAGCTACTAGTTACAAATATGCATTATCTCATATATTATCTCATCATCATCAAATCAAAATATGCAATTGTCCTAACACAAATAACTTATCATTAATTGTGGGTGGGTCTATAGTGGGTCGAAATGATCCAACAAATAAGATACTCTTTGTTGTACGTTCTCTGGACTTGGGTTTCAACCCAAGTCGTTATAAGTTGAGCTCACCCTTGTACAAGCTCAGATAATTGCTTGACAAGTGAGATTAACGAATTTGAACTCAGATCTTTAAATAAATAACGTGCTTGAGATGAACACCAAGTTGTCCATGGACACAATTTGCAAAGTTTCCTTGGTGAATGGGATCAGTGAGACTTGAAATATCAGTTATTTGTTTCTCGTGAGTCAGTTGTTTCAACTGTAGGTTTTCCATTATTTTCTTCAAAGAATTGTGACAGGCAATTTCATTGATGGATTAGTTACATTATCTGATATTATAAAAAAACTAAAAGACAAATTGCACCCCAAACTTTACACCTCTGTTGATATTTACACCCCAAACTGAAAAAGGTGTCTAAGCACACCCTAAACTTCACTCATGCTGAACAAAAGACACAATTTGCTGACTTAACCGGTCAAAAGTGACCGACTAAGGCATAGATCCACATATGAAAGGGTATTTAAAACTTTTCCTTCTTTATCTTCTCTAACTTTATTACAGAGTGATTCAGTAGCATAGTAAAGCTCTTCCTCTGTCTTCCTTGACTGTGTTTTTTTTGTGTGTATGTGTGTGTGTGTGTGAGAGAGAGAGAGAGAGAGAGAGAGAGAGAGGCCTTAGTTAAAGACTTGAAGCTATGTACCTAATAAGCCAATTAAGTCCTAACTAAATCAAGAGGATAGGTAAAAAGAACTATTGTCCCTCCTGAAAATGATCCTGCTACAAGATCAAGAACGTGACCGCTTCCAATGACAGGAAAACTGTATGCAATCCAGCGCCTATATTGTTCATAGGCTATATAATGCAATGTCGCATAAGGAACAATTCGAGCAACACTTGCTCCATTCCCTCTGAAGATAATTCACGCCATATACATTAGATTTACAGGAATTGAAATACAGAAACAATCTTTATGGAAACAAACATCCTAAGAAATGAACTAAAAATAAAATTAAACATTTACCTATAGAAACCAAGTGGTCCTTCTGTTTTAGCAATCTTATTGAAAGATCCCAAGAGCCCTACACTTTGGAACTCAGCTCTTCTGGTCTGGAAATAGGAAACATAAAAATAAAAGAATGAGTGTCTTGAATATCTGATTTTTCAAGTGGGGTTTTACATATCTAAGTAGAATAGTAACAGTTCATGACCAAATATATGTATTTTTGAAGAGGAAATACAAGTGTTGTGGTTATCCTGTGGCTATTCTGATATCTTAGTATCTCTTTGAAATTTAAAGTCTTATCGTCATTTTGCTATAAGGATTAGGCCTGATTGCATGAGGGGTAATTTTTTTTTTTGAGTTGAATTATATATTTGTTGGTACATCTATAGGATCCAAATTACCAAAAATGAAAGGAATTTGAGCTCTGCCTAGTATTAAGAAGGTCACTACTATCCCAATTCAACATTATCCTGGATGCATAGCTCACACTACCTATGTCTAACTGGATGCACCACATCCCCAACACAGCATAATTCCTGAAAGAATTACCCTTGCTACTTGAACAACTAACCCAATTACATAGAAAAACAAAAAAAATGAGGAAATGAATTGTTTGGATAAATGTTCGATCATTTCACTTTCATTTTCCCCAAGATTGCTAATGAATCTCTTGAGAATTCGATCAACGATACTAAAAGAAGTTCTTTTCTCGTGATTAGTTGCGAAGTCAATCTAATGTTAATCATTCAATCATTAAACAATGTGAACGATCGCATCTCCTAGAACCATCTCTATACAATCAATTTCAAAGAATTAGTTTAACAAAAGATAATCAAACAAGATTACAAATGAAATAATTGAAATAGTCAACGACCCACACCCAATTGAGATATGAAAAAAAAACAAACAACATTATCGTATAATTAACTAATCACAAGTTCCACAGAGATCATAAACTACAAATTCCTAAAAACCTGTGTTACTCGGACTCGTGTGCGGGTGTCGGGTGCGGGTACGAATCTAGGTGTCGGACATATGAATTCAAAAAAAATAGAGGATACGCTGATATGGATCCAAATTTGGACACGGGTGCAGGGATACGGTATGTTATGATTTTTTAACAATAATGTTTCAAATTATATCACCAAAGTTTTTTTGCTCTAGGGACTGAAGTGTAAAAATATAAAGAAATAGGGGCAGAAATGAAAAAAACAAAACTATAGGGACTGATATGTAATTTTTCAGGGGCTAATATGAACTTTCAAAAAACCTTAGGGACTAAATTAAAATATTTTAAAAACTACAAGGTATCTAATTGTAATTGTCCATGGATATTTTATATATCATACTCCCTCCGTCCCATAGTTATAGGCTGATTTTCCATTTTGAGATGTCCCAATATATAGGCTACTTACTATTTATAAAATTTAGTTGGTTCATTGTTTTACTTTTATGCCTTTATAATAAATATTCAACCATTACTTTTTTTTTGAAGAAACAACATTCAATGTCATTATTTTTATCACCACATTTATGTTGTTGTATTCTCTTTGGTTAAAGTTCTATGGTTATGGACTTTAATGGCCAGTACACGTCAATCAATGAAGTTGAGAGTTCCATTGTTGATAAGTAAGGAGTAATTAACTTATTCATTAATTCCATATTAAGGGGTATATGTGGAAAATTATGTTAAAAATTGTCACTTAAACTGATTTTCTTAAACTATATGCCAAAAGAAATCAGCCTATAACTATGGGACGGAGGGAGTATCTGATTTCTCTCTCTCTTCTTTATACGCTCTTCTTCTTCTTCACGGCTTCTTCTTCTTCTTCTTCTTCTTCTTCTTCACGGCTATTCTTCCTCCTCACGGCTCTTCTTCCCAAAAACAAATTAGTGTCCGGATTTATGTGGCCGAATCCCATACGAATCTCTTTTCGTACTGCACTCCATGTCGTGTCGTGTCGACATGGGTACTCCACCAAAAAGTGGCGAGTCCGAGTAACACAGCTAAAAACAAAACAAATGATCCTTAATTATGACAAACCCATAATACTAAAAAAGAGTTCTTGAATCCAACCCATTAAAGATTACTTCAACATCACCGATCATTTCAAATCAAGACCCGTAATTAAGTCAAAACAGACCAAAAAAGCACCTAATCAATTGTACCTGAAACAAGATTTTGACACGCTCAAGAGGAGCGACAATAGTCTTAGCAAACCCACCAGCCACACCACAACAATCAACTCCTTTGCAAACACAGGCATCCTCTCTATAAATCCATCCCAAAACAAACCCTCCTCCCCTTCCTCTGTCTTCCTTGCCATTGCAGAAGCTATAAGATAGCTCTATAGAGAGAGAAAGAAAGGAGGAGGAGCTTAATAAAGTTTAAGGAGGGTTAGATTATAATGCAAGTGGGCAATTGCAATTTGGGGTGATTGAATTTGTCTGTTTTATGCATTAATGTAGGTGATGTGCATTTGTGTGTCAGTGCGCAAAGGTGGAGAAGATAAAGAAAGAAAAGTCTTATCAGATGTGGATATGTGCCTTAGCCGGTCACTTTTGACCGGTTAAGTCAACAAAGTGTCTTTTGTTCAGAATGAGTGAAGTTTGGGGTGTACTTAGACACCTTTTTCAGTTTGGGGTGCAAATATCAACAGAGGTGTAAAGTTTGGGGTGCAATTTGTCTTTTAGTCTTATAAAAATATAGCATTTTGAATGAACACAATAGCATTTTGAATGAATACAACATTTAAGTGTGACCGTTTCTATATTTCTTTATAGAGATACCTTATTACTTTCATATTTTCCCGCCATTTCATTCTTTGTCGTGTCAAATTTATCGTATTATCGAAAGCATCATGAATTTGTGAGAGAACAAATTGTTATTCGAGGTTGGTTTACATTCAATTTCGATATTCCTCTTTAAATTTCTCATGTGATTCTAGTGCCATCATTGTCCAAATCTATAGAAACCGATGTTTCGATATTGTACCGTGTCTATCCTAATGTACTCGAGTATCATCGAGAGCTATATGAAGGCTATGTTCCTATGGCTTTTGACGACTATTCAAGAAAATCAGCAAGTAGAGTACTGTTCTTTATTTGATCTTATATGCCATTAACAAGATGCACCATGGTTTCAATTTTATTTTATTTTTTCTGTAATAATTTATTAATATATTTATAATTATAGGGTTGGTGAATGGGGTGATCATGTCACTCTACAGGTTGTCGCAGATTCGGTATTAGAACATCTCTCTCTATCTCATGCTCTGTGCATCTGTATGGTTGGTTTTTCAAGTGAAGAAATTAAATCATTTCACATACTTTGCACAAAAAGGCATGCATATCACTGCAAAAATGACATTTTTAAATGTTTTCTTTAAAATTCAATCTTATAAATGATTAGAACATGAAAAATTAGGACGGCCTGTTAATTTTCCTATATATATATATATATATATATATATATGTGTGTGTGTGTGTGTGTGTGTGTGTGTGTGTGTGTGTGTATTACTTTTTTATAGTTATATGTCCTTTCCATGTCAGCTTCCTACTTTTTTAGGATTTTCTTGTGTACTGTCATTGTTATGATGTATTCATGATTTGATTTAATTTGTGTGGGCAAGAAAATCGCGCCTTGCTTGTTTAGGGTTTCATGTTGGCTGAGGAAGAGAGAAATTCACGAAGAATACGGAATTGATTGATTTATTGTAGAGGGGAGAACGACAGATGGGCGATTACTCCAACGACGCGTGGCAGAACAACTAGAATCCGAAAACCGTGTTAGGGTTATTGGGATTCCAAGAGCCTTCTTCAGATCTTCGAGTTGAGAGAGTGTTCAAATCTTTTTTAGTGCTTTTAGGTGGAATATCCAAGCCTTAAGCTACCAAAAGAGTCCTCCTCCTTCGTAGAATGGAAGGGATATTTATAGAGTTTCCTGGAATTAAGTAATCACATGCTAGGCACATGTTTTCAAGGAAATTCCAGAAATACCCTTTAGTCATTAGAATAATGCCCATATTGCCCTGTCCTTCTAGCCACCAATCCAATCCCTCAATCAATTCCCAAAATAAGCCGCCTCCACGAGTCTTCTGCCACGGGACACGTGGAAAATTCTCCCGGGTCTAGCACATTTATTTTTGACTTTTCCATCTTCATTCCATTAGGTTATACGAACCCTAAATTGCACATTTAATGAGGTCGTGGAACCCTAATTGTGCATTTAATTTAATTAGATCATGTGAACCCTAATTTTGCACATGGGCCCACATTTGCCCCCTGCGCGAGAGTCGCATTTCCAAATAGACGATCGTGCAAGAATACTTCAAGCTTTTGACCTATTTTTTCATGTGACTTCACTTTTACTAGCAATGAATGATCAAAATATTGGGAAATCCTCCAAAAATATGACCATATCTTGCCCAAGATTTGTTTTTTTTTTTCATTTTTCTTGGAAATTGAAAACAAGAAAAACAATCAAATATCATTAAATAAAAAGAAATATTTATTTTGGGTACACAAATTTTTTCCGTTTTCATAAAACCAAATAAAATCATAATAAAATCGAATCATAATTTTATTTTGGAAATAAAATCGAATCATAATTTTATTTTGGAAATAAAATAAAATCATAATTTTATTTTGTAAATAAAATCAAATCTTTCTTTATTTCGAAAATAAAATCAAATATTTCTTTATTTTGAAAATAAAATCAAATATTTCTTTATTTTGGAAATAAAATCTAATCTTTCTTTATTTTGGAAATAAAATCCAATCTTTCTTTATTTTTGAAATAAAATCCAATCTTTCTTTATTTTGGAAATAAAATCCAATCTTTCTTTATTTGATATATATATATATATATAAGCTATTTTCGAAAATTACCCTTTATTGGGAATAAAATCAACTTTAATTTTATTCTTTTCAAAAAAATAAACTTTTTTACTTATCTTTATTTTGGAGAAGTAAGAAGTCCATATTCGTAATCCATTGTCGCATGCCTTCTGATTAAGTAGGTGCTACATGCCTTAGGATTGTCTCATAATCGCTAGGAGCCACAAACACACGTGTGTTCATCACCAATGCAGCCACATTAGCAAGTTTCACCATCAAGAACATCCTTGCGGTATCCAACACCAGGTAATTTGTAGACCATTAGGGGTGCAACTTTTATTGGAGTCTTCGTTAGCCAATTTCTCATAATTGTTTCATCTATATATTTTTTTCAGGTAATTATAGACTTTCTTCTGTTTTCCGAGCCCCATCACCATGATCATATCTTGGTTTTTTCCCTCGGAATTCTTCTGAAAAAGGCTATATTTTTCGCGGTGAAGGAGCATTCGTCCCAAGCAGTGGATTAGGAGAGCAACAGGACCTCAAAGGTATGCGCGAGAACAAACCCCTAGCTGGTGGCCGAACCCTATAGGGGCCGAACCCTTTTTTTTCGTTTTGAAGGATACAACCCCTAGGCGGTGGCCAAACCCTATAGGAGCCGAACCCTATAGGGCGCCGAACCCTAGGGGGCCAAACCTTGTCAATTTTTTTTTTCGTTTTGAAGGATACAACCCCTAGGCGGTGGCCGAACCCTATATGCCGTCGAACCCTAGGGGGGCGAACCTTGTCATTTTTATTTTTTTATTTTTTGGACTCTCCAAACTTTCTTTTATCTTCCGAGCCCCATTACCTTGATTACATCTTGGTTGTTTCCCTCGGATAATAAAGAAAGATTTGACATTTTTCGATGAAAACGCGAAAGGAGAAAAACTGATATGCATGCATGCGGCGAAATCACTCCAGATGGCCAAACCCCTAGGGGCAGAACCCTAGGGGGCCGAACCCTAGGCAGAAATCCATGTTTTGGGTGAAAAAATGAAGTTCGGGATGAACAGTTACTATTTGGAACGTAACTTTTGATCCGTTTAGAGTTTTGGGGCCCATAATATATCAAAACGACCGTATCGACGAGCCCTACAAAAGTCATCGTTACTCCATTACATATGTCGTTATAAGTCCAAAAAAGGGTCCGGAGGATGACTTTTGGCCGTCCGATGTTTTTTCAAAAATTTTCGGGAATTTTTTCTTACATAAATGTACTCCCTCAATCTTTCTGACATTGTTTCTTCTTCTTTTCAGGTGTTTTGAAGCTTAACTCTCGGACGTTCATTCCTTTTTTCCATGGTGAGTACTTTATGCTCATATACTTTACTTGACATCCTTGATATGCTTTCTTTAGAATTGTTATAATAAACTTCCCCTTGCTTGTAGGCCCTTTCACCTAAATGCTCTGCAGAACCAAGAACTACTAAGGAGTCCCCATTCATCACCGATTGGGGAAGAGCTCCCTTCTTTGGTCCTTCCGACATCTTTTGGGATAGAGTTAGAGACTATGACCGTACAGCTTTTCCTCCACCAGAGAAAGAAGGCTTGTTTCTATATGCCCCAACTTCTGGAAGTTGGGATAACTTCCCTCATGCTAATTTCATTTCCCGCCTATGCATAGAGAAGCAAGAGTACCCCTTCAGTCCCCTTCTCTTCCTGTCAGATACATCTGGTCGTATTCAAGGATGGCAGGCCTGGACCGACGAGATCCTTGGAAATGCTGAATACGTGGAAATACTCAAGAATGCGAGCATCTTTCGTTGTGTTCAACTATGTAGAGACTTACGTATCCATCAGGACCATAACGCTCTTACTACGTTGATCTCACGATGGTGTTCCTCTACTTGCACATTCATCACTGCCTGGGGGAATTCACTCCTACTCTAGAGGATGTCTATGCCCTCTATCAGTAAGTTCTCTTCTTTTATTTCTTTCATTCATTCTTATTTTTCTGAAATATATATTTATTTTGAATTTCATCTTGTAGCCTTCCTATTGTTTCTTCAAACTCCTGCGGTCCTTCTAGCATGTCCACTAGGGATGACGACTGTGTTGCCTACTTGACGGAGGCCTTCAAGCAATCTTCCCGCTTCATCTCCCACTTCAAGGGCGATACGCTCCTTTCGGACTTCGAGACCTCAAGTCGGCAGAAAAATTCTTGGTTATCCTGGGTGCGCTATTTCTTCCGTGACTACAAGACCAACAAGTGGGACAGCTCTGTTCATGACAAGTTTGTTCTTGCCTTCCATGAAGAAACTTGTCCCTTTCCTCTGGCAGCTTATCTAGCTATATGGTTGTCCCATTTCATCTTCCCTGGGTCTCCCATGATCGGTCCTTCGCGCTCAGATGTTCAAATAGCGGCGTTGTTATCCCGGGGCTCGGAGATTCCCCTTGTTTCTCTCTTCCTAGGGACCTTATATCGTCGTCTAGATGAAACAACCCTTGCCATGAAAGAATCCGTTGGGAGGTAAATCACCTTCACTTCATAATAATTTTTTTTTTATTAATTGTCTTTCAAACTGCGCTTCTTTTCCTTTAACCTTGTAAAAAAAAAAAAAATTCAGGTATGATGTCAATTGCTTCATTCCATGCTCATTCCTTCAGATCTTTCTTTTCGAGCACTTTCCGGGCTATTCCGATCTTGAGCATCTTTCTAAGAAGAAGAAGTCTCCTTCTTTGATATCACGCAACATCATTCTTCGCATGTCACGTTGGATTGATCACCGATCTAGTCCTGACAGTACGGATTTGCGACCTTTCTTTGATGATTATTCATGCTTCATTGCTCGTCCCTATACCGTTGTTTCAGTGGATTGCGTCATCTACCTCATTTTTACAAGAACAAATTTCGTACCTACTCAAGCCTCAATAGAACCAACTTGGTGGTTTACCTACATCTTGGTTCATTTTCCTTCTTCGGCTGAGAGCTTCCCTATTTCCTTGAGAATAATAGTTTTGCATCAGATCAGTATTCTCCTCACGGGGTCATGAGACAATTCGGATATGACTGTGAACGCCTTTCTATCACACTCACTGGGGAATTATAAGGTCGCTTCTTCTCAATTTCATCTCCACCTCCCCCTCTTTTACATGGGCATTTCCGAGGCTACTAAGTTAACCTTATAGATCCCTTCCTTTCGTCATACCAGATGATTCCCGGAGCGGGAGATATACTATTGGCGAACGTAATTACTAGCAAGTCAATCTTAAAAGATGGGAGGATGATACCTTGGTTTGTTCATTGCCAGTCTCTATTCTGAAACGTCTTCAATGGGGCCGGCTGCTATGCTCTCCCAAGCCCAATGTTTGCTCAGCACTTTGGCCAGCCAGTAGCTGGTTGGCTGAGCGTGACATTTTGATGCCTAAGTCGTCTCTCCCTCAGCTAGCAAACATTCCATCACAGGCTCCCACTACTTCCAGGAGTCTTCCACCACGGGCTCCGTTTTGGGTGTCCTCTCTAGCTCCTCCCCAGGGATCCTCTGATGCCGAGGAGATGAAAGTTACTCGTTCTAAAACGAGAGCGGCTATGACGCCCCCAAATCTGGGTATCTTCCAACCCGACAGATGGTGCTACACGGTGCTACAATTCACATAAACATTCAATTGAAATGCCTCAAAAGAACGGATATGTCTTATATATATATCAAAAGAATATCTACATACCCCAGGTTCTTTACAACTCATACATTGTCTTTGTCATAATATCAATATTATTCCTTACAAAACCTATACTATTACATAAGCAATCTACGGGTTCGCCTTTACCTTCCCTTTATCCTTACCGGATCCATCGGTCCGTAATGTCTTAGCTGCATTCATATGGTTCAAGCATGAATGAGCCTAACTAGCTCAGCAAGTACAACAATTCTAATAAAATAGCATGCTTGAAACATAGGAATCGTATATCTTCAATAACTGGACAATAGTTACGAAGTACTATTGAGAATTCAAAATAGCACTTCTTTTCATTCAAAATGTTTTACAGCTACAATATTCAGTAAAACATCAATTCCGGTTCAAGACCGTAAGCATTTCATAAGTACTTTGAAAAGGACATCCCAAAGACGAAGTCCGTAAGTCCCAGATAACTTACGAAACACGCCTAGGTGATCAGCCTATAGTACTCTATGTTGATCATCACTACATTCATTAAACGTGTATATGTTTAATTTATGGCAACCTCACGTGCCTGTCGTTTAATGACAAAACAATTTGAGCATACACAATCTACCTTTGAAAAACCACAACAATATTAGTTCGGTAAATCTTATCAACACTTGATAGAATAACATAGCATACGCTCTGGCCGAAAAGATTGGCTTTGACATTCCTCAAATACTAACTCATGTGAAGAATACATGAATCACAAAGACTTGCCCAGATCGAATCGGAACAAGGGTTAGAGTACTTGCCTTTAGCGTCTTCGCTACAAATTATAACACGCAGCAATCAGACGCCTTTAAGGTCTCTACATTAAATGATAGCATAACATAGAACATTAGGTCATGAATGATCGTACATGGTTCCTAAAGAATCTTACCCTACTTCTCAATCTAATTACGTATTAGATTTGTTATTATCGGTTCCGGCTTTCTGTAAGATCATTTTTTCATTCATTTGCAATTGATTTAACTAAACCCTAAGTGTTCATACTTAAGGCTTAATTATGTCTTAACAATTTTTCATTATAATCCTTGTCCAATTGGTTATCAACTACTAACCATATTCTATATGTAAACCTTCATTATTGTCTAGGTTCTTGAGGGTTTGTGTTTGCCATACCGACTTTTTTACACTTGAGCTGCTACCATGGCCACCTACCTCTCACGCCTAGAACTGGACTCGTGATCGCGCACATGAGTCTTAGTGTTAATGGCCGCGTTGCGGTGTGACTCTCCAGAAGGTTATGGTCACTTTGGCGCTGCGGCGCGACACCAGCTCTGTGCACTAGAAATTTTGGACAGATTTTTCAAAAGTTGAAATTCTCGGACTCGTAACTTCTTCGTTATAAGTCCGAATTGGCTCGTTCAAGAGCCTACGGGTCACAATTTATGTACTCTATGCGTTCATTCAAGAATTTTATCTATTCTAATTTGTTTGCTAATATTTCACCTATTAATCCATTTTTAACGAAAACAATAAACGTTCGTGAACGTTCAACGCTCGTTTCTTCGTTCTAAGTCGGAATCCGGCCATTTTTGAGTCCGTAACTCTACAATGCAAAATATGACTTGTCTCCATCGAAAACCAATGTTTCCAATGTCAAACACAAAATACGACTTCCATTCTGAGAATTCCACGAATTCGACGACTATCATCCAATCGTGTAAATTCCGGCGAAACCTCCATACTAATCATTCTAAGTGGATTTTAATCAACATGTAGACATTACAAGTTATATATTACCCCAACTTATTATCAAAGTAGGTTTTGACTTATTCTCATAAGTTAATGACTTACTTAACTTATGAACTCAAATTCTCATGCTTATGACTTATTATGAACTTAAGTCCATCAATCAATGTTCTCATACTATATTGCTTATATGACAAACATATGACAAGTTATGTACAAGGTTATCAACTTATTTAGGTTCAAGTTGCTTATTCATCTTATTCGGCTTAAGTCAATTGCTTATCCATTTCTCTTATGTGCTTAACATCTAAGTTCATTAGTTACACTTCTCTTATCAACCTACCATGATAGAGATAGAAGAGACAAGATCAATTACCTTTGAAGATTACTTCTCTTGCTTTGGAAATCTACAAATGATAAGTTAAGCTCAAAGTGCTTATTTGCTCTAACAAATAAGTTGTTTATGAGAGAGTTTTGTTGGATGAAATAACAAGCAACAAATGAAAAATGAGCTAGCTATTTATAGAAGTCTCTAAGCTAGGGTATAATGGTCATAAAGCATCCCACCTCCTTAATTAACCTCCTTACTATTCATTACTTGTTGCCCACAACTCTTATCCCTTCCTTGGTCATTACTTAAAGTTCTTACTCAATACTCCAAGTGCTTGGTTACCACTTCACCCATGGGTTGCCCCATGGATCTTGCTTTACCCATTGGATCATCTTTTGGGCTTCATGTCATTACTATATGGGCTAAAGAATAATCTCACATAGGTTTACACCTTAATCTTATTAGACTATATTTCATACAAAGTTACCTTAATTCATTTCATTAGGTTTTAATACCTATATTCCCAAATTAAGTCCGCATGTGAATTATTGCATTTTCCATACTTAGATTATTATTACATAATCCATCTTGCCTTGAAATTCTAACGTTACGTATTTCTCGGAAGTTAAAAAATAATTCCCGAGCGATAATTGGTGAATAGTGTTTTTCGTAAATGTTCTCGGAAAATATTTATTTTCGTCTTGGAAATTCAAACACTTTAATTCATTCACATGGTTCAAATACTACTATCTTCCGATATTTCTAGGTTATAGAACGACATACATCTTATTAACACATATAATAACAAATAATATTATTTTATTCATTATTAAATTCTTTCAAGTCTTTTACAAAGGATCCGAATTTCTCGGGCGTTACATTATTTCCCCCTTATAAAGATTATGTCCCCAGAATATCGCCCTATCTCACTCAAACAAAAGAGGATAATTCTTTCTCATCTTTTCTTCAAGTTCCCACATTGCTTCCTCCACATCGTGGTTCCTCCATAATACCTTTACTGACGGTATTACCTTGTTTCTTAGAATTTTCTCTTTTCTATCGATGATTTGAATTGACATCTCTTCATATGTTAAATCCTTCTCAAATTGAATAGGCTCATATTCTATCACGTGCTTATAATCCGATTTGTAAGGACATAGCACTGAAACGTGAAATACATTATGTATTCGCTCTAGGTCTGGAGGTAACGCTACCATATAAGCTACCTCACCTACCCGTTCTACTACCTCAAAAGGTCATATAAACCTTGGGCTTAGTTTTCCCTTCTTCCCAAAGCGTATCTTTCCTTTCCAGGGAGATACCTTTAGAAATACGTACGACCCTACTTCAAACTCTTTATTCTCTCGATGTAAGTCTGCATATTTCTTCTGTCTGTCTTGAGCTGCTATAAGACGCATTCGAATCAACTTCACCACTTCCGTTGTTTGCTGCACCAGTTCTGGTCCTAGCATTCGGCGTTCTCCCACTTCATCCCAATACAACGGTGTTTTGAATTTTCTTCCATACAAAGCTTCATATGGCAGTCAACCGCTTCTTCATCTAGTTACACTCATCAGTTTTGAGCTGCACCTCCTTGACTCTCTCTATGATGGTAGACTGAATTTTCATCGCAAACAGTCTCTGATCCGCTTCAATTGGCAACTTCACCTCTAACTCCATCCTAGCCATCTCCGTTATTAACTCCGCTTGAGCTGTTAACAAAGATAACTTTTCCCGACCCTTTCTACTCAAGGCGTCGGCCACTACATTGGCTTTTCCAGGGTGATACAGGATTTCACAGTCATAATCCTTTATCAACTCCAGCCACCTCCTCTGTCTCATATTCAACTCCTTCTGTGTGAAGATATATTTTAGACTCTTATGGTCCGTGTATATCTCACACTTTTCCCCATAAAGATAATGTCGCCATATCTTTAGGGCAAACACCACCGCGGCCAGTTCCAGATCATGAGTAGGGTAAACTTTCTCATAATCCTTCAACTGCCTAGATGCATACGCAATGACCTTGCCATGTTGTATGAGCACGCAACCCAGTCCTTTATGCGAAGCATCGCTATAAACTATGAAATTTCATGTGTCATCGGGTAATGACAAAATAGGCGCTTCACTCAACTTCTTCTTCAGTTCTTGAAACTATCTTCGTAATTCTCAGTCCATACGTACTTCACCGTCTTCCTCGTCAAGTTAGTCAGCGAAGTAGCTATCTTTGAAAAGTCATGTATGAACCTTCGATAGTAACCCGCTAATCCTAGGAAACTCCGTACCTCAGTCGGTGTTTTTGGTTGTTCCCAATTCATCACGGCTTCCACCTTCGCTGGATCTACCGAAATCCCCTCATGGTCAATAACATGACCTAAAAACTGAACCCTCTCTAACAAAAATTCACACTTAGTGAACTTTGCATATAACTTCTCCTTTCTTAATGTCTCCAACACTATTCTTAGGTGTTCAGCATGATCTTCTCGCGTCTTAGAGTAGACTAGAATATCATCAATAAACACCACGACGAACTTGTCCAAATATTGTTTGAACACCCTGTTCATCATGTCCATAAATGAAGCAGGTGCATTAGTCAACCCAAATGACATCACCAAAAACTCGTAATGACCATAATGAGTCCTAAATGCTGTCTTTGGCACATCTTCATTCCTAACCTTCAGCTGATGATACACCGTCCTTAAATCTATTTTGGAAAAATATTTTGCCCCCTTCAACTGATCAAAAAGATCATCGATCCTGGGCAATGGATACTTATTCTTTATTATTAACTTGTTCAACTCTCGGTAGTCGATACAAAGTCTCAACGATCCGTCCTTCTTCCTTACAAATAGCACCAGTGCTCCCCATGGTGAAACACTCGGTTGAATGTACTTCCTGTCCAATAATTCTTACAGCTATACCATCAACTCCTTCATCTCCACTGGCGCCATACGATACGGTGCCTTGGAAACTGGTGCCACTCCTGGCACAATATCTATTATGAACTCGGTCTCCCTATCCGGCGGAAGACCCGGTAACTCACTTAGAAATACATCCACGAACTCACTCACTATAGGTATTTGTTCCATGGTCGCTCACACTCTCTGGGTATCAACCACATAACACAAATAGCCTACACACCCCTTCCTTAATAATTTTCTAGTTTGTGTCATGGTAAGACAACACGAACGTCCCGACGATTTATTCCCGTAAAATATTACATGAGATTGGTTTAATGTTTTAATGTTTACGCATTTCTTTTGACAATCTATTATTGCTCCATGATTTATCAACCAATCCATTCCGAGGATTACGTCGAATTCTCCTAACTTTATCGGTATCAGATTCACCGATAATTTACAACCTCTAATGTCTACGCAACAATTCTTATGAATATCTTCAACATGAATTATCTCCTCATTTTCTACCTTAATGTTCAAGGGTATAAGCAACTTCTCGGGAAGTAATCCTAGTCGTCTAGCAAAATCACATACGATAAATGAACAAGTAGCACCCGAGTCAAACAGCACGTATGCATTTAAGTTGTTGATCGGAATAATACCTGTAACTACGTCCCCCGAAGCCATCGCGTCTTGAACGCTTATATTAAAGGTACGGGCCATCGGCCTACCCAGCTACGCTGGACCCCCAATAGTTAACTTACTACTATTGGCGCCCTTATTCCCGTTTGTCCCCTTCTTTGGGCAGTTCTTTGCCATGTGGTCCGTAGATCCACATACAAAGCACCCATGATTCTTCTTTCGGGCTTGGGCAGGTTTGGCAAGCAATATGCCCCTCTCCGTCTCAAGAATTATAACACACGGCCTTTCATTTGAGAGATGACTCCTAGGTGAGTCTTCCCACGTGTTTCTGAGCCTCCATCCTTCTCTTAAGGTCTCCTTATTTCACTCCGGTATTCCCCGAGCTAACTACCCTCCTTTTATACCCTTCGCCACTCCCGCTGGCACCTTCAATCTTCACTCCTCCATCCACCTTCCCCTTACTTTTCTTGTCCTTGTGGTATTGGCTCAACGCCTCGCTACCACCTTCGGCAAGTATTGCCTTCTCTAACACAATCCCAAAAGAAATACTTTGGAATATAGAGATACGATTATAGAGCCAGGGTTTCAAGCCCTGCTCGAATCGTCAAGCTTTCCTCACCTCGATATCCACTTGATGTGGAGTGAACCTTTCCAGTTCATTAAACTTGGCGGCATACTGGGGAACCATCATGTACCCTTGTTTTAAATCTAAAAATCGCATCTCTACCCTTCCCTGCATGCTTGTGGGAAAGTAGTTTTCGTAGAATATTTCCTTGAACCTCACCCACTTTATAGCATCTATTCCGGCCCTCGCCTGATTGGCCTCCCACCAAAAGTTGGCCTCTCCCTTCATCATGTAGGTTGCAAAGGCAATCGTTTGGGCCTCGTCGACATTTGTTATTACAAATGCCTTCTCAATCTCCCTAACCCACGTTTGGGCTTCGATAGGGTCCGTAGTTCCTTTGAACTCCGGCGGACCCACACTCTTAAAGTCCGTAAATGTAGTAGCTCGTACTACACCAGGATTCACGGGGATATTAGCCCCAATTTGGTTAAAGGTTGCAGTTAAAAGGTTCAAAAATTCTTTCATGGGGTTAACCGAACCTCCCTCCGGTTGATTCGTGTTCGCACCTTGGGTACGGGGCACTCTTCTTGGCGGCATTTTGCTGTTACAATAACCACATATTTCGTTATTATGCATTTCCTGTCAGTTAGTTATTATTCCATATTTAAACAATAACTTAAACATTCATTACTCAACATTTTTCGAAAATGAAAACTTATATTAATTCATCATAGTATAATACTACATCGATTACATAAAACATTCTAAGCTAGATACATTACTTTCCCGCTATTGGTTTCCAAAAATTGGGATTTACAAAAGACTACCCTTAATTATACAAAAGAGGGCTTTACGTCACTACTAGATACACAAATATGTACATACCTAACTACTCTAACAACTATTTGATCATATCTACCTTAAGGCATTCTCGAAATCTGCCTTGGCAAGAGCGGCAATAATATCACGACTGATAGTATGTCGCTGCCACGCCTGCCTCTACCTAGATACCCACTACCAAGAATCGAAATCCTCATGAGAACTCCTATGAATATAGGACATTCTCCCTATCTTCTGTTTCTTGGTCTTTAGCTCACTCCTAAGCTCAAAGACCTCTTGTTTTAGCTCATGGACTTTGTCCTTAGCCAAAACTCTATCGTCGTGTTCCTGTTCCCACATAGACTCCACGTCTGTTGTGACGCCCCCAAAATTAGGTATACATCACCCATCTTGGGTCGCCAGATACATGGTACAGAATTCAAATACAACTTACTAATACAACTGTCGTGTACAATATGAAAAAATATAAACTGTGAGTTTGAATACAATTATTGTCTACTAGAGATTATACAAACTCAAAAGGAGTCCTCATTACAATTATTATCACACTATTTCACAAAATAGTAAGGACTACTAATGCTATCCTCTCGGACCATCACTCCGCTCCCCGACTCGTCCCCAAATTATATTCTCATTTCAAGAAGAAACGAAGAAAGAAAGGGTGAGTTCAACTAGCCCAGTAAGAAATATTATGACTAAGATAATGTAGAATAAATTATCATTAGCCTCCAACAATGTTAAACTGATAAAATACAACAGACATCAAGTTTAACTGCAGCGGAACAAGCAATCCATTAAAAGAGTCAAGTAGAGAATAGAATCTACTATCTTTTATGATTTAAAAGTTTTTCATCACTTTTATCACGAGACTCACTTCAATAAATAATCCACATCATTAAATCATCCCCGCACTACGTGCCAAGGATATTCTTTAGTATCACGACCACGAATTATCCATGCACTCACGGCCCAAAGATAATCGTGTTTTCATCAATGATCCTAATCATGCCATAAAACAATTCATCTTTGCTCCCTTGGCCGAAGAGAATCCATAGCCATAATCATACCAAAAATTGTCCATCAATGCACTACGGGCCAATGAGGACTTCTATCACATCATTTGTAACATTACGGTCATGATTACACCGAATAATCCCTGGTCATAATCATACCAAGTCCATCTATGCACTACAGGCCACAGATGACTTTCAACAAAATATAAACATGAGGATGATGATAATGATATAAGAATTCAATAAAACAAGTTCAAGATTAATTTATCTAGGAACTGATAACGTCCAAATTGCCAACATGATACTTCTTTGTAGAGTAAAATTCAAGAATTCTCAGAAGAATATTTCCACGAAAAGATACTGGATGAAGTGCAAATATCAAGGATATTCCACTAATTTCATGGAGTATAGAAGTCAAAATTTTAATCAACTGAGTATAATACCGAATGGAATAACAAAAGATATCACCATGCATGCGGTACTTCAGACAGTATTTGTTATTTCAACAGAATAATAATAACGGAACCAGTCGTGAAATTCACACCGATGTGATGTTCCAACAGAATAATAAATACTTAATAATAAATTATGGAACCAGTCCGGCATATAGCATGCATATGTGATATTCCGACGTAATAATAAAGATGTAATAATAGAAGAATATCACCAAGTATAGGGTAGCTCACAGATACAAAGTTATTCCAATGTAACAATAAAGAAATGGAATAACATAAGTTCTCTTCTTGAATACAAAAGAATAATATCCCTTACCGTGTAAAATAATACTTGATATAAGAGTAGTGAAGTAGCGTAAAACTTTTCTTCTATCTCTCTATAGTCTCTCTCTATAGTTTCTCTCTCTAGAGTTCAGTGAATTCGTAAGAAAATAATGAAGGAATGAGCTTCTATTTATAGAAAAATGGAATGCATAAGAATTAATCCATGAACGGTCCAGATTGATTTACTTTAATCGACGGTCCATATTTAAAGAAAAATCTTTTAAATAAAATATAATATATTCTATTTATATAAAAAGATTTTTATTATGCAAACACTATGCATAATAAAATATAATATATTCTATTTATAGAATAACTTTAATAAAGTATTCTATTTTATATAAAAAGATTTTACTATACAAAACACTATGCATAATAGAATATAATATATTCTATTTATAGAATAACTTTAATAAAGTATTTTGTTTTATATAAAAAGATGTTTCTATTTTATTACGTGAATAAAACAAAACTTCTAAATCAACAATAATTGAGTCAAATAATGTGAGATACTATGCAGCAACTATTGTAGCAATAATTGATCAAACCTGAGTGACTTCTCACATAAATATTAATAATCAATACCGTGTGCTACTATGCAACAACACGTATTACTGTACTTTTACTACCGAGTAGTTCAACAGTATCAACGGTAAAACTTCCGCCGTTATTTTCAATAAAATATTTTTGTCGTTTTCTCAATCCGACAATAATTCTGTTGTGGGGTCCACTAATGATTTTGCCGTCGCATTTAATATTTCCCTGCTTAAAATGAATATTCCCCACCAATCAAATATAATATGACAACTTGCATACTTTGCAAAATTTATAAATATTACCCACAACTATAACATTATCTCAAATTCACACCATAATATAAAAAAAAATTATTTCGAGAAAATTAATTCTTTATTCATAAAATCTGGGGTTTCACATCCGTCTTGTCCTCTATAACTGCTTGGAGCTCCGCCTTCAGCTCCTTAACCTCCTGACAATAGTGTACGTTCCTATCTATCACTGACATGAACAAAGGACATCATTGACTCTCCTGAGTTATCTCTCATTTGCTATAGCCACTCGGATCAAGGATACTACCTCCACTTCTTCTTCTATCATGCCAAAATACATGACATGAGGTCTAAGCTTTGAGTCTTCTGACTCCACCACAACTATCTCAGATCTCACCGCTATGGGGTTCGGTGATGATTTCTATCCGGTTTTACCAATCCTTCATCACGACCACCAGACATCCCTATTTTCACCGACATCTACAACAACACCCAAAGTTGATTAGTAAACGTTAGTAGAATAATAAAAACACATAACATATATAATGCATTTTTTTAAGGTTAACTTACATCTTTTATTCTTTGACTTTTCTTGAGGTTATGACATAAGGTTTTACTTCCCCCCTTAAGTTTTATAACCTAATGCTTAGATACCAACCCGTGACGCCGCCAAATCTAGGTATCTTCCAACCCGACAGATGGTGCTACACTCTACACATTCACATAAACATTCAATTGAAATGCCTCAAAAGAACGGATATGTCTTATATATATATATATATATATATATATATATATATATATATATATATATATATATATATATATATCAAAAGAATATTTACATACCCTGTGTTCTTTACAACCCATACATTTTCTTTGTCATAATATCAATATTATTCCTTACAAAACCTATACTATTACATAAGCAATCTACGGGTTCGCCTTTACCTTCCCTTTATCCTTACCGGATCCATCGGTCCGTTCTATCATAGCTGCATTCATATGGTTCAAGCAAGAATGAGCCTAACTAGCTTAGCAAGTACAACAATTCTAATAAAATAGCATGCTTGAAACATAGGAATCGTATATCTTCAATAATTGGACAATAGTTACGAAGTACTATTGAGAATTCAAAATAGCACTTCTTTTCATTCAAAACGTTTTATAGCTACAATATTCAGTAAAACATCAATTTCGGTTCAAGACCGTAAGCATTTCATAAGTACTTTGAAAAGGACATCCTGGTACGAAGTTCGTAAGTCCGGTATAACTTACGAGCACATCTAGGTGATCAGCCTATAATACTCTATGTTGATCAACACTACATTCATTAAACGTGTATACGTTTAATTTATGGCAACCTCACGTGCCTGTCGTTTGACGACAAAACAATTTGAGCATACACAATCTACCTTTGAAAAACCACAACAATATTAGTTCGGTAAATCCTTATCAACACTTGATAGAATAACATAGCATACGTCTAGCCGAAAGGATTGGCTTTGACATTCCTCAAATACTAACTCATGTGAAGAATACATGAATCACAAAGACTTGCCCAGATCGAACTGGAACAAGGGTTAGAGTAATTGCCTTTAGCGTATTCTGCTACAAATTATAACACGTAATCAGACGCCTTTAAGGTCTCTACATTAAATGATAGCATAACATAGAACATTAGGTCATGAATGATCGTACATGGTTCCTAAAGAATCTTACCCTACTTCTCAATCTAATTACGTATTAGATTTGTTATTATCGGTTCCGGCTTTCTGTAAGATCATTTTTTCATTCATTTGCAATTGATTTAACTAAACCCTAAGTGTTCATACTTAAGGCTTAATTATGTCTTAACAATTTTTCATTATAATCCTTGTCCAATTGGTTATCAACTACTAACCATGTTCTATATGTAAACCTTCATTATTGTCTAGGTCTTGAGGTCAAGCCATGTGGCACGGCTTTTACACTTGGTGTCATACCATGCTGCACACTATCACGAACTTAGAACTCTGACTGCACAAGCGCAGTGCTTAGTCTTAGTGTTAATGGCCATGCTGCGGCGCGACTCTCCAGAAGGTTATGGTCACTTTGGCACTGCGGCGTAGGTTTATTGCCTTGGTCATAGCCATACGCCACTACCGTACACCGTAAACTTTGGATAGATTTTTCAAAAGTAGAAATTCCCGGACTCGTAACTTCTTCGTTATAAGTCCGAATTGGCTCGTTCAAGAGCCTACGAGTCACAATTTACGTACTCTATGCGCTCATTCAAGAATTTTATCTATTCTAATTTGTTTGCTAATAATTCACCTATTAATCCATTTTTAACGAAAATGATAAACGTTCGTGAACGTTCAACGCTCGTTTCTTCGTTCTAAGTCGGAATCCGGCCATTTTCAAGTCTGCAACTCTACAATGCCAAGTATGACTTGTCTCCATCGAAAACCAATGTTTCCAATGTCAAAAACAAAATACGACTTCCATTCTCGAGAATTCCATTTAATTCGACGACTATCGTCTCATCGTAAATTCCTAATGAAACCTCCATACTAATCATTCTAAGTGGATTTTAATCAACATGTAGACATTACAAGTTACATATTACCCCAACTTATTATCAAAGTAGGTTTTGACTTATTCTCATACGTTAATGACTTACTTAACTTATGAACTCAAATTCTCATGCTTATGACTTATTATGAACTTAAGTCCATCAATCAATGTTCTCATACTATATTGCTCATATGACAAACATATGACAAGTTGTGTACAAGGTTATCAACTTATTTAGGTTCAAGTTGCTTATTCATCTTATTCGGCTTAAGTCAATTGCTTATCCATTTCTCTTATGTGCTTAACATCTAAGTTCATTAGTTACACTTCTCTTATCAACCTACCATGATAGAGATAAGAGACAAGATCAATTACCTTTGAAGATTACTTCTCTTGCTTTGGAAATCTACAAATGATAAGTTAAGCTCAAAAGTGCTTATTTGCTCTAACAAATAAGTTGTTTATGAGAGAGTTTTGTTGGATGAAATAACAAGCAACAAATGAAAAAAATGAGCTAGCTATTTATAGAAGTCTCTAAGCTAGGGTATAATGGTCATAAAGCATCCCACCTCCTTAATTAACCTCCTTACTATTCATTACTTGTTGCCCACAACTCTTATCCCTTCCTTGGTCATTACTTAAAGTTCTTGCTCAATACTCCAAGTGCTTGGTTACCACTTCACCCATGGGTTGCCCCATGGATCTTGCTTTACCCATTGGATCATCTTTTGGGCTTAGTAGTTAACTATTATGGGCTTCATGTCATTACTATATGGGCTAAAGAATAATCTCACATAGGTTTACACCTTAATCTTATTAGACTATATTTCATACAAAGTTACCTTAATTCATTTCATTAGGTTTTAATACCTATATTCCCAAATTAAGTCCGCATGTGAATTATTACATTTTCCATACTTAGATTATTATTACATAATCTATCTTGCCTTGAAATTCTAACGTTACGTATTTCTCGGAAGTTAAAAAATAATTCCCGAGCGATAATTGGTGAATAGTGTTTTTCGTAAACGTTCTCGGAAAATATTTATTTTTGTCTTGGAAATTCAAACACTTTAATTCATTCACATGGTTTAAATACTACTAACTTCTAATATTTCTAGGTTATAGAACGACATACATCTTATTAACACATATAATAATAAATAATATTATTTTATTCATTATGAAATTCTTTCAAGTCTTTTACAAAGGATCCGAATTTTTCTAAGCGTTATAATGCTTACTACTACCGATTCTCGAGATAGCTCCTCCTATTGCTTCGTCAGGGTTCCAATCAATTAGTCCTCCTATCGTGCTTATCATAAAGCCATTAGCAAAACGCCCCTTGATAATGTTGATCCTAATATCCCAAAGAATGAGGATCCGATCAAGAAGTCACCAGAAATTTGGTAATTTGTCGTACTATTCTCATTTTTCTTTCATCCCTTGTATTACTGCTTTCACATATCATTGAGTAATTGTTTCCTTTATTTTTATTTTTATTTTTTCAAGTTACCGTGGTCGATGAAGATGATGATGATGATGTTCCTCTTGGGTTAATGTATAGTACTACAAATGAGGCTTCCGCGGCGGCTTCCACTAGTCGTGAGCCCGTCCAACCTATCCTTGTTGATATTGAGTTATCTACTCCTCGCGACGATTGTGTTAGTCTGGATGCTAAGGATACTTTGTCTGATGTGAGCTCGAGTCTTGCTGTGGGTGATACAGCAATTTTTTCAAACCTTCATATGCCTGCTCCTCATGATGAGTCTGAAGATGTTGATGAGACTCTTACTTCCCCGAGGGAGAATCATTCTGAAACTATTGGTGATGTTCATCCTCCCCGAAAGGATTCTACCGAGTTGGTGATTGCTCGGGAGGGCATTATTGATAGTACTTTGGGTGGGTTGAATGACATTCCCCTTTCTGTGGCATCTCCTGACTCCTTTTCCATTGACTATATTGTGAGTATCCTTCTTTAATCCACAAATGATTTGTCTTGAATTTCCTTTCCTCTTTTTCTTCATAATATATTGTGATTTGACATCTTGTTTTCAGAGCGAGAGGATGAAAGATTTGCCTTTGCCCGTTGAGGCACTCGCGTTATTTGATGTTCTCCATCCGGATGTTGCCCACTCACCATATAGTGACCTTGGTGACCAAGGCTTCAAGGAATCCCTAGCCATACAACATATTTCTACTCCTCCATCCCTGGTCTTGACAGATTCTATGGTGGCCTCTAAAGTAGCTCCGGCCAAAGCTTCCTTCAATCCAAGTGGGGATCTTGTTTCTTGGAGGGGTTTCCAGATATCGTCTTCTAGTCAAGAAAGTCTGGAGCGTCTCCTAGCTCGGTTCCCGCATATTCTTGACCGGTTGATTATTAAGACAACTTCCACCCAAACCCTCTTCCTAGACCAGCTCGCAGGCCTTGTTCTTGGGTTACATACTCTTTCTTTATATTCCTTGCGAGTTGAGGACTTGAAGAAGTTCAGCGATGATGTAGATGACCTTGCAGCCGTAGGTGTTGACATGTCTCCTTTTCATGATAGGTTGGATCTTCTCAAGTTGAGTTTTAATCTTGTTTCACTACGTTCGGAGGTTGCTGTACGTAAGTGTGAAGATGAATCCTTTTCAGTGCAGCTTTCTGAGCTTGATGAAGCCATAAACAAATTGAAGATCCAGTCTCAAGATTTAGAGGGCCAGCTTCAGGATCTAGAGGCAAAACTTCAGGAGGTAGAATGTCAGCGCCGGGACTTAGAGTCGACTACCCTACAGGTTAGGGAGTTGAAAGCTCCAAATCTTAAGATTCGAGATGTTGTTGTTGCTGACTTGGAAGTTTTAGTTGTGCTTCCTCTTCATTTTGATATGTCTTGGCCTTTAGATCATAACTTATTGTAGTAATTTTTTTTTCCGATTTCCTGTTTCAGAAACTCATTTACACATATTTCATTCATCAGAACGTGATTTCTTTAACCTTGTTGATTGCCTTTAATTTGAATGATTCCTTAAAACTCAATATTTATCATTGAATGTCAAGTTATTCAAATTAATATTCCAAGACAACAATAGGTATTATAAGAAAACATGAATATTGTCAAAAATATATATATTTTTCACAAACCAACAGTTGAATTTTTTTTTAAGAAAATTAAAACATTCAAGTATAAGTGAAAGTTTGTCAATTTATTGATAATAAAAATTTCTTTTAACGAAAAGCATAACGTTTCATATAATAAATCTTTCTTTTATCGAAGAAAGCAAAACGTTTGCCACTTTTAGAGATAAAGTATAACTTTCTTGCTTTTGTCGAATAAAGCATAACGTTCTCAACTTTTAAAGATAAAGTGTAACTTTCAGGTTTGAGGGCTTATACTCAGGTGCCTCAGTCACTTTTTAAGTTGAAAGTGTAACTTTCGAAGGCTGTTAGTCAGGTGTCTCGCTCACTTTTGAAGTTGAAAGTGTAACTTTCGAGGGCTGTTAGTCAAGTACCTCGATCACTTTTGAAGTTGAAAGTGTAACTTCCGAGGGCTGTGAGTCAGGTGCCTCGATTACTTTTGAAGTTGAAAGTATAACTTTTGTGATGCTCTTCTCATGTATAATATTTCTTTACCTATTTCAAGTTTAATAGGCCTGAGACAGCATCTGATCCCACACGAGATATCTTGAAATACCCACTTTCAGAGATCTCTCGTACCCTATACGGGCCTTCCCATTTAGGGTAAAATTTGGTGGTTGGGATCCCCCTCATAACTTGAGTTGCCGTTTTGAGCACCAGGTCTCCCACCAGAATTTGTCGTGGTACCACCGCGGTATTGTATTGTCGTCGCAGTCTTTTGTGGTACCGTTCAAGCTTTTCTTTAGCATTGTCTTGGAAGTCGGCTAAGGCCTCTAGGGCGGCTGGTCGGCTTTCTTCATCGACTAAGCTTCGAAGTCTCATTCGAACCGAAGGTATTTCTATTTCAGCGGGCAAGATATCTTCTTCACCATAAACCAAAGCGTATCGGGTTTTGCCTGTAGGCTTTCTTTTTGAAGTTCGATATGCCCATAATGCTATTGGTAGTTGTTCTGCCCATTTCTTCGGATGATCGTCTAGGGTTTTTGATAAGATTTTTATCAAAGTTTTGTTTGTAGCCTCTGCTTGTCCGTTGCCTTTCGGGTAGTAGGGTGATGATTTGTAATGTTTCAACCTGTATCTTTCCATCAGATTTTTGATGTCCCTATTGATGAAAGGAGTTCTATTATCCGACAAAATGACCTTCAGAATCCCGAAATGGCAAATGATGTGCTCCTTGATAAAATTTACCACTGCTGGTCCTGTGGCCTTCTTCAAGGGTATGGCTTCCACCCACTTTGTGTACATCTTGGTAGAAGTTAAAATCCATATGTTACCCTTAGAATTAGGGTGAATAGGACCTATAAGATCCATTCCCCATGTATGAAAGGGCCATGGTGTTGCTAAGGTGCGCAAATCCACGGCGGGAGCATGTATCAAGTTTCCATGTATTTGACAAATGTGGCACTTTTTGACAAATTCTATACAATCTCCTTCCATCTTTGGCCAATAGTAACCATGATTGATAAGTTATTTGTAAAACTTGGCTCCCCCTTGATGTTCATCCTTGTGCATTTGATAAACCAAATCTTTGGCTTCGCCTAGTTCTAGACACCGTAGGGGTTTGCCATTGAAACCTCTTCTGAACAATTCTCCATTTTGTAAGAAGAATCGTTGTGACTTCCTCTTTATTATAATTGCATCCTTATTTTCGGTCGGAAGAGTCCCGCTTTGTAAGAAGTCCACATAAGGAATTCGCCAATCCGTTATGTCATCAATGAAAGCGCATTCATCCTCCCCAGGGTATTCTTGGCATGAAACACAGTGGCGTTATAGGGCATCTGTTTCCTTCTTCATTTCAGGCCAATAATACCCTTGGCGTTGCAACCTACGATATAGACCTATGTCTGTAAACCCGCAGTTCTCTTCATGCACCTGATGCAAGACTTTACTTGCTTATTGCCTCCCCAAGCATCGTGTTAATACACCATCTGCTTCTTTGTGATACAATACACCTTTGATGATGTTATACTTTTGTAGCTCCACGATTGGTATTGTTCCTTCCTTTGTTTGCAATTGATGGGAGATGTCATATCTCCAATCGTCTATCATGTCTTTGGGGAACAAGTCTAGCAGTGTGGTTGGGAGGGTTCTCTTCATTACCTTCACATCTAAGTCTTCTCCTTGGACATAGACTCGAGATGCTACTGTTGCTAGTGCATCAGGTTGTTTATTTTGTCCTCTTGGCACATATGCAATCACCACCTTCTTGAAGACTTCCATCACCTTTTGTGCTACAGTTCGATATGGCGCCAAGATAGGTTCCTTCACTCCAAATTGGCCTCTTATTTGCTGCACTATAAGGTTTGAATCTCCCTTTACTTTATGGTATTTGGCTCCCAATTCTTGAGCCGCTAATAATCCTAGTATGAATGCCTCGTATTCTGCTTCATTGTTTGTGCATGGGAAATCCAATTTGTATGACAACGCCACTTCTTTTCTTTCTTTGGTGGTCAGCACCACTCCTGCTCCGCCTTTACCTTCTGCAGATGATCCATCAAAAGCCAAACTCCACCATTCTGGGTCCTCATCCATCAAGTCGATTGATTCTACTTCTCCACCCGGAAGATCCTCAGAAGTTCATATTCTCTATTTGGAAATTGAGCTAGCAGGTCTGCCAAGGCTTGACATCGGATTGCCTTTGGTGTTACACACTTGATGTTGTATTCTGAAAAAATCATCATCCATCTAGCAGGTTTTCCTACTAATGCTGGCCTAGTCAATAGGTATCTGATCGAATCAGTTTTTGTTTCAATCTTTACTTCGTGCGCTAGAAAATAATAACGATTTTCTCACAAGAATGAACACCAACGCTAGTAATGCCTCTCCACCGTGAATACCGTTTTCGCCCTCTCGATTATCCAAATAATGTAATACATGTGTTTCTCTTCCATCCACCTCTTGCGTGATCAATCCTCCCATAGACTTCTTGGTAGATGTGATGTACAACCCAGTAATGGCATTCCTCTTTGTGGCACTACCATCGTTTGTCAAGACAAAATTCTTTTACCTTCTCAAAGGCTCCGTTGTTGGTCTTGCCCCCAGTCCCATTGTGCCTTTCCTTTTAGCAATTTTTCAAAGGTTATGTGACTTCGGCTAATGCTGGCATGAATCTTCTCATGTACGAGACCTTCCCTAGAAAGCTCTTCAACTGCTTTTGCGTCTTTGGTGGGGGCATCTCTGTAACTGCTTTTTCCTTGCTTGGGTCCACCTCTAAACCTCTATTGTGCACCAAGAAGCCCAAGAATTTTCCAGCCGTCATTCCAAAGGCGCACTTCTTCGGATTCATCCTCAACTTGTACCTTCGGCATCGCTCAAACACTTTCCTCAAGTCCTCCACATGAGTTGTCGCCTTTTTGGATTTCACTACTATGTCGTCCACATAGTCCTCCACTATATCATGAATTATGTCATGAATATGGTGTGCATTGCCCTTTGATAAGTTGCCCCCGCATTCTTCAACCCGAATGGCATTACTATATAGTAGAAATTCCCAAACGGGGTATGAAAGGCTGTCAACTTTGCATCTTCTATGGACATCTTTATCTGATTGTAACCCACAAACCCGTCCATGAATGACATCATCTCATGATTAGCAGTTGCATCTACCAAAGTGTCTATGTTGGGTAATGGATACATGTCATTCGGGCATGCCTTGTTCAAGTCTCTGAAATCCACACATATTCGTAGTTGTCCATTTGATTTCTTTACCGGTACGATGCTAGAAAGCCATGTTGGATGTTGGATCGGCTTGATGAACCCTACTTCGAGCAACTTCTTGATTTCTTCCTTTATTTGGGTTTCGACTTCGGGTGCATAGTTGCGAGGTGCTTGCTTCACTGGCTTCATTCCCGGGCTTATGTTTAGATTGTGCTCCACAAGATCTTTGTCAATTCTGGGCATCTCGTCGTAATTCCAAGCAAAGACGTCCCTATACTCTCGCAATAGTTGTATGAGCTCCTCTTTCTGGTTAGCCTCAAGCTCCTTGTTGACATAAGTCGGTCTTGGCGTTCCTCCATCTGTTGCCAAATCAACTTCTACTAATTCATTTTGTTGAGGTTTTGGCCTATCCTCGAAGCATTTTGGAGCTGGTTCAACCTTCTGTTGTACAACTTCTTCTTCTTCATTATTCTTTGGAGTGGGGACACCTCCCCGAGCCGCTTGGGTTTGCACGCTTCCTTGGGCTATTCCCCCTTGCACCGTCACAATCGAAACACCACCTTTCCGTCGGGTTTAACAACCCTCTCGCATTTTTCCTTTTGGCCATCCTCAGACTGTGTTATCCGCTTGGCATTTATTATATTTTTGGCATCTTCAAGATCTGCTAGCCTTTTCTTCTCTTCTCTTCCTTCCTTCTCCAAGTCTACTACTACTGGCTTCATATTTTTGGAACATTCTCCATGTTTCGAGGTCTTCTTCTTCACTTTTTTTGCAGGTAAAAACATATCTTCCTAAACTTCCTTCCAGCTTGCTAGTCTTAGGGAATCAGGCCACGCGATCTGGTTCTCTCCTTCTTCAGCGACATCATCGAAGAAAGTTGCTTCAGTGATGTGTGCCTCCTCTGGTCCAAAGGGATTCTGAGTTGCTGGTACCTTCACTTCTCTCCCTTTCCAGATAGCTTTCAGGCATTGATGAAAAACTGAGGGTACCACCCCATAGTCATTTTGCCAAGCCCTTCCCAAAGAAGATATGGTATCTCGTGATCCACCTCTGCAACATGGAACATTACCGGCCCTCGAATCTTTCCAACTTGCATGTCTACCTTGATGTGTCCCAGGGTTTTTGTGCTCTGGTTGGCGAATCTTGTAATGTTTGTTTGTTCCTTCACAATCTTTTTCTCTGGCAGACCTAACCGTTTGAACATGGTGTAGGGCATAATATTTACAGATGCTCCATTGTCAATGAATGCCCTTCGCACTTCGATGCCATTGATTACTGTTGTCACATACAGCGGTCTATTGTGCGGGTATCTTATCTCTCTATCAGCTTTAGAGAAAGATATCTTATTTGCTTCTTCCTCCATCGTCTTCACAAATCCTTTGCTTATGGCCATGAAACTCTCTTGTGTCTCGGCGGCCTTAATGATTGCCACAGTTGCCTCAATCCTTGCTTCCTTGGCCAATCCTATCTCGATCAAAAAATTTCCGAACTTGGCCCCATTCATCAATCTTTGTCACCGCAGTTCGGGTCACACTCCTCCTTTTCTTCCATCATCATCTCCACTTCGGGATTGTGTTGTGGATAACAATGTTGCATGTTTCTTTCCCCTTGTGATTTGGCAGTGGCTTGTCATGAACACTGCTTTCCTTTCCCAGTTCAATCTCCCCATTTGCCAGCTTCTCGTGGAATATCCTACACAGGCTATAGCAATCCATAGTTGAGTGTCCCGCGTATTGGTGGAATACACAGAAGTCTGGCCTTCTCTTCATCTCTTTCGTCACTGCAAATCTAGGCCTTGGGATTTCACCACCCCATGTTTAATCCATTACTCGTATAGACCCCTGAATGCTTTCTCACTGCATGTGATAGCCTCTGGGACCGACTTTCTTGAATATTTGTCTCCAGGCCTTCCTTTGCTTCGATCAAAATTTTTCTCATGCTTCTCCCCCTTGCCCCCTTGTGGTTTTGACTGAGAGTCGGCCAAAGCCACAGTTGTTGTCCTCTTGCCCCTCCATGTAACCGACGCATGGCTAGTGGGCAGTGTCATGATTCCTCCTAAGTCTTGTGCAAAAGATGAGAGGGTCGCGAAGGAATCACAAGCCTTGGTAATGAGGTGGGGCTTGAAGGAATCTAAGGCACCATTGTTGCAAATGCTGACCAGGTTCTTTTCTTCAATCGGCTCTGCACACTTCGTACGGGCCTGAACTCCGCAATGTAATCTGATAGCTCCTCATTTGGCTTCTGTTTGAACCGTATGAGTTCTACAATGGTTACTTGTTTCTGCACATAGAAAAATTTATTAAAAAATTATAATTTTAGGTCATCCCAATCAATGACTGACCCCTTCTCCAAATTGTAGTACCAACTGAAGGCACTATCCGTCAAAGTTTTGTTAAATTCCCACATCAACAATTTATGGTTGTTCACTTCATCATATCCCAGCCACGGAGACATCGACTCTACGAACCTGGGAATATGTTCCCTCGCGTTTCCTTTCTCCCCGTTGTGTTTTGGAAACTGCAGGGGATGCTAAATATACCCTATCGGGTAAGGTTGCCTCCGAATGTGTATCGGGTAAGGCGGAGTAAAGTCTAACTCCGAGGGTCGGGATGTCTGCCTACGAAGTTGATTGATCACATCGATCATATCATCCTTCGTCACATACTGGCTCGTGGCGTGGACTCTTTGGGGTGCTGTGATATACTGATGTATCAGCGATGTGTATGGTAGAGAGATTGGTTGATGCACACTTGCATCATGCAAAAGTCGGGCAATTTGGCGGCGATTCTTTGGCTCACTACATTGGAGATTGCCTGGAATGGTTGGCATTTGCAGCTATGAAATTGATGGGAGAGCAGTTGGGATGATGTTTGTCTGAGGTTGGCTTGCTTCCAACCTAAGTTGTGGCACGTCGCCACTGTGCTGGGCCTCCAAGTTGATTATTGGAACCGATTGACTTTCCGTCGATGGAGGTACAATCTGGTTCTCTTTGTTGTTGCTGCCATTGTTGTTGTCTTCCACTCCTACCTGTTCCCCCTGCGAACTTCCTGGGAACATGGCCTTAAAAGTGGGAATCTGCATCAACTGCTGGCGGAAATTCCCCATCTCCTCTTGCTTCCTCTGCATTTCCAGCATCATGGCCATCATCATCCCTTGCCCTTCTCGTGCTTCCTTCAGTTCCTTGAGCATCTCCAGTTGCACAACATTTGTCTGGTGTCCACCTGCATCCTCGCCTTGCCTTCCTGCATTGGTTTGTTGTTTATTAGCTATATGTGGTGATGTCGAACTCCCTTCTAAAGTGTCTTCAATAAGTGGTTGGTCAAAATTCAGGTTTGCGCCTTGGAATGCTTGAGTTACTTGTCTTGGAACTAGATCCGGTGAGGTAATGCTATTTGTTGGTGAAGCAGCTCTTCCTGTAGTTCTCCCACTTCGAGTTGTGGGCATACCCTTAACGAATTCTACACCTCCCCAGCAGAGTCGCCAAATAAATGTGGGTAAGGAAATCGCGCCTTGCTTGTTTAGGGTTTCGTGTTGGCTGAGGAGGAGAGAAATCCACGAAGAATACGGAATTGATTGATTGATTGTAGAGGGGAGAACGACAGGTGGACGATTACTCCAACGACGCGTGGCAGAACCCCTAGAATCCGGAAACTATGTTAGGGTTATTGGGATTCCAAGAGCCTTCTTCAGATCTTCGAGTTGAGAGAGTGTTCTAATCTTTTTTAGTGTTTTTAGGTGGAATATCCAAGCCTTAAGCTACCAAAAGAGTCCTCCTCCTTCCTAGAATGGAAGAGGTATTTATAGAGTTTCCTGGAAATAAGTAATCACATGCTAGGCACATGTTTTCAAGGAAATTCCAGAAATACCCTTTAGTCATTAGAATAAGGCCCATATTGCCCTGTCCTTCTAGCCACCAATCAAATCCCTCAATCAATTCCCAAAATGAGCTGCCTCCACGAGTCTTCTGCCTCGGGACACGTGGAGGCTTCTCCCGGGTCTAGCACATTTATTTCTGACGTTTTCATCTTCATTCTATTAGGTTATGTGAACCCTAAATTGCACATTTAATGAGGTCGTGGAAGCCTAATTGTGCATTTAATTTAATTAGGTCATATGAACCCTAATTTTGCACATGGGCCCATAATTTGCAAACTTCATAGTTGCACTTCTTTTTGAATTGATCACGCACACACATCTTGGGGGGAAAGGCCCTAAGAATATTTTTTGTGTACAGTTGTTGAACCCACCAGCCACACCACAACAATCAACTCCTTTGCAAACACAGGCATCCTCTCTATAAATTCATCCCAAAACAAACCCTCCTCCCCTTCCTCTGTCTTCCTTGCCATTGCAGAAGCTACAAGATAGCTCTATAGAGAGAGAAAGAAAGGAGGAGGAGCTTTATAAAGTTTGAGGAGGGTTAGATTATAATGCAAGTGGGAAATTGCAGTTTGGGGTGATTGAATTTGTCTATTTTGTGCATTAATGCAGGTGATGTGCATTTGTGTGCCAGTGTGCAAAGGTGGAGAAGATAAAGAAAGAAAAGTCTTAAATACCCCTTCAGATGTGGATATGTGCCTTAGCCGGTCACTTTTGACCGGTTAAGTCAACAAAGTGTGTCTTTTGTTCAGAATGAGTGAAGTTTGGGGTGTACTTAGACACTTTTTTCAGTTTGGGGTGCAAATATCAACATAGGTGTAAAGTTTGGGGTGCAATTTGTCTTTTAGTCTTATAAAAATATAGCATTTTGAATGAACACAATAGCATTTTGAATGAATGCAACATTTAAGTGTGACCGTTCTATATTTCTTTATAGAGATACCTTATTACTTTCATATTTTCCCAGTTTCGTTCTTTGTCAGATCAAATTTATCGTACTACTGAGCATCATGAATTTGTGAGAGAACAAATTGTTATCCAGATTGGTTTACATTCAATTTCTGATATTCCTCTTTAAATTGCTCATGTGATTCTAGTGCCATCATTGTCCAAATCTATAGAAACTGATGTTTCGATATTGTACCGTGTCTATGCTAACAGCTCGAGTATCATCGAGAGCTATATGAAGGCTATGTTCCTATGGCTTTTGACGACTATTGAAGAAAATCAGCAAGTAGAGTACTGTTCTTTATTTGATCTTATATGCCATTAACAAGATGCACCATGGTTTCAATTTTATTTTATTTTTTCTATAATAATTTATTAATATATTTATGATTATAGGGCCGGTGAATGGGGTGATCATGTCACTCTACAGGCTGCCGCAGATTCGGTATTAGAACCCCTCTCTCTCTCTATCTCATGCTCTGTGCATCCGTATGGTTGGTTTTTCAAGTGAAGAAACTAAATCATTTCACATACTTTGCACAAAAAAAAACTTTCAAGCCTTGTACCTCCATTATTCTCTCTCACACACATTTTTTATTTATATATATATGTGTGTGTCAGAGAGAGACAGAAATATAAGGCATGCATATCACTGCAAAAATGACATTTTTAAATGTTTTCTTTAAAATTCAATCTTATAAATGATTAGAACATGAAAAATTAGGACGGCCTGTCAATTTTCCCATATATATATATATATATATATATGTGTTATCCATGATGAACGTTTATTTAAGAACAAACCAATTTCCTCCCTCTAAGCTAAAAAATTTGATGGCGATCAATAGTCTAATTTTCTCTCTCACTATAGCTACAGTTTGTGGCAATGACACTCAATTCATAAATGCCCCCTTGCCGCATGAGGCTTCCCAAAGTTATAAATATTATTCTAATATTCACATATTATTATTATTATTATTATTATTATTATTATTATTAATGAGTCTAATAATAAAAATAAAATATTAATATAAAACATAATAATAAAAACATAATATTAAACATATTAATATTACAATTATTATTGTAAACATACTAATATTACATAATATTAAACATATTAACAGACTCTAATTTTTTATATAATTATGAAACCATAATATTAAACATATTAACAGCTCTAATTTTTTATAATTATGAACCATAATGTTAAACATATTAACAGGCTCTAATTTTTTTATAATTATGTTTAATATTTTTACAATAATAATTATAATATTAGTATGTTTAATATTATGTAATATTAGTATGTTTACAATAATAATTGTAATATTAATATGTTTAATATTATGTTTTTATTATTTTGTTTAATATTAATATTTTTATTTTATTATTAGACCTGTTAATAATAATAATAATAATAATAATAATAATATATGAATATTAGAATAATATTTGTAACTTTGGGAAGCCTCATGCCATGCGTGGGCATTTATGAATTAATTGATCGCTACATACCTGCAGTAATAAGTGAGAGAGAAAATTAGATTATTGATCACGCCATGTACTGTAGCTTAGTGGATGGTTTGCTCCAGCAAAACGTTCATTGCACGATTTAATTCTATATATATATATATATATATATATATATATATATATATATATATATATATATATATGTGTGTGTGTGTGTGTGTGTGTGTGTGTGTGTGTGTTACTTTTTTATAGTTATATGTCCTTCCCATGTCAGCTTCCTACTTTTTTAGGATTTTCTTGTGTACTGTCATTGTTATGATGTATTCATGATTTGATTTAATTTGCAAACTTCATAGTTGCACTTCTTTTTGAATTGATCACGCACACACATCTTGGGGGAAAGGCCCTAAGAATATTTTTTGTGTACAGTTGTTGACTGAAACTAATTCTTGGTTGGGTCTTTTTGCAGTATGGTTTCAAAATATTTGTCATAACATCATTCAAGGATACTTATTACATTGAGATTCTTCCACATATTCAGAAGTCAAACAGAAGTAAGTTTAATAAAGTTTATATTAATTATAGTGAAATTTGATGCTAGGGTTCTAGAGCTGCATGGTGTAGAATATATGAAATAATGCATGCATTTACACTACCTTTAGAGTTTCATAATTCTTGTGCTACCATTACAATATTAACCATTACCATAGTCGTAATAGAATAAGAATTTGTCAAAAGTACACGTGTTTTCATATCATTATCCTAGTAAATTGAAACAACAAAATGAATTCATATAAACTAATGCTTTTCAAAACATACGGAGCTGAAAATATCAACTCCGTTAGTATTTGGTACCACCACACCATCACTTTATATTACCAAATATCCAACGGTGAGAAATTTCCATTAGCCATCATGACTTTTAATACCAAATGGATCTCAAGGTTTGTTTAGTGGGTTTGTTTGAGCTCAGTGAAGAAATATAGCCACAAATTGAAATAAAACGTCACTCACCATGACCTTTAGCATCACCAGTGGTAACACAATTCTAGAATCTCAACTAAAAATGATGCCCACGATGCCACAATTGAAGGACAGAACTCCCAATCTTTATGTCAAGACACTTGAATATGCTTGAGACACCTAAATAACTACCATATTTGGGGTGACCCTTGGACAATAACTCCTTCACAGAAAGCCTTTTGTGCTTATACCTAGCCCATTCAGATTCCAATCATCTATCTCCATGATAGCAAATCTGAAAGCCCGTTCGGGGAACCCTTGAACTCCTTGTAATTCACCAATTAGTCTAAACACTTGAGCTCACTGTCCTCTCTCTGTTTCATCTTAGGAGACACTACTGAAGTACACCTACCCTCAACTCTTCACCCAAAGGACTGATGAGCTTCAGTTTAACCTAACAAACAACTCCTTTGGGTTCTTATGGTCCAAACCATTTCCTCAGTGGATTGAGAGGCAACATTTCCTTTTTGATAGGCTTTCTTGCTTTGACTGCAACTGGAAGCACAAACTTCCAACATAGTGGCACCGTGAAAGGCTCGCTAACACTGAAAGAATCTCATGAATAATTAGCAAAAAACTTGAAATCAAGAAGATAGGATACAGATTGTAGACCGGCCGTAATATTTGATATTAACTGAACAATGATTGAAGTTGTGCCATATTTATGCTACCTAAAGCCTAAACTACTAACTTAGCTAAATAATAACTAAAAATATACTAAATATATTGACATTCTGTAAAATCTAAAATATAACCTCTTTTTCAACTCCCTGTGATTTTTCTAAATTTTCCTTGACCATGTCACATGAATGAGGATCAGGATTGAAGGAATGACAAGTTTTTCGAACATCTAATAACTGTTTCAACTTGTCAAGTTTATCGAGTGCTTCATCCAATTCCTCTAATAGATCATCATATTTGACGTACATAGATTTCATAGTCCATCAAATCACATTCTTTCTTAAGAATTTTCATGCTTTGACTTGGGCAATCTTTGCCTTTGAAGCCTTAGACATTTTAAATATAAAGATGCGAGGACTGAACTATAAAGACATTCCTCTGGTTTGTATTCACCTTGCACAAATCTTTGTCGGGAAAGAAGAAGTGACTTTTGCAAAAATTCGGCAGATTAAGGTTTCAATTGATGGAGGCGATGGGTGAGTTTACAGCAGGCGGCGGCGGCAGGTAGGTTTCCAAACAGTGGGTGAGATGGGTTTTCAACAGACAGCGGCAGTTAGGGATTGCAGATCTGTTGTGATTTCCAGCCTGAAATGAAGGTGTGGCTTTGCAGTGGCTGAATTTTTTTTCTTTCCCTGTGTTTAGTTTTGTGGCTGGGGTTTATTTTGGAGGTGATTATTAATTTTTAATGGTGGAGTTTTAATTTGATTGCGGTAGCAATGGTGAAATTGAGGCGGTGCAGGATTTCTGAGATACGGTGGCAAGAATTTTTTATGCCAGTTATGAGATTTCATTGAGACGATTGTGTAGTGATGTTGAGGCGGTTCAGAAATTATAAAAGATGGAGATGGTGACTGTGGTGCCGTGGCAAGATGATGAGCGACTGATGTTGAATGCTATTGTGGCTGATTTCCGACAATAGTGCACATTCCGGTGAACTGTAAATATATTTTTTAATATTTTGAAAATAGAAAAAAATAAATATATAAAAGATAACTAGCGTTGGTGAGTGCTCATGACAAACAAAAGTACTTCCTTCTAGGAAATACTTTTGGGAGTACCTATCATCATCATTCCTCAAACAATTAATAAGGGGTAGAGGTTCCCTCTTGCTTCGTCAGCAGAAATCATCATGGGGTAGTCGTAGTTCTGATGCCAACAGACACGGAGAAAGGTGTGCATATGATATTTGAAAAAATCACAAGAAGTCAATCAGAAAAATTCTTGAAATCAAAAGGTAGATAAAACCGTAGAACAACCGTAATATTTGAAAAAATTTGAATACCGATGAAAGTTGTGTAATAACCCTAAAGAGACTATTTAAAATACCTAAGCCTAATAAGAAAAAGTAAGCCCAAAAACAAAACGGGCCCAAAAATAACTAAGCTTACTAACTGAACTAAATCAAATATTAGTAATTATATTGAATTCCATAAAATCTAAAATAGAATTAAAACATAATCTTCCTTGATACTATGTAGTGTCACATAGGTGTGGGTAATATACCATTCTCGTCAGGCAGTTACCGCGTTACCATCAACATTATCTGTAATATCATCATTTAAAATCTGAATTGTTTTTCCGCAAATAACAGCTATATGGAACAGAAATAGGGCAATTCAAAATATGAGAGGGGATTTGTATTCTGTCAACATTATCTGTAATATCTTTGTTGGGCCATGATCCTTTTCATTATTAGATTAGAACTTAATGGAACCATCCTTGGATTATATTCTTTTTTTCTCTGTTGGTAGAATGATTTGGGCCCAGTTATTTGATTATGTTAGTGGGTTATTTTGGTTGGGTCTAGTCAGTCTGGACCATCTTTATTGTATTGGGCTAAATCCTTGGATCGGTTCATTACACAAATTGTCATTTAACTTGAATTTGTGACCGATAATCATTACATAAGATAAGAGTTGATCGTTATCCGCCACCTTCTCTGCATGGCATTAATGAGGATGGGACTCGGATAATGCCATTGATGGCAAACAGTGGTAGCAGTGAGGAAGTGAGCTACATGCTTTCTATTTGAGATGACCGGGAGTGGGGGGAGGTGTCAGGAGATAGTGGGTGGCATGGTAAACCGGGTCTGGGGTACGTATGGGGCAAAGATCACACAAAAAAGGTAAGTAACAAAACATTACACACAATCAGATTATTATTCTCTCTCAAGCACTAGACATTATTTTCCTCCATTGTTAACCTTGTGATCGTCGATACTGACTCTCACGCCAGAACTATCCCCCGACGGTCAAGCCGTCAAGCTTTTGGTGTTGACTTGTTGAACTGTGCAGGATATCGGACACGTCTTGGTGATTGGAACGTGGAGAAAGATATTGGCGTTAGAAGGAGGGGCCTGAGTTCTAGTGTCCTGAGTATTTTTCAATCATAGACTGTGTTTGTTCTACGTCAGTATTCATGGTGAAGAGTAGAACACCTACACTCAAGGCGGCGGTAGATGGTCACAAGCGGTGAATCGAAGACCACGAGTGTGCATCACAAAGATCGTTTGGGACCTACATTAAGTGTTCATGCGACCTGACGTCCAAACATTCACATGAAGATTCTCGTGGGGCTGGGGGAAACATTAAGAGAAAGCTAGTTTTCATGGCAGAGAAAGGGCCTGGCCATGGTCGGAAACGAGTTGAAGGCACCTCGCCTAGAACTCGATAATTTAGATGACCAAGATGAAGAGGCCTCCCGTGGCTAAGATGGCGAGATGAAGCGAGATAGAGCCATGGAGGTACTTGTGAAGCGATGACGGGATATAAATGAAGCGGATGGCTCGAATGGCAGAGTTGAGGGACGAAGAGTTCAGTTATGTTCAGTCCGAAGAACGAAGGCATCGGAGTGGGAAGGAACCTACTCATTCAGGACGTGATTCTCGGGGCCAACCTCGAAAAAGAAGAAGATCCCGAAGCCCTACTCCTCAAAGATCAAAGAGGGCACATCACCCTGTCGATTCTAAGGAGCAGGGTCGAAGCGAACGAAGAGGTCGATCCAGAGATCGCACTCCTGAGAATACAAAGAAGGCGCTCGTTGTTGGACATTCTCACCATAGCGCCCGAGTTCAGAAACGAAGTAGATCCAGAGGTCATACTCCCGAGAGTCTACTGAGGGTACACCACCCTGTGGACGCTCGTCATCAGAAAAGTCCCTCTAAAGTTGGAGGTTCTATTATAAGAGACCGGTCCACTCAAAAGAGGAAGGAGTCACCAGAAAAAGAAGCATCATCTCAACCAGAAGGTGTGGAGTATCTGGTTAAAGAATTAAAGGAACTTGAGCGGCTGCTTGAAGTGAAGAAAACGAAAGATACTTCGGGAAAGAAGGCATCCCCTTTTTCCGCGAAGATTTTAAAAGAGAAAGCTGACCCCACCAAGAAGTTGCCCCACATTGAAAGTTATGATGGATCGGGGGATCCCTATGACCCTGATCGAGCGTTCGATCGATCGGGTGGATTATTATGACTTTAGCGATGCTGCTAAGTGTCATACTTTTGTCACGACGCTCAGAAAGGATGTCAGGCAGTGGATGGGGACTTTGCCCTCGAATTCAATTTCATCTTGGGCAGACATGTGCAGTAAGTTTCATGTTCGCTTCGGGAGCAACAAAAGGAGGGGAAAACCAACTGGCTCGTTGGCTCAGGTTCGACAGTATTTGAATGAGTCTTTGGGCCAATATGTGAAGAGGTTCCGTGAAGCAGTCGGCCAAGTGGCAGACCTGAACGATCTACAAGCTGTGGGACTGTTTCAGAATGGGTTAGATTTGGTCAAATCAGAAAAGTTGGTGAAGAAATTAATGTTTCACCACCCGAAGAGTCTCGCTGAAGCCTTCGATAAAGCCGAAGGCTATATCATGGTGGAGGAAGCCATGAACAGCCTCAAACGTCCTTCTTCAGACTGGCTTAAGGAGACAGATCGGGACAAAACCGATGGGGACCAGAAGAAGAATGAATGAAATAAAGACCGCTATGAAGGCGGGTCGAAGAAATACAACAATTGGAGACAGGGTGGAGGACGTTCGTCCGCTCCCACCCAGAGAATGAATAGGACGTACACAGCACTTAACACTGATAGGGTTATTATCTTGGATCAGATTAAGAATTAACCTATCTTCGAGCCACCTCGAGATAACATTAAGCCCGAAAAAGGGAATTCTCGTAAGTATTGTGATTACCATCAAGCCTCGGGTCACGATACAAACGACTGTGCTAGTTTGAAAGATTTCATTGAAAGAAAGGTACAAGGTGGGACTTTAGTTCATGTGGGTTGCGCGAGCGAATCAATAGCGGGATAGAGGACTGTTCCGGCTTATTTCGGCCCGATTCGGCGTAGTGTTGCCAACTCCTGGCCAGCCAGCAAGGCAAGTTATAGATGTCATCACTGGGGGCACTTCCGGTAAACTTGTTGGAAAGAAGCGCCGAAGTCATCTGGATTCAGTCATGTCGGTGGCGGGTACCCTCCCGAAGACTAACAGACTTTATCCAAGAACGGTAATCTCCTTCATCGATGAGGATTACCCTTCGGAGACCATCGAACCACATGAAGGATCATTGGTGGTGACTGCACAAGTTGGCTCGGTGGACATGAAGCGAATGATGATCGATAATGGGTCGTCCGTGGATATCCTATATGCCCATGCTTATCAGAGGATGAATCTTGATGGGCAAAAGATGGAGATCGGGCAGGAGGCTCCTTTATATGGCTTCAGCAACGATCCAATCAAGGTGGCTGGAACCATCGAGCTGCCGGTCATCTTCGGAACAGCCCCCCAGCATGTAGAAATTATTTACAAATTTTACGTTGTACATGTAGATTCTGCTTATAATGCTATTTTGGGGAGGCCCACTTTAACTGCTCTACAAGCTGTGACCTCAATCCCCCATTTCAAAATCAAATTTCCTACGGCTCATGGGGTTGGTGAGGTGAAAGGAGATTTGGATCTAGCCAGAAGATGTTATAGAAATGCTGTGATCACTTCGGGAGTGGGGTTATCAAAGCAAAAGTAGACCATGACGATAGAGATTGAACCCTTCACTGAGAGCAGTTCAGAGCCTTTGGTCATGCCAGCTGAAGAAACAGAAGAGATAGAGCTCATCCCGGGCAAGGCGAACAAGACAGTGAAAATAGGTTCGGGTCTGCCGAAACCTCTCCGGACGAACATCATGGAACTTCTGCGATGCTATGTTGACATCTTCGCATGGGAACCTCAAGATATGCCAGGAGTGAGCAGGGATATTGCTGAGCATCGGTTGGAAGTGGACCCGTCAAAGAAGCCAGTTCGGCAGAAGAGGAGGATCTTTGCGCCTGAGCGCCAACGGATCATCGATGAAGAGATTGCGAAGCTGTTAGCTGCTAACTTCATCTTTGAGATCGACTACCCACAGTGGATGACAAATGTGGTGCTGGTCCAAAAGCAGAACGGGAAATGGTGAGTGTGTATCGATTATACCGATCTGAATAAAGCTTGTCCAAAGGATTTCCACCCGCTGCCCCACATCGACCAGCTCATCGATGCCACTTCGGGGTATGCTTTGTTAAGTTTCATGGACGCATTCTCAAGGTATCATTAGATTTCCATGAGTAAAGAGGATATACCGAAGATGACGTTCATTACGCATCGTTCGGTATATGACTATAAGAAAATGACCTTCGGCCTCATCAATGCCGGGGCCACATACCAGAGGATGATGAACTACATCTTCAGATATCAGTTGGGCAAGAATATGGAGGTGTACGTGGATGACATGATTGTCAAGAGCATGCTGGTACAGAAACATTTGGATGATTTGGAAGAATGCTTTCAGACAGTTTGTCACCACAAATTGAGACTGAATCCTGCTAAGTGCACCTTCGGATTAGGGGCTGGCAAGTTTTTGGGTTATCTTGTCAGCCAGAGAGGAATTGAAGCCAATCCAAAAAAAAATCAAGCGATCCTGAACATGAAGACTCCTCAGTCATTTAAGGATGTTCAACGTCTGATTGGAAGGATTGCAGCTTTGAGGAGGTTCATGTCCAAGTCGGCAGAAAGGTGCTTGCCGTTTTTTGATACGTTGAAAGGGCCGAAGAATTCAAAGACATTCCAATGGACTTCGGAGTGTGAAGATGCCTTCTAGAGAATCAAGTCCTACTTATCTTCGACACCTTTGTTGGTGAAGCCCGCTCCTGCTGAGCCTCTGTATTTGTACCTAGCAGCTAGTTCGTTAGCAGTAGGAGCAGTTTTGGTGCGTGAAGTTGGGGGTAAGTAGCACCCGGTTTATTATGTAAGTCATGTCCTTCGGGATGCTGAAACAAGGTACCCAAATATTGAAAAGTTTGTCTTTGCTTTAATAACTGCTAGCCAAAAGCTTAGGCAATACTTCCAGGGTAGGTTGGTAATAATATATACGGATCAGCCTTTGAAGAAGATTATGGACAAACCTAAGGTATCAGGGAGATTAGCTGCATGGACAATGGAGTTGTCCCAATTTTTCATTGAATATCATCCCCGAACCGCCATCAAGGGGCAGGCCTTGGCTGATTTTGTAGTCGAATGTTCATTTTCTGAAGCTGATGAAGTTGTGGCAGAAGCTGAAGGATCTGATAAAGCAATTACAGTTCTTCAGCAGAAGCATAGTTCGTGGACGCTGTATGCAGATGGGTCTTCTACTACGGACGTCAATGGGGGCAAGGATTATTCTGACGATTCCGGAGGGATTCAAAGTGCAATAGGCCATCAGATTTCAGTTCAAAGTGACGAACAACGAAGCTGAGTATGAGGCGGTACTCGCAGGGTTATGACTAGCGAAGAGTCTTGAAGTGTAAAGAATAGTCATCTTCAGTTATTCTCAGTTAGTCGTTAAGCAACTCTCTGGGGAGTATGAAGCTTGAGGCCCAAGAATAATCAAGTATTTGGCAGAATTAAAAGAACGGCTTCAGTATTTCCAGTCCTATGAGTTTCAGGGGGTCGAGCGTAATGACAATTCCATTCCCGATGCACTCTCCAAATTAGCCACTACGGATGTTAGCGTTTTTGATGGATCCGTTTACTTAGAAATTTTGCAACATCCTAGTGTTCATCATGAATCGATAACGTGCGTTGACCGAACCAACTGCTGGTTGACTCCATATCTGGTGTATCTGGCAGATGGCGTCTTACCTTCGAATCGAATGCTAGCCAAGAAAATCAAGTACAAGAGTGCTAATTTTATTCTGATTGATGGGGATCTGTTCCGAAGGGCTTTCTCGTCTCCAGTACTGAAATGTTTGACTCCATCTGAAGCTGAATATGCTCTCCGAGAGGTACATGAAGGCATCTGTGGTGACCATATGGCTGCTAAGTTATTAGCCTACAAAGTACTTCGTCAGGGGTACTACTAGCCTACCATCTTTAAGGAAGCGACTGAATACGTCAAGAAGTGCGAGAAGTGTTAGCTCAAGAGTCCGATCCCACATCAGCCACCAGAAGAGCTATACTCAATTTTATCTCCTATACCCTTTGCTATCTAGGGGGTTGATATACTGGGTCCATTACCGAAAGCAAAAGGTCAGGTCAGTTTTGTTATAGTTGTCATCGACTATATGACCAAATGGATAAAAACAAAGCCACTTAGGTTAATAACAGAACACGAATGCTTAAAATTTTTGAAAGAATCAGTAGTGTTTCGTTTCAGAATTCCTACGGTGGTAATATCGGACAATGGACGTCAATTTGTGGGATCGAAATTTGAAGCATTTTTGAAAGAACTGGGGGTCCAGCACAGAAAGACTTCAGTGGCTCATCCTCAGTCGAACGGACAAGTCGAAGTGACCAATGAAACACTTCAATGGGATCAGCCTTGATTGGACGAAGCTAAGGGAAGATGGCCAGAAGAGCTGCTTAGCGTGTTATGGGCTTATCGGACTACCCCAAGGACAACAACGGGGGATTCACCTTTCAGACTAGCTTATGGTACTGATGCCTTAGTCCTAGTTGAAATCGGATCTCCAAGTCTTCGGGTCAGTCAGTTTAAAGAGATCTACAACGACGAAGGACTGAAGGCCAACCTGGATCTACAAACGCCATCCCTAAGACGTTGTCAGGCCCTGCGTGGTAGGCAATTATCGACCTTTAGACCTTGTCAGGCCCTTCGTAGTAGGCAAGCGTCATTCTTAAGACGTTGTCAGGCCCTGCGTGGTAGGCAATTGTCGACCTTTAGACCTTGTCAGGCCCTTCGTGCTAGGCAAGCGTCGTCTTTCAGACGTTGTCAGGCCCTTCGTGGTAGGCAACTGTCGTTCTTTAGACTTCGTTAGGCCCTTCGTGGTAGGCAAATGTCATCTTGTGGTTTTTTTAGGCCTTTTGGGGTAAACAATTTCCAATGAAGCAGACCTGTCTCACACTTCGGTAACGAATAAGTATCCCTTTACTTTATTACCTAAATTTTTTCTAAGTGTCGAGTTCGGAATGCCTCATTGTTTAACTTCATCTTATCTGTTATATGACATGCCTAGTTGTTATTAACAGTTTGAGTTGAGTCCATGAAAGAGTTTGTACATTTTTCCAGTTGAATTAATATTGAAGTATTGACAAAAAGTAAATGCACTAAATTCATAAGAACAAAGCCCATATTTCATTAATATATTGCCAATTACACGGACAGAAATATAATTTTTTTTTACAAAAATCCTATAAGCTAAAAAAGAAAAACAGATATCCCTCTTCAGGCTGCGGCTTCATCTTCAGACGAATAGAGAATGGTAGGATCAACTTCGATTGCGACAAGTTTTGCCTTGTCCTTTCTTCGGCAATCATAATAACCATCAGAAAACATATGAACTACCTTCTCATTCAGCTCATTTGACTTTCGGTATTCATCATAAATTTGCTCACGAAGCTTTTCAGTTAAGGGTGGACCTAAAGCCTGCAAAGCTTCCAACTTGCCCTGAAGCTCAAGACGAATGTTCAAATTCATCTCTTTGTCAGCACGAGCTTCCTCCTGAAGATTATCAACTTGTATAGCCAGGCTTTGATTGGCTATACAGAGTTCTTCATTCCTAAGCCTTAGGGCATGATTCTGAGTGTCAAGATCGACATTCAGACTTGTCATCTCCTGCTGGCTGGCTTTCGTCTTCTTCAAGTCCTCTTTGCAGATCTTCAATTCCTCCATTCTTCGAGTTAAGTCCTTTTGAAGATTTTCATTATTGAAGAGAGCATCGCCGAGGTCAGTCCTTGCCTTATTCCAAGTCGACTTCAGAATCGTGTTTTCCCGACGAGCAGCATCCTCTTCGGCTTCAGATTCTTGGTACCGTGGAAGGAGACGCCCAAAGATAGCACTAGCTTGTAGATGTTTACAGATAATTCGTTAATTTTCAAAGAAATGCATATAAATCTAAAAGAACAGACAGACAAATATTTACCTTGGCGTGATAACGCATGCCTTCTTTAATCAAATCTATGATTGAGCTGTTGCCAAACCGGTGCTCATCGGTCTCTCTAACAAAAGAATTGAAGAGATGGAAGGGATAATTGACATTGAAATGGGGCCATAAATTTGGGGACCCCCTTGCATCATTCTTAAACTCATCGGCAGAAGGGATCGAGATGAAAGGCGTCCATTCTTCATGGGAAGGGGATGGTGAAGGATCCATGTATATGTTCTCAGGAGATGGAGAACGAACAGGAGTAGGTTCCCGAGTCGGCGAAGGGATAGGTGACGGCTGTGGTTGGTCTGGAATCGGTTCTCCGGGGTGTGGTGCCTGATCTTCCGAAAGTTGTTTTCTTTTAGAGAGCGATTGAAGCCTCAGTTGTTCTTGAGATCCTCTTCAAAGCTTTCGAATTCCCAGGGGCGATGGGAACCCGAAGCTCTTTGGCAGTCAACGGAGTTACCTTGACTCGCCTTTTCTTGATTCAAAGAGCCTGCATTCGTTCGTTTTCAGACATATCGATCAGGCTGCAAGTAGTAATCCGTTGGGATTCTTGGGAGATACCTCTTGGCTTTCGAACAGCTCTCTTCTTCTTGCGAAGTTGGAGAGTCTCTTCTACGACCTCGATTTTCTGAGGAAGATCTTGACATCATCCGGGGCTTGAGGCCTAATCTCTTCTTGGGGGTTTCGGTGGAGGGATGTGGGAGGTTTGCTCGAAAGGAATTTTTCTAAATCCCTTCGATCCATCGATGAAGGCTTGATCAAAGACACTGCAACAAAGAAATACACTCTATTAGATCTTTCTACAATAGTAAGCACAGAAAATTTACTTCGAAAAAAATTGGAAACTTTGAGACTTACATTTGTGGTCATACAACCAAGCTTGTTTGGTGAGAAGAGTGTAACTCCACTCCTTCTTCGGGAAGTTATCCAGAAGTTTAATCATCTCTTTCACGCGTTCCTCGGCTATATCTCCGAAGTCGGCGGATACTTTGTCTAATGTTGTCCAGTCAGGGAGAGAGGCAATCTCAGGTCCTTTAACGAAGAACCACTGCTCATGCCATCTTTTGTTACTAGAAGGAGTATTCATCAGAGAGCGTCGCTCGAAGTTCTCTCCGGCTTTTGAAGGAATCTTACCCAAAAGTTTGAATCCCTTCTCTCTGGACTTGCTAATGGCGTATAGGGAGAAGAAAAAGTCGAGGGTGGGGGCGACGCCCACTTCATGACAGAAGGCGATAAACGCCAAGATGTGAATGTAAGAGTTCGGGACTAGTTGGGCGAAGCCGATGCCAATGAACCCCAGGAGGGTGACCAAGAAAACGTGTAAGGGGAATCGAACCCCTTTTTCTAAGAGTGTCAGAGGTATGGCGGTCCAGCCGTCCGGGCACTGGTACATCCTCTCTGTGGCGGTGGGACGACGGAATTGATGGGTCGCCGAACTCGCAATGCAGATTACGTGGCGTTACGAGCGTCCTTCTCAGTTAGTGTTGATGCAGTATTGGCGTGAGTGAACTGTGTTGCGCTTTGGAAGAAGATGGAAGGGTTGGGAAGAGGCTTTTTTGGTGTGCTTTTGTTCGATGTACCAACAGGGTTAGGGTTTGATCCCAAAGAGGCCTTGCTTGGGCTAGGTATAGGAGGAACAGTGGTGAGAGGAATGGCATGGATTGGGGTTACGTTATCAGAACCAGAAGACGCCATTGTTGTTAGTTTGCAGAGAAAAGTAAGAAATCTGAGAAAGAAGGAAGTCTAAAGCTCGAAAAGACGTTTGAAGTTTGAAATGGCAAGTAAAGTTGTCAATTTGGGGAAAAATTATCTTTTATACTGACGGTTACACGTTACATGAGGGCGGCACATTTAATTAACAGCAATGATGGCGAATGTGAAGGGTTAGCGTCCGACTTTAGGTTTAGTATCTTAACCGGATTGGACTTCTCTCTTTTGGGCCCTATTTTATTTGAATTATTGATTGGCATTCATCAGTTGGGCCTCGACAGGTTTCAGATTGGACCCCTTGTGATTTATTACAACTCATTATATCATGGGCTTATATTATTTACAGTCTTCCATTAAACACCTGTTTTAATAAAAGACCTGAGGGCAATGTTGGCCATGATCCTTTTTCGATATTAGGCGGACTTAATGGGCTCCTCCCTTGGATTATGTTACTTTTGTCCTGTTGGGTCGAATGATTTGGGCCCAGTTATTTAATTATGTTAGTGGGTTATTTCGGTTGGGTCCGGTCAGTCTGGACCATCTTTATTGTATTGGGCTAAATCCTTGGATCGGTCCATTACACAAATTGTCATTTAACCCAGCTTTGACTGATAATCATTACATAAGATAAGAGTTGACTATTATCTGCCACCTTTCTGTATGGCATTAATGAGGATGAGACTCAGATGACCGGCGGTGGCAAACAGTAGTAGCAGGTGAGGAAGTGAGCTACATGCTTTCGGCTGAGATGACCGGGAGTGGGGGGAGGTGTCAGGAGATAGTGGGTGGCACTTACAGAACCTGGCAAAGATGCAGAATGTACGATGGGCGCAAGGATCACACAAGAAAGGTAAGTAACAAAACATTACACACAATCAGATTATTATTCTCTCTCAAGCACTAGACATTATTTTCCTCCATTGTTAACCTTGTGATCGCTGAAATCTTGACTCTCACATGGAGCTATCCTCGACGGTCAAGCCATCAAGCTTTTGGTGTTGACTTGTTGAACTGTGCAGGATATCAGACGCGTCTTGGTGATTGGGACGTGGAGAAAGATCTTGGCGTTGGTAAACTTATTTACGCATTTTAACATATCTGATCAAGTGCCCTACATATATTTTATTTAACATTTAGTCACACAATGACTTCATCAACTGTTTTTCATATAGCATTGTTCTTTAGCATAATCATTTAAGATATCATTGTTTTGCTATTTTTGTTAATACTTTGCCTCATCGTTTTTCAATTTTGTAAAGAGCATTCAGCTACATCTCCCATGTACAATATTATCTTCTCTGTTGTCACTAGTCTAATGGATCATCTCTAGAAACTCTGAAATGATCTGGTGACATAGTTCATGATACTTAATTGTTATATCTACTGAGAATTGAGATGAACCAATGAATTTGTTTTGCTCTTCCTCTTTATGGTCTCATCTACCAACAGCAGGGGCGAAGCTAGGGTGAAAATGTGGGGTCAATTGACCCCACTCAATTTTTGAAAGCACTTAAATTTTTTTTTTACCCCACTCAATTTTTGACCCTCACTCAATTTTTGACCCCACTTAGATTTTTTTTTAATTAGAGATACCCAAGGGGCTAAACCTCAGTCCTAAATCTCATACATCAATATTTGTTCAGCACTTCAACCACAAAATAGAGAGAGATGGGGCAAAACTAAATCTCAGTTTTGTTTTCAGAAATCAATTGTGATTTCCCCTTTTTGTTAGTATTATTAAATTGGATATTTGAATGCATTTGTCTAACCCGAAAGTAAAAGTATTAAAAAAAATTGGCTCCCCGTCAAATTTTTTATACCTTACTAATAATTTTGACCCCACTGCTATAACTTTCTGGCTTCGCCACTGACCAACAGAGCGTATTATGCACGTGTAATGGAACCTATGAAACTCAACTTTATGGCAGTATGATGTTTTATTGCTTTACCTCATTGGTTGGAGTGAGAGACATGTCCTCAATGTAGATGAAAAATAGTGAGAGATGATGGATTATCTGTCTATGATTAACTTGTAAATTATCATTTTTGTTCCTATATGGTGAAGAACCAAATGTTAGTGGACTTAAGTTTCCGCCTTTTACATAGATATTTCCAGAAACAGTGAAGTCACTACTATGTCCATAGTATACATGTGGCACACAATATTAAAGGATTATGGAGTAGAATAGGGTCCTTACTTGAAAGTAGATACTTGTTTCGGAACAATGTGTTGGCCTCATATTTCTATGAAAAATAGGTGGTAAAATTAGGGTGAAATTGTTTTGTTTCACTAGAAATTGGTAGTTTATACAAACAGTATGTAGTTGATTAGTTATATCAAGAACTAGTTGTTCAATGCTTATTCTACATTCACTCAAATTGTAGTGGATGGCACTGTAAGGCATAAGAATTGAAGGGATCTAGGTTGGTCGTGTGTTAGAGGGCCTACTCACGCAATGAAAACTATTATTTTGCAGAGGGACTTTGACAGCATGTAGCTGATGTTACTAATATGAAAAATCAATCTGCAAGGGTCTGCATTAGCTAGATTCATTGAGAATACCATCATTAGTTTAATTGTAAGGTGCTTTGCAGGCCTAATAGAAGATAATGAGGGTTTGGAGGTCCTGTACTCTTCACTTTGATCTTCACTTTGATCTGCATTTATCTGATTGATCTACTTTCCATAGTCAAGGCAATTATATATACATGGATTTGTTTTTACAACATTTTAGTAATTCTGCAAAATGGAAATGCTTCTAATCTGAGGCCCAACTTCTTCCGTATAAGTAGAGCCACAACACAATAAGCAAGATTCCTAGCATGTCACATATGTATATTTACAATACGTACCCCTAGAAACTCTATATCTATTGCAATATTATGCATAATTATATTATTTTTTTTGCTAATTTTGGGGGAGGGGGTTGAACCTAGGACCTCTTGCAAGAGGCCTAGAGTACCTCTTGCATAATTATATTTGAGTTTCATTTTACATTTTAGAGATATGTAATGACAGGATGGCAGAGGTCTATCATCTTCTGCAGGTTTGTAAAATCGTTAAGTGAAAATTGTCCACTTTCTTTTTATTTTCTGTTTCGTAATGTTTTATTTTATTCCACAGATCTGCCTGAAATGGAAACCAAGAAAAAGAAAAGTTGGTGGAGGGTAGGGAGTTAGTGGCCATTGGACATGCTTGTTGAGTTCCGGCACCCTTTAACTACAACCTTTCGGATTTTATAAAGACTGATTTTGTTGCTCATCATCGTTTTTCTGGCACCCTCGTGATTTGGATTTACTTGCTTCCGCCCTGACTAGTTTCGGGGAAACCACATCTATTCTCTCTGCATAGCTAACACATCGGTTTCAAGTTTACATCACATTATGTATATTCTTATAACATCTTTCCCCGATCCCCAGTTTGCTGATAATTTTTTTTTCTTTTATTGGTAATCTTTTTTAAGCATTTACATTCTATATTTGTAATAGGTTGCAGTATTTATTCTTTTATCATAGTATGGAATAGTTCATTTTGGATCATTGCTAGAGCATGATTCTAGTACTACATTGAGTTTAGAGTTCCTTGGATCGAATCGGTGACTAAATTTGTAAGTAAATAAATCTTTTATCTTCGTATTTCTCTCTTGAAAATCTTTGTTGAATAAGATGTTACTGGGGACGCGAGTTTCGGTGAATATTCACCGGTGCTTGATGCAATAATGATATGCTTGACTGCAAGACACACTTGTCGAGCAGGGACGAAAGTCGACCTTAGTGATCCGACAATGCTAAGTGAATTTAAGAGATATTCTAGATAATGTTTGACACTATTAGACCTCCAACTCGTAAAAACTCTTGCATTGCATTGGTTTTTGAGCTAATCTAGAGTTTGTTGGGCTTGTTTAAGGCGCCAATAGAAAGGAATACTGTAACGAGGTGGTGGTTGAACCTTCATAGATATCTACTGGCCATATATATATATGGGCAAATGGTCAAAAAAGTCCCTCATGTTTATCCCAATGTCCCATTTGTACCCTAAACTAATTTTTTTTTTTCCAAAAGTACCCTTAACGTTACATTTTTTTGGTCGTCCGTGCCCCTGCCGTTAACAGAAGACAAACGGGGTTAAAATGTGATGACGTGGCAGGCTTAAATATAAAATATATTCTAAATAAAACAATATATATCATTTAATCAAAACAAAAAATACTAAAATTCAAAATAAAAAAAGCATAACATATTTACATCATTTAATCAAAATAATAAAATTCAAATTATTTTATTAACTAATCAAAACATCTAATTAAATAAAATAAGTTGTATATCATATTTACATCATTTAATCAAAATACTAAAATTCAAAACATAACATATTTACATCAAATACTAATTAAAAAAAACTAAAATACTAATTAAAAAATACTAAAATACTAAAAAAAAATCAAATTAAAAATACTAAAAATAAAATTATTTTGTTAATTAATCAAAACAACAAAAATTCAAATTACATCATTAAAATACTAAAATCATAATACTAAATACTAATTGATATAAAATTTTTAAATTACTAAAATCATAATACTAAATAATATTATATAGTTTAAAAATTATAATTTTTCAATTACTAAAATCATAATATTATTTAGTATAATATTAATTGATATATAAATTTTAAATTACTAAAATTATAATATTATTTAGTATTATGATTTTAGTAATTTAAAATTTACAATTAAAATTCTTACAACGATTCACTGCCTCAAACTGATTCTGTCTTTCATGCTAGAACAATCCCTAGCCAGGTTAATTATTAGTTATTTTAATTATACATACATACATGCATGCATTAATATATATATCGATCATTAATTAATTGTCTTTAATTATAATTTATTTGTTGCAGCCAATATGGTGGGGAACAATGTCAATATTATATAGTTTAAAAATACTAATTGATATATAATATTTAAATTACTAAAATTATAATATTATTTAGTATTATGATTTTAGTAATTTAAAAATTATAATTTTAAACTAAATAATATTTTTAAACTATATAATATTATTTAGTATTATGATTTTAGTAATTTAAAATTTTATATCAATTAGTATTTAGTAGTATGATTTTAGTATTTTAATGATGTAATTTGAATTTTTGTTGTTTTGATTAATTAACAAAATAATTTGAGTTTTAGTATTTTTTTTAATTTGATTATTTTAGTATTTTAGTATTTTTTTATTTAGTATTTTAGTATTTTTTTAATTAGTATTTGATGTAAATATGTTTTGTTTTGAATTTTAGTATTTTTATTAAATGATGTAAATATGTTATACAACTTATTTTATTTAATTAGTTGTTTTGATTAGTTAACAAAATAATTTGAATTTTATTATTTTGATTAAATGATGTAAATATGTTATGCATTTTTTATTTTTTATTTTAGTATTTTTTGTTTTGATTAAATGATATATATTATGTTATTTAGAATATATTTTATATTTAAGCCTGACACATCATCACATTTTAACCCCGTTTATCTTCCTCGTTAATTAATGGCAGAACAAAGCAACCCAAAAATATAACGTTAAGGGTACTTTTTAAAAAAAAATTAGTTTAGGGTGCAAGTGAGACATTGGGGTAAACATCAAGGGCTTTTTTGACCCTTTGCCCTATATATATATATATATAGAGAGAGAGAGAGGATGGATTTAAAGAACTCTTCTTAAATATCACTCTCTTAAATAACACTATTTTATTAAAATTACGTTGATTTGTAGATTCTTTTAAAAAACAAGTAGGGTCGCGAGTTATATTTTTGTAAATAAAAGGAAAGCAAGTGGGATTATTCTATTTTAATATTATTTTGTATTTTAAAAGAATCTCCAAAACAACTTAATTTTAATAAATGAGTGTTATTTAATAAAGTGTTATTTAATAGAGTGCTTTAAATTTATTATATATATATATATATATATATATATATATATATATATATATATATATATATATATATACATACATACTAGTTGGGTCCCGTGCCTCTGCAATTTGTATGGACAGTGGGATTTATCTCAAATTTTGGACGGCCCAGGATAATTTATTGAGTGAAATGGAAAATTCAAAATCATTTGTATTTTATTATATATATATATATATATATATATATATATATAGTCAAAAGAGATGGAATCCAAGGGGGGTGGTTTTCTTTAAGGCTCGAGAGATGGAATTCAAATTGGGGTTTGAGACCAAACTTCTCTTCAGGAGGATAGATAGAACGTGCCAGAACCTTTAGAAGATTCTAAAAAGCCTTACTAGCTTTGATTAGTATTCTTTCCTATATGATCCATCTCTCTTTCCCTTTTCGCTTACTGAAGAATTGAATAATATTCTAAAATTCTTGCTTCGATGGCTAGAAAGGCTACCTCTCCTATTCACTTTTCTACCAACCTTAACTTGTTTTGCTCTGTGTGCGCTGACAACTATCCTCCTTGCTCCATTTTTATGCTCTGTTCCTGTTTATTTTCAAAAAGAAATGCACTTTTTAGATGCAAGATTCAGAGTTTTTCGAGAAAAGGTCCAATCCCTCAATATTATGATCAAGTCGATCTGGCCAGATCTTGAATAGCTTAACTTATATGTATTATATATGTATTGTTATTATTCAATTTCATTTTATTTCAATGACAACGTTCAGTGACAACAACCTTTTGATTTTTGTGAAAATAAAATGTAATCGCTTAAATATTTTAATATTTCATATAGAATATCCATAACAGTAACAGTTGTTCAGTTTATCTGATAGATACAAAAAAGTTCCTACTCGTTCATCTGATTAATAAAATAAGAAGTCATGCTATGTATTGTGATAAATTTATACCGACTTACAATTGTGAAGCTTGTCAATACAATTGATAGAAATTATAGGATAACTCTACTTATTACACATCTCTCTAAACAAGTTACCATTAATATTTATCAACGTAACTGATTGACATAAAATAGTTGTAATATATGTAGAGTCCCCGAATCCGGATACTTGAAACCCAAACTCGGTACTTTACGATACCATTTCTATGAGCGGAATTCTACTAATAATAATAACAATAATATGAATTTCAAACTTAACTTACATTTATCAGAGTCTAATCCCAAGTACGCAACCTTTACTATATTCTTTACATGATATATAATTCATATCATTAACTTAATCTGATCTATCTATTACAAAAGATACCAATATCATATTCTGTTTGCTTTTCTTTTCACTTGTTCCTGTCCGAACCTTCTAGCTTTCCACACTTAGCTGAAAACATTTAAATTAAGCAAGGATGAGCATTTGAGTGCCCAGCAAGTATTATATATATATATATATATATATATATATATATATATGAAAGAATTTAAACGTTTTCTTTATAATATTCTTCTACAACGAGTCAATAGTTGTGAAGTAATCTGTACCAATAATAATAACATAACAACCCTCTTTCAAATTTTTTTGAAACTGTGTATTGTTTATATACAAGGTTTCTGTGACATATCATGAACATTGTTTTTCATTTTCAAAAAGGTTAAACGAAATTCATCATGTAGGCATTGCTTTACGAAGCACGAGGGTGTACATCCCATAGACCTCAGTGTTGATCAATACTACATGTACATGAGCGATGTTATCGTTAGCTCTCTGTCCCCTCTTAGGTGTGGCGCTTCCGAATTGGTACTTGAAACCCGAACTCGGTGCTTCACAATACCATTTCTATAAAATTTGAATAATACAATAGTAATATTACATTCAAACTTAATTTACATACATCAAAGTTTACTTCCAGTGTCTGAGACCTTCAAATACATTCCTTACAATACTTGAATAGAGACCAATGCAACTATAACCATTAACTCATAATACACACTTATTCGATCGACTTTCCTTTTCCTTTGTTCGTGCACGAGCCTTGGTTTGCTCATACATAACTCGAAAACATTTAATTTAAGCAAGGATGAGCATTTGAGTGCCCAAAGAAGTAATAGCAATTATATATATAAAATTTGAAAGAATATAAGTATTCTCATTACATAACACTTCAACAACGAAGCAAAAGTTGTGAAGTAATCCGTCTTGATAAAAGATTCACATAACAACTCTCTTTCAAATTCTTGAAATGAGGCTCCACCCATGAATAGGGTTTAAGAAACATACTATATGAACATGGTTTTCATTTTCGAAAAGGTTTAGCGAGAAATTCATCCATAAAACCAAGATAACTTACTGAGCACGGAGGGTGATAAGCCCCGTTGTACCTGTGATTGATCAATACTACATAACTTGAACGAAATTCATCGCTCACCCTTTGTCCGTAAGCCAAGCGCATAAAATTTTTCCCATTATCGGGATGTTCATACATGCACAGTTCCAAACCCAAGAAGGTTTTTAATCTTGCTCAACAATAATATGTAATTCAACATATATATATACGGGTAATTGAAAAAGTGTATCAACATGTGAATAAATGCCATGATTATCCAAGTGGGGACACTTGTATAACCATTTAGAAATCAACTTAACGAATATATATATCCGAAAGCTAACATGTTGATAATCAAAGCATACAAAATCACATGCAGAATAGAATAATTACGAAACTTCTTACTCATGTCCATTGCATAAAGGAAATGCAAATGTAAGATACTTTTTGATTTGGTTGATTACAAATCTCAACTTAGGTCTTATCTCTTTATCACAACCTATCAATAAGCGGTCATTCGTTCGATTAGAATAATATATCATAACACATAAATCTTTATCGATTACTATTGACACATAGTCTAATCACGTCATCACATAATCGCAGTGATCATACTTTCTATTCTATACTTTTATACATTTTCAAATATCTCATCCATGTTCTTACAATAGCCTTTTCTTTTCTATTATAGAATTACGGCATTTGTCGGCGTCATCGACGGCTGACTTTATCGGGTAAATACTTGAGTCTAAGACTCTTATTCTATACCTCAACATCTCGTAAATATCGGACATTTTACTTTTAATCATTTTCGAATTTTCCAGAAATTGAAAATTTTAAAATAAATCAAATCAGTCACTCAAGGGCTTATAGTGATATAACTGTTACTATGGGTGCTCTTCATCAAATCCTGGACTTCATAACCTAGTTCTCTAGTCGACTAGTTTGGTAAATTTATAACTTTCAAACATCGTAATCATAATTAAATGACTTAAACATTAAACAATTCCATTATCATTAATAATTAATTTATATTAAACTATTAATGAAACCATTGCCAAAATATAAAAGTTATTTATAATAACTCAAACTATTTTTAAAACATTTATAATACCCTTAAATGATTTTTAAAATAATTAAAATCATTTTAAATAATTATCATTAATATTTAAATATTAATGTACTATTTATCCAAATATTAAAAGTCATTAATTATAACTTAAAATATTTTTAAATCCTTAATATCCTCTTTAAATGATTTTTAAATAAATAAAACCATTTTTAAACTATTTATTTAATATAAATATTAAATAAACTTAATATCACAAATCATTAACTAAATATCATTAATATATAATTATTAATGAAATTATCTTCTAAATATTAAAAGTTATATTTTATAACTCAAAATATCTTTAAATACTTTATTTTCATTTAAAATGATTTTAAAAATATTAAAATCATTTTTAAACTAATTATTTAATATAATCAATAAATAACTTTAATATCATTAATATTAATTAATTAATGAAATTCATTACAAAATATTAAAAGTCATGGAAAATAACTCAAAATATTTTTTATACCATAAAATAATTTTTCATGATTTTTCATGAATTAAAACTATTTTAAATCATTTATTTAATATTATAATTAAATAAATAAATACCTTTTATATTTCAAAAATATTAAATATTTATGAAATATACTCAAAATAATTAAAAACTATTTTTCGGACTTTAAAATAATTTTTCATAATTTATTTGGTATTTTTAATAATTAAAAACTAATTTTTCTAATTTTTAAATTAATTTCGGAAAATCGAAATTAAAATAATTAAAATCTGTCAGCTAAAGGCCCCTATAGTGACAGTAACTGTCATATAGGTGTTCTTGAGCCTACCTGCACCTTCATAAGGCGTAACCGAGTGGGCTACTTTGACCGCGGCATAACTCTCTCATCTTAACGAATTTGGACAATCTATAAATTGGGTCTTGTAGAGGAATTACCGCACTACAATCTCCAATAATCATAACCTCTAAACAAACCTCGGCTTACTGGGATAAATCACCATCAAACTAGCTACCAAAGCTGTTCTTCACGAAGAACAGTTCGAGGTGCCTACTTTGGACCTCTATGAAAATTTCCAGATTTTGAAGATCTTCAAATCCGAGCTTCTGAATGTTATGGAATCAACATCAAGCAACCCAGATCATCCTTAGACACTATAATCAACATGTTTTAACATTTAAACATAACATCTAACACCAAAAAGTTTAAGAAAAATCAAGCTAGGGTTTATACCTTTTAAGCTTTAATTACGATTTTGGCTCTTGATTTGTTATTGGTGTGAATGGGGCTTGTTTATAGATTTGGTATGTTAAGAGAATTTACGTGGGTTTAAGCTTGGGAGAATGAAGCTAAGTGCTTGTGAATAAATAGGCCAAAAATGGTGCATTTCTCTCTCGATCCATAAAATAATGCATGAAATGATTATAATGGTGATTGATGGTAATACTACTACTGACTATAGGTGATTTCTAGATGGATTGGCCGGATTTTGTGGACAAGTGGTAGCAATAAGACATAAATAATGCATTTTCCCTTTTCTTTAATTTATAAATTTTTTTTTAAATACATTGGATGCTAAAGTGGGATGATTCCCTTGTTTGATAGTTGATAACATGTAGGGTAAGCATGTTGGGCATCCTTGTTGCAAGATCCCATCAACAATGTAAGTAATAATACACTAAAATGACAAAAAGGGTATTTTGGTCATTTCACATATAATTCCAAGGGCATTTTTGTAAAAGGCCATTAAATGTAATATTTAACCATTAGATTATAATTCTTACCATTTACCAATTAATTTCTATCATTTGGTAATTTAAAACATTTATATAATAACATCGTAATTAAAACCGATAATTTTAAATTAGGGTTTTCTATAGAAAATTAGGGTTTTCTAATTAGGGTTTCTTAACGTTATCAATTAGGGTTTCCTAATTGACCATTAGGTTTCTAATTATCTCATATGATCTAACACACATTACGATCTCTAACTTCAACCGATTAGGGTTGTAATAATTAGGGTTTGTCCTAGTTATCGTAGTAAAATAGTAATTAGGGTTTTTCTTCTAATTACCGAGCATTCATGTACACAAGAATTTCATATACACAAAGAACTTCATATACTACTCACCATTTCTCATAACCGAAGTTTAATAATCGTGGTTTGACAAAGACGGTAATATCTTTATGACCTAATCAATCGTCATCGCTCAATAATATCATCGTCATCACATATACACAAAGACATAATTATTGTATCAGTAAAATCATTATAATAATAATATAATATTATTATTCTCATCTCTTGATCACAATCCCAATTCGGGGTTTGGATCTCATACACGACTTTTCTTTCGCATATCAATAATACTTGATTTAAATATTCAAATAATTCATATAATAAAATATATATTATATAAGTTCTAATTATCACTTCATATATTATTTCCAATCATGTTATCATGGAAAATAATTAATAAAAATATTTACGCTACGTAAATTAATTACCATAAAATATAATTTGTAGTAATTAATTATTCCAAAATTATTTCTAATTTTTCAAGTAATAAATATATTCATATTTATCGCTCACATTACTAGACACTTATTCTCGCTATTAAATAAAAAAAAAAAAAAATTTATAATGCAAAATTTCTTAATTATTTTATTTAGGAAATCTCGGTTATTACATTGGGCTATAAAATTTTCCCATTTTCGGGATGTTCATATCTCGCTCGGGTTTTCATAACAAAGGTCTTATATAATTCAACATATATGTATATCAAAGGTGTATCAACATGCGATTAAATACAATGATTATCCAAGTGGGGACACTTGTATAATCATTTCTAGAAATTAACGAACAGAATATATATATCCGAATTATCATATACTAACATGTTGATAATCAATGGGCTTATATAATATAGCTTTAACAATCTGTATAATAATATAACTTTGAAACATTCTTACACTTGTCCATTGCATAAAGAAAATGCAAAGTTAGGATACTTTCCTGATGCGCTGCTTACACTTACGCAAATTAGATTTATCTTTTCTATCACGACCTATCATTAATCAAATCATTTTACTGATTAGTATATCATAACATAACACATAACACTGCCTATTGCAGTCAGCACATAACCTAATCACCTTATCACACATGTTCAACAACCACTGACTCACAAACAATCATTAACACATTCTTAATCACATTGTCATATAACCTTAATAACCATTGAATCACAAATAAACCTTTAACTAATTAAATTATCTATGTCCAGATCAATTTCTCGAACTATATTTATTCTGAAACAACTTTATCGGGTAATAATCGAGTCTAAGACTCTATACAGTAATTACATATTAATTTGGATAACTTAAATATCAATCACATTATCTTTAATAATTTTTAAATAATTATTATCATTTATCACAATTTATCACAAATTTTCAAACATCTAATCATTATAAAATGATTTAAATATCAAATAATTCTATTATCATTAATATTTAATTAATATTAAACTATTAATGAAACCATTTCCAAATTATTAAAGTTATTTATAATAATCCGAAAATATTTTTAAAGTATTTATATTACCCTTGAATGATTTTTAAAACATTTAAAATTATTTTTAAATAATTACCATTAATATTTAAATATTAATGAACTATTTATCCAAATATTAAAAGTCATTAATTATAACTTAAAATATTCATTTATATCCTTCTTTAAATAATTTTTAAATTAATAACACCATTTTTAAACTATTAATTTAATATAATTATTAAATAAATTTAAAATCATTAATCATTAAATAAATATCATTAATATTAATTTATTAATGAAATTATCCTTTAAATATTAAAAGTTATATTTTATAACTTAAAATATCTTTAATCATTATTAAAATGTTAAAAATCATTTTTAAACTAATTTATTTAATATAAATATTAAATAACTTTAATATCATTATTAATCATTAATTAATGAAATTAACCATTAAATATTAAAAGTTATATTTATAACTTAAAATATTTTTAAATACTTTATTTTCATTTAAAATGATTTTTAAATCATTAAAATCATTTTTATCTTATTTATTTAATTTAATAATCAAATAAATCTAATATCATTAATATTAATTTATTAATGAAATTTCTCTAAAAATATTAAAAGTTACATTTTATAACTTAAAATATTTTATAATACATTAATCTTTATTTAAAATAATTTTTAAACAATTAAAATCATTTTACTATAATTTATTTAATATACTAATTAAATAAATTAAATATCATTAATATTCAAATAATTATAATTATTAATGAAAAATATTCTAAATAATCGTAAATTATTTTCATAATTTAAAATAATTTTAAAATAATTTTTGTAATTTTTATAATTTATTTTCTATTTTTAACTAATTTTCTAATTTTAGAAATTAAAATATTAGGAACCGTCATAAAAGGTCTTTAGCGACACTAATCTGTTGTCTTAGGTGTTCTTGGGCTCAAGAACACCGCCATCCCTCTATTTTGTGGTGCTTGGTTTGACCTATTTTGATTCACGTGTTTATCATGCGTTTACGGGCTTGTTAAAACTTTCAGATTGTAGTATTTATGTAGTACTACAACATGAAATCAATTTCATGGCCAAACAACACCATAACAGAAAGATCTAGGCTTCCAAAAATGATGTCAGGCCTGTTCTTCAAATTCTGGGTTTTTCAGATTTGAAGAACAGCCTTAGGTACCTACTTTGATCCTTTATAACTTGGTGACCGAGCAACGTTTATGAGATCCATCAATTACAGTGTGTAGATAACATGTAGTACTACAACTATAAAGCAAAATAACACAAAAACATCACAAAGATGAATGAAGATATGGCTTGGTCAAAGTAGGACACTTGGACACCGTTTCTCTATTTTCTCGGGTTCGCAGCTTTAGCAGCTTCGGCCGGGTTTAAGCCAATTTATAAACTTCCGATCTACAATTGATCTGGCCTTGATTCTTTTTGCAACTTAAAGAGAACATTACAGACTACATGTTACAACCTTTAAACATCAAAAACAGTAAACACACAACAATATATAGACTCTGACATTTGATGTCAGATCACAAAATTTTATTTTCCAGAAATTTGAAAATCATTGATTTAAGCATTTAGATGTTATGGACTTGCAATATACCAACCCAGATCATTAATTTAGACTACAAACAACAGCTTTTAACAACAAATTACGAGATCTAACAATAGATCATAAAATTTTTTTATGATTAGGGTTTATACCTTTGATGAGCAAATTTTTGATCTTGCGTTTCTGATTTGCTAAGATGTTCGTGGGGCTTGATAAAGGAACTGAAATGCCTTAGGAAATTCGTGGGTTTGAGAGAAAAGGGACTTGGTTGAGTGTTTGGACAAAATTTAGTAAACAAATGCATTTTCTCTCTCCTTCAATCTATTTATAGACAAGCTAGATACATGAATGGCTGAGCTTTCTTGATTTGCTGGAGATATAAGGTCACATGGGGTGGTTGAAGTTGTTCAACAACTTAACCTATTGTCAAAACCTACACATTCTAGCTTAATAATACAAAAGGGGCAAAAATGTCATTTAGTTTTTCATTTTAATGGCCTTCTAGTCATTTGGCAAACCCTTAGGGTTTAGGGCTTGATTTAGGTTTTAGGGTTTGGACCATTTTAGGGTTTGTTAAAAATAATTTCAAGAATTTCCAATCTAGGGTTTAAATAATAAAAGAACAAAATTTTAGTTTCTAAAATATAAAATTAAGGTTTATAAAATAATTAAGTTTCTTAATCAATGTTTTGAATCTACTTAACACCTTGCTAATTAGGTTTAGGAAACACTAATTAACATTACCTTTCTCAATTTAGCAATTAGTATTAACTAAAAGCAATTTAGGGTTTTAATTTAGGAAAAATTTATAAGGTTTTATAATGTAATAATTAGGGTTTTTATCCTTTAAAATTAAGATTGCTAATTTTATGATTAGGGGATACGATTAATAATTAGGGTTTATAATTACTAATCAAGGTTTCTAAATTCAGAATTAGATTACCGAATTTTAGTAATTAGGGTTCCCAATTAATTAGGGTTTCTAATTAATTCAGTTTTCCCAGTATAATTAGGGTTTTTCCTAATTAACTTTAATTTCCCAAATACACAACATAATTCACCTTAACATGATTGCATAATAGTATTAAACTGACATATGACTTTTAAATTAGGGTTTAACAGCTTAAACTAGGGTTTTGATATTGTACACATAATTTGACCAACATTATCAGTCCACACATATACAGCACTTATTTATAGTACTAAAAAATCAAAATATAATTAATATTACATTATTATCATCATTCCTTAATCCAGAACCAGCAATAGAGTTCACCCAAATATTAATAGGGTTTATAAAAATATTAATAGGGTTTGGTCGTAATATATTAAAACTGTTCCACACATTAACATTACACATATAATCATATATATCTGTAACACTGACAAATAATAATATAATATTATTATTCTCATTCTTTGATCAAAACCCGGAATTAGGGTTTGGATTCCATATCTGATTTATCTTTCATATATAACCTTAATAATTAAGTTAAAATAATTAACTTAACTATTCTGAAATAATTTCATATAATAAAATAAGTATTATAAAAATCATATCATATATTATTTAAATAATATAATTATCCTATTTCCTTGGAAAATTAATTATTATAAGAATATAATTTATAATGAAAATTATTCATAACCATTCATGTAATAAATATATTTTATATTCATCACATAATTACTTACATAATACCTTTCACGCATTCATATAAATAAAATATTCTAAAATCATTTCATATATTATTTATATTTTCCTAGAAAAATAATTAATAACACATTTCCAATAAGGAATTAATTAGTATAAAAATATAATTGATAATAATCAATAATTCTAAAATAAATTTATTTGCAATACTTAATGTAATAAATAAATTTTATTTATCACACATATAATTATAATTACACATTACCTTGACACATATCATTCATATTTATTTTAATAAATAAATAAAAAAAATTATACGCAAAATTTATGATTTATTTATATAGAAAATATCGGGTTGTTACAATATATATCATTATCCAAATAAGATTTGAAAGAATAAAGACATAATCTTCTCTTATATCTCATCTTTTTATCCTTCTCAAAAAAAAAATTGGGTTTTTTGTAAAGAAAATCATGTATTGGTCCGTAAATCCATTATATATAAATGTAAAGACTACTATTAAACCAGCCCAATCATGACTTACTTATTGTTGAGTTATATCTCTTCCTGTGCCCCCATTGAGAAATAGAACGAACTAATCACCACCCTAACATTCATTAGCCATTATTAATAGATATCTTGATTTAGATCATTTGAAGAATCGGATAACATTCTAAAATTGTTTAGCTTCGATGGCTAGAAAGGCTACATCTCCTATTCACTTTTCTACCAACCTTAACTTGTTTTGCTCTCTGTGTGCTTGTTTTCAAGTGACTACTATCCTCCTTGCTCCATTTTTATGCTCTGCTTCCTCGCTTATTTTCAAAAAGAAATGCACTTTTTTAGATGCAAGATTCGAGTTTTTCGATAAAAAGGTCCAATCCCTCAATATTATGATCAAGTCGATCCGCCGATCTTGAATAAACTTAACTTATATGTATTATATATATGATGGCGGATCCAAATCCGGACGCCTTGACCGGAGTAAAAGATTTTACCAAAAATTTTTTGTGTTTTTTTTTTTTTAAAACAACTAATAAAAATAATTAATATTTTATGGAATCGAAATTTTCCATAATATAATGTTTTTTGGGGTGATTTGAATACCTATACCAAAAATGGTGGTACAACATGCACGAATGCACTACCACCGTTTTTGTTATAATGTCTCAAATCACCCCCAAAACACTTTATTATGAAAAAAAATTCAATTCCATAAAATATTAAATATTTTTTTTAGTTGTTTTAAAAAAAAAGCAAAAAAAAAAAAAAAAGCCTGGGCAGGATAAAATCCGGGCGTCCGGACTGGAACCGGACTCTATATATGTATTGTTATTATTCGATTTCGTTCTATTTCAATGACAACGTTCAGTGACAACAACCTTTCGATTTTTGTGAAAATAAAATGTAATCGCTTAAATATTTTAATATTTCATATAGAATATCCATAACAGTGACAGTTGTTCAGTTTATCTGATAGATACAAAAAAGTTCCTACTCGTTCATCCGATTAATAAAATAAGTAGTCCTGCTATGTATTGTGATAAATTTATACCGACTTACAATTGTGAAGCTTGTCAATACAATTGATAGGAATTATAGGATAACTCTACTTATTACACATCTCTAAAACAAGTTACCGCTAAATATTTATCAACGTAACTGATCGACATAAAATAGTTGTAATATATATCATTATCCGAATAAGAATGGAAAGAATTAGGACATAATCTTCTCTTATATTAGTCTTTTTTAACCATCTCAAAAAAAAATTGGGTTTTTTGTAAAGAAAATCATGTATTGGTCCAGGTAAATCCATTATATATAAATGTAAAGACTACTATTAAACCAACCCAAGCAAGACTTACTTACCGTTGAGTTATATCCCTTCCCGTGCCCCCATCGAGAAATAGAATGGACTAATCACCACCCTAACATTCATTAGCCATTATTAATAGATATCTTAATTTAGATCATTCGAAGAATTGGATAACATTCTAAAATTCTTGCTTCGATAGCTAGAAAGGCTACCTCTCCTATTCACTTTTCTACCAACCTTAACTTGTTTTGCTCTCTGTGTGCTTATTTTCGAAGTGACTACTATCCTCCTTGCTCCATTTTTATGCTCTGCTCCTGCTTATTTTCAAAAAGAAATGCACTTTTTAGATGCAAGATTCCGAGTTTTTGATAAAAGGTCCAATCCCTCAATATTATGATCAAGTCGAACTGACCAGATCTTGAATAGCTTAACTTATATGTATTATATAAGTATTGTTATTATTCAATTTTGTTCTATTTCAATGACAACGTTCAGTGACAACAACCTTTCAATTTTTGTGAAAATAAAATGTAATCGCTTAAATATTTTAATATTTCATATAGAATATCCATAACAGTGACAGTTGTTCAGTTTATCTGATAGATACAAAAAAGTTCCTACTCATTCATCTGATTAATAAAATAAGAAGTCCTGCTATGTATTGTGATAAATTTATATAGACTTACAATTGTGAAGCTTTTCAATACAATTGATAAGAATTATATGATAACTCTACTTATTACACATCTTTCTAAACAAGTTACCATTAATATTTATCAATGTAACTGATAATCAAATAATTGACATAAAATAGTTGTAATATATATCATTATCCAAATAAGAATTGAAAGAATAAGGACATAATCTTCTCTTATATCAGCCTTTTTTATCCTTCTCAATTTTTTTTTTTGGGTTTTTTGTAAAGAAAATCATGTATTGGTCCAGGTAAATCCATTATATATAAATGTAAAGACTACTATTAAACTAGCCCAAGCAAGACTTGTTTATCATTGAGTTATATCCCTTCCCGTGCCCCCATCGAGAAATAGAACGGACTAATCACCAACCTAACATTCATTAGCCATTATTAATAGATATCTTGATTTAGATCATTCTAATGTCTCTTTTATTAGTTATTCAGTTCCAGAGCCAAAGATCGTAGTTCTTGAACGAGCAATCAAAAAGATTTTGGAGCATCTTGAGGATTAGGTATTGCTCCTCCAATGATTGTAATATCAAGTACTTTCTGATAAGGTCTAATATTTCTCTCAGTTGTTCAATTATTTGATAGCTAAAGTCATCATTTATTAATATTGGACAAATTTCTCCTTATTTTTCTTCTTGTTCTTTGTCATAACACCCATTTCAGGACGATTTGGAAGAGGAATTCCTAATTCTTACATGGATGAGACTGATCACACCTGAATTGAAAAATTATGACACCAATCATTTACAAGTGAGTATTACACTAAGAAAAAGAACAACTCCATAAAAAAATTGTCATTGAATACACACACGCAAGTTGAGCCTCTCTTCGAGATAGTGCCCAGATCGTTATGCTTTTCGTGCAGGTCAAAACTTACCCGACAAGGAATTTTGCTTCATTTTTAAAAATACCTGTGTAAATGAATGGTCGAGCAAGTGGCTGATGACAAGAATACATACCGGAGCAATTTCTATCAAGTTTTTCTTAGAGACGGATAAGATATCCGACATAATGACGCCTTGATACCATCGAGAATTGTCGACTTAGAAATAATTCTCCTAATAAGCGTTGGTAATCCTTTACCTCTAAATAATAGATTTGAGGAATTATATAAATTCTCATCACATCTAGGCAACACAAAAGAAGGAAATGTAGCGACCTTCTATAAATGAACATATTTCCCTAGAGAACTAGTAAGAACTTTTGTTGTGGGCCTAACTAATAGACTCCACGGCATGCTTGCGTGAAGTGGTCATCGCCCGGATCATTTCTAACACAGTTGATAGAGTGGAACTCTCTCGACACCTCAACCCAATATCTATATTGAGATGAGAATATTGGTACAATCGATCAAGCAATGAAATTTGCGTTGAATGGAACACCAACGACGCCTAAACCCCTTGTTTATATTGAAACAGGAACATTGGCACAATCGACGATTGATGCGGTAGAAGATGCCACACACAACTATGTATTGTTGTATGATAAGTTAAATTGAATATCAAAGAATAAACTAAGAAATTACTTGGGAATTCTTCAAAGAACCAAAAGTAGAGAATAATCTCACAAGTAAAATAATTTTGAATAATATTGAATAATGAATTATGTCAATTACATCAATAAGCCTTTAAATAATGGTAATGAAAAACCCTAGAATCCAATAAGGAATTAGTAACTTGTTTTGTAATTAAAAACCTTTCTAAAAGTATCCTAAAGACATTACAAATATAAAAGATATGAAGAATACCTAAAAATATAGAAAGAAACCTATTAAAGAAAGCAATCTGGTCAAAAATGTGCCCAAAGATGAAGACACCTCAGGCCTTGCGCTACCGACTATGGCTCTATGAATGGCAAGCAAGGCCATACTTAGGCAGAGAATTTCGGATAACCTGGCACGGGGATCGCCTGTTTTGACTTACATGTGGCGCGAGACGCACTACAACCAGTACCATCATGGCGCGGGGCGCGCCGGTCAGCCAGAAGTGACTTTTGGTTCCTTTCCCCTATTGTACTTGGTACTAGGTGTAAGCATTCGGTTATTATCCGAACCGAATAAGAATTTCGGTTATAACCGAAAACCGAAATTATACTATTTTGGATATCCGAACACTTAATCGAAATCTATGATAACCGAATAACTGAATTTAAACCCAAAAGTAACTTTAATTCCTTTTACATCCTCTTGATTAATCACAATCTTATCAGGCCCATGAATCTTGAACGATGCTGTAATACCCAGGAAAAAAATATTTAAATTTAAAACATATTATTTGGACTTTGTTTTTATTTGGGTCAACCCGTATTTAATTTATGTGGGCTAATGAGTATTAATAAGTGATACAAATTAAGTTGATAAAATTGGGCCTTAAAACTAATTTGGTTTAATTTATATGTGTGGGTAAAATTAAAATTCTATTCAAATTAGGAGAGTCCATCAGTTATATAAATAAATACATAGTTAAACCTAATTTACTTAAGCATTAAACCTAATTCATAACTGAAAGAGAAAGGAGGCGACGAGAGAGAACAAAAGAAAGAGAAAATTAGCAGATTCACTTTGTTGCATAGGAAGCGAAAAGGTATTGTAACTTTGCTATTAATAATGAATTGAGGTTATATATTCTGTATGTATGTATGAATTGATGATTTCTTTTTCTTAAAATAATAATAAAAAAAATGTTAAAGTGATGCAAGTTTTACAAGCACAATATAAAGGAATCTATTCATTTGAGTGAAGAAATGCATAATGGAACTCAGAATGCATCCAAGGATCATGTGGGTATAACGTCAAATGGATCAACAAAGTGTTCTTTTTGATGTCTTAATATCAACTTAGTTTGCAGAACTATGTGACCTACTTTTTGGGAACTTTCAAGGAATGAAGATTAACATCCTTTTTGACTTTAGTCTGATAAGTTCAAGGATTAAAGAGGGAGCTTATGAAAATTTGCCAATGCTATTTCATTCCGATATTCAACAGGTTTGGACAAGTTTCAAAAGATTGGCACTGAAATGTTTACTCTTGCTAAGAGCCTTTTGGTGAAGTCAGTGGCTTCTTGTCATGATAAGATCTGATTGAGGAGATATAGCGGTGTGATATTTGGGTTCGATGAATTATTTTGGTATTATATTCAGGTACGGATTCCGTACTTATTCAGCAATACTCTTTAATTTTTAGTTTGTTTGTTTTGATTCTCGTTTTGATTTCGGATATTGTCTCGATACCTTGATCTTAGTGAAGTTCATATGATAGTTTATTTTGATCTTTAGAATATCATAACTTGTACTCTTTGAACTCGTTTATCATATTTAATATTTATTTTGATTTTTCGTAGTGATGTACATGTTAGTATATTTTTGGAGACTTGTTGTAAAACCCCCTTTCCGAAATAGAAAGATAGGTTACTCAAAACATAACAAAATTGATGAATTTAATAGCAAGGCTCTAATCCACAAAAGAATAGTCTTAAACTAATTAAATGTCTTAAGACAAACCATAATAAATGCCACACTGGCTCAAACCACAATCTGAAATAACTATTACAACTCCAAATAAATCAATGTATCATAGCCTAACGAAATATATCAAAGCTATTGGATAGAAGAGAGCTCTCATCACACTTGCCCTTGATTCCCCTGATTACATGCCGAAAGAAAAACACAGCATGAGCCAAATGCCCAGTACGGATATAGAATACAATTAATGAACTGAAATAATTAACTCAATTAAATGAAATAAAACGAAACTAACTGAAATGAAACGAACAAAACTAACACAACAAAATAATAGGCTGAATCAAATCGTTGGGTGTTATTTCATACCGAGCTCAGAATAAATAGTAATATACCTTGCCACACATGCCAGACAAATAATTCCACATAGGCAAATCAAAATAATGCCACATATGCATAACACACATCGACGCAAGTCAATCCATACGCATGTAAATCGGAAGGTGTGTTGGCACAAACATCACTAATCCGCATGAAAAAAGTAATGCGAGCGAGAAAACTAGGGTCGACCCATACGCCTCCCACAACAAACACCAAATGGCCAACTCCCACCGGAGCACAAAAAGGAGACGCCGTGGATTGATCACATCGCCACGGAAGGTGTCATGCCTCTAAGTGCAAGAGGATATGCCCATGGGTACCCCACATGTGGTTATAGCTCGGTATACCCTACTAGATTCTAACAAAATATAATGTCACAACTCATGTGACAAAATATCAACACAAAGGGATTCTAACATGTACATGTTAAATCGAACGAATCATCAACACAAGTCTCCAAAAAAATATACTAACATGTACATCACTATAAATATCAAAATAAAATTTAGACACGATACACTAGTCTAAAGTGTACAAAAATGAGTTCTAATACAACGCTAGAACAAATTTATCACAATAAATTGACAAGAAGTAATTATGAGAGGCAATACTAAATTTTGAAACGAATAACGAAACTAACAAATTAAAAACAAAAGAGTCTCGCTGAAAGAGTACGTAATCCATACCTGAATTAAGCAATGTAATACCCAAAATTATTATCCCAATATAGTTCGTTAAATTCCTTCCGTTCGAACTAATTAAACAAAATAATAATAAATATAAGTTACATAATAACTATAATTTATAATAACATGAATTTATTTCCTAATTTACATTAGTTTATAAGACAAATTCAAATTCAAATTAAAATAAATCTTTTAATCATTACCCTTATTATTTAGACAAAAAACAGAATCTAATATATATATATATATATATATATATATATATATATATATATAACATAGTTATGTACCAAGAGTTCTAAAAAATAATCAATTTATTTAATCTTATATATATATATATATATATATATATAAAACAATTTCAACTCCTAATATATATATATAATATAGTCATTATATATATATATATATATATATATATATATATATATATATATATATATAACAGTAGCGTAGTTGTTAAATTTCCTTGATTGAACAAAAAAATAAGCCTGATGTACATATATAATGATCAACCATGTATACTTTTTAATTCTTAATTGTAAACTAAAAGAAATTAAACACATAACATCAATTGATATACAAGGATGTACAAAATAAAAAGAACAACCATACCTGTGTTCCTCTTCTATTTGATACGCACTTCTCTCACAGTTATAATAAGAGGCGACTTTTTCCTTTTCTCTTTCTAAGGTTGTATAGGGAAAATAAGATTAGGTTTAGTTTTTTTTATTTATTTATTAATAAATCTTATTAATTTTCCTAATTATAATTGGATATATTATTACCCACATTTAATTAAATTAAAACCAATTAATTTTAAAGGCCCGAATTGTACTAAATTAATTTACCCATCTCTTATTAATATTTATTAGCCCACACAAATTAAATAAATAGTTTGACCCAAAATAAATGACAAAGTCCAATTAATATGTTTTAAAACAAAATAAATTTTTTATTATTATTCAATATTTATTTATTTATTAAATTTTTTTTTTACCGGGTATTACACTTGTGTTGACAATTCGTTCGATTTAACATGTACACGTTAGAACCCCTTTGTGTTGATATTGTGTCACATGTGTTGTGACATGGTATTTTTGTTAGAATATACCGTAGGGTATACCTGAGCTATAATCACCTGTGGGGGTGCCACAGGCATGTCGTCTTGGCACGAGAGGCATGACACTTTCTGTGGCGGTGTAATTAGTCCACGGCGTCTCCGTTTTGGGCTCCGGGGGAAGTGGGCCATTTGGTGTTTTGTTGTGGGAGGCGTATGAGTTAACCCTATTTTTCTGTTCTACGGATTGGTGATGTTGTGTCAAACACACTATCCGATTTGCAAACAATTGGATTCGCGGTCCAATGTGTGATTCGCTTGTGTGGCATTATTTTGGTTGCCTGTGTGGCATCATTTGATTTGCCTGTGTGGCGTTAGTTTGACTTGTCTATGTGGCAAGATATATTTTTGAACTCACTCGGTATGAAATAACCCCAACCATTTATTTCAGCCTATTATTTTATTGTATTAATTTTATTTATTTCTGTTCAGTTCAATTCATTGAGTTAGTTACTTCAATTCGTTATTTCTTTATTCGTCTATTGGTTTCATCAATTCTGTTGATTCAGATATATTTCATTCAGATCTTTGGAGATTATATTTTCGCTTGCGGTATTACACACTCGAGGCTTTGTTCGATATTTTTGTCTCGATTGTTTTCGTATATCGCCAGTATATCTTTTGTGTATCTATATCTCGATCGGGCAATTGGCTCATCTTTGTGTTTTTCTTCCCAAGAGTTGAGGGGGTGATTCGTACTAGTGTGATGAGAATGTTGCCTTTGACCATCTAGGTTAATCAATTTTTTTTTTTGGTGTTGATTATTTTGACTTTAGTTGGAGAATTGTATTTAGTACTTTATTAATGGATCACCATTATTAATATTTTGAAGTTATTAGTGCTCATTACTTATTTTGAGGTTTATTGTGCTTTGCGCGTGACCTCTCTTTCCTTTTCGGGAAGGGGGTGTTACAGAGATGGTATCAAAGCTTAGGTTCTTTCTTGTAGAAAACCTATTTAGGTTTGACCTGTGAGTTGTTGGTAAGTCACTGGGTAGACATAGGAGTTCGACTCGATTTTGTTCTCTGTTTGGTTGGTCTTGATTTTGACAAAGTGTCCTCCACTTTTCGAGTTGTAGTTGATTTGAGAAAGGTGAGATAATTTGTTAAGATTATCATTGTTATATGTTGGAGCAATAATATTAGTTAATAATTGTGATTGAATCATTGAGGTGAATAAAGCTATACTTTGTGCAGATAAGAAACGATCTTATATGAGACGCGCTTATGATATGAGTACTTATATCAGTGAATATTTTATATTGAAGAATTATTTGTTAGAGTTATGTCAGGTATCAATTATTATGAGATCTTAGAATTTAGAATTTGATTTGATTTGGGTTATGCTTTAAATTTTGTTAAGTTTGTGGATAATTTGAGGTATGTGTATCGGTGGGATATTATGATAAAGTGAAAGCTATTAAATACAGAGGATCTCTTGTAATTTTGAGGAGGTGTAGAGGTTTGAGGTAATAAGATTAATCTTTTGGAGTAAATCAACTTTTCGGTTATTCTAGACTTTTCGGTTATAATTACTAATCAAGGTTTCTAAATTCAGAATTAGATTACCGAATTTTAGTAATTAGGGTTCCCAATTAATTAGGGTTTCTAATTAATTCAGTTTTCCCAGTATAATTAGGGTTTTTCCTAATTAACTTTAATTTCCCCAATACACAACATAATTCACCTTAACATGATTGCATAATAGTATTAAACTGACATATGACTTTTAAATTAGGGTTTAACAGCTTAAACTAGGGTTTTGATATTGTACACATAATTTGACCAACATTATCAGTCCACACATATACAGTACTTATTTATAGTACTGAAAAATCAAAATATAATTAATATTACATTATTATCATCATTCCTTAATCCAGAACCAGCAATAGAGTTCACCCAAATATTAATAGGGTTTATAAAAATATTAATAGGGTTTGGTCGTAATATATTAAAACTGTTCCACACATTAACATTACACATATAATCATACATATCTCACTGACAAATAATAATATAATATTATTATTCTCATTCCTTGATCAAAACCTGAATTAGGGTTTGGATTCCATATCCGATTTATCTTTCATATATAACCTTAATAATTAAGTTAAAATAATTAACTTAACTATTCTGAAATAATTTCATATAATAAAATAAGTATTATAAAAATCATATCATATATTATTTAAATAATATAATTATCCTATTTCCTTGGAAAATTAATTATTATAAGAATATAATTTATAATGAAAATTATTCATAACCATTCATGTAATAAATATATTTTATATTCATCACATAATTACTTACATAATACCTTTCACGCATTCATATAAATAAAATATTCTAAAATCATTTCATATATTATTTATATTTTCCTAGAAAAATAATTAATAACACATTTCCAATAAGGAATTAATTAGTATAAAAATATAATTGATAATAATCAATAATTCTAAAATAAATTTATTTGCAATAGTTAATGTAATAAATAAATTTTATTTATCACACATATAATTATAATTACACATTACCTTGACACATATCATTCATATTTATTTTAATAAATAAATAAAAAAATTTATATGCAAAATTTATGATTTATTTATATAGAAAATATCGGGTTGTTACATCACCCTCCCTTATAAGGATTCCGTCCCCGGAATCACCTTTTAAAACCTATACTTACCAGGGTACATAGCATATACAATCATTGCAAGTAGATCTCGATCATAATTGATCGATCCGATCTTTAACTATTCAAATAAAAAAGCTTATTTATCTTCTTAAATAGAAATTTGATTTCTAAGAGAACTCAAATTCCTCCTTCAAAATAATTTATAAAATAATTTACTATATATAAGAAAATAATATATTAGAAAATAAAATTAGTTTGAGTAATACACGGAGTTGCATCCCACACGCCACAATATCTTGAATTCAGTCGTGTGAAGACGCTTGTGGTTGATTCTATTGATTTATTTGTTGATGTCGGTCCCGATGTACCAATGTCCCCTGCTTTGCCTTTTCGCATTTTCGCATTCCTTGTCTCCATTTCCTTTCTTGGGCGTCTTTTCACCTTATGCTCCATTGATTCACATACATAACACATTTACTATACCTTCTTGGATTGGGACCTTTAGGAAAGATATATATCCCTCCCATCGTCCTTACTTTCTATACACAAACTTTTCCTTTTAATCATATTCCCGGCTTATCTTCGGTATTATTAAGATTATTTTCTTTTATCACATAGGTGACAAAAGTTGTCTCTTGCCCCGCCGTTATCCTAGCTATAACATATGCTTCTACCGGGTTAGTTGAGATTCTAAATCCTGGCAATAGGACCACTTTGAAGTCTTTAACGTTCGACGTTCGATTATCTGGTTGATTTTTCGCGGCTGGTAATCCGTTCTGCATAGCTTGAGCGTCCGTATTCGCAAAAATTTCGATGTCGGGTCTGATTGTCCTCCAGCTTTGTTCACAGGTCCTTCCGTTCTTTGGTTTCATTTTCGTCTTGACGACATTATTATAAATTATTCTTTATTACCTTACATTCTAAACCTTATCGTAAACGCTTAACATATAACGCAAAACTTTCTATTCAAATAACCATGTACTCAAAATATTAGATTTTGAAAACTTCGGTCTCTTCAGATCAACCAATATTCAGATAAATATCTATTATCTTTATACCCACTTAATTCATTAAACCAACATAGATCCATATTCATAACACTTGACATGCCATAACACATATTGCTTTAACATCCGCTATCCCTTTGTGACTCGGAAGTCAGGAATAGCTGCCATAACTTATACAAAATATTACATTATACCAACATACCTATCATATACACCACCTAAAATTATACATATTCAACTAATACTAACACTACCTATTCCTTACACCTTCACTAACGATCAATTGCTTAGTAACCTATCTATTTCTATTATCCTCAATATCCATTCACACATAACTATATCCAGTTTGTCACAACTTTCAACACCTTATGAGTTTAAGAACTCATCACAAACATATGAGTTTAAGAACTCGACATTGACCATTTATACCTTAACCATACTTTACCTATCGCTTACACTTAGCGTTTCTTGATCCAAAGATTATACTTTCCAAAATAACCACCTCTTTGAGGTAGCTTTCAATGTGAGCCTCTATTGCATTATATGGCTTTGGTATTGGCTCTACCATGGATGTTGACTTATTCTTTACAACTTAAGAGTATCCTAATTACGCTCCTTTCTAACACCTACACACAAAATTATCTTGACTAGCAAATAATAAATACACACAAAGACACATATAGTTTTATAAGTTATCTTTTATTTTGTTCAACGATGAATTTATTCAATTCATCTCCGCTTTTAAACTCTACATGAGTTATTTATATTTTCAACGTTTCCTCTGTTTCTAAGGTTATAGCCTAAGGTCTAACCCACCTAAGGTTTCTAACCCTATAGCTCTGATACCAAGTTGTAGAGTCCCCGAATCCGGATACTTGAAACCCAAACTCGGTACTTTACGATACCATTTCTATGAGCGGAATTCTACTAATAATAATAACAATAATATGAATTTCAAACTTAACTTACATTTATCAGAGTCTAATCCCAAGTACGCAACCTTTACTATATTCTTTACATGATATATAATTCATATCATTAACTTAATACAGTCTATCTATTACAAAAGATACCAATATCATGTTCTGTTTGCTTTTCTTTTCACTTGTTCCTGTCCGAACCTTCTAGCTTTCCACACTTAGCTGAAAACATTTAAATTAAGCAAGGATGAGCATTTGAGTGCCCATCAAGTATTATATATATATATACATATATATTTGAAAGAATTTAAACGCTTTTCTTTATAATATTCTTCTACAACGATCAATAGTTGTGAAGTAATCAGAATAATAATAATAACATAACAACCCTCTTTCAAATTTTTTTGAAACTGTGTATTGTTTATATACAAGGTTTCTGTGACATATCATGAACATTGTTTTTCATTTTCAAAAAGGTTAAACAGAAATTCATCTGTAAACCGGCATTGCTTACGGGCACGAGGGTGTACATCCCATAGACCCTGTATTGATCAATACTACATGTACATGAACGATGTTATCGTTCGCTCTGTCCGCCTTGGGCGCATAAAATTTTCCCATTTTCGGGATGTTCATATCTGTCGGGTTTTCATAACAAAGGTCTTATATAATTCAACATATATGTATATCAAAGGTGTATCAACATGCGATTAAATACAATGATTATCCAAGTGGGGACACTTGTATAATCATTTCTAGAAATTAACGAACAGAATATATATATCCGAATTATCATATACTAACATGTTGATAATCAATGGGCTTATATAATATAGCTTTAACAATCTGTATAATAATATAACTTTGAAACATTCTTACACTTGTCCATTGCATAAAGAAAATGCAAAGTTAAGATACTTGCCTGCTGCGCTGCTTACACTTACGCAAATTAGATTTATCTTTTCTATCACGACCTATCATTAATCAAATCATTTTACTGATTAGTATATCATAACGTAACACATAACACTGCCTATTGCAGTCAGTACGTAACCTAATCACCTTATCACACATGTTCAACAACCACCGACTCACAAACAATCATTAACACATTCTTAATCACATTGTCATATAACCTTAATAACCATTGAATCACAAATAAACCTTTAACTAATTAAATTATCTATGTCCGATCAATTTTCGAACTATGCCGGTTCTCACCGACAACTTTATCGGAGTAATAATTGAGTCTAAGACTCTATACAATGATTACATATTAATTTGATAATTTAAATATCAATCGCAACATCTTTAATAATTTTTAAATAATTATTATCATTTATCACAATTTATCACAAATTTTCAAACATCTAATCATTATAAAATGATTTAAATATCAAATAATTCTATTATCATTAATATTTAATTAATATTAAACTATTAATGAAACCATTGCCAAATTATTAAAGTTATTTATAATAACTCAAAATATTTTTAAAGTATTTATATTACCCTTGAATGATTTTTAAAACATTTAAAATTATTTTTAAATAATTACCATTAATATTTAAATATTAATGAACTATTTATCCAAATATTAAAAGTCATTAATTATAACTTAAAATATTCATTTATATCCTTCTTTAAATAATTTTTAAATTAATAACACCATTTTTAAACTATTAATTTAATATAATTATTAAATAAATTTAATATCATTAATCATTAAATAAATATCATTAATATTAATTTATTAATGAAATTATCCTTTAAATATTAAAAGTTATATTTTATAACTTAAAATATCTTTAATCATTATTAAAATGTTAAAAATCATTTTTAAACTAATTTATTTAATATAAATATTAAATAACTTTAATATCATTATTAATCATTAATTAATGAAATTAACCATTAAATATTAAAAGTTATATTTTATAACTTAAAATATTTTAAATACTTTATTTTCATTTAAAATGATTTTTAAATCATTAAAATCATTTTTATCTTATTTATTTAATTTAATAATCAAATAAATCTAATATCATTAATATTAATTTATTAATGAAATTTCTCCAAAAATATTAAAAGTTACATTTTATAACTTAAAATATTTTATAATACATTAATCTTTATTTAAAATAATTTTTAAACAATTAAAATCATTTTTCTATAATTTATTTAATATACTAATTAAATAAATTAAATATCATTAATATTCAAATAATTATAATTATTAATGAAAAATATTCTAAATAATCAGAAATTATTTTTCATAATTTAAAATAATTTTAAAAATTATTTTTGTAATTTTTATAATTTATTTTCTATTTTTAACTAATTTTCGGAATTTTAGAAATTAAAAATAATAGGAACCGTCGCTAAAGGTCTTTAGCGACACTAATCTGTTGTCTTAGGTGTTCTTGGGCTCAAGAACACTGTCAGTCCTGTTTTCAGGGTGCTTGGTTTGACCGGCTTTGATTCACAAGTTTATTGCGTTTCTGGGCTTGTTAAAACTTTCAGATTGTAGTATTTATGTAGTACTACAACATGAAATCAATTTCATGGCCAAACAACACCATAACAGAAAGATCTAGGCTTCCAAAAATGATGTCAGGCCTGTTCTTCAAATTCTGGGTTTTTCAGATTTGAAGAACAGCCTTAGGTACCTACTTTGATCCTTTATAACTTGGTGATATAAAGGTTTATGAGATCCATCAATTCGAGATGTGTAGATAACATGTAGTACTACAACTATAAAGCAAAATAACACAAAACATCACAAAAATGAACAAGATATGGCGGTCAAAGTAGGACACCATCACCTTTGTTTCTCTATTTTACGGGTTCGCAGATTTTAGCAGCTTCTTAGATCAACGGGTTTTGGCCATTTATAACTTCCGATCTACAATTGATCCGCCTTGATTCTTTTGCAACTTAAAGAGAACATTACAGACTACATGTTACAACCTTTAAACATCAAAAGCTTTAAACACACAAACAATATATAGACTCGACATTTGATGTCGATCACAAAATTTTATTTTCGAAATTTGAAAATCATTGATTTAAGCATTTAGATGTTATGGACTTGCAATATACCAACCCGGATCATTAATTTAGACTACAAACAATGACTTTTAACAACAAATTACGAGATCTAACAATAGATCATAAAATTTTTTTTATGATTAGGGTTTATACCTTTGATGAGCAAATTTTTGATCTTGCGTTTACGATTTGCTAAGATGTTCGTGGGGCTTGATAAAGGAACCCAAATGCCTTAGGAAATTAGTGGGTTTGAGAGAAAAGGGACTTGGTTGAGTGTTTGGACAAAATTTAGTAAACAAATGCATTTTCTCTCTCCTTATCTATTTATATCCAAGTTGGATACATGAATGGTCGAGTTTCTTGATTTCTTTGGAGATATAAGGTCACATGGGGTGGTTGAAGTTGTTCAACAACTTAACCTATTGTCAAAACCTACACATTCTAGCTTAATAATACAAAAGGGCAAAAATGTCATTTAGTTTTTCATTTTAATGGCCTTAGTCATTTGGCAAACCCTTAGGGTTTAGGGCTTGATTTAGGTTTTAGGGTTTGGACCATTTTAGGGTTTGTTAAAATAATTTCAAGAATTTCCAATCTAGGGTTTAAATAATAAAATAACAAAATTTTAGTTTCTAAAATATAAAATTAAGGTTTATAAAATAATTAAGTTTCTTAATCAATGTTTTGAATCTACTTAACACCTTGCTAATTAGGTTTAGGAAACACTAATTAACATTACCTTTCTCAATTTAGCAATTAGTATTAACTAAAAGCAATTTAGGGTTTTAATTTAGGAAAAATTTATAAGGTTTTATAATGTAATAATTAGGGTTTTTATCCTTTAAAATTAAGATTGCTAATTTTATGATTGGGGATACGATTAATAATTAGGGTTTATAATTACTAATCAAGGTTTCTAAATTGAAATTAGATTACCAAATTTTAGTAATTAGGGTTCCCAATTAATTAGGGTTTCTAATTAATTCGCTTTCCCGATTATAATTAGGGTTTTCCTAATTAACTTTAATTTCCCCAATACACAACATAATTCACCTTAACATGATTGCATAATAGTATTAAACCGACATATGACTTTTAAATTAGGGTTTAACGACTTAAACTAGGGTTTTGATATTGTACACATAATTTGACCAACATTATCGATCCACACATATACTGATGCTTATTTATAATCTTGAAAAATCAAAATATAATTAATATTACATTATTATCATCATTCCTTAATCCGAACCCAATGATAGAGTTCACCCAAATATTAATAGGGTTTATAAAAATATTAATAGGGTTTTTGAGTCGTAATATATTAAAACTGTTCCACACATTAACATTACACATATAATCATATATATCTCAGAATAATTGACAAATAATAATATAATATTATTATTCTCATTCTTTGATCAAAACCCTAATTAGGGTTTGGATTCCATATCTCGATTTATCTTTCATATATAACCTTAATAATTAAGTTAAAATAATTAACTTAACTATTCGAAATAATTTCATATAATAAAATAAGTATTATAAAAATCATATCATATATTATTTAAATAATATAATTATCCTATTTCCTTGGAAAATTAATTATTATAAGAATATAATTTATAATGAAAATTATTCATAACCATTCATGTAATAAATATATTTTATATTCATCACATAATTACTTACATAATACCTTTCACGCATTCATATAAATAAAATATTCTAAAATCATTTCATATATTATTTATATTTTCCTAGAAAAATAATTAATAACACATTTCCAATAAGGAATTAATTAGTATAAAAATATAATTGATAATAATCAATAATTCTAAAATAAATTTATTTGCAATACTTAATGTAATAAATAAATTTTATTTATCACACATATAATTATAATTACACATTACCTTGACACATATCATTCATATTTATTTTAATAAATAAATAAAAAAAATTATACGCAAAATTTATGATTTATTTATATAGAAAATATCGGGTTGTTACAATATATATCATTATCCAAATAAGATTTGAAAGAATAAAGACATAATCTTCTCTTATATCTGTCTTTTTTATCCTTCTCAAAAAAAATTTGGGTTTTTTTGTAAAGAAAATCATGTATTGGTCCAGGTAAATCCATTATATATAAATGTAAAGACTACTATTAAACCAGCCCAATCATGACTTACTTATTGTTGAGTTATATCTCTTCCTGTGCCCCCATTGAGAAATAGAACGAACTAATCACCACCCTAACATTCATTAGCCATTATTAATAGATATCTTGATTTAGATCATTTGAAGAATTGGATAACATTCTAAAATTGTTGCTTCGATGGCTAGAAAGGCTACATCTCCTATTCACTTTTCTACCAACCTTAACTTGTTTTGCTCTCTGTGTGCTTGTTTTCGAAGTGACTACTATCCTCCTTGCTCCATTTTTATGCTCTGCTCCTGCTTATTTTCAAAAAGAAATGCACTTTTTAGATGCAAGATTCAGAGTTTTTCGATAAAAGGTCCAATCCCTCAATATTATGATCAAGTCGATCTGGCCAGATCTTGAATAGCTTAACTTATATGTATTATATATGTATCGTTATGGATCCAAATCCTAGACGCCTTGACCGGAGTAAAAGATTTTACCAAAATTTTTTTGTGTTTTTTTGCTTTTTTTTTTAAAACAACTAATAAAAAATAATTAATATTTTATGGAACTGAAATTTTTCCATAATATAATGTTTTGGGGGTGATTTGAATACCTATACCAAAAAATGGTGGTACACGATGCACAGTATCGTACCACCATGTTTTGTTATATCGTCATCAAATCACCCCAAAACACTTTATTATGAAAAAAAATTCAATTCCATAAATATTAAATATTTTTTTAGTTGTTTTAAAAAAAAAAAAAAAAAAAAAAGCCCAAGCGAGATAAAATCCGGCGTCCTGACCGAACCGGACTCTATATATGTATTGTTATTATTCGATTTCGTTCTATTTCAATGACAACGTTCAGTGACAACAACCTTTCGATTTTTGTGAAAATAAAATGTAATCGCTTAAATATTTTAATATTTCATATAGAATATCCATAACAGTGACAGTTGTTCAGTTTATCTGATAGATACAAAAAAGTTCCTACTCGTTCATCCGATTAATAAAATAAGTAGTCCTGCTATGTATTGTGATAAATTTATACCGACTTACAATTGTGAAGCTTGTCAATACAATTGATAGGAATTATAGGATAACTCTACTTATTACACATCTCTCTAAACAAGTTACCGTTAAATATTTATCAACGTAACTGATCGACATAAAATAGTTGTAATATATATCATTATCCGAATAAGAATGGAAAGAATTAGGACATAATCTTCTCTTATATTAGTCTTTTTTAACCATCTCAAAAAAAAATTGGGTTTTTTGTAAAGAAAATCATGTATTGGTCCAGGTAAATCCATTATATATAAATGTAAAGACTACTATTAAACCAACCCAAGCAAGACTTACTTACCGCTTGAGTTATATCCTTCCCGTACCCCCATCGAGAAATAGAATGGACTAATCACCACCCTAACATTCATTAGCCATTATTAATAGATATCTTAATTTAGATCATTCGAAGAATTGGATAACATTCTAAAATTCTTGCTTCGATAGCTAGAAAGGCTACCTCTCCTATTCACTTTTCTACCAACCTTAACTTGTTTTGCTCTCTCTCTGTGTGCTTATTTTCAAGTGACTACTATCCTCCTTGCTCCATTTTATGCTCTCTCGCTTATTTTCAAAAAGAAATGCACTTTTTAGATGCAAGATTCCAGTTTTTGATAAAAGGTCCAATCCATCAATATTATGATCAAGTCGAATCCAACCCGATCTTGAATAGCTTAACTTATATGTATTATATAAGTATTGTTATTATTCAATTTTGTTCTATTTCAATGACAACGTTCGGACAACAACCTTTCAATTTTGTGAAAATAAAATGTAATCGCTTAAATATTTTAATATTTCATATAGAATATCCATAACGATGACGATTTTGTTCGGTTTATCCGATAGATACAAAAAGTTCCTACTCATTCATCGATTAATAAAATAAGAAGTCCTGCTATGTATTGTGATAAATTTATATAGACTTACAATTGTGAAGCTTTTCAATACAATTGATAAGAATTATATGATAACTCTACTTATTACACATCTTTCAAACAAGTTACCATTAATATTTATCAATGTAATCGATAATCAAATAATTGACATAAAATAGTTGTAATATATATCATTATCCAAATAAGAATTGAAAGAATAAGGACATAATCTTCTCTTATATCGCCCTTTTTTATCCTTCTCAATTTTTTTTTTTTTGGGTTTTTGTAAAGAAAATCATGTATTGGTCCGAGTAAATCCATTATATATAAATGTAAAGACTACTATTAAACTAGCCCAAGCAAGACTTGTTTATCATTGAGTTATATCCCTTCCTGCGTGCCCCATCGAGAAATAGAACGGACTAATCACCAACCTAACATTCATTAGCCATTATTAATAGATATCTTGATTTAGATCATTCTAATGTCTCTTTTATTAGTTATTCGGTTCGAGCCAAAGATCGTAGTTCTTGAACGAGCAATCAAAAAGATTTTGGAGCATCTTGAGGATTAGGTATTGCTCCTCCAATGATTGTAATATCAAGTACTTTCGATAAGGTCTAATATTTCTCTCGGTTGTTCAATTATTTGATAGCTAAAGTCATCATTTATTAATATTGGACAAATTTCTCCTTATTTTTCTTCTTGTTCTTTGTCATAACACCCATTTCAGGACGATTTGGAAGAGGAATTCCTAATTCTTACATGGATGAGACTGATCACACCTGAATTGAAAAATTATGACACCAATCATTTACAAGTGAGTATTACACTAAGAAAAAGAACAACTCCATAAAAAAATTGTCATTGAATACACACACGCAAGTTGAGCCTCTCTTCGAGATAGTGCCCAGATCGTTATGCTTTTCGTGCAGGTCAAAACTTACCCGACAAGGAATTTTGCTTCATTTTTAAAAATACCTGTGTAAATGGATGGTCGAGCAAGTGGCTGATGACAAGAATACATACTGGAGCAATTTCTATCAAGTTTTTTCTTAGAGAGACGGATAAGATATCCAGACATAATGACGTCTTGATACCATCAGGAATTGTCGACTTAGAAATAATTCTCTGAATAAGCGTTGGTAATCCTTTACCTCTAAATAATAGATTTGAGGAATTATATAAATTCTCATCACATCTAGGCAACACAAAAGAAGGAAATGTAGGCAACCTTCTATAAATGAACATATTTCCCTAGAGAACTAGTAAGAACTTTTGTTGTGGGCCTAACTAATAGACTCCACGGCATGCTTGCGTGAAGTGGTCATCGCCCGGATCATTTCTAACACAGTTGATAGAGTGGAACTCTCTCGACACCTCAACCCAATATCTATATTGAGATGAGAATATTGGTACAATCGATCAAGCAATGAAATTTGCGTTGAATGGAACACCAACGACGCCTAAACCCCTTGTTTATATTGAAACAGGAACATTGGCACAATCGACGATTGATGCGGTAGAAGATGCCACACACAACTATGTATTGTTGTATGATAAGTTAAATTGAATATCAAAGAATAAACTAAGAAATTACTTGGGAATTCTTCAAAGAACCAAAAGTAGAGAATAATCTCACAAGTAAAATAATTTTGAATAATATTGAATAATGAATTATGTCAATTACATCAATAAGCCTTTAAATAATGGTAATGAAAAACCCTAGAATCCAATAAGGAATTAGTAACTTGTTTTGTAATTAAAAACCTTTCTAAAAGTATCCTAAAGACATTACAAATATAAAAGATATGAAGAATACCTAAAAATATAGAAAGAAACCTATTAAAAGAAAGCAATCAAAAATGTGCCCAAATGAATGAAAGACACTGGCCTTGCTGGGCTACTGACTATAGCCCATAAGCTACAAGGTCAAGCTTACTTAGGCAGAGAATTTCGGATAACCTGGCACGGGGATCGCCTGTTTTGACTTACATGTGGCGCGAGACGCACTACAACCACCGATTACCATCGTGGCTGCCCATGTCGGTGACCAGTGACTTTTGGTTCCTTTCCCCTATTGTACTTGGTACTAGGTGTAAGCATTCGGTTATTATCCGAACCGAATAAGAATTTCGGTTATAACCGAAAACCGAAATTATACTATTTTGGATATCCGAACACTTAATCGAAATCTATGATAACCGAATAACTGAATTTAAACCCAAAAGTAACTTTAATTCCTTTTACATCCTCTTGATTAATCACAATCTTATCAGGCCCATGAATCTTGAACGATGCTGTAATACCCAGGAAAAAAATATTTAAATTTAAAACATATTATTTGGACTTTGTTTTTATTTGGGTCAACCCGTATTTAATTTATGTGGGCTAATGAGTATTAATAAGTGATACAAATTAAGTTGATAAAATTGGGCCTTAAAACTAATTTGGTTTAATTTATATGTGTGGGTAAAATTAAAATTCTATTCAAATTAGGAGAGTCCATCAGTTATATAAATAAATACATAGTTAAACCTAATTTACTTAAGCATTAAACCTAATTCATAACTGAAAGAGAAAGGAGGCGACGAGAGAGAACAAAAAAGAAAGAGAAAATTAAAGCGATTCACTTTGTTGCATAGGAAGCGAAAAGGTATTGTAACTTTGCTATTAATAATGAATTGAGGTTATATATTCTGTATGTATGTATGAATTGATGATTTCTTTTTCTTAAAATAATAATAAAAAAAATGTTAAAGTGATGCAAGGCGGTTGCACAAGCACAATAAAGGAATCTATTCATTTGAGTGAAGAAATGCATAATGGAACTCAGAATGCATCCAAGGATCATGTGGGTATAACGTCAAATGGATCAACAAAGTGTTCTTTTTGATGTCTTAATATCAACTTAGTTTGCAGAACTATGTGACCTACTTTTTGGGAACTTTCAAGGAATGAAGATTAACATCCTTTTTGACTTTAGTCTGATAAGTTCAAGGATTAAAGAGGGAGCTTATGAAAATTTGCCAATGCTATTTCATTCCGATATTCAACAGGTTTGGACAAGTTTCAAAAGATTGGCACTGAAATGTTTACTCTTGCTAAGAGCCTTTTGGTGAAGTCAGTGGCTTCTTGTCATGATAAGATCTCGATTGAGGAGATATAAGCGGTGTGATATTTGGGTTCGATGAATTATTTTGGTATTATATTCAGTCTGGATTCCGTACTTATTCAAAGAATACTCTTTAATTTTAGTTTGTTTGTTTTGATTCTCGTTTTGATTTCGGATATTGTCTCGATACCTTGATCTTAGTGAAGTTCATATGATAGTTTATTTTGATCTTTAGAATATCATAACTTGTACTCTTTGAACTCGTTTATCATATTTAATATTTATTTTGATTTTTCGTAGTGATGTACATGTTAGTATATTTTTGGAGACTTGTTGTAAAACCCCCTTTCCGAAATAGAAAGATAGGTTACTCAAAACATAACAAAATTGATGAATTTAATAAAGAAGGCTCTAATCCACAAAAGAATAGTCTTAAACTAATTAAATGTCTTAAGACAAACCATAATAAATGCCACACGGCTCAAACCACAATCTGAAATAACTATTACAACTCCAAATAAATCAATGTATCATAGCTTTAACGAAATATATCAAAGCTATTGGATGAAGAGAGCTCTCATCACACTTGCCCTTGATTCCCCTGATTACATGCCGAAAGAAAAACACAAAGATGAGCCAAATGCCCAGTACGGATATAGAATACAATTAATGAACTGAAATAATTAACTCAATTAAATGAAATAAAACGAAACTAACTGAAATGAAACGAACAAAACTAACACAACAAAATAATAGGCTGAATCAAATCGTTGGGTGTTATTTCATACCGAGCTCAGAATAAATAGTAATATACCTTGCCACACATGCCAGACAAATAATTCCACATAGGCAAATCAAAATAATGCCACACATGCATAACACACATCAGACGGGCCGAATCCATATGCATGTAAATCGGAAGGTGTGTTTGGCACAAACATCACTAATCCGCAGAACAAAACAGAACAGAACAGAAAACTAGGGTCGACCCATACGCCTCCCACAACAAACACCAAATGGCCAACTCCCACCGGAGCACAAAAAGGAGACGCCGTGGATTGATCACACTGCCACGGAAGGTGTCATGCCTCGGTGCCAAGAGGACATGCCTGTGGTACCCCCACATGTGGTTATAGCTCAGGTATACCCTACGGTATTCTAACAAAATATAATGTCACAACTCATGTGACAAAATATCAACACAAAGGGATTCTAACATGTACATGTTAAATCGAACGAATCATCAACACAAGTCTCCAAAAAAATATACTAACATGTACATCACTATAAATATCAAAATAAAATTTAGACACGATACACTAGTCTAAAGTGTACAAAAATGAGTTCTAATACAACGCTAGAACAAATTTATCACAATAAATTGACAAGAAGTAATTATGAGAGGCAATACTAAATTTTGAAACGAATAACGAAACTAACAAATTAAAAACAAAAGAGTCTCGCTGAAAGAGTACGTAATCCATACCTGAATTAAGCAATGTAATACCCAAAATTATTATCCCAATATAGTTCGTTAAATTCCTTCCGTTCGAACTAATTAAACAAAATAATAATAAATATAAGTTACATAATAACTATAATTTATAATAACATGAATTTATTTCCTAATTTACATTAGTTTATAAGACAAATTCAAATTCAAATTAAAATAAATCTTTTAATCATTACCCTTATTATTTAGACAAAACAAGAACTTAATATATATATATATATATATATATATATATATATATATATATATATATATATACATATAGTTATGTACCAAAGAGTTCTAAAAAATAATCAATTTACTGAATCTTATATATATATATATATATGTATAAAACAATTTCAACTCCTAATATATATATATAATAGTCATTATATATATATATATATATATATATATATATATATATATATATATGATAGCGTAGTTGTTAAATTTCCTTGATTGAACAAAAAATAAGCCCGATGTACGTATATAATGATCAACCATGTATACTTTTTAATTCTTAATTGTAAACTAAAAGAAATTAAACACATAACATCAATTGATATACAAGGATGTACAAAATAAAAAGAACAACCATACCAGTGTTCCTCTTCTATTTGATACGCACTTCTCTCACAGTTATAATAAGAGGCGACTTTTTCCTTTTCTCTTTCTAAGGTTGTATAGGGAAAATAAGATTAGGTTTAGTTTTTTTTATTTATTTATTAATAAATCTTATTAATTTTCCTAATTATAATTGGATATATTATTACCCACATTTAATTAAATTAAAACCAATTAATTTTAAAGGCCCGAATTGTACTAAATTAATTTACCCATCTCTTATTAATATTTATTAGCCCACACAAATTAAATAAATAGTTTGACCCAAAATAAATGACAAAGTCCAATTAATATGTTTTAAAACAAAATAAATTTTTTATTATTATTCAATATTTATTTATTTATTAAATTTTTTTTTTACCGGGTATTACACTTGTGTTGACAATTCGTTCGATTTAACATGTACACGTTAGAACCCCTTTGTGTTGATATTGTGTCACATGTGTTGTGACATGGTATTTTTGTTAAAATATACCGTAGGGTATACCGAGCTATAATCACTTGTGGGGTGCCACAGTACATGTAAATCTTGGGCACGAGAGGCATGACACTTTCTGTGGCGGTGTAATTAGTCCACGGCGTCTCCGTTTTGGGCTCCGGGGGAAGTGGGCCATTTGGTGTTTTGTTGTGGGAGGCGTATGAGTTAACCCTATTTTTCTGTTCTACGGATTGGTGATGTTGTGTCAAACACACTATCCGATTTTCAAACAATTGGATTCGCGGTCCAATGTGTGATTCGCCAGGTGGCATTATTTTGGTTGCCTGTGTGGCATCATTTGATTTGCCTGTGTGGCGTTAGTTTGACTTGTCTATGTGGCAAGATATATTTTTGAACTCACTCGGTATGAAATAACCCCAACCATTTATTTCAGCCTATTATTTTATTGTATTAATTTTATTTATTTCTGTTCAGTTCAATTCATTGAGTTAGTTACTTCAATTCGTTATTTCTTTATTCGTCTATTGGTTTCATCAATTCTGTTGATTCAGATATATTTCATTCAGATCTTTGGAGATTATATTTTCGTCGGTATTTACACTCGAGGCTTTGTTCAGTATTTTTGTCTCAGTTGTTTTCGTATATCAGTTGTATATCTTTTGTGTATCTATATCTGTACTGGGCAATTGGCTCATGCTGTGTTTTTCTTCCGGCAGGTTACAGGGGTGATTCAGGGCTAGTGTGATGAGAATGTTGCCTTTGACCATCTAGGTTAATCAATTTTTTTTTTTGGTGTTGATTATTTTGACTTTAGTTGGAGAATTGTATTTAGTACTTTATTAATGGATCACCATTATTAATATTTTGAAGTTATTAGTGCTCTGTTTACTTATTTTGAGGTTTATTGTGCTTTGCACGTGACCTCTCTTTCCTTTTCGGGAAGGGGGTGTTACAGAGATGGTATCAAAGCTTAGGTTCTTTCTTGTAGAAAACCTATTTAGGTTTGACCTGTGAGTTGTTGGTAAGTCACTGGGTAGACATAGGAGTTCGACTCGATTTTGTTCTCTGTTTGGTTGGTCTTGATTTTGACAAAGTGTCCTCCACTTTTCGAGTTGTAGTTGATTTGAGAAAGGTGAGATAATTTGTTAAGATTATCATTGTTATATGTTGGAGCAATAATATTAGTTAATAATTGTGATTGAATCATTGAGGTGAATAAAGCTATACTTTGTGCAGATAAGAAACGATCTTATATGAGACGCCACTTTATGATATGAGTACTTATATCGGTTGAATATTTTATATTGAAGAATTATTTGTTAGAGTTATGTCGTATCAATTATTATGAGATCTTAGAATTTAGAATTTGATTTGATTTGGGTTATGCTTTAAATTTTGTTAAGTTTGTGGATAATTTGAGGTATGTGTATCGGTGGGATATTATGATAAAGTGAAAGCTATTAAATACAGAGGATCTCTTGTAATTTTGAGGAGGTGTAGAGGTTTGAGGTAATAAGATTAATCTTTTGGAGTAAATCAACTTTTCGGTTATTCCAGACTTTTCGGTTATTCTAGTAAGATATTGAAATTATTTTATATGAAATTTCTTTGTGATAGTAAGATGAGATTTTGAAATTTTGAAATTTATTGAGTTAAGGTTTGCACTAAGAGAATGATTGATTTATTGAATGATTAAGTATATAATAACTGATGAATCCAATATATTTTAAGAGATTTTGAAAGCTATAGTTTGCTTATTCATATAGTAGGATATATGATTTGAAGTTTGGTATAATGATGGAGAGATGTTAGTAGTAGTATATTTTTGGTGTAATAATATTTGAGAAGTATTTTGATTTGAGGTTATGATATTTTGAAACTCTTAAGGACTTAGGAGAGTTAGTGATAAAGAGATATTAGTAGTATATTCTTTGGTGTAATATTATTTGATGAATAGTTCAAATTGAGGATGAGATATTTTGAATCTCTTGAGGACTTGGGGAGAGTTGGTAATATAGTTTGCATAGTTGTTTTGTTTATCTGATGTCTTTAGAGTTTTGTATGAATTTATGTAAAATAAAAAAAAAATAATTTGTTAGATCTCTGTCATGTGTGGAATATAAACGTTTTACGAATTAAAGATAATTTTAAATATTTTGGGTATTCGAAACGTATTTAGATGAAGAAATTTTTTATGATTTCGAATTATGTTCCGAAGAGTACGTTTACAAGAATTAAACTCAAAGATATTAGCGACGGGCCGCACAAACGGTGGATCATGTGATCTAATTTGATGCAATGCGAAGAATCTTACCAAGGCTTGACATAGTAGCTGACGAATCTTCTACAAGTACATTGATAATTATGTGGACCGATGACTTATCCGCGTTGATCGTTACAAATGGCGACGCTACGTCGTAACTAAATTTATTTATTTTTTTGTAGCTTATTTGAATTCCGAGGACGAAATTATTTTTAAGAGGTGAAAAATGTAATAACCCATATTTTTTTTAAAATTAAATATTAATTAATTTTATTGTATACAACTGTATTTAAATTGGAAAAGGTAAATGATTTTTGTTTCCCTCTTTTCTTCCTTGTTTTGTTTGAAAAATTAAATTCTTTTAGTTGGTAATTAAATAACCGATTAAATTAAAATTGAGAAAGATAATTCCTTTTGTTAAATTCTTGTGGTAAAATTATTCGGAGCGGGAAGCTACTTGGGAGATAGAGGAGTCTATTCGAGCGGAGTATCCGCATCTTTTGATAATTAGGTACGTTCAGTCTTTTGATTCCGGGGACGAAATCCTTTTTATGGGGTAGGTGATGTAATACCCGAAAAAAAAATATTTAAATTTAAAACATATTAATTGGACTTTGTTTTTATTTGGGTCAACCCGTATTTAATTTATGTGGGCTAATGAATATTAATAAGTTATACAAATTAAGTTGATAAAATTGGGCCTTAAAACTAATTTGGTTTAATTTATATGTGTGGGTAAAATTAAAATCTATTCAAATTAGGAGAGTCCATCAGTTATATAAATAAATACATAGTTAAACCTAATTTACTCAAGCATTAAACCTAATTTGTAACTGAAAGAGAAAGAGGCGACGAGAGAGGACAAAATAAAGAGAAAATTAGCAGATTCACTTTGTTGCATAGGAAGCGAAATGGTATTGTAACTTTGCTATTAATAATGAATTGAGGTTATATATTCTGTATGTTTGTATGAATTGATGATTTCTTTTTCTTAAAATAATAATAAAAAAACGTTAAAGTGATGCAAGGTGGTTGCACAAGCACAATAAAGGAATCTGTTCATTTGAGTGAAGAAATGCATAATGGAACTCAGAATGCATCCAAGGATCATGTGGGTATAACGGCAAATGGATCAACAGAGTGCGCTTTTTGATGTCTTAATATCAACTAAGTTTGCAGAATTATGTGACCTACTTTTTGGGAACTTTCAAGGAATGAAGATTAACATCCTTTTTTGACTTTAGTCTGATAAGTTCAAGGATTAAAGAGGGAGCTTATGAAAATTCGCCAATGCTATTTCATTCCGATATTCAATAGGTTTGGACCAGTTTCAAAAGATTGGCACTGAAATGTTTACTCTTGCTAAGAGCCTTTTGGTGAAGTCAGTGGCTTCTTGTCATGATAGATCGGATTGAGGAGATTTAGCGGTGTGATATTTTTGGGTTCGATGAATTATTTTGGTATTATATTCAGGTACGGATTCCGTACTTATTCAGCGATACTCTTTAATTTTTAGTTTGTTCGTTTTGAATCTCGTTTTGATTTCGGATATTGTCTCGATACCTTGATCATAATGAAGTTCATATGATAGTTTATTTTGATCTTTAGAATATCATAACTTGTACTCTTTGAACTCGTTTATCATATTTAATATTTATTTCAATTTTCGTAGTGATGTACATGTTAGTATATTTTTGGAGACTTGTGTTGACAATTCGTTCGATTTAACATGTACACATTAGAACCCCTTTGTGTTAATATTGTGTCGCATGTGTTGTGACATGGTATTTTTGTTAGAATATACCGTAGGGCATACCTGAGTTATAACCACACAATGGGGGTACCATGCATGTCGTCTTAGCACGAGAGGCGTGACACTTTCCGTGGCGGTGTGATTAGTCCACGCTTCTCCATTTTGGGCTCTAGGAGGAAGTGGGCCATTTGTGTGTTTTGTTGTGGGGCGTATGGGTTAACCCCTAGTTTTTTGTTCTGCGGATTGGTGATGTTGTGCCAAACACACTATCCGATTTGCATACATTTGGATTCACGGTCGAATGTATGATTTGCCTGTGTGACATTATTTTGGTTGCTTATGTGGCATCATTTGATTTGCCTGTGTGGCATTAGTTTGACTTGCCTGTGTGACAAGATATATTTTTGAACTTACTCGGTATGAAATAACCCCAACCATTTGTTTCAGCCTATTATTTTATTGTATTAGTTTTGTTTATTTCTGTTCAGTTCAATTCATTGAGTTAGTTACTTGATTCGTTATTTCTTTATTCGCCTATTGGTTTCGTCGATTACATTGATTCGATATATTTCATTCGATCTTTGGAGATTATTTTTTCGTCGGTATTTACACTCGAGGCTTTGTTCAGTATTTTGTCTCAGTTGTTTTCGTATATCAGTTGTATATCTTTTGTGTATCTATATCTGTACTGGGCAATTGGCTCATGCTGTGTTTTTCTTCCTAGCGGTTTGCGAGGGTGATTCGTACTAGTGTGATGAGAGTGTTGCCTTTGACCATCTAGGTTAATTTAATTTTTTTTTTGGTGTTGATTATTTTGACTTTAGTTGGAGAATTGTATTTAGTAATTTATTAATGGATCACCATTATTAATATTTTGAAGTTATTAGTGCTCTGTTTACTTATTTGAGGTTTGTTGTGCTTTGCACGTGACCTTCCTTTCCTTTTCGGGAAGGGGGTGTTACAGACGTCGTCGTCCAATACAAACCACCTCAGCCTCCATCCTTACCTGTAATTCACCCACTTGTAGACACTCGAAATTTTCTGCACACCTGTGACTGATTTTACAGGAGTGCAGATTCGTCTTTCAGAGATAACCTAGAAGACAGCTCACATCCAGTCCGGATAATACTGGAAGTTCAGTATCAACCCCGGAACACACACCAGGAGTAATAGTTCCAATATCGGAGATAACCCCGAGGCATGCAGATCCACTACCGAAAAATTCCACCGGAGAAGACCGATTAATCTCGGAGATAACCCCGAGGTATCCAGTCTCAGTCCCAACACTGGGAGTAGCATATACCAACCTTGGTGATAACCCCAAGGAATGCAGTTCCAGCGATAACCCCGGAAATGCTTGTTTCAAATGCATGCAATCAGCTTCAACCTCGACGCTCACATCGAGTCACTCAATACAAGACCCGGAGATAACACCAGAAAGACAGGCACACCTCAGAGATGACACTGAGGACCTTCAACACTTGCAGCAGTCCAATCTCAGAGATTACCCTGAGCAACGTCTGCTTTACCAGCCCAAACCGGCGATAACCCCGGTGAGGGGAAAAGTCGTCATCTCGCCACCTTGACGCCACATAGCGCCGTCTCAACATCTCATACATACATTTTTACACAACAATGTCCCACAAGAATCAAGGAAAACCAATCCCGAGTGACTATTACGCAGGGTAACGGATAGAATTTTGAAGCTTGAAGATCGGAGGGCACCGTCCCATCTTCCTGACTTCGTACAACCTCTAATCCTATGTCACTGCGTAACTCTCGACAACGACGGTCCGAAATAGGTCTTACATACCTCAGTTGGATGCTCGAATTGCAATTCTGAAAGTTCGAAAGGACATTACTGATTTACATGAGCGTCTTCATGAGAGGCGACATGACTTCGCGAAGGCAGAAACCCGGGTAGCCGTAGGTACACCTGCGGCTCCCCCCTCTATAAATAGAGGGCTTGGGGTGGCCATTTGTAAGAAAAAAAAAGGCGAGGAAGCCCTGTCAAATTTGCTCCGTACTTACAATATATTGAGTGCTTTCTCATTTTAAACACATGTAAGCTCACATATAGCTACTTTTGTACCGGCGGGAGCCTAGTGTTCATCCACTTTAAAGATATAGAAGTCTTCTTTGGCAGCCCACTGTAAGCCTTCTCACACACGTTAAAGCATTTCTCTTCATCTTTGTACACACCCTTCTTCACGTTGAGAGTGCGTCGTGGTCATGCGTGTATTTGCCTTGGACTTGATGGCCATATATTTATATATATGGACTAACATTATCGAGTTATGCCTCGATTGAGCCTGAACTTGATGCAGGCGTTTATTCGCTTATATATATATATATATATATATATATATATATATATATATATAACTGTGTGTCGAGACTTTGTTCGATGAGCTTGGATTTTATATCCCAGGATAGTTTACTTGTTTATATATATATATATATATATATATATATATATATATAACTGTTGTCGAACTACGCTCGATGAACACAGATTTTATATCCTGAGCGTTTACTTGCTTATATATATATATATATATATATATATATATATATATATATATATATATATATATATATATATTTCATTCCCACCTGTAGTTTCCTCCGTGGTGGTTGATCGTTTTTACTGACTTTCTTTACGTTTACGTCTACTTTGAGTTTCCTCATGATGGTTGATCGCTTTTACAACCTTCTTTATGTTTCGTCCCGCCTGAAGTTTCCTCCGTGGCGGTTTATGGCTTTTACAGTTTTATTTACCTTTTCCGATCCCCCATGGAGGTGCTTCACGTGGTGGTATCATGTCTCAGATATATATATATATATATTTCTGACTTATATATATATATATATATATATATATATATATATATATATCTCGCTTACTACTTTCATAAAAATTGCGGTATCATGTGAGCCTAGGAATCATGTGATCACAGATTCAACCTATTGGATCTAGATTCGGTTCCAGTGATGGACATTTTCAGCTGTAAGCAGCTTGTTAATTTATATGTGGTGTCTGAATTTCCTCAGATGGTTTTCATACCCACGAGGAAGTCGGCGTTATTTTGTACATTATTTTCTTATAGATGCTTCGCATCTCAAAAATAAAATCAATCAAGCCGAACACTTAATAAAATGGAAGTGTAAAAGGTCCCAATTACTATTGAGCACAAGGGTTTGAAAAACCTCTTTCATAAAACATCACTGCCATATCTTGCTAAAAATTGAATTTTTACATAAATTCAAACCCTGTGTATATAAGTGCGAACGAGACCTCGCACTACTTCCAAATAAACAACACATTGACCCACACACACACACACATTTAGATAACAGTTTCTTAAAAAGTGGTGGTCACCGTGGTAACACGGATGTCGGGGGGTGCCTAACACCTTCCCTCCACATAATCAAGTCTCCGGATCCTAATGAATCTCGGTTTCACCGACCCGTTTAGCAGTGTCACATCACTGGGTCAATATGCAAACCTTTTCTCGGTTGTATTGGTACAACCATTTAAAAGACCAATTGACGACTCTTAACAGTCCATCGTCGACATTATACATGTCGGACCTTTTTCACTTGTTTTTTCAAACAAATCTCACCTAACATGAGAACACCAAAGAACAAGTAACGGAAAGGGACAAATAAAAATCCCAATGTCAGCAGGTGACGACTCTGCTGGGGACTCCAGTAAGAGGACCTTAATCCAGTTTCTCACAAAGAATTTGACGGATTAAGCAAACAAATTATAGATTTGGTTGTTCTGCTTAAAGAACTACACCAGTCTACTCAGGGTCCAAAGATACCCATACATGCTGAATCCTCTACACAAGGGGGAGCTCAAGCCATTACGATACCTGAACTACAGTTGGATACGACAAACAAAATTCATGATTCCACGCATCTCACAAGAGATCAAGACACCGGTGACATCAGAAAGAAAGTCCTTCAAATGGAAGAAACCCTTCATGCTATCAAAGGAATTGGGACACACGGGAGTGTTTCATATGCTGACCTATGTATATTCCCTGGTGTTTATTATCCAGAAAAGTTTAAGACTCCTAACTTCAAAAAGTATGACGGGTTAGGAGATCCTTAAACACATTTGAAGGTGTTTATTGGAGAACTTGGATCTTATGCAGAGGACGAGAAGCTCGAATCAAATTGCTCCAAGAGTCCTGAATTTGGAGAAGCCCGTTCATGGTATACTAGATTAGACAACTCAAAGATCCATAGTTGGGAGGAGCTAGCTCACTCCTTCCTCACTTAATATAGCTTCCAGTCTCAGATGGCTCCTGACCGGTACCAGATTACCAAAGTCAAGAAACAGTCTAACGAGTCTTTCAGAGAGTATGCTCAAAGGTGGAGGCGCCTGTTATTGCCTCTTTTTTAGTTCTAACAAAAGAGCTCTAACTCATGCAAGCATACATGTGTCAACAAGCAATACAGAGTAAGTCGGGTATCAATCCACGGAGAAAGTTGTCTAAATTAAACTATTATGCATCAACTAAATCACTATTTGTATATGCTTAAACTAATGCTTATAATTGTGAATTATTCTAAATGCAAATAATACCTAAAATAAGAATAATAATGGAATAAATCAAATCTGGAGATAATGGGATCCTAACTTCATTTAACAGTTCATCTAATTACAACCATCATGCAAGATTGTTCACGTATCACAGAAAAGTAGCCAAGAGCACTAATGTAGACATAACAATTTTTCAATGTATCATGACCTACTTACATAACATCCACAAGCAATAGACACCATGTAATCATCAATAAAACTAATCGCACTATATTTCTATGTGAGATTGCAGCAATATTGAATTTAAGCACAACCCCTTATTTAACTCATGCGATGAAACATTATATGTCTATCTCGATTCACGAAATACAAAGCTAAGCAAAAAAATTTCCATATCGCGTCTTTATCATGATTGCAATCCATACTCGCATGTTATCTTTTAATTCCATACAAGCACCTAAAACGAATGATGATCAATCATTCATGCATGCAAATCAACCATGATAGAAATTCCTTGCGATACGTAAAAAAGTCTAGCAATCAGGCCATAAATTAGACTACGTATTAAACTCCGTTAGAATCCCATAATGGAGTTTAGTTCATGACTGAACCAAAAGCCATTATGGGATCAAAGCAAAACATGGAAAATAAACGAACAATTGGAAGAGAGAAGAGAGAATCGATCAAACCCAATTGCTGATTAAAAACCCAACGTAACGTTCAAATCCTCAATAATATCCAGCAACATAAAAGTAAAGCATCCACAATAATTGAATTCCAAAGAAGGAGTAGAAAATAAGAAATCTATGATTGGTTTCACATCGGAATACTCTCCAACCTAGTTCTCTCCTATGAAAAGTACGTAAAAACTGAAGATAATCGCGTCTAGTGCCAACCATAATCGTTTATACAAACTCAAACACTTGAATTTAAAAAATTAAAATAAAGTCAATGACCTCGATCGACAACATCGCGTGGTCCTCAGTGTAATTCTCGCGGCTGGGCACGCGAGGCAAAGTCAAGTCGGTCTTGGTCCGGTTGCTTGCGAGCACGTGTTAAAAGCTTTATGTACCCGCGCGGCATCTGCAGTTTGGATTACGGATTATTGCTTCTACTTTTATTGTCCTGCTTCTTATGGATTACGTCATTACCACTCTTCCTTCATCCATCCTCAGTTGCATATCTCCAATTGTTCCTCGCGTCATGCTTCCATTAGCCTCATGCCATCTACTATTGCCAATCTATGTCATTTCCTGCACGTTTACACCAAAGGAGTTCTCAGTACATGCAATGCAAAATATTACAAAATGCAACTAAAAACACACTAAAATGTACTTGAGATGGGCATAGTTCACGTGAATTGATATCCAATAAGTAGGTATAAAACCCACTTATCAAATACCCCCAAACTTGAACTATTGCTTGCCCTCAAGCAATGCATACAACATAAACACTGAAAATGCCACTACATGCTATGCAACTAAATTATGATGCAAGCGAGTCTCACATTGTTCCAGCTATAATAGAATTTCAGTCCAAAATGCCTCAGCGAATTATCTAGATTCAAAAATACAAATTCAAACCAAACTATAGGCATAATATCATACACTCGGATAATTCATATATCTTATAGAGATCTTTGTGTGTTGTTGTTCACCAAAACTTGATTTAAGCAAAGAATACACATGCTAAACTGCTCAAAACAGAAAATTACAGTCTAAATCAAGACTCATGTGTACTTATGCAACAAAGACTTTTCCAACATATCAAAACAAACTAAGGTTCAACAATGGGCTTAACTGCTTTATTACTACTCATGAGGGCGATTTTCGCTTTATCCCGCGGTGTTTATTGTTATTTTTTCTTTTCTTTTTCTTTTTCTCTATTTTTTTCTTTCTTTTTTTTTCACATGATTGTGCAATGCCTCATTCCATTAGGCAAACAGTGCTACCCCTTAGCGAGCTTTCAACCAACGATTCCCAGACCATGAAAGACCTTAGGGCGCTAGGTGTTAAGACACCCCTACGGGCGTACTTACTCAAGTAGCCAGGGCCTCGAAATAAGACTAGCCACGTTATTGGTTTTTTTTTTTTATTTTATTTTATATATAGCATACCCATGTTTTCCCAAAATTTGAATATCAATGTTTCGCACAGTCTAAGTCCATGTTCCACACATTTCTCTTTTTAAAACCACAGTTTCTATTAAGCAATGCAACACATCATTCTTATACCTACAAGTAACTATGAACAAGGCAGTGCAAACCGAAAGCATTTAAACAGCATTATGAATTTCATCGTGTAAAACATTATATATCAGTTCATGTTATCCAAAATACTCAACAATCCTTCACAATTCACTATCATCATAGGCTAGACAAAATTTCCATAAAGCTAGAATTTTTGAGACATGCACTAAACATAAAATGCAACTAAACATATAACTAAAACTTAAAAATTTTCTGCAAATTTTATCTAACACATAAACATGCAACATTTAAACTAAACATGCAACTATTTTATGAAACTAAGCTATATGCAACTACCCTACTACCCCAATACCCCCAAACTTATAATATTCAATGTCCCAGTGAATGAAGGTAAACGGTTAAAGAAAACTCCCCTAGTTCTTAGCTGCACCACCCTCCTCGGGTGGTGAATATGGTGGTGGATATGGCACAACTATCCCGAACTAAGGCCACTCAAGCATTGTCCCTTGTAGTGCGAATGCCTCCGCCAACGACCTCGTGAGACCCGTAGCAAACACTGCGAAGTTATCATACATGGCATTAACCTTACGCTCTAACCTTCAGAGCTGGCGATCCCCAGAAATAGTGGTAGCTTGGGTTGACGGGCCCGCTTCATCTGTCTGAGAGGGCTGCTGTGGTGGCTCTGGGAATGTGGGATGGATGATAAATCCTCTTCCTTGAAGGTGTGGTACACCTCCTGCCCAATCCTCAAATTTTGCAATGGTAGCGTGAGTGATGTCCTGGCTCGGGTTTTGCATTTGTTCATTGTCCCAATGGCATCCCTGATGAGCACATAACATAGCTACAACTGACGCGTGTGGAATGTTCCCAGTAGTGCTTCCCCGTAGATATCGCAACATATTTTGATGGATGAGATGGCCCACATCAATATATTTTCCGGTGATTATTCCCCATAGAATGATTGCCCTTTCCGTTGTGATCTCGTGCTGATGAGACGTAGGAACTAGTTTGGCATATATGAACAAATTCCACGCCTTAGAATATCGATTCAAAGCTACTGCGGGAAATATGCGAGGCTGATTCGTGCTAGCTTTATAAGTCCACTTCGTGCCTGGCACGCAAAATTCAGCAATAACCAATTCCAAGTCCGTTTCCATATGTGCACCTGCTACCCAATTAGCAGACCCAATCGGTGGTGTGTCAGTAATCCTAAACACTGCTCTGATGGCTGGAGGTCTATAATCTATTTGAAAACCGCAAACCAAAGATAGACCGCTCATGGTGGCTTTAACATTTGCATAGAATTCTCGGACTATACTAATCGAAATAGGCATAGGAATGGCAGTCAATCCACCCCATCCTCTTTCGCGAATCATATCACATAGCTGGCCATCTTCCCCTTCAGGTTTGGAACTACGCTCCTTGATAAACGTCTTTGCCACAATTCGGTAATACTCTGTTTGGGCTTCGAGACTGAGAAATCTGGTATGGTCTACAACATCCTCTCCTTGACTGCTAGAGGAAGACGAGGATGAAGAAGACGAAGATCGTGCTCTCTTTGGACCCATTGTGTTGAATGTTTAAGAAAAAGATTTGACTGCCTTATAGAGATTGCTAACCGATGATTGATGACCCCCAAACTCACTTCTGCTTTACTCAATTGGAAACCCTAGATGTAGACTGCAGAGATGATCGTGGACAGTGAGGAAAGATTGATGGCTTCACGTTGTAACTGCTGAGAGATGAAGTGAGGAGACGTGCATTTATGGGAGAGCAAGTGATTTCGCCTTCTGTTATTTCAAGTGAGAGACCAATTGAGTCAAACACCTATTTTAAAACTAAAAAAAATTTCATTTGTCCGGAATCATCAAGGCACATGAAAGTGTTCACTAGACTTGTTACGCGGGCGCGCGAGTGTGAGTTTTAGTCTGACAAGCATGACCATGCATGCCGCAATTTTGTCTGAAGAGTCATTGAGCGGTCATGCGACCTTTGTACTGCAGACTTAACTTTCAATTCCAAAGATCGCAAACCAGTGATGACAACAGTCTAAAATACATACAGAGACATTAATGCACACTGTTAAGGCATGAATTACTGAGCAAGCATGAATGACCAAATAAACTCTATACTATTTCAAACACCTCTCAATGCAAATTCAGCTAAACACTCAATTATGCAAAGCATACAAACTATCAAAAATGAAATTAAGATAAACTAACTAAATCAACCTAAACTGAATAAATAAAGAGTAGAGATAGAAATAATGGGTTGCCTCCCATCAAACGCTAAGTTATAGTCAATTAGCTTGACTATCTCTGAATCTCATGTTGAAGACAGAATTGAGGTGACTTTCTGTCTGTCCACCTCGCCACCAAAGTAATGCTTCAATCGCTGTCCATTCACCTTAAAAGGCTTGTAAGACCCCAACTTATTATAAATAAAATCGAATTTCCTCTATTTATTATTGTGAATAATAAGGTGATAATTTGATATAATACTTTGGTTATGGGTGAAATGTGCAAATTTTGCAAAATAAGTAAGTGGTTATAAAATATTCATTGTTGTCGGGGAATATTCGTTTGGTCGTGGAATATTCTTGTTGTCGGGGAATATTCATACGACGGCGCAATCATTTATGGGCCCCATAACAAAATAACTGTCGAATGAAGAAAACGACAAGTTTGAGTTTTTATAAATAACGACGTAGTTGTTATCGTTAACACTGTTGGATTAACTGGTGGTTAAAATACGATGTACGCGTAGTTATTGCACAAGAGCTTACTTGCGGTATTGCATGTATTATTGAATTATTGATTCTTACGTGAAAGGCACTACTCAATAATTGTTACGATGAGTTCTTGCTCAATATTTTATTTTATTGATTCAATAATTGGTGCATTGATATTTTATATTATTGTTGTTTCAATAATTGTCACTGCACATTATTTCCCATTATCAGATCAATAATTCATATTATTTGAATAATATTATTAGATAACATTATTGGCAATGTCTAGAAAGTTCTGTCAAGGAGAGGTTTGGTCACCTAATTGCACGTCAGTAAGGAGAAATCTTTATTGGAAAGCCCCCTCTTTCCTGGGAACGACCTTGGTTGCCATTATTGTGATTCTGTAATATTATTTTTGAATAATTAATTATTGATTTATATGATAAGGAAATATTTATTTTATGCGGATATAAATGATGAATTTATTTTATGTGGTTATAAATGAAGGAATTAATGATGAGGTGTTTTACCAGTATTTTGTCAGTGTGGAAGTATTAAAAATCATCCGTTTGTGGATTTCAGATATTTTCTGTTTAGAATTTGGAAAAACTTTCTTCTGTAAAGTTGTAGAGAATTCAATTTCGTGTGGAATGAACATAAAATTCGTATTTTCTGATAAACGGGCTATTTTCTATGAATTATTGAAGTTTACGAAAATAAAATAAATTTTTAATTGGGTGGGACCCACTTTGGTTGGTGTTAAATGCATGTGAAATTTCTTTGAAATTTCGAATTGGCATGCCTTGACAAGTCTTGGTCTTGGCATGCGTAAAAGAAAATAAGAATAATAATTTTTATTATTTAGTCTCCTATAGCGTTCCAAAGATTTTCCTATAAATAGACGCTTAGGTTAGAATTAAAAATCACACCGAAAAGCAAGTTTTCTTTCTCTAGATTATCGGCGTATTTTTCGTGAGTATTTTGATACTTTGAGAGTTACTATTCAAAGCAAATTTCACATCGACACTATATCCGAAATTCAGTCAGAAGTACGATTATTTTGAGGTAAGGGATGTTATTTTCTTCGTAAATGATATTATTTCTTTCAATATCATTATGCCGAAATATTGGTCTAACTTTTTATCAAATTTGAAACTTTTGTGTCGGGGTTACTATTCACGTATACGGCACTATTCATGTATACGGCACTATTCACGAATACGACACTATTCACCAAAAAATGAAAATTTTCCTTTTTGTCCAAGATGTCTATTATGGTTATTATATTTAATTGTATCCATATTTTGATCTTTATTCTTAAATTTTGCTTCAAAATTGATTATTATGGAGTATTATTGATCTTGGATAAACTGTAATACGAATATCTAATATTTGTTATTTTGTTTCACTGGATTCGTTCCTTTAAAATATTTTTCATCATCCTCAGTCTTAAATGATGATATTACTGAATATCTTTGGCCTGTAGTGCAAAGATGAATGATTAACTGATGAATATCTTTGGCTCGTAGTGCAAAGATGAACAGGTGTTGAGATGAACATGACCAACTGGTGATACAAATGAATATCTTTGGCTGTGAGTAAAGATGAATATTTGATTAAAGATGTATATTGATTGTTGTTACAGGATAAAATATTGATGATGGACTTTTAAATCTTAGAAGATAGTAGAACTCATTCTCTACTTGACTCTTCTAATGGATTGATGTTTCATTGTGTAGTTGTTGATCTAAAACTTGTTGTCTATTATATTTTATCAGATTTTTCCCTGTTGAAAACTAATGATAATTTGTTGTATATTATCTTAGTCATAATATTCTTTACTAGGCTAGTTGAGCTCACCCTTTTCCTTTTTGTTCCATTTTTCTTCTCAGGAGGTGAGAACATAGCAGGATTTAGTTGGGGTATGGAGTGATGGTTCTAGAAAGATGTTTTAGCAGTCCTCACCATTTCTGTAAAATAGTGTTTGAATAATTGTAATGATGATTTATTTGAGTGTAGATATTGTCTATAAGACAATATTTGTATTTAAAGTCACAGTATGTGTTGTCGTATTTTGCACGACAATTGTATCATTGAAGTTTTAGTTTGCTTTCTGTACCATGTATTTGGCGACTCAGAATGGGTGATGTATACCTATTTTGGGGCGTCACAGGTTGGTATCAAAGCTTAGGGATATGGTCTCTGGCGAGATCGAGAATAGAACTAGGAGGGAGAGATGAGTAAATCCTTCGCTAGTGTGTCTTATCTAAGCTTATTTGTTGGTGGGTCATAATATAGGGATATTATGTGATATGTTAATTTTTTTAATTAACCCTTGTTTTATAAGCGATGTTTAGAATGGGCTGCGAGAATGTTTACAATGGAGTGTATGAGATCGTGGAACAACCTTTAGTCACAAACCGGTGTGAACGTACAACGAGGAAGGCAATATTCCACACCAGAAACAACACTCTTGAAAGCAAACGATGAATGATGGAATGTTTAGGAGCTTTTTGCGAGTTCATGCAAAATTAGGCGAGGAGACTCGTGTACAAAATACGGGTGGAAGTGATAGCAACCTTGATGCATCCAACCAAAGCAGTTCAAGGAGGTCGGACCACCAGAATTTATTGGGAAGTCGGATCCGATCAAGGCGGAAATGTGGGTCAAGTAAATTACCAAGATATTCGATGTCTTGGGATGCACGGAGGAACAGAAGGTTCCATTCGCCACCTTTATGTTCCGCGGTGAGGCAGACTACTGGTGGGAGTCTGTGAAGCGTACCCAGCCTGCCGCACTCAACATGTCTTGGGAAATGATTCAGAAACTATTCAATGACAAGTACTTTCCTGAAAGTAATCATCATATGAAGGAGGTAGAGTTTATCAGACTGGAACAAAACAACATGACGGTGTCCCAGTACGAGGCGAAGTTTGCTGAGTTATCGAGGTTTGCACCTCATTTGGTAGAGAATGAGGAACGAATGACAAGGATGTTTCTGAGAGGTCTAAAACCTGAGATTCGTCAATACCTTATCTCTCATAAATTTTCTCTGTATTTATATGTTGTCAACAGGGCTCAATTATTAGAGCGAGATAGTGAGTATGTTCAACCAATGGAACACAACCAGGGTCATACCAGTGGCAATGAAAACTGTGACGCCCCCAAAATTAGGTATACATCACCCATCTTGGGTCTCCAGATACCTGATACAGAATTCAAATACAACTTACTAATACAACTGTCGTGTACAATACGACAAAACATAAACTGTGAGTTTGAATACAAATATTGTCTACTAGAGATTATACAAACTCAAAAGGAGTCCTCATTACAACTATTATCATACTATTTCACAGAATAGTGAGGACTACTAATGCTATCCTCTGGACCATCACTCCGGTTCCCAGGCTAGTTCCGGCTATATTCTCATTTCACGAAGAAAACGGTGAAAGAAAGGGTGAGCTCAACTAGCCCGATAAGAAATATTATGACTAAGATAATGCGAGAATAAATTATCATTAGTCTCCAACAATGTTAAACCGATAAAATATAATAGACATCAAGTTTAAGCTGCAGCGAACAAGCAATCCATTAAAAGAGTCAATAGAAAATAAAATTTACTATCTTTTATGATTTAAAAGGTTTTCATCAATTATTATTCACGAGACTCGACAATAAATATTCCATCATCATTGAATTACCCACGCGCTCTGCCAGGATATTCTTTAGTATCACGACCACAATTATCCATGCACTACGGGCCAAGAATATTTGTGTATTCATTAATGGTCATGATCATGCCAACAATCATCCATCAATGCACTACGGGCCAATGAGGACTTTTACCACATCATTTGTAACATTACGGTCATGATTACAATCGAATAATCCCAGTCGGTCATAATCATACCAAGTCCATCTATGCACTACTGAACCCACAGATGACTTTCAAAAAATATAAATATAAGGATGATGACAATGATATAAGAATTCAATAAAACAAGTTCAAGAATTAATTTGTCCAAGAACCAATAATGTCCAAATTGTCAACATGATACTACTTTGTAAAGTAAAATTCAAGAATGCTCAGAAGAATATTTCCATAAAAAGATACTGGATGAAGCACAAATATCAAGAATATTCCACTAATTTCATAGAGTATAGAAGTCTAAACTTTAACCAACTAAGTATAATAGAGAATGGAATAACAACAAAAATCACCATGTATGCGGTACTTCGCATAGACAAAAGTTATTCAACGAGAATACTAATAAGAATGGAATCGGTCCAGCAGTAAAAAGCATAACAGAACGGTGATATTCCAATAGAATAATAAAAATTGAAATCAGTCCGGCGTAAAAGCCTTGAGCGAGATATTCAACGAGAATAATAAAGACGGAGCGTAAAAGCGCATGCAGACGTGATATTCAGCAATGATAATAAAAAGATTTTAATCGGTCCGCGTAAAACGCATGAACGAGATATTCCAACATAATAATAAAGGCGGAATAATAGAAGAATGTCACTAAGTATAGGGTGAGAAGGCCAGCATATCTGAGTTATTCCAACAGAATAATAAGAAAAGGAGTAACAGCAGTTCTCTTCATGAATAAGAAAGAATAACACCCCTTACCGTAAAAAAGAAACTTGATATAGAAAAGGGTAAAGTAGCAGAACACTTTTCTTCTTTCTCTCTATAGTTTTTCTCTCTAGAGTTTCAATGAATTCGTAAGAAATAATGAAGGAATGAGCTTCTATTTATAGAAGAATGGAATGCATAGTAACTATTTCATGAACGGTCCAGATTGATTTACTTTAATCAGACGGTCCATATTTAAAACAAAATTTTTTAAATAAAATATAATATATATTATATATATATATATATATATATATATATATATATATATATATATATATATATATATATAACACATGGTTTTAATAAACCACCCTAATTCATCCACCCATCACTATCATCATACTACTTTCCCACCATTAATTCAACTTACACACAGACACATCACTATCACTCTTTCTTTTCTCCCACCACAATCCACTCACACATATTATATTATATATATACACCCACATCACAATCTTATATATATAAACTCCCTCCATATACGTAACTCTATCCCACTCCCATTTCCAAAATCAGTTTTTCAACACATATGGGCCCCACATGTGGCCCCCACATGTGGGCCCCACCTTTAAATAATTTTCTACCGATTATTTTGAAAAATGGGTAAATGGGGTTCATAAAATAAGCAAACTTTATAAAAATCACCTTAATAATTTTAACAACATTTATCATCTTTATTATAATTCACAATATTAATCGACCAAGTCATTCCCAGGAAAGAGGGGGCTTTCCAATAAGGATTTCTCCCTATTGACGCGCAATTAGGTGACCAAACCTCTCCTTGAAAGAACTTCTAGACATCGTTAATATTGTAAATAATAATATTAATAATTTTGTCGTCTCAATTATTGATTTTAACAATATAATAAATATCGACAATAATTGAATCAAATAACGTGAGATCTTATCTGAACAATTACTATAGCAATAATTGAACAAAAGCGAATGACTTCTCACGTAAGCATCGATAATCAATACTGGTGTGCTCTTGTGCAACCACAGCGTATTCTTCACTTTTACTACTACCAGTAGTTCAACAAGATTATCAGCGGTAAAACTTACTGCGTTATTTTCATAAAAATATTTTTTGTCATTTTCTCGATCCGAATGATAATTACATTGTGGGGTCCACCATGATTCTTGTTAGTTGTCTGAATATTCCTGTTAAAACGAATATTCCCCGACCAATCGAATATAATATAACAACTTGCATACTATGCAAAATTTATAAATATTACCCACAACTATAACATTATATCAATTTCACTCCATAATATTCAAAAATAATATTTATAAAAAATTCATCTTTATTCAAAAAGTTGGGGTTTTACAATCTCCCTTCTTATGAAATTTAAGCCCTCGAAATTAGAATGCGTACACGGTATGTCGAAGAGGTAAGGATACCTTGATTTTATTTTAGATTCTAACTCCCAAGTCATTCCCTCAACATCGTGGTTTCTCCACAAAATTTTGACTTGAGGTATAACCTTGGTGCGTAGAATATGTTCCTTCTTATCCAAGATTTGAATAGGAACCTCTTCATACGTCAAATCTTCCGCTATTTCGTCCGGTTCTAACTCAATAATGTGGTTCGGATCTTTCACATATTTACTTAACATGGATACGTGAAAAACATTATTAACACGAGACATACTTGGCGGTAAGGCAAGTCTATAGGCTACAGTTCCTACTTGATCGAGGATTAAAAAGGGGTCGATGAATCGAGGATTGAGCTTTCCTCTCTTTCCAAATCTCATAACTCCTTTCCCTGGAGCAACACGTAACAACACATGATCTCCTATATCGAATTCCAAGTCCTTTCAATGAAGATCATCATAACTCTTTTGTCGATCTTGTGAGGTTTTTATACGTTGTCGGATCGTTTGAATATTTTCTGTAGTCATACGTACCAACTCCGGTCCCAACAACGTTGCTTCACCCACCTCATCCCAACATACTGGAGAACGACACTTTCTTCCATACAACGCTTGAAATGGAGCCATGCCAATACTTGCTTGATAACTGTTGTTCTAGGAAAACTCCACTAATGGTAAGAACTTGTCTCAACTTCCCTTGAAGTCAAGGACACAGAGTCTTAATAGATCTTTAAGAGTTTGAATCATCCTCTTCGATTGTTCGTCCGTCTGAGGATGATATGCCGAGCTAAATCGTAAATCTGTGCCCATAGCGTTCTGCAAACTAACCCAAAATCATGAAGTGAATCTTGGGTCTCGATCGAAAACTATGGATCTTTGGTATACCATGCGATCTTACAATCTCGTTTATGTACATACTGACGAAGGCGTTCAAGTGTATAAGTTTTTCGTATTGGTAAGAAATGAGCGATTTGGTCAATCTATCAACAATGACCCAAATTGCATCAATGCCTTGAAAACCTTTGGGAAGACCGATGTTGAAATCCATGATAATGTGCTCCCACTTCCATTCCGGAATTTCAAGTGGTTGCAATGGACCTTTTGGTACTTGATGCTCATACTTAACTCGTTGACACGTTAGACACCTTGAGATAAACAACGTTATCTCTCTTCATATTGTGCCCCACCAAAATGTATGTCAAAGATCATGATACATTTTGGTACTCCCAAGATGGATTGCAAACGGTGTGTTGTGCGCCTCCATCATGATTTTATACTTTAAATCAGGGTCGTTAGGAACACAAAGTCTAGAGTTGACTCGAAGTATTCCTTCTTCATCGATTCTTGCTTCCGGCATCGCACCTTCTTGCACTTTCTTCCTCATACGCATCAGCTCCGGATCTGTAACTTGAGCAGCTTTAATTTTATCAATTAAAGTTGGTTCTACTCGTATATTTGCCATCATCACGTGGGTCCCTGGAGTCTTTATCTCTATCTTCATCCTTTGCAAGTCATACAAAATGGGCCTTTGTGTTGACAATATTGCACTTTCGTACCGCATATGATCTTCTAGTCGATCGCGTCGCTACCACCATTAAGCTTTTCCAGGATGGTATTGGATGGTATGATCATAATCTTTCAACATTTCAAGCCAACGTCGTTGTCGCATGTTAAGTTCCTTTTGAGTGAAGAAATATTTGAGGCTTTTATGATCCGTAAAGATCTCCACTTTCTCCCCATACAAGTAATGCCTCCAAATTTTAAGTGTGAAGACAACAATTTGCTAACTCTAGGTCATGAGTAGGATAATTCCTCTCATATTCTTTGAGTTGTCTTGAGGCATAGGCTATGACTTTCCCATGTTGCATGAGAACACATCCTAACCCTTTGCAGAAGCATCACATAGATGACAAATCCCTCAAACCGGATGGTATTGTCGAGCAGTCTTTGAAATGAGTCTCCTCTTGAGTTCTTGAAAACTCTTCTCACATTCCTCGCTCCAATGAACTTTGTATCTTTCCGAGTCAATTTGAGTTAGTGGAGTAGCGATTAGAAAACCCTTCTACGAATCTCCGATAATAACCGACTAAAGCGAAAGCTACGTGCTTCGATCATTGATTTAGGTTGCTCCCGACTTTGAATAGCTTCAATCTTTCTTTGGGTCGATAGATATTCCATGACTTGATACCACGTGCCCAAGGAATGCTACTTCTTCAAGCCAGAACTCGCATTTCTTTAACTTGGCATAAAGCTTGTATTCACGAAGCTTTTGGAGTATTAGCCTCAAGTGTTCATCATAATCTTCACGGCTTTTGGAATATATGAGGATGTCATCAATAAAGACGACCACAAAGTGATCCAAATATTCCTTGAATACTCGGTTCATCATATCCATGAAAGCGGCGGGGAGCATTAGTCAATCCAAAGGACATGACTAGGAATTCATAATGCCCGTGTCGAGTTACGAAAGCCATCTTTGGAATGTCATCGGTTCTAATCTTCAATTGGTGATATCCGAATGAAGATCAATCTTTGAAAAAATTTGGCTCCTTGCAATTTGGTCAAAAGGTCATCAATTACAGTGGCAATGGGTATCTATTTTTGATGGTGACATGATTCAACTCCAGATAATCAATACAAATCGCATACTCCCATCTTTCTTTTTCACGAATAGAATAGGAGCACCCCAAGGAGAAGTACTAGGGACGAATAAAGCCAATGTCTAACAATTCTTGCGGTTGAGTCTTTAACTCTTGAAGTTCAATAGGAGCCATTCGATATGGGGCTTTGAAAATGGGTTTTGTCTGGGTTCAAGGTCGATACAAAATTCAATTTCACGCTCTGAGGTAGGCCGGGAAGTTCTTGAGGGAATACGTCGGAAATTCATTAACAATAGAAATATTATTCAAAATTGGCGTATTTTGTTTAGATCCGTGACGTGGGCTAAGAAAGCTTGACATCCGTTTTCAATAAGCGAATAGCTTTATGGCTTGAGATGACGATGATTGATTTTAATGGGTTGGTTGCTTGAATTAGCATAATAGGTTCGATTAGGAATATGAAAGCTAACAACCTTACGAAAATAATCAATTTTTGCATGATGAGTAGTTAACCAATCAATCCCTAGAATTACATCAAATGCAAGTATTTTTAATGCAATAAGATCGACAGGTAATGTGTAGGAACCAACTTGAACCAAACAAGACTTATAAATCGTTGATGTAATGAAGGTTTCTTCCAACGGAGTTTCCACAGATAAGTCAAAGTCTAATTTCTCCGGAGTCAAATTTAATCGTTGAGCACAAGTAGGAGAAATAAAAGAATGGGTAGAACCGGTATCAAATAAAGTATAGACTTCGCTAGACTTTATGATAAGTTTACCCGTGATGACCTCATTCGGGTTCCTTGCTTTCTGAGAGGTCACAACAAATGCTCTCCCTTGTACTACCGGCTTTGACTTTTCTGGGACAGCCTTTGGTGCCTCCATCCTAGCTGAATTTGTCTTCGGTGAACGACAAAATCGGGCTAAGTGTCCTTTTCTTCCACAATTATAACATGCTTTGGACGGCATCGCGCAATTTGGACTGATGTGTCCCTCCCCTCCGCATTTGAAGCATATGATAGGTGGTCTTTCTCCTTCCTTAACAACTGGTATTTGGTCTTTGACGTCTTTCCATCATTGTTGAATCTCCTCTTCTTGAAATGTCCATTCTTATTGTTTTGGCCCTAATTACCACCGAAGTGGTTACCATTTCTGGCCTTTTGATTCCCTCCACGCTTGTTGTCACCGCTTGATGATGTTGCTCTCCTTTAGTATTATCATTTTGTCTATTTGCTCTCTTTTTGGTTGCGTTGACTTTCGTTATCGCGCTCCACCAATGACCCCTATTTACAACATCTGAATACAAACACGGTTTATGAAATAAGATGTTGGCGTATCTCGACTTCAAACCTCTTAATTAAAAACAATCGCGCCATTCTCTCTTCATTATCCACCAAGTGGGATGTTAAGCCGGGATAACTCATGAAATTTTGCCTCGTGTTGTGACACGGTCATATTATTTTGCTCCAATTTGATAAACTCCACCTCCTTCATGTGATGAATACTTTTGGGAAAGTATTTGTCGTTGAAACAACTCTTGGAACTTCTCCCAAGACATCTTGATCTGATGGTAGGTTGAGTCGTTTTCTGGATTCCCACCGATGTCTGCCTCTCCTCATAACATAAAAGCGTGAAGGGAACCTTTAGCTCCTCGGAGCATCCCAAGACATCAAATATCTTGGTGATCTGCTTTATCCATGCTTCCGCCATAAGTGGTTTTGGCTCTCCCTTAAACTCCCGGTGGTCCCAGCTCCTTGAATTGTTTAGCGGTGACCTTGAGAGTTTCGATTTTCACCTACATTTTGGACAGGGAGCGCTCTACTTTCTTTGTTGTTTGAATTGCATAAAGCGTCTGAACAATCCATCATTCATCATTTGATCGGTTTTGTTGTTTGCGTGAGGATTGTCGCCTTCTGATGCACATTCTCCTTATTATTGATATGTGGAGACTCAATGGTCTCTTGTGCTCCATTCTTATTCTCAACATTTTGGATGTCATTTTGAGATCTTCGCCACAAAACAAAGGTTAATTGACATGTAACATAATATTTTAAACTCTAACCAACCAATTTAAATACAAAATAAATTTAAGTAGGTTATACTAGAGAAGGAATTCCCGTCTCTCCCCTCCTAGTTCTAGTCTCACTTCTTAGCAGGGGATCATATCCTAAGCTTTGATACTAATTGTGATGCCCCCAAAATTAGGTATACATCACCCATCTTGGGTGCATGGATACATGATACAAATTCAAATACAACTTATTAATACAACTGTTGTGTAGTGTACAATACTGACAAAACATAAAGCTGTGAGTTTGAATACAAATATTGTCTACTTAGAGATTATACAAACTCAAAAGGAGTCCTCATTACAACTATTATCAAACTATTTCAGAATAATGAGGACTACTAATCTTATCCTCTGGACCATCACTCCGGTTCCCCAGACTAAGTCCCGGCTATATTCTCATTTCTGAAGAAAACGGTGAAAGAAAGGGTGAGCTCAACTAGCCCGATGAAATATTATGACTAAGATAATGCGAGAATAAATTATCATTAGTCTCCAACAATGTTAAACGATAAAATATAATAGACATCAAGTTTAAGCTGCAGCGAACAAGCGATCCATTAAAAGAGTCCAAATGAAAATAAAATTTACTATCTTTTATGATTTAAAGGTTTTTCATCAACTTTTATCATTTGAGACTCGACAATAAATATTCCACATCATTGAATTACCCCTACACTTTACTGACCAAGGATATTCTTTAGTATCACGACCACAATTATCCATGCACTACGGGCCAAGAATATTTGTGTATTCATTAATGGTCATGATCATGCCAACAAGCTGTCCATCATGCACTACTGGACCAATGAGGACTTTTACCACATCATTTGTAACATTACGGTCATGATTACAATCAAATAATCCACAGTCATAATCATACCAAGTCCATCATGCACTACAGGCCCACAGATGACTTTCAAAAAATATAAATATTAGGATGATGACAATGATATAAGAATTCAATAAAACAATTTCAAGAATTAATTTGTCCAAGAACCAATAACGTCAAATTGTCGACATGATCTTTGCTTTGTAGAGTAAAATTCAAGAATGCTCGGAAGAATATTTCCATGAAAGATCTTTGGATGAAGCGCAAATATCAAGAATATTCCACTAATTTCATAGAGTATAGAAGTCTAAACTTTAACTTGTTGAGTATAATAGAAATGGAATAACAACAATCAATCACAATGCATGTGGTACTTGGCATGACGCAGGTTATTCAACGAATAATAATAACGGAACGGTCGAGGCGAAATTACACATGACGGAAGTTCAACGAATAATAAAGAATGGAATAACAACGAAATCACCATGTATGCGTTACTTGGCATAGGCGAGTTATTCAATGAGAATACTAATAAGGGCGGAATCCAGTGCGGCGTAAACGACCGGCTTGTGACAGATATTCAATAGAATAATAAAGATGGAATCGGTCCGGCGTAAAAGCATGCATGACGAGGATATTCCAACGAGATAATAAAAGGCGGAATCAAGTCCGTAAAAAAAAGCCTTGTGAACAAGATATTCCAACGAGAATAATAAAGGCGGAATAATAGAAGAATGTCACCAAGTATAGGGTGAAATGGCGTATCTGAGTTATTCCAATGAATAATAAGAAAAGGAGTAACAACGATTCTCTTCATGAATAAGAAAGAATAACACCCTTACAGTAAAAAGAAACTTGATATAGAAAAGGGTAAAAATGGCGAGAACACTTTTCTTCTTTCTTTCTATAGTTTTTCTCTCTCTGAGTTTCAATGAATTAAGTAAGAAATAATGAAGGAATGAGCTTATTTATAGAAGAATGGAATGCATAGTAACTAATTCATGAGCGGTCCAGGATGGATTTACTTTAATCGGACGGTCCATATTTAAAGCAAAATCTTTTAAATAAAATATAATATATATTATATATATATACACATGGTTTTAATAAACCACCTAATTCATCCACCCATCACTATCATCATACTACTTTTTCCCACCATTAATTCAACTTACACACACACACACATCACTATCACTCTTTCTTTTCTCCCACCACAATTCATTCACACATATTATATTATATATATACACCCACATCACAATCTTATATATATAAACTCCTCCATATCGTAACTCTCTCACTCCCATTTCCAAAATCGGTTTTTCAACACATATGGGCCCCACATGTGGCCCCACATATGGGCCCCACCTTTAAATAATTTTCTCTCCGATTATTTTGAAAATGGGTAAATGGGGTTCATAAAATAAGCAAACTTTATAAAAATCACCTTAATAATTTTAACAACATTTATCATCTTTATTATAATTCACAATATTAATCGACCGGTCGTTCCGGGAAAGATGGGGCTTTCGATAAGGATTTCTCCTATTGGCGGCATTGATTAGGTGACCAAACCTCTTCTTGAGCGAACTTACAGACATCGTTAATATTGCAAATAATAATATTAATAATTTTGTCGTCTCAATTATTGATTTTAACAATATAATAAATATCGACAATAATTGAATCAAATAACGTGAGATCTTATGCAACAATTACTATAGCAATAATTGAACAAAAGCGAATGACTTCTCACGTAAGCATCGATAATCAATACTGGTGTGTCTTCTTTATGCAACCACAGCGTATTCTTGTACTTTAATACAAGAGTAGTTCAACAAAGATCAGCGGTAAAACTTCTGCCGTTATTTTCATAAAAAAATTTTTTGTCGTTTTTCTCAATCAAACAATAATTACATTATGGGGGTCCACCAATGATTCTTGTGGTTGTATGAATATTCCTGCTAAAAGCGAATATTCCCCGACCAATCAAATATAATATAACAACTTGCATACTATGCAAAATTTATAAATATTACCCACAACTATAACATTATATCAATTTCACTCCATAATATTCAAAAATAATATTTATAAAAAAATTCATCTTTATTCAAAAAGTTGGGGTTTTACAAAAACCAGCAGGGAGGAAAATATTCGGACAAAAGCGGTAACCACTCTGGTGGTAATCGTGGCCGTGATAATAGAAGAAGCGAGTCGGGAGGAGATTTCAAAAAGAGAAGGTACAACAATGATAACGTGAAGACGTCAGCACAAACATCAACTATTTCTAGGGGAGGAGAACGAGCACCGATCGTTTGTTACAAATGCGGGAAAGAGGGACATATCAGCCCAAATTGCCCACAACAATCTAAGGTATGCTATAATTGTGGAAAGGAGGGCCATATAGCTCGAGACTGTTCTGTAGCAAAACCAAGTTCAGTAGGGATGGTAACTCCAAAGGCTGTCCCGGATAAGTCAAAATCAGCGGTTCCTAGAAGAGCGTTTGTCGTGACTGGCCAAAACGCAAGGAACCCGAACGAGGTGATCACGGGTATGCTCTTCTTGAATTCTTACGAAGTTTATACGTTACTAGATACCAGTTCTACCCATTCTTTTATCTCTCCTGCTTGTGCTCAACGTTTAAACTTGACTCCGGAGAAATTAGTTTATCAGTGGAGACTCCGTTAGGAGAAACTTTCGTTACGTCCACTTTTTATAAATCTTGCTTAATCCAAGTTGGCACCATCACATTACCTGTGGATCTTATCTCTTTAAAGATACTTGTTTTAGATGTGATTTTAGGAATTGATTGGTTAACTACTCATTATGCCAAAATTAATTGCTTTCGTAAGGTTGTTAGTTTTCATATTCATAACCAACCTGTCATACGAATTCAAACAACTAAACCACTAAAATTAGTCACTGTCATATCAAGCCATAAAGCTATTCATTTATTAAAAAATGGATGTCAAGCTTTCTTAGCCCATGTTATGGATTTGAACAAAGACAAGTCAGATTTCAATAATACTTCTGTTGTTAGTGAATTTCCTAATGTATTTCCTGAAGAACTTCCCGGTCTACCCCCAGAACGTGATGTTGAATTCTTTATTGACCTTGAACTAGGTACAAAACCCATTTCTAAAACCCCATATCGAATGGCTCCTATTGAACTTCAGGAGTTAAAAGTCCAACTACTGAGGAATTGTTGAACATCGGTTTCATTAGATCTAAGTACATCTCCTTGGGGTGCTCCTATTTTATTCGTAAAGAAGAAAGGCGGGAGTATCACGATTTTGTATTGACTCTGAGAATTGAACCATGTCACCATTAAGAATAGGTATCCAATTTTCGCATTGATGACCTATTTGACCAGATTACAAGGAGCACAATTCTTTTCAAAGATCGATCTTAGCTTACGGATATCATCGGTGAAGATTAAAGCAGAGGATATTCCAAAGATCGCCTTGAACTCCTCGAGACGGGCATTATGAATTCTTAGTCATGTCTTTTGGATTGACTAATGCTCCTCTTTGCTTTCATGGGTATGATGAACCGAGTATTCAAGGAATATTTGGATTAGTTCGTTGTTGTCTTTATTGATGACATCCTTATCTATTCCAAAAGTCGTGAAGATCATGAACACCATTTGAAGTTGATACTTGAAAGGCTTCATGAAAACAAGATATATGCCAAGTGAAGAAATGCGAGTTACGGCTTGAGAAGTAGCATTCCTTGGGCACGTGGTGTCAAAACATGAAGTGTCACATTGACGTGAAGATTGAAGCAATACAAAGTTGGGAGCAAACGAAGTCGGTGACTGAAGTGCATAGCTTTCTAGGCTTAGCTGGTTATTATCGGAGATTCGTGGAAGGATTTTCTCGAATCGCTACTCCGTTAACTCAGTTGACTCGGAAGGATACAAAATTTTTATGGAGCGAGGAATGCGAGAAGAGTTTCCAAGAGCTCAAGAGGAGACTCATTTCGGCACCTATTCTGGCAATACCATTTGGTTCGGATGGATTTGTTATATAAAGTGATGCTTCAGGCAAAGGGTTAGGATGTGTTCTCATGCAACATGGGAAAGTCATAGCCTATGCCTCACGACAACTCAAAGAATATGAGAGGAATTATCCTACTCATGATCTAGAGTTAGCAGCAGTCGTTTTCGCGTTAAAAATCTAGAGACACTACTTGTATGGGGAGAAAGTGGAGATCTATACGGATTATAAAATCCTCAAATACTTCTTCACCTAAAAGGAACTCAACATGCGGCAACGATGTTGGCTCGATCTATTGAAAGTTTACGATCATACCATCCTGGAAAAGCAAACGTAGTAGCTGACGCATTGAGTAGAAGATCGTATGCGGGTATGAGTACGATGTTGTTAACACAAAGACCCATTTTGTACGATTTATAAAGGATGGAGATTGAGTTAAAGACTCCAGGGACCCACGTGATGATGGTGAATATCTGAGTAGAAGCAAGATTTAATCGATAAAGTTAAAATTGCTCAAGCTACGGACATGGAGCGTCATGCGTATGAAGAAAAAGTTCAAGAAGGTGTTATTCCGGAAGTAAGAATCGATGAAGAAGGAATACTTCGAGTCAACTCCAGACTTTGTGTTCCTAACGATTCTGACTTAAAGCATAGAATCATGATGGAGGCACACAACACACCATTTATAATCCATCATGAGAGTACCAAAATGTATCATGATATTCGACACACATTTGGTGGAACAATATGAAGAGAGAGATCGCGAGTTTACCTTGAGGTGTTTTAACTTTTTGTCGGCGTGTAAAGGCGAGCATCAAGTGCCAAAGGGTCCATTCTGACCACTCAAGATTCTAAAATGCAAGTGGGAACACATTACTATGGATTTCAATTCTTCGGTCTTCCCAAGGTTTCTCAAGGCATAGATGCGATTTGGGTTATTGTTGATAGATTAACCAAGTCTGCCCATTTCTTGCCTATACGGGAGACTTATTCCCTTGAACGTCTTGCTAATATGTACATAAATGAGATTATGAGATTGCATGGCAAGCCAGTATCCATAGTTTCGGATCGTGACCCAAGATTAACTTCACGATTTTTGGTTAGCTTGCAGAAAGCTATGGGCACGGATTTACAATTTAGTTCAGCATACCATCCTTAAACGGACGAGCAATCGGAAAGGACTATTCTAACCCTTGAAGATCTATTAAGACTTTGTGTCCTAGATTTCAAAGGAAGTTGGGATAAGTACTTGCCACTGGTGGAATTCTCCTACAACAACAGTTATCAAGCAAGTATAGGCATGGCTCCATCCGAGGCGTTGTATGGAAGAAATGTCGTTCTCCAGTAAGCTGGGACGAGGTGGGTGAAGAAACGTTGTTGGGACCAGAATTGGTACGCATAACTACAAAGAAGATCCAAACGATTCGACAACGTATACAAATGACACAAGATCGACAAAAGAGTTATGCGGATCTTCATTGAAAGGACGTGGAATTTAATATTGGGGATCATGTATTGTTACGTGTTGCACCATGGAAGGGAGTTACAAGATTTGGAAAGAGAGGAAAGTTCAATCCAAGATTTATTGGTCCATTTGAGATTCTTGATCGAATAGGAAATGTGGCCTATAGACTTGCATTACCTCCAAGCATGTCTCGTGTTCATAATGTTTTTCTGTGCTTCGTAAATATGTGAAAGACCCGAACCACATTATTGAGTTAGAACCAAACGAGATAGCCAAAGATTTAACGTACGAGGAGGTACATGTTAAGATCTTGGATAAGAAAGAGCATGTACTACGCACCAAGGTTATACCACAAGTTAAGGTTTTGTGGAGAAACCATGCTATTGAAGAAATGACCTGGGGTTGGAATCATAAATGAAAGAGAGGTACCCTCACCTTTTTGAAATAACAGGTACGTACGTCAATTTTGAGGATTAAATTTCATAAGGAGGGGAGGTTGTAAGACCCCAACTTATTATAAATAAAATCGAATTTCCACGATTTATTATTGTGAATAATAAGGTGATAATTTGATATAAAACTTTGGTTATGGGTGAAATGTGCAAATTTTGCAAAATAAGCAAGTGGTTATAAAATATTCATTGTTGTCGGGGAATATTCGTTTGGTCTTGGAATATTCTTGTTATCGGAATATTAAATGCGAATGTATGATCATTTGTGTGCCCATATAATAGAATAAGCTTTGTTGGATGAAGAAAACGATAAGTTTGAGTTTTATAAAATAACTTGACATAGTTATTCACAATTAACCTTTGTTGGATTACCCGGTGGTTAAAATTTAGTATGTCTGCATTGCTTGCAAAGTAGCACCACGGTATTACCGCATATTGTTGAATTATTGATTCTTACGTAAGAAGGCACTTACTCAATAATTATTACGATGAGTTCTTTGTTCAATATTTTATTTTATTAATTCAATAATTCTTTGCATTGATATTTTATATTATTGTTGTTTCAATAATTGTCAACGCATGATATTTCCCATTATGAGATCAATAATTCATATTATTTGAATAATATTATTAGATAACATTATTGGCAATGTCTAGAAAGTTACATCGGAGAGGTTTGGTCACCTAATTGCGCTTGTAAGAAGGAAAATCTTTATTGAAAGCTCCTCTTCTTCTGAAACGGCTGGTTGCCATTATTGTGATTCTGTAATATTATTTGTGAATAATTAATTATTGATTTATATGATAAGGAAATATTTATTTTATGTGGGTATAAATGATGGATTTATTTTATGTGGTTATAAATGAAGGAATTAATGATGAGGTGTTTTATCAGTATTTTGTCAGTGTGGAGGTATTAAAAATCATCCGTTTGTGGATTTCGGATATTTTCTGTTTAGAATTTGGAAAAACTTTCTTCTGCAAAGTTGTAGAGAATTCGATTTTGTGTGGAATGGACATAAAATTCATATTTTTCTGATAAACGGACTATTTTTTATGAATTACTAAAGTTTCAAAAAATAAAATGAATTTTTAATTGGGTGGGATCCACTTTGGTTGGTGTTAAATGTATGTGAGCTGCTGGGAATTTCAGAATTGGAATGCCTTGACAAGTCTTGGTCCTTGGCATGCGTAAAGAAAATAAGAATAATTATTTTTTATTATTTTAGTCTCCTACGGCGTTCTAGCATTTTCATATAAATAGACGCTTAAGTTAGAATTGAAAATCACACCAGAAACAAGTTTTCTTTCTCTCTAGATTATCGAGCGTATTTTTGTTAGTATTTTGATACTTTGAGAGTTGCTATTTAGTGCAAGTTTCATCGACACTATATCCGAAATTCAATCAGAAGTACGGTTATTTTGAGGTAAGGATGGTATTTTCTTCAGTAAATGATATTATTTCCTTCAATATCATTATCTTAGAAATATTAGTCCGAACTTTTTATCAAATTTGGAACTTTTTGTGTGGGAGTTCTTATTCACGTGTCGACCTTATTCATGTATACTGACCTTATTCACGAATACGACACTATTCATAGAAAAATAAAAATTTCCTTTTATCCAAGATGTCTATTATGGTTACTATCTTTGATTGTATCCATGTTTTGATCTTTATTCTTGAATTTTGCTTCAAAATTGGTTATTATGGAGTATTATTGATCTTGGATAAAGTATGTCTGAATCTCTAATATTTGTTATTTTGTTTCAATCGGATTCGTTCCTTTAAAATATTTTTCATCATCCTCGGTCTTAAATGATGATATTCTTTTGAATATCTTTAGCTTTGTGGTGCAAAGATGAATGATTAATCGATGAATATCTTTGGCCCATAGTAGTGCAGATGAGCAGTGTTGAGATGAACATGACCAACCGGTGATACTGAATGAATATCTTTGGCTTCAGTAATGCAAAGATGGATATTTGATTAAAGATGTATATTGATTGTTGTTACAGGGATAAAATATTGATGATTGACTTTTAAATCTTAGAAGATAGTAGAACTCATTCTCTACTTGACTCTTCTAATGGATTGATGTTTCCGCTGCAGTTGTTGATCTAAAACTTGTTGTCTATTATATTTTATCAGATTTTTCTTTGTTGATAACTAATGATAATTTGGTGTATATTATCTTAGTCATAATATTCTTTACTGGGCTAGTTGAGCTCACCCTTTTCCTTTTTGTTCCATTTTTCTTCTTAGGAGGTGAGAACATAGCAGGATCTAGTCGGGGTATGGAGTGATGTTTCTAGAAAGATGTTTTAGCAGTCCTCACTATTTCTGTAAAATAGTGTTTGAATAATTATAATGAGGATTTATTTGAGTGTGGATATTGTCTAGAAGACAATATTTGTATTTAAACTCACAATATGTGTTGTCGTATTTTGCACGACAATTGTATCATTGAAGTTGTAGTTTGCTTTCTGTACCATGTATTTGGCGACTCAGAATGAGTGATGTATACCTATTTTGGAGGCGTCACAAGGCTTGTCTGGAAACTTGTCAAATACTTCAATTGCACCATGCGGAAATACAGTCTTCATTGTAAATGGCCCTGACTATCTCGATTTCAGCTTCCCGAGAAAAAGTTTTAAGTCTGGAGTTATAAAGCAAAACCCTTTGTCCTGGTTCAAATGTTCTATCAATGATCTTTCGGTCATGCCATTTCTTCACCTTCTCCTTGTATATCTTTGAATTCTCATATGCCTGTAATCTAAATTCATCTAACTCATTGAGTTAGAGTAGGCATTTCTCCCCTGTAGCTTTCAAATCAAAATTGAGCTTCCGAATCGCCCAATATGCCTTATGCTCTAGCTCCATAGGAAGGTGACAAGCTTTTCCATACACGAGTTGAAAAGGTGACATGCCCAACGGTGTTTTGTATGCAGTCCTATATGCCCATACTGCATCATCTAATTTTAATGACCAGTCTTTCCTCGTGGGATTTACAACTTTTTCAAGGATTCTTTTCACTTCTCGATTCGACACTTCCGTTTGGCCATTCGTTTGTGGGTGATAAGCTGTAGCAATACGATGGTTCACCCCATACTTGGCCAACAAAGCTGTAAACTGCCTATTGCAGAAATGACTGCCTTCATCACTAATGATGGCCCTAGGAGTTCCAAACCTAGTGAAGATACTTCTATATAAAAATCGGAGGACTATCGTGGCATCATTTATTGGAAGAGCTGCCACTTCTACCCATTTTGACACATAATCCACTGCGAGCAAGATGTAGAGATTTCCGCAAGAAGAAACAAAAGGGCCCATGAAGTCAATCCCCCACATATCAAAAATTTATACTTCAAGGATCGTATTCAATGGTATTTCATTTCTTTTTGAGATGTTCCCAACTCCTGACATCTTTCACACCTCTGGACGAAATTGTAGGCATCCTTGAAAATTGTTGGCCAGTAGAATCCTGCTTGTAGCACTCTAGCCGGTGTTCGCTCTCCACCATAGTAACCCCCCATATCTGAAAGAATGACAGGTCCTCGTAATCCCCTCGGTCTCGCTATACGGGATACACCTTCTTATCATTTGATCAGCACACTGTTTAAACAAGTATGGCTCATCCCATATAAACCATTTAACATCATGCAGAAATGTTTTCTTTTGATAACCCACCAAGTCAGAAGGTAGCATCTTACTCACCAAATAGTTCGCGTAGTCTACAAACCATGGCACTTCCCCTTTCACCATAAACAACTATTCATCTGGAAAGGATTCATTGATCACAACTTTGTCATCTGCCTCCTTTCTGGATTCTCTAGTCGAGATAAGTGGTCAGCCACTTGGTTTTCAGTGCCCTTTCTGTCCTTGATCTCCAAATCAAATTCCTGCAGTAATAAAATCCATCTGATCAACCGGGGCTTGGCATCCTTCTTTGCCACTAAATGTCGAATTGCCGCGTGATCCGTATACATTATCACCTTTGTGCCAATCAGATATGCTCGAAATTTATCAAAGGCGTACACCACTACCAATAACTCTTTCTCTGTGGTGGTGTTGTTCAACTGTCCATCTGTAAGGGTCTTGCTGGCATAATAAATCACATGAAACATCTTCTCTTTCCTCTGCCTCAAAGCAGCCCCCACGATGTAATCACTGGCGTCACACATCAGCTCAAATGGCAAATCCCAATCTGGTGCAGTAATAATTGGTGCTGATGTTAATTTCCCTTTTAAGTACTCAAATGCCAACACGCAAGCCTCATCAAAATTAAATTGCGCATCCTTCTCCAATAAACTACATAGTGGTTTAGTTATCTCAGAGAAGTCCTTGATGAATCTGCGGTAGAAACCTGCATGTCCCAAAAAACTGCGAACACCTTTTACTGAAGTAGGTGGTGGCAATTTCTCAATAGTTTCCAGCTTAGCCCTATCCACCTTGTGTCCCAATATGATTCCTTCTTGTACCATGAAGTGGCACTTTTCCCAGTTCAGCACTAGATTCGTCTCAACGCACCTCTTCAAAACCATTACCAAATTTTCAAGGCGTAACTCAAACGAGTCCCCGAAGACTGAGAAATCATCCATAAATACCTCCACATTCTGTTCCACCATGTTTGAAAATATAGCCATCATGCATCTCTGAAAGGTGGCTGGAGCATTGCACAACCCAAAAGACATCCTTCTAAAAGAAAAAGTGCCGTATGGACATGTGAAGGTAGTCTTTTCCTGGTCTTCTGGAGATATCATAATCTGATTGTAGCCCGAATATCTGTTCAGAAGGCAATAGTACTCATGACCTGCTAATCTGTCCAACATCTGATCAATAATTGGTAGTGAAAAATGATCTTTCCTTATAGCTTTGTTAAGCCTGTGGTAGTCCATGCAGACTCTCCACCCTGTTACTGTTCATGTTGGAATTAGTTCATTATTCTCATTTGAAACCATAGTCATACCACCCTTCTTCGGTACACACTGCACTGGGCTCACCCATGAGCTGTCTGAAATCGGATAGATTATGCCTGCATCCAGCCATTTTAGTACCTCTTTCTTGACCACTTCTTTCATTATTAGATTAAGCCTTCTTTGTTGTTCCACCGACGACTTAGTATCATCCTCTAATAGGATTTATGCATGCAAAAAGAAGGGTTGATCCCTTTGATATCTGCTATGGTCCATCCAATAGCTAATTTGAATTCTCTAAGCACTCATAGCAAATTCTCTTCCTGAAAAGATGTTAGTGCAGCAGAAATAATCAAAGGTAGCTTTGAATCTTTATTTAAAAATGCGTACCTGAGATGATCTGGAAGTGGTTTTAATTTAAGTTTTGGAAGTGTCTCAAGAGATGGCTTTAATTTTATCGATGTCTCCCTAGCTTTTGTCAATGGCTCGACAGGTGTTCTGAATTTTCTGAATTGTGGAGTGGTATCCAGATATTGCACAAGTTCGGCGAATTCCTCATCCTCCAATTCTAAATTTTCAGCAATGACACTCCTCAATGGTTCATAACCCACCAGACTCTCAACTTCATCATTTAATACACTATCCACCAAATCAACTCTGAAACATTCTTCTTCATCTGCTGGGAACTTCATTGCTTTGAAGACATTAAAAGTAATATCCTGATCATGTACACGCATAGTGAATATCCTGGATATTTGCGCTTCATCCAGTATCTTTTCATGGAAATATTCTTCTGAGCATTCTTGAATTTTACTCCACAAAACAGTATCATGTTGACAATTTGGACATTATTGATTTATGCATAAATTAAATTATAAATCTTTTAAAATTTATCCTTGAACTTGTTTTATTGAATTCTTATATCATTGTCATCATCCTCATGTTTATAATATGTTGAAAGTTATATGTGGCCTATAGTGCATAGATGGACTTGGTATGATTATGACCAGGGATTATTCGGTATAATCATGACCGTAATGTTACAAATGATGTGGTAAAAGTCCTCATTGGCCATAGTGCATTGATGGACAGTTGTTGGCATGATCATGACCATTGATGAATACACGAATATCCTTGGCCCGTAGTGCATGGATAATTTGTGGTCGTGATACTAATGAATATCCTTGGCCGTAGTGCAAGAATGATGTGGTTTATTTATTAAGCCGAGTCTCAGCGATAAAAGTGATGAAAAACCTTTTAAATTATAGAAGATAGTAGATTTTATTCTCTACTTGACTCTTCTAATGGATTGCTTGTTCCGCTGCAGTTAAACTTGATGTTTGTTATATTTTATCAATTTAACACTGTTGAAGGCTAACGATAATTATTCTGCATTATCTTAGTCATAATATTTCTTACTGGGCTAGTTGAGCTCACCCTTTTCTTTCCTTTGTTCTCTTGAAATGAGAATATAGTTGGGACGAGTCAGGGAACGGATTGACGGTCCAGATGGTTGTTTTAGTAGTCCTCACTATTCTATAAAATAGTGTGATAATAAATGTAATGAGGACTCCATTGAGTGTGAATATTGTCTAGATGACAATATTTGTATTAAAACTCATAGCATATGTTTTGTTGTATTTTACACGACAGTTGTATAATTAAGTTTTTATTTGTATTTTGTACCATGTATTTGGCGACTCAAGATGGGTGATGTATACCTATTTTGGGGGCGTCACAATCAAGATTTTCAAAATTAACGTCAGAGTTACTAGATAATCCACCCACCTCTTGTTCATTTATTATGGTGGCTAATCGACTCATTTGAATTTCTAGACGAGATATACTACTAAATTGTTCTTCCATTAAAACTTCCGTAATTTTCTCCAGGGCACTAAGTCTTTCCTCCTCTTCATTTGATAATTTTTGTGGATATTGAGGTTCTGGATCCGAATATGGATATGAACATGGATATGGATAAGGATTTTCATAAGTTGGAAAAAATTGATTTACTTGGTGCGGATTAAAATTTTCAGTGGGTTCTTGATTCCAAGCAAAATTATTATTCCAACTATAATAAGAATCCCACAAATCACAAAACAAATAGACAACTAAACATGAAGGTCGCACAAAAAAAAAATTATATATAAAAAAAACAAAAAGCAAAAAACTAAACTACTTTTTTTTTCTTCTAAATATGGAGATATAAAGTACCGAAGAAAGCGCAACCAAAAAAAAATCTTTATCTTTTCGCTCCTTCGATCCGCTTCAATAATCCTGAAAAAAAACTAGAGTTAAAACTAATTCGAATAAATAAAAATTAATTCTAGTCCCCGGCAACGGCGCCAAAAACTTGATGTGATAAAATATGTACTGCAAGTGCACAATGTCGAATTGAATAACTGGCAAGTACAGGTCGAACCCACATAGACTAGATTAATTTTAATGTTTCCTTAATATCTATTTTAGGGGAATTAGAAATAAAGATTGAGAATTAATTAACTAGAATATGAAAACTAATAATGAGGAAGCAATCTAAGAATCCGAATCCATTAAATAATAAACATAACATATAATTCAATCTCTTATATTTTTATAACTCAATTATGATTTTGATCTCCCTTCCCTTTAATTTAGTAATTTTACAATTAACGTGGGCAAGCATAGACTATGAAAATTTAAGGATTAACTATAACCCATCAAAACTTCTTTGAGCAAACATGGATTATGAAAAACTCATAACTTAACAATAATCTATCAAAACCTCTTAATTAATTGAAAAACACATAAGAACTATAAAACGAAAGTATTTCAATAATGAAACATGAAGGCGAAATCAATTTAACATAAAAGTATAAATAATAGAAGAGATGAAAAATATTATCATGAATAATTATTTAATTTCATCTTCATCCTAGATTAAAGAAATTAACTTGACATGGAAAAAAATAAACTAACTAAACTAAAGGAAAAACAAATTAAAAATAAATAAGAAAACTCCCTTTTATTAACGATCATCCAACAAGCGTACAATGAAGACGTAATTTAATTTACTCCTACTCCTAATCTAAACTAATACAATACCTAATACTTATCTCTAAAACAAGAGACCTATTTATAGGAAAAATAAATTTTGAACCCTAATTTTGATTCATTGAACTTTGACACTTTTGTTCCCTTTCCATGTAGGTTTCACTTCCTAGTGGCAATCAACTTCTCAAAAAGATCTTCTAGATAAACTTTCCTTTCTCTTGTTGGATTTGACTTGCACACCAAGATTGTTCCACCTCTTTCATTCTCATTGGAGGATTCTTCTTGGATATTCCTTACATGAATAAGAGCATTAAATATCGCTTGATCACCAAGATTTTGACTTTATTGCAACAAAATATTAAATCCTAAAAAATAAAATAAAACATATTAATTTAATAAACTAATATAATTAAAAGGACAAAATTAGGGATAATAAAATGTATGAATTACGTGTCTATCAGTCGGCATATTCTATAGCGATATTTTTCAGTTCTATTCCGATGGGTCCATACTTTAGTCCTATTTTCTTGTAGTCTCCTTCTTCCTTCTTACTTGCTCAGAATTTCTTCTTCAATCTCTCACAGCTCTCAGCCTTAAGAATAATGCGTATAATATAAACTGACAAAGGATTAATAATGCGTGTATAATATAAACTGACAAAGGATTAATATAGCTTTGCTCAGTTATGCAAAGGAGTAATCCTCATCGATTAAAGAAACAAAATGTGAGACCCCAAATTTTATGAAATGAAAGTATTCAATTTTCTTATAATTATTCTATTTAGTAAATGGTTAAATTGATAAAAGGTTAAAGTTAAGGGTGATATGTGAAAAATTTTCAAAGTAAGCAAGTTGTTATAAAATATTTGTTGTGTTGGAAAATATTCATTTAGTCAGAGAATATATTTTTTTGTGAGGGAATATTAAATGCAGCGACCTACACAATCATTAGTGGACCCATGAGAATCTAATAACTATCTCGGATAAGTTTAAGCGTAAATAATCTTTTTATAAAAATAACGGCGAAAGTTTTACCATTAGACTTTTGAAATACCCGATGGTAAAAGTACAGTAATATGCGTTGTTGCATAGTAGCACACGGTATTGATTATAGATGCTTACGTGAAAAGTCACTCAGTTATACTCAATTATTGCTATAGTAATTGCTGCATAATATCTCTCATATTATTGATTCAATTATTGTCACAGTATCATCTGCATAATATTTTATATTATTAAATCAATAATTGAGGCGAAAAAGTTTTTCATATTATTATTTGCAATATTGACAATGTCTAGAAGTTCTGTCAAGGAGAGGTTTGGTCACATAATTGCGCGCCAATAAGGAGAAATCCTTATCGGAAAGCCCATCTTTCCTGGGAACGACCTGATTGTTAAATATTGAGAGTTATAATATTAATGATGAATAAGTTCGTGTTGATTAAATATGAAATTGATAGTTCCATTGTGTGGAAATTATTAGTGTTAGTAGAAATCGACATTTATTTCGATAATAATTGATGTCTGGAGGTTATATTGACCAATCGGGTAATTTATCGGATAAATGAGCAATTAATTGCTATTAATTCACATGCTTATAACTATGTGTTCACATGTGTGTACTATTGATTTACATGATTTACTATTAGGGAAGTTGGTGTAAGATTGATAATACTTGCATGACTAAATTAAAAATGGAGGTATAGATAAAGGTACTATACTGTAATTAGTTTTTTCACATGATTATACTATTAAGTCACATGATTATACTATTAATTCACATGATTTACTATTAGGAGAGGTGGTGCAAGTTTGATAATACTTGTAGGACAAAATTAAAAATGAAAAAAAAGAGGAAGGTATTATACTATAATATTTCGAGCCCCAAAATGTGCAATTATCGAAACTATATTTTCCTATAAATAGAAGCTCATTCTTCCTTCATTTCTCACCAATTCACTAAGTCTCACAAGAACAATTATTATAGAGAGAAATTATAGAGAGAAAGAAGAAGAGAAGTCTCCTACCTCACTATTCCAGTATCCAGTTTTCTTCTAAGGTAAGGGGTATTATTTCTTTTGTATTCATGAAGAGAGTTATTTTCTTTCAATACTCGTAAGGGTTGTTATTCCATTCTTTATTATTCTATTGGAATAACCTGTCTGTGCGGTCTATCGCATGCCTGGTGAATTCATCTGTTATTCCATTCTTTATTATTATGTTGGAATAACATGTCTATGCGGTCTATCGCATGCCTGGTGAATTCTTTTGTTATTCCATTCTTTATTATTCTGTTAGAATAACCTGTCTGTGTGGTCTATCGCATGCCTAGTGAATTCTTCTATTATTCCATTTTTTATTATTCTGTTGGAATAACCTCTCTGTGCGATCTATCGCATGCCTGGTGAATTCTTTTATTATTCCATTCTTTATTATTTTGTTGGAATAACTTGTCTCACGCTGACTCTGGCATGCATGGTGAATTCTTCATTATTCCATTCTTTATTATTACATTGGAATAACTTTGCTTACACGCTGCCATCGTGCATACATTGTGAATTCTTCTATTATTCCATTATTTATTATTACATTGGAATAACTTTTGTCTACATGGACTCTACGTGATGCATGGTGAATGATCCTTTGTATTTATTCCTTATTAAATTGTGGAAATGATCTGTACCGTGGATTACTGCATGGCGAGCAAAAATCCATTTGCGATTTCATATATTCTATTATCTGTAGATTGGTTAAAGTTTTTGACTTCTATACTCCATGAAATTAGTAGAATATCCTTGATATTTGCGCTTCATCCGATATCTTTTCTGGAAATATTCTTCTAAGCATTCTTGAATTTTACTCCATAAAGCAGTATCATGTTGACAATTTGGACGTTATTGATTTCTGGATAAATTAAATTATAAATCTTTAAAATTTATCTTGAACTTGTTTTATTGAATTATTATGTCATTGTCATCATCCTAATGCTTATATTGTGATGAAAGTCATCTTTGGCTTACGTGCATAGATGGACTTGGTATGATTATGACCAGGGATTATTCGGTATAATCATGACTGTAATGTGGTGAAAGTTTTCATTGGCCTGTAGTTCATTGATGGACAGTTGTTGGTATGATTATGACCAGGGATTATTCAGTATAATCATGACCATTGATGATTACATGAATATCCTTGGCCGTGATACAGGGATGATTCGATTTTATTTATTAAAATTTGAGTCTCGGCCGATAAAGTTGATGAAAACTTTTTAAATCATAGAAGATAATAGATTTTATGCTCTACTTGACTCTTCTAATGGATTGCTTATTCCGCTGCAGTTGTTGATCTAAAACTTGTTGTCTATTGTATTATATCAGTTGTTATACTGTTGAAGGCTAAGGATAATTTATTCTACATGATCTCAGTCATAATATTTCTTACTGGGCTAGTTAAGCTCACCCTTTTCTTTCACTGTTCTCTTCAAGAAACGAGAATATAGCTGGGACAAGTCGGGGAATGGAGTGACAGTCCAGGATAAGTGGCTATAGTAGTCCTCACTATTCTATGAAATAGTGTGATAATAAATGTATTAAGGACTTATTTTGAGTTTGAATACTGTCTAGAAGATAATATTCGTATTAAAACTCTCAGTTTATGTTTTGTCGTATTTTACACGACAGTTGTATTATTAAGTTATATTTGAATTTTGTACCATGTATTTGGCGACTCAGAATGGGTGATGTATACCTATTTTGGGGGTGTCACAGTTGGTATCAGAGCTTAGGAATATGATCCCTGGATAAGATGTGAGGCTAGAACTAGGAGGGGAGAGATGGGTAATTCCTTCGCTAGTATGACCTACCTAAGTTTATTTGTTTTTTAATTGGTCGGTCAGAATATAGAGATAATAAATGGCATGTCAATTAACCCTTATTTTGAAACTATATTCTAGAATGATATCTGAAATACAGGAGATGAGAAATGGGAAAATCACGATAGAGAGGAAATAACCGGTAAGGTACAATTCGAAAAGAAAGCAATGTATTCTAATCTCTTCGAACTACCAGGTACGTAAATTTTGAGGGCGAAATTTCATAAGGAGGGGAGATTGTGAGACCCCAAATTTTATGAAATGAAAGTATTTAATTTTCTTATAAATATTCTATTTAGTAAATGGTTAAATTGATAAAAGGTTAAAGTTAAGGGTGATATGTGAAAATTTTGCAAAGTAAACAAGTTGTTATAAAATATTTGTTGTGTCAGGAAATATTTGTTTGGTCAGGAAATATTCTTTTTGTCGGGGAATATTCGTACGGTGACACAATCATTGGTAGACCCCGCAACGGAATAACTATCGGATATAGAAAGCGACAGAAATAATCTTTTTATAAAAATAACGGCGAAAGTTTTACCATTAGACTGTTGAAATACCCGATGGTAAAAGTACAATAATACGCGTGGTTGCATAGTAGCACACGGTATTGAGTATTGATGCTTACGTGAGAAGTCACTCAGTTATACTCAATTATTGTTACAGTAATTGCTCCAGTTGAGGGGGAGATCCCTGAAATTCTCATGATAGAGAATACACCAGCTGAGGGGGAGATGCTAAAGCTCAAGAAGATGCTCCAATTGAGGGGGAGTTTTTGAGCTTACAAGAAGATGATCAAGTTAAGGGGGAGCCTCATGATATCTCCATGACAGAAGGAGAGGTCCCTGCCAGAAATGAAGAAGAACCAGTGCAAGATCATCAAGAGACCATTGAGATAATGGACTCCTCCAACGAGAACAGAGAAGAGGAAGAAGATGATGATGACCTTGAGATCACTGCTATAGGCAATAATGGGTATAGAAGCTATCTCTACAATCAGATGTTCTCTTACCTACCCATGATGCAATATCATCAAGCTCAAATCCTAAACTCTTGGGATCACATGTTCTGGAGCTTCAAAGAGTATCCAGCCATCTCAGTACTAGCCAATGGCTTCCCAGGAAGACTCAACTTTGCCACGAAGTTGCTTATTAACAACTCTTCCTCAATGGATAGATCTGAGGTACTGTCTATCCCAACCCTTTTTAGAGTTAATCACTTGCCATCATCATCATTTAGCTATTTTTATGAATTCACACAATGGTTGGAAGTGATACTTCATCCACTAAACCAATTTCTAGTTGCAAATCCCAAAATTCTGTAACTGAGGAACCAAATGCAGTCAACTTCATAGTGCTCCCTCAAACTATTAACTCTACGATCACGGACTCTAGCCCCATTGCAGAGTCTACACCTCAAATCATAGAGTCACCAAACACAAACATCCTGACCCAGTCCCCTCCATCAGACATACCATCCTCCTCCTCCAATGACTATTTTAGTCTTAATCTTGCTCTCTACTCCCTGCAAGATCATTCTCAGTAAAGATCCCCTCCACTCAATAATCCTCAAACCAATGATACCCTTCCAAATTTGCCCACAAAAGATGACTTGAAGGAAGTCTCCAAGAACATGGTCAAGAACATTGAAGACAACATGGACACTCACTCAGACCTCATTCATCTCCGACTGAATCAAATGATCACTGCTGCAAATAATATCTCTGGCACTCTAAACACTGAGCTTACAAAGAAGCTGAGGGAAATTATCCAAGAAATTCTTAAAAGCATGAAGGACAGAGATGAGATTCAGTTCCAGATAGCCACCAAGCAAAGAGAGGCTGTTCTTGAAATGCAAAAAAATCAAGAAGCCCAAAATAAACTTATGCTGGAGAACATCATCAACCTGAAAGCTTTAGTCAAAGAAATCCAGAAAGCTTATATAAATCAGGAACATCAGACTGACATTGTTCTCACTGCCCTCCGAAACAAAGAAGCTAGATCTGAAGTCCAAATCAAGGAAAGTCGAGAGGATATTGCTCAAACACAAAGCCAACTAAATGAGCTTGTCCAAGGAGTAAATCGACTTTCTGCAGACATTCGAACCCTTGATGCTGACATAAAGGGGGAGAATAAAGGGAAAGGAGTTCAAGGAGCACAGGGAGATCAGGGCAGAGGCAGAAGAGGTCAAGGAAACCAAGAAAGGGGAAAAGGATAATTTTCACGAAGCCCTCCTGCAAGATAATTCCACCAACAGACTCCACGATCAAGCAATCAGACTCAACGATCTGATCAGCAGGAAGTATTGATGGCTCAGCCTTTAAGAAGTCAAGGGCCAACTACCAGCTTACCAAATGTGACCACCACATGCCTAAGAATGCCAATTGGAGATCCAACTTTCATGAATAGGCATGATCACAACCCAATATTAAGCCCAAGTGAGCTGGAAGAGTTAGTCATAAGGGATGAAACAAGCAGGAAAAGAAGGGCTGATGAGGAGTATGCCAATCCTCCAAGGAAAAGGTCAAAGAAATAGAGATAAGTTGAAACTTTAAATTGTTAGTGATGTAAAGCTAAACTGCAATATTTCTTGAACATCAATAAATTCATGCTTACTCTCTTGAAATTTTAGCTGCTCACTGAAATGCTAAGTCATGTTTAAATTTCTTGCAAATGCATTTGGACACTAATAATCATGACAACAAATCTCCTTGGTTATGTCAACATCAAATAGGGGGAGATTGTTGGGAGAATGCATATTATGATTTGATGTTTTAATGTATATGTTCATGATTATTTGTAAAGTCTTTCAAGTAATATATGTACAAGGGCTTAGTGATAGATCAAATTTGTTAGGTTGATCTAAGCTCTTAACGTATATCATTCTGTAATAGAATGTATAGATAGAAAGATCAAAGTTGTTAGGTTGATCTTGAGATGTAATAGATAGGCTTCGAAGAAATCGGAGTGTATAAATCTGATCATCATTGCAGAAGTCAAGGCAGAAATGTAGAGCTTCAAAGATCATAGTGTGCCTGCATTGAAGGGCCTCTTTGGAAATCGTAGAGTGGTCCCAATGTTTGCCGAGCCAACTCAACGATCGTAGTGTGCTGAAGGAAACGTAGAGTTTATAAGTCAACGATCGTAGTGTGCTCTCAAAAATGTAGAGTTTACAACTCAAGCAAGCAAAGATCGTAGTGTGCAAAGACTTAAGAGAAATCGTAGTGCTCTCGGCCGATAGCATCAGACCAGGCACCAAGGCGACAAGTCACCACGATCTGAATCGTAGAGTATCATTTGTCTTGTGTCAGAAAACGTCGAGCCTCATGATTTGTGTGGAGATAGGTTCCACCAAAAGAGGAATGGATTCTAAATGCTGCAGTACTCACCAGTCCCAAAGTCATAAGAAATATCCTTAGTATGCAATAAAGAAGCGTATTGAAGAAGCTAAGGAAAGTACCATTGGTAAGGGGGAAAACACCTTTTTAGGTGTTAGGTGAGAAAGCAGTCTGCAGTGTCAGTGGGACAGAATGCAGTTCAGAAGATGTGCAGAAATGTCTCCATCAAAGATCAAAAAAGTCAAACACATTTAATGCCTCAACGGATGGATCTAACGGATAGTTTTCAAGATCACATATATGAAAATCAAGCAGATGAGAGAGAAGTAAGCAAGCATTGAACAAATAACGTGAACAACTCTCAAGCTCAACTCTACGATCTGAGAATTAGCAAAGCTTGCTTAGCTACTCAGTTCTTTTGAACAAGTGCTTAAACAACAACTGAGTAGCAACCATCAAGAACTCAACATCTATCAATCAACTGAAGAAGAGTACCAAGTCTGCTGGACTTGAAGAGTTCTAAGTGAACTGTAAGAGAGCCAAGTTTCTTTGGACTTGAAGAGTTCAAGAGTGAACTAAGAAGTTCCTGAATCACGGTCTAGAAGGAATCTGTGTGATTCAGAAGTTGTAAAAGACATCCTTAGCGGATTTCCTACTCTTTGAGTAGAAGAATGGACTAGGAACTTTAAGTGATCTGAACCACTTAAAATGATTGTCTTTTACGTTCATACTATAACTGCTATATCTGCCATAACTGCTATAACTGCCTCACTCTCATAACTCCACTACTTTGCAAAAGAGATTAAAACAAACATAAATTTCGCTAAGTTTTAATCATCATTAACTAACAAGTTTAAAACGAAAAGATTTTTTAAATATCTATTCACCCCCCCCCCTTCTAGATAGCTATTGTGCCTACTAGGAACTAACATAATAGACAGCAAGTTTTAGATCAACAACTGCAGCGGAAACAACAATTCATTAGAAGAGTTAAGTAGAGAATGAAGTCTACTATCTTCTATGATTTAAAAGTCCATCATCAATATTTTATCCCTGTAATATCAATTAAAATACATCTTGAATCAAATATTCATCTTTGCACTACAGGCCAAAGATATTCATTTGTATCACCAGTTGGTCATGTTCATCTCAACACCTGTCTATCTTTGCAATACGTGCCAAATATATTCATTATGTAATCATTCATCTTTGCACTACAGGCCAAAGATATTTAGTTATATCACCATTTAGGACTGAGCATGATGAAAAATATCTTAAAGAAAACGAATCCAGTAAGATAAAAGGAAAAAGATTAGGGATTCGTACTTCGGTTTATCCAAGTTCAAAAATACTGCATAATAATCAATTGTGGAGCAAAATTCAAGAATGAAGATCAAAACATGGATACAATCAAAGATAATAACCCTAATAGACAACTTGGACAAAGAAAAGAAAATTTTAATTTTTCAATGAATAGTACCGTATTCGTGAATAGTGTCGTATACATGAATAGTGTCGTGTACGTGAATAGTAACCCTGACATGAAAAGGTAGAAATTTTACAAGAAAAATCATACTTCGTGAATAGTACCGTATTCGTGAATAGTGTCGTATACGTGAGTAGTGCTGTATACATGAATAGTAACCCCGACATGAAAATGTAGAAATTTCACAAGAAAAATTATACCAATATTTTGGTATAATGATATTGAAAGAAATAACATCATTTACGAAGAAAATAACATCCCTTACCTCAAAAGAATAGTACTTCTGGGTGAAATATCGGATATAATGTTGAAGGAAACTTGCACTAAATAAAAACACTCAAGACATCTAAATACTCACAGAAATACGTTCAATATTATAGAGAGAAAACTTCAGATTCTAGTGTGATTTTTATTTCTAACTAAACACCCTATTTATAGGAAAATGCCAGCCCACCATTCCTGACAAAATTCACATACGCACACTTTTGAAAATCATACAGCACACCTCAGTTGAAAAAATAGAGTTCAATTTCAAAATGAGAAATCCCACTTAATCCACATGTTTAAAACCTTTAATAATTATTAAAAAGAATACAAATTTAATTTGCTCTCTTCCTCCTTATTTTATTCATATACCGTGAATTTAGTGTAAAAATATCACCATTATTATATTATTATATTATAACATTATACATTTATAATGTAATATAATAATATATTTGAATGAATTATTTTATCAGAAAAGATAAAATATCAATTTTCAACAATTGTCACTTTTCTAAAAAATTCCTCCATTTATATCCACATTAAATAAATATTTTCTAATCATATAAATCAATAATTAATTATTTACAAATAATATTTCAGAACTACAATATTGATAACCAGGTCATTCTCAGGAAAGAGGGGGCCTTCCGGTAAGGATTTCTCCTTACTGGCGCGCAATTGAATAACCTAACCCCTTTTCTCGATATAACATTCTAGACATTATCAATAATGTTATCCAATAATATTATTCAAATAATATGAATTATTGATCTGATAATGGGACATACTGTGCAGTGACAATTATTGAATCAATAATATAAAATATCAACGTAGCAATTATTGAATCAATAAAATAAAATATTGAACAGTAATTATTGTAATAATTATTTAGTAGTGCCTTCATATGTAAGAATCAATAATTCAAAAATAATGTGCAATACTGTGCAACAACGCGTATTACTTTACTTATCCATTAGGTATTCCAACAGTTTTAACGGTAACAATTATGCCGTTATTTAAAAAAAACTCATACTTGTCATTTTCTTCCTCTGACAGTTTTTCGTTATGGGGCCCACAAATGGCTGCGCTGTCGTACGAATATTCCCCGACAACAAGAATATTCCACGACCAAACGAATATTCCCCGACAATAATGAATATTTTATAACCACTTGTTTATTTTGCAAAATTTGCACATTTCATCCATAACGAAAGCATTATATCAAATTAACACCTTATTATTTCAAAATAATGAATAGAGGAAATTTAATTTTATTTATAAAAAGTTGGGGTCTTACAACCTCCCCTCCTTATGAAATTTCATCCTCGAAATTGACGTACGTACCTGGTGTTTTGAAATGGTGAGGATACCTCGCTTTCATTTCTGATTCCAACTCCTAGGTCATTTCCTCAATAGCATGGTTTCTCCACAAAACTTTGACTTGTGGTATAACCTTTGTGCATAGGACATGCTCCTTCCTATCCATGATCCTAATAGGTACCTCCTCGTACGTTAAATTTTTGGCTATCTCGTCTAGTTCTAACTCAATAATGTGGTTTGGGTCTTTTACATATTTACGAAGCATATATATGTGAAAAACCTTATGAACACGAGACATGCTTGGAGGTAATGTGAGTCTATAGGCCAAATTTCCTATTCGGTCAAGAATCTCAAATGGACCAATCCTTTGGATCTTTTTTGTAGTCATGCGTACAAATTCTTGTCCCAAAAATGTTGCTTCACCCACCTCGTCCCAGCATACTAAAGAATGACACTTTCGTCCATACAACGCCTCGAATGGAGCCTTGCCTATATTTACTTGATAACTGTTGTTGTAGGAGAATTCCACCAATGGCAAGTACTTATCCCAACTTCCTTTGAAATCTAGGACACAGAATCTTCAAGAGTTTGAATAGTCCTTTCTGATTGCCAGTCCGTTTGAGGATGGTATGCCAAACTGAATCGTAAATCTGTGCCCATAGCTTTCTGCAAACTAACCCAAAATCGTGAAGTGAATCTTGGGTCACGATCCGAAACTATGGATACTGGCATGCCATGGAATCTCACAATCTCATTCACCTACATACGAGCAAGACGTTCAAGGGAATAAGTCTCCCATATTGGCAAGAAATGAGCAGACTTGGTTAATCTATCAACAATAACCCAAATCGTATCTATGCCTTGAGAAACCTTGGGAAGACCCGTAACGAAATCCATGGTAATGTGTTCCCACTTCCATTTCAGAATCTCAAGTGGTTGCAATGGACCCTTTGGCACTTGATGCTCCGCCTTTACACGTTGACAAGTTAAACACCTCGAGATAAACTCTGCGATCTCTCTCTTCATATTATTCCACCAAAATGTATGTCGAAGACCATGATACATTTTGGTACTCCCAGGATGGATTGCAAACGGTGTGTTGTGTGCCTCCATCATGATTCTATGCTTCAAGTCAGAATCGTTAGGAATGCAAAGTCTGGAGTTAACTCGAAGTATTCCTTCTTCATCGATTCTTGCTTCTGGAATAACACCTTCTTGTACTTTCTTCTTCATACGCATCAGCTCTAGGTCTGTGGCTTGAACAACTTTAACTTTATCGATTAAAGTCGGTTCTACTCGTATGTTTGATATCATCACGTGGGTATTTGGAGTCTTTAACTCTATCTTCATCCTTTATAAGTCGTAAAAAAGGGCACTCGTACCCGCATACGATCTTCTACTCAATGCGTCAGCTACCACGTTTTCTTTTCTAGGATGGTATTGAATGGTATGGTCGTAATCTTTCAACAGCTTGAGCCAACGTCGTTGCCGCTGAAAGAGTACGAAATCCGTACCTGAATTAAGCAATGTAATACCCAAAGTATATTCCAAAACTCGTTTAGACTTTCTCCGATTCAATCTAAATAATTTAATAAGATTTTATTACAATCCAATCATTAATAAAATAATACTATTAAATTTATTATTAAAACTTTTATAACTATATACGCAAAATTTATTAATTTAAATTAATATACATAATTTCAATTTAATTTTCCAATTAAGATTTATATATTAATATATATATATATATATATATATATATATATATATATATATATATATATATATAAACATTACCATCAATGCTACTACTTCAATCACATTACGTTTTTTTATTTATTTACAGGGGCCATTCGTTTATATATATATATATATATATATATATATATATATATATATATATATATATATATATATATTCATGAATCGGTTTCATTCTATGAACCATTGCTATTTATATATATAAATTAGTACTTTTCATTCCAACAAGAAAAGTTGCACATGAATCATTACCATTATACTTCTCTATATATATATATATAGCCCCTGACATAGCAATCAAAAACATCCCAATACAATAAAAGCATACCCGAGATTTCTTTTCTTCCGTACGCGACTTCTTTTTTCTAGCCGCACAAGTCTTCATCCTCTCTTTCCCTCAGTTCGTATAATGAAATAAAATTAGGTCGAGTTGTTTATTAACTAAGAGGTCTTGTTTTAATAAACTTCTAATTAGGTTCAATTAATAATAAAGCCCAAATTTTATCAAATTAATCCATCCATCACTTATTAATATAATTAGCCCATATAATTAAATGATTAGTTTGACCCAATAATTTAAATACCCAATTAATGTAACCACATATATACTTATTTTCGACGTCGGTATTTTTAGCTATCCCTTTTCGTTACTTGTTCTTTAGTGTTCTCATTTTAGGTGAGATTTGTTTGAAAAAATAAGTGAAAAAGGTTCGACATGTATAATGTCGACGATGGACTGTTAAGAGTTGCCAGTTGGTTTTTTAAATGGTTGTACCAACACAACCGAGAAAAGGTTTGCACATTGACCCTGTGATGTGACACTGCTAAACGGGTCGGTGAAACCGAGATTCATTAAGGTCCGGGGACTTGATTATGCGGAGGGAAGGTGTTAGGAACCCCCCGACATCCGTGTTACCATGGTGACTGCCACTTTTCAAGAAACTGTTATATGAATATGTGTATGTGTGTGGATCAATGTGCAATTATTTAGAAGTAGTGTGAGGCCTTGTTCGCACCTATATACACAAGGTTTGAATTTATGTAAAAATTTAATTTTTAGCAAGATATGGCAGTGGTGTTTATAAAAGAGGTTTTTCAAACCCTTGTGCTCAATAGTAATTGAGACCTTTTACACTTCCATTTTTTATTAAGTGTTCGGCTTGATTGCTTTTATTTTCGAGATGCAAAGCATCTATTAAGAAAATAATGTACAAAATAATGTTGACTTCCTCGTGGGTATGAAAACCATCTGAGGAAATTCAGACACCGAAAATAAATTTATAAGATGCTTACAGCTGAAAATGTCCATCACGGGAACCGAATCTAGATCTAATAGATTGAATCTGTGATCACATGATTCCTAGGCTCACATTATACATAATTTGTATGAAAGCGAAGAAGTAGGTATATATATAAAAATCAGAAATATATATATATCTGAGACATGATCGCCCACCACGAAGCACCTCCATGGGGATTAGAAAATGTAAATAAAGTCAGTAAAAGCCATCAACCGCCACGGAGAAAACTCCGAAGTGGGACTTAAACGTAAAGAAGTAAACTCAAAGTGAGACGAAATATATATATATATATATATATATATATATATATATATGCGATAAACGCACTTGATGTAAAATCTAGGCTCATCGAATGAGTTCGACAATAGTTCATATATATATATATATATATATATATATATATATATATATATATATAAGTAAGTAACGCCCCGGTGTAAAATCTGGGCTTATCGAACAAAATTCCAATTAATATATATATATATATATATATATATATATATATATATATATATATATATATATATATATATATATATTAAGTAACGCGCTCGCATCAAGTCTAGGCTCATCGAATAGAGTTCGACACACAGTTCATATATATATATACATATACAAAAGCAAATAAACGCTCCAGACCGAAGTCTATGCTCAATCGAGGCATAACTCAATAATATTAGTCCATATATATATATATATATATACAAACTGAAATAAAACCACGGATCGAAGTTCGGGTAAACACACGCAACACGACTCTCAACGTGAAGAAGGGTGTGTGCAAAGATGAAGAGAAATGCTTTGAAGTGTGTGAGAAGGCTTACAGTGGGCTACCAAAGAAGACTTATATATCTTTAAAGTGGATGAACACTCGGCTCATGCTGGTACAAAAGTAGGTATATGTGAGCTCACAAGTGTTTTAAATGAGAAAACACTCAATATAGGGTGAGTACGGAGCAAATTTGACAAGGCTTCCTCGCATTTTTTCTCTTACAAATGGCCACCCCAAGCCCTCTATTTATAGAGGGGGGAGTCAGATGTGTACCTACTGGCTGGGCCCACGAGATGTACATGCGGCTACAAGGTTCTGCCTTCGTTCTTCACGGTCACGTCGTCTCATGAGCCTTCGTAATGTCCGCTCGAACTTTCAGAATTACAATATGGGCATCCGATTGAGGTATGTAAGACCTATTTCAGATCGTCGTTGTCGAGAGTTACGCAATGGCATGGGATTAGAAGTTGTATGAAGTTAGGAAGATGGGACGGTGCCCTCCGGTCTTCAAAGCTTCAAATTCTATATGTTACCCTGCGTAATAGTCACTCGGGATTTGTTTTCCTTGATTCTTGTGGGACATTATTGTGTAGAAATGTATGTATGAGAGGCTGAGATGACGTTATATGGCATCAAGGTGGCAAGATGACGACTTTGCCCCTCACTGAGGTTATCGCCGGTTTGGGCTGATAAAGTAGACGTTGCTCAGGGTTATCGCTGAGATTGGACTGTTGCAAGTGTTGAAGGTCCTCAGTGTCATCTTTGAGGTGTGCTTGTCTTCATGGTGTTATCTTTGGGTCTTGTACTGAGTGCCTCGGTGTGAGTGCTGAGGTTGAAGCTGATTGCATGCATTTGAAATAAGCATTTCCGGGGTTATCATCGAAACTACATTCCTTGGGATTATCTCCAAGGTGGGTAAATGCTACTCCCAGTGTTGGGACTCAGACTTGATACCTCAGGGTTATCTCCGAGATTAATCGGTCTTCTCCGGTGGAATTTCTGGTATTGGAATTGCATGCCTCGGGGTTATCTCCGAGGTTGGAACTGTTACTCCCGGTGTGTGTTCCAGGGTTGAGACTGAACTTCCGATAGTATTCAGTCTTGACGTGAACTATCTTCCAGGGTTATCTCTGAAAGACAAATCTGCCCTCCTGCAATGTCAGTGACAGGTGTGCAGAAACTTTTGAGTGTTTACAGATGCCCCTCTTTATCATATTCATGCAATGCAATGCATGGGTATGATAAAGAATCCTAGACACTTGAAATTCAACATGATGCAAATGTATAATGCATGTGTGCGGGATTGTGGCCCAACATGCTGGGGATGATTGTCGGTTCTCTGTTGCTTCTACTGGGGATTGGCAATTATGACCCAATTGGATGTGTGATCCGAACCACTTAGGATGTTGACGTTGGAGTTGTCACCAAAGTCCTTAATCCTTGATACAGACTTGAATCTGAAGATGTGCCTCTCGTGTGCAAGAGATCTGTGGGGATACAGCTTTGTCTGTTTTGAGGATGTGTATAACATATTTTATCATCTATCCTCCTTGATGATGTTGACTTTTTCTGGTTTGTATCGCTAGGATATGTCAAAGTTCTATTTGATTTACTGACAACAGCATATGTTGTCAGGGTTGCTTGACCTTTATTGATGTGTACTTCACCGATGTGTGAATCAACGGATGAAAACACTGTGGGGTAGACTGTTAAGGCTGCTTGACCTTCGCTGACGTGTGAATCAATAGCTGATATACGTTGTAACCCCCGCTGGGGTTGGAACCTCAGGATGCGTTGTCACCCCCACCGGGGTATGCTTGATCCTCGCTGATGTGTGTATCAATAGCTAAAATTATCAGATGGCTTCCGATGCTTCATTAGATTTACTTGCCAATGGTTACACTGATGTCAAGGCTGCTTGACCTTCGTTGATATGTGTGTCAACAGAACATGCGTTGTAACCCCCGTCGGGGATCTCTTCTTGAGACTGTGTGATACCCCCTCCGGGGAACGCGTTGTAACCCCTGCCGGGGTTTTGATAAAGAATAGGGTTACTACCCTCAATTGGCGGCATTGGACCCACGTCAGGTATTGCCAAGCGTGACTTGTAACATTTGAGATCATCATCATAGTGTACCCTGTGCTTGGGCGAATACCAATGAGTGATGTGCAGACCCAAGGTTCAATCTGAGAAGACCAGGATTTGTAAGCCATTCTGCTCAATCGCGTAGCATTTTTATTCCTGATTTGACCTTCTCAGTCTATGAGAACTCCTTTGCAACTCAAACTGGACCGAGTCGGAGGGGTGGGACCCACATAGGGGTGTCGCAGGTACACCTGCTTTAGCTGCAGATGGATATGCGGCCAACCATGGATACTAAAGGCCAGCAGGCTGCATTCATAAGTCATTTTCAAGTTACGCCGCGAAGGAAATCCGAGAGCTCTTCTTCAGATCTGCTGAGTTCGGGCGACTTTTTGCAAATTCTATCACCATACAAGTGTTCTACACTGTCCTGGTAACGTATGCATGTATTTTTTTCTAGTTTTTATCTGTAGAAAATGACTTATCACATGAAATGCATCTAAACACATAGTAGTTAATATGTATGCTCAAATGACTTGATAAAAAATATTCAACATAGTAAATGTTAGTATTAAACCATGCTTTGAACATAATGATGTGAAAATATTTAACTTTTGAGGCAAAAAGTCTATAGGCTCACGCCTCCTACCGATCGAGGATTAAAATGGGCGAGATGAATCGAGGATTGAGCTTTCCTCTTTTCCAAATCTCATAACTCCTTTCCATGGAGCAACACGTAACAACACATGATCTCTCCTATATCGAATTCCACGTCCTTTCGATGAAGACCAAAGATAACTCTTTTATGTCGATCTTGTGAGGTTTTTATACGTTCTTGGGATCGTTTGAATCTTTTCTGTAGTCATACGTACCAACTCCGGTCCCAACAATGTTGCTTCACTCACCTCATCCCAGCATACTGGAGAACGACACTTTCTTTCATACAACGCTTCGAATGGAGCCATGCCAATACTTGATTGATAATTGTTGTTGTAGGAAAACTCCACCAATGGTAAGAACTTCTCCCAACTTCCCTTGAAGTCAAGAACATAGAGTCTTAATAGATCTTCAAGAGTTTGAATCGTCCTCTCCGACTGTACGTTCGTCTGAGGATGATATGCTGAGCTAAATCGTAAATATGTGCCCATAACTTTCTGCAAACTAACCCAAAATCGTGAAGTGAATCTTGGGTCTCGATCAGAAACTATGGATACTGGCATACCATGCAGTCTTACAATCTCGTTTATGTACATACGAGCAAGACGTTCAAGTGTATAAGTTCCTCGTACTGGTAAGAAATGAGCAGATTTGGTCAATCTATCAACAATGACCCAAATTGCATCAATGCCTTGAGAAACCTTGGGAAGACCAGTAACGAAATCTATGGTAATGCGCTCCCACTTCCATTCTGGAATTTCAAGTGGTTGTAATGGACCTTTTGGTACTTGATGCTCCGCCTTAACTCATTGACACGTTAGACACCTTGAGATAAACAAATTATCTCTCTCTTCATATTGCCCCCACCAAAATGTATATCAAGATCATGATACATTTGGTACTCCCGAGATGGATTGCAAGAAAGCGGTGTGTTGTGCGCCTCCATCATGATTTTATACTTTAAATCGGTATGTTAGGAACACAAAATCTGGAGTTGACTCAAGTATTCCTTCTTCATCGATTCTTGCTTCCTAGATCGCACGTTCTTGCATTTTCTTCCTCATACGCATCACCTCGGTTACAGAACTTGAGCAAACTTTAATTTTATCAATTAAAGTCCGTTTCTACTCGTATATTTTCCATCATCACGTGGGTCCCCAGAGTCTTTATCTCTATCTCCATCCTTTGCAAGTCATACAAAATGGGCCTTTGCGTTGACAATATTGCACTTTCGTGCATTCATATGATCTTCTACTCAATGCGCCGCCTACCACGTTCCGCTAAACTTTTCGGGATGGTATTGGATGGTATGATCATAATCTTTCAATAGTTCAAGCCAACGTCGTTGTCCCATGTTAAGTTCCTTTTGAGTGCAAAAATATTTGAGGCTTTTATGATCCGTAAAGATCTCCACTTTCTCCCCATACAAGTAATGCCTCCAAATTTTAAGTGCGAAGATAACAAATTGTTTTACTAACTCTAGGTCATGAGTAGGATAATTCCTCTCATATTCTTTGAGTTGTCATGAGGGCATAGGCTATGACTTTCCCATGTTGCATGAGAACACATCCTAACCCTTTGCCCAAGCATCATCAGAGATGACAAATCCTCCAACCGGATGGTATTGTCGAATAAAGGTCTTTGAAATGAGTCTCTCTTGAGTTCTTGAAAACTCTTCTCACATTCCTTGCTCCAACCGAACTTTGTATCTTTCCGAGTCACCGAAAGTGAGTTAGTGGAGTAGCGATTCGAGAAAACCCTTCTACTGAATCTCCGATAATAACCACTAAAGCCGAGAAAGCTACGTGCTTGATCATCGATTTAGGTTGCTCCCACTATGAATAGCTTCAATCTTTCTTTGGGTCAACAGATATTCCATGACTTGATACCACGTGCCCAAGGAATGCTACTTCCTCAAGCCAGAACTCGCATTTCTTCAACTTGGCATAAAGCTTGTATTCACGAAGCTTTGGAGTATCAGCCTCAAGTGTTCCTCATGATCTTCACGGCTTTTGGAATATATGAGGATGTCATCAATAAAGATGACCACAAAGTGATCCAAATATTCCTTGAATACTCGGTTCATCATATCCATGAAATCAGCAGGAGCATTAGTCACTCCAAAGGACATGACTAGGAATTCATAATGCCTGTACCGAGTTCTGAAAGACGTCTTTGGAATGTCATCGGTTCTAATCTTCAATTGGTGATATCCGGAACAAAGATCAATCTTTGAAAAGAATTTGGCTCCTTGCAACTGGTCAAACATGTCATCAATACGTGGCAATGGGTACCTATTTTTGATGGTGAAATGATTCAACTCCCGATAATTAATACAAAGTCGTATACTCCCATCATTCTTTTTCACGAATAGAACAGGAGCACCCCAAGAAGAAGTACTAGGATGAATAAAGCCAATGTCTAACAATTCCTGCAATTGAGTCTTTAACTCCTGAAGTTCAATAGGAGCCATTCGATATGGGGCTTTGGAAATGGGTTTTGTACCGGGTTCAAGGTCGATACAAAATTCAATTTCAAGCTCTGGGGGTAGGCCAGGAAGTTCTTCAGGGAATACGTCAGGAAATTCATTAACAATAGAAATATTATTCAAAACTGACGTATTTTTGTTTAGATCCGTGACGTGGGCTAAGAAAGCTTGACATCCATTTTTCAATAAACGAATAGCTTTATGGCTTGAGATGACAGTGATTGATTTTAATGGTTTGGTTGCTTGAATTCGCATAATAGGTCGATTAGGAATATGAAAGCTAACAACCTTACGAAAAACAATCAATTTTTGCATGATGAGTAGTTAACCAATCAATCCCTAGAATTACATCAAATGCAAGTATTTTTAATGCAATAAGATCGACAGGTAATGTGTGGGTACCAACTTGAACCAAACAAGACTTATAAACCGTGGATGTAATGAAGGTTTCTCCCAACGGAGTTTCCACAGATAAGTTAAAGTCTAATTTCTCCGGAGTTAAATTTAATCGTTGAGCGCAAGTAGGAGAAATAAAAGAATGAGTAGAACCGGTATCAAATAAAGTATAGACTTCGCTGGAGTTTATGATAAGCTTACCCGTGATGACCTCATTCGGGTTCCTTGCTTTCTGGGAGGTCACAACAAACGCTCTCCCTTGCACTACCGGCTTTGAATTTTCTGGGACAGCCTTTGGTGCCTCCATCCTAGCTGAATTTGTCTTCGGTGAACGATAAAATCGGGCTAAGTGACCTTTTCTTCCACAATTATAACATGCTTTGGATGGCATCGCGTAATTTGGACTGATGTGTCCCTCCCCTCCGCATTTGAAGCATATGATAGGTGGTCTTTCTCCTTCCTTAACAACGGGTGCTGGTGCTGACATCTTTCCATCATTGTTGAATCTCCTCTTCTTGAAATGTCCATTCTTATTGTTTTGGCCCTGATTACCACCGAAGTGGTTACCATTTCTGGCCTGTTGATTCCCTCCACGCTTGTTGTCACCGCTTCGATGACTGCTCTCACTAGTATTATCATTTTGTTGGCTGCTCTCTTTTTATTGCGTTGACTCGTTATCGCGCTCCACCAACTGAGCCCTATTTACAACATCTGAATACAAACACAGTTTATGAGAAATAATATGTTGACGTATCTCCGACTTTAAACCTCTTAAAAACATTCACGCCATTCTCTCTTCATTATCCACCAAGTGGGACGCAAACCAGGATAACTCCGTAAATTTTGCCTCGTATTGCGACACGGTCATATTGTTTTGCTCCAATATGATAAACTTCACCTCTTTCATGCGACGAATACTTTCGGGAAAGTATTTTTCGTTGAACAGCTCTTGGAACTTCTCCCAAGACATCTTGATCAAGACGGAGTTGAGTACATTTTACCGATTCCCACCATGTCCGCCTCTCTCGCAACATAAAGGCGAAGAAGGAACCTTTTCTCCTCGAGCATCCCAAGACATCAAATATCTTGGTGATCTGCTTTATCCATGCTTCCGCCATAAGTGGTTTTGGCTCTCCTTAAACTTCTCGGTGGTCCCAGCTCCTTGAATTGTTTAGCGGTGACCTTTGAGAGTTTCCAAGATGTTTCCACCTACATTTTGGACGAGAGCCGCTCTACTTTCTTATTGCATGAATTTCATAAAGCCTCTAAACAATCCATCATTCATCATTTGGTCAGTGTTGTTGTTTGCATGAGGATTGTCGCCTTCCTGATGGACATTCTCCTGATTATTGATATGTGGAGACTCAACGGTCTCTTGTGCTCCATTGTTATTCCCAACATTTTCGGATGTTATTTTCAGATACTGCCACAAAACAAAGGTTAATTGACATGTAACATAATATCTCTAAACTCTGACCAACCAATTTAAATACAAAATAAATTTAAGTAGGTCATACTAGCGAAGGAATTCCCCATCTCTCCCCTCCGAGTTCTAGTCTCACTTCTTAGCCAGGGATCATATCCCTAAGCTTTGATACAAACTGTGACACCCCCAAAATTAGGTATACATCACCCATCTTGGGTCGCCAGATACATGGTATAGAATTGAAATACAACTTACTAATACAACTATCGTGTACAATACGACAAAACATAAACTATGAGTTTGAATACAAATATTGTCTACTAGAGATTATAAAAACTCAAAAGGAGTCCTCATTACAACTATTATCACACTATTTCACAGAATAGTGAGGACTACTAATGCTATCCTCTGGACCATCACTCCATTTCCCGACTCGTCCCAGCTATATTCTCATTTCCTGAAGAGAACAGTGAAAGAAAGGGTGAGCTCAACTAGCCCAGTAAGAAATATTATGACTAAGATAATGCAGAATAAATTATCATTAGTCTCCAACAATGTTAAACCGATAAAATATAATAGACATCAAGTTTAATCTGCAATGAACAAGCAATCCATTAAAAGAGTCAAGTAGAAAATAAAATCTACTATCTTTTATGATATAAAAGTTTTTCATCATCATTATCACCGAGACTCGACTTTTAATAAATATTCCAAATCATTGAATTACCCCCGCACTACTGACCAAGGATATTCTTTAGTATCACGACCACAATTATCCATGCACTTTATGGGCCAAGAATATTTGTGTATTCATTAATGGTCATGATCATACAAACAACTGTCCATCAATGTACTACGAGCCAATGAGGACTTTTACCACATCATTTGTAACATTACGGTCATGATTACTCCGAATAATCCCTGGTCATAATCATACCAAGTCCATCTATGCACTACAGGCCACAGATGACTTTCAAAAAATATAAATATGAGGATGATGACAATGATATAAGAATTCAATAAAACAAGTTCAAGAATTAATTTGTCCATGAACCAATAACGTCCAAATTGTCAACATGATACTTCTTTGTAGAGTAAAATTCAAGAATTCTCAGAAGAATATTTCCATGAAAAGATATTGGATGAAGCGCACATATCAAAAATATTCCACTAATTTCATGGAGTATAGAAGTCTAAACTTTAACCAACTGAGTATAATAGAGAATGGAATAACAATAGAAATCACCATGCATGCGGTTTGCAGACAGACAAAGTTATTCAACGAATAATAATAATGGAACCGTGTCAAAGTAAATTACCGACAAGCGAAGTTCTAACAGAATAATAAAGAATGGAATAACAACAGAAATCACCATGTATGCGGTACTTTGCATAGACAGTTTATTCCAACAGAATACAAATAAGGATTGGAATCGAATCCCAGGAAAAAGCATGAACAAGATATTCCAATGGAATAATAAAGACGGAATCAGTCCCATGTAAAAGCGCATGCATGGATATTCCAACCGAATAATAAAGACTAATCAGTCCGACGTAAATGCAAAAGACATGATATTCCAAATGAGAATAATAAAGACGGAATAATAGAAGAATGTCACCAAGTATAGGGTAGATCGCGTATACAGGTTATTCCAACAGAATAATAAGAAAAGGAGTAACAACAGTTCTCTTCATGAAGAAGAAAGAATAGCATCCCTTACCGTAAAAGCAACTTGATATAGAAAAGGGTAAAGTAGCAGAACACTTTTCTTCTTTCTCTCTATAGTTTTTCTCTCTGGAGTTTCAATGAATTCGTAAGAAATTATGAAGGAATGAGCTTCTATTTATAGAAGAATGGAATGCATAGTAACTAATTCATGAACGGTCCAGATTGATTTACTTTAATCAGACGGTCCATATTTAAAGCAAAATCTTTTAAATAAAATATAATATATATTATATATATATAACACATGGTTTTAATAAACCACCCTAAGTCATCCACCCATCACTATCATCATACTACTTTCCCACCATTAATTCAACTTACACACACACACACATCACTATCACTCTTTCTTTTCTCCCACCACAATCTACTCACACATATTATATTATATATATAAACCCACATCATAATCTTATATATATAAACTCCCTCTATATACGTAACTCTCTCCCACTCCCACTTCCAAAATCAGTTTTTTCAACACATATAGGCCCCACATGTGGTCCCCACATGTGGGCCCCTCCTTTAAATAATTTTCTACTGACTATTTTGAAAAATGGGTAAATGGGGTTCATAAAATAAGCAAACTTTATAAAAATCACCTTAATAATTTTAACAACATTTATCATCTTTATTATAATTCACAATATTTAACTGACCAAAGTCGTTCCCAAGAAAGAGGGGGCTTTCAATAAGGATTTCTCCTATCATAGCGCAATTAGGTGACCAAACCTCTCCTCGATGTAACTTTTAGGCATCGTTAATATTGCAAATAATAATATTAATAATTTTGTCGTCTCAATTATTGATTTTAACAATATAATAAATATCGACAATAATTGAATCAAATAACGTGAGATACTATGCAACAATTACTATAGCAATAATTGAACAAAATCGAATGACTTCTCACGTAAGCATCAATAATCAATACCGTGCTGCTACTATGCAACCACGCCATTCATCGTACTTTTTACTACCGAGTAGTTCAACAAAGATCAACGATAAAACTTCTAGATTATTTTCATAAAAAATATTTTTGTCGTTTTCTCAATCCGATAATAATTACATTATGGGGTCCACCAATGATTGCTTGTCAGTTATGCGAATATTCCCTCGCTAAAACGAATATATTCCCGACCAATCAAATATAATATAACAACTTGAATACTATGCAAAATTTATAAATATTACCCACAACTATAACATTATATCAATTTCACTCCATAATATTCAAAAATAATATTTATAAAAAAATTCATCTTTATTCAAAAAGTTGGGGTTTTACAAACCCCATCAGTGGGTAGACCCTCAGTCCGAACGTTTAATATGACAATCCAAGATGCGGTTGTATCAACGGATGTAGTAAAGAGTATCATTCGGTCAACGAAATAAATGCTTACGTGTTATTTGACTTCGGGTGCTTACTTGTTCTTTTATAAGATGTGGATTTGCTTTCGTGATTGGGATTAAATCACGAAAAGTTAGAAATACCTTTAGACGTTAAGGTAGCAAACGAGGAGATAATTCCCATTGAACACATTCATAGGAATTGTTTCATAGATATCAGGGGTAATAGATTATCGGTAGATCTTTTACCGATAAGGTTAAGAGAATTCAATGTGATTCTCGGTATGGATTGGTTAATTAACCATAAAGCAATAATAGATTGTCATAAAAAGAGTGTGAACCTAAGGCTTCCTAAGAAACATGAGGTGGTGTTTTATGGAAATAAATCACCGGGACGTTCTTGTTGTCTAACCATGACACAAGCTAGGAAGATGCTGAAGAAGGGGTGTAAAGGTTATCTGTGTCACGTGGTGGATACCTAGAGAGTGGGAACATCATTGGAACAGATAGCGGTGGTTCAAGAATTTGCGGATGTATTTCCGGAGGAGTTATCGGGTATTCTGCCGGATAGGGATGTAGAGTTTGTGATTAATTTGTTACCAGGTACGGCACCGGTTTCAAAGGCACCATATAGAATGGCGCCAGTTGAGATGAAGGAGTTAATGGTTCAGTTGCAAGAACTATTAGATAGAAAGTACATTCAACCAAGTGTGTCACAGTGGGGAGCACCGGTGTTGTTTGTAAAGAAAAAGGACGGATCGTTATGACTTTGTATCGACTATCGGGAGTTGAACAAGTTAACGATTAAGAATAAATACCGTTGCCGGGATCGATGATCTATTTGATCGATTAAAAGGGCAAAGTATTTTTCTAAAATAGATTTGCATGCACGGTATCATCAACTCGAAAGTGAGGAAGGAAGATATACCTAAGGCGGCGTTCGTAACTCGTTATGGGCATTACGAGTTTACGGTTATGTTGTTTGGGTTGTGAATGCGCCACCAATTTTTATGGATATGATGAATGCAGTGTTGGAGCGATTTTGGACTAGTTAAATCGTAGTGTTCATTGATGATATTGTAGTCTATTCCAAGACGCCAGAAGATCATGCTGAACATCTAAGAATAGTGTTGGAAACCCTACGGAGGGAGAAGTTGTATGCGAAATTCACTAAGTGTGAATTTTGGCTCGAAAAAGTGCAGTTTCTAGGACATGTTTAGACAAAGATGGCATATTCGTAGATCCAGCGAAGGTAAAAGCGGTGAATGAGTGGGAGAAACCAAAAATGCCAACCGAGGTTAGGAGTTTTTTGGGGTTAGCGGGATACTATAGAAGGTTCATTCAGGACTTTTCTACATTAGCTACTCCGCTGACAAATTTGACAAGGAAGTCGGTGAAGTATGAGTGGACAGAAAAGTGTGAGCATAGTTTTCAAGAACTAAAACGGAGGTTGAGTGAGGCACCTGTATTATCTTTACCAGATGATACGGGGAATTTTGTAGTTTATAGCGATGCTTCGCATAGAGGACTAGATTGCGTGCTTATGCAACATGGCAAGGTCATTGCGTATGCGTCACGTCAATTAAAGGATTATGAGAAGGTCTATCCTAATCATGACCTAGAACTAGCAACTATGGTGTTTGCTTTAAAAATATGGAAACATTACTTATACGGGGAGAAGTGTGAGATATACACGGACCATAAAAGTCTGAAATATATCTTCACACAGAAGGAGTTGAACATGAGGCAGAGAAGGTGGTTAGAATTAATAAAAGATTATGATTGTGATATCTTATATCATCCGGGGAAGGCGAATGTAGTAGCAGACGCGTTGAGTCGGAAGGGTAGAGAGAAACTGTCAATGTTAACGACTCAGAAATGAGTTTATAACAGAGATGACGAGGATGGAATTAGAAGTTAAGTTACCAAGGGAAATGAGGGAGATGTTATTTGCAATAGAAACTCGACCAACGATAGTGGAACGGGTTAAGGAAGTACAGTTGAGTACTGAAGAATGCGAGCGAATGAAGAAGATAATGAAGGATGACGTGAAGACTAAGTATAACCTTGATAAAGAAGGTTTACTTCGTTTTGAGGGAAAAATTTGGGTTCCAAATAATTCTGAGTTGAAGGAAGAGATTATGTGTGAGGCCCACAGTTCGAGGTACTCGATACATCCTGGTAGTACTAAGATGTATCAAGACCTTCGTCAGAACTTTTTAGTGGCCGAACATGAAGAAGAGAGATTGCGAATATATTTAGTAAGTGCTTAACTTGTCAGAAAGTTAAGGCTAAACACCAAAGACCGAGTGGACTGATACAACCACTGGAGATTCCGGAGTGGAAATGGGAGCATATCACCATGGACTTTGTCGTGGGACTTCCAACGACAAGAAATGGATACGATGCTATTTGGGTATTAGTGGATCGGTTAACTAAATCTGCTCATTTTCTACCAATAGGAGTTAGGTATAATTTAGAGCAGTTAGCTGAGCTTTATGTCAAATAAATCATTTTTAGACATGGAGTACCTATTTCAATTGTGTCCGATCATGATCCACGATTCACGTCGAACTTTTGGAGGAGTTTGCAAGAGCAAATGGGAACACAATTAAGATTGAGTACGGCGTATCATCCACAGACAGATGGGCAAAGCGAACGGATAATTCAAGCGCTAGAAGATATGTTAAGATCTTGCGTTATGGATTTCAAGGGGAGTTGGGACGAACATCTACCGGTTGTAGAATTCGCTTACAACAATAGTTTTCACGCTAGAATAGGCATGCCGCCTTACGAAGCATTGTATGGACGGAAGTGTAGAACACCACTTTGTTGGGATGAAGTAGGTGAACGTCGAATGTTGGGACCTGAGATGGTACAACAAACGGCAGACATGGTAAAGCTGATAAGAGCTCGATTAGTAGCGGCTCAAGATAGACAACGGAAGTATGCAGATCCTCATCGAGAGAAGAGGGAGTTTGAAGTAGGGTCTTATGTCTTTCTAAAAGTATCGCCTTGGAAAGGGAAGATACATTTTGGAAAGAAAGGGAAGTTAAGTCTGAGGTTTGTAGGACCTTTCGAGATTTTAAGAAGGATAGGGGAGGTAGCTTATGAAGTAGCCTTACCTCCAGAAATGGAAAGAATACACAATGTGTTTCACGTGTCTGTGTTGCGTCCTTATAACCCGGACTATAAGCATGTAATAGAGTATGAGTCTATTCAAGTAGAAAAAGACTTACCGTATGAAGAACTTCCGATTCAGATTATTGATAGGAAGGAACATGTCTTGAGAAATAAAGTAATACCTTCCGTAAAGGTAATTTGGAGTAACCACGATGCTGAAGAAGCAACGTGGGAGCTCGAAAGTAAAATGAAGGAAAAGTTTCCTCATTTGTTTATGTAAGAATAACAAGATTCTGGGGACAAAATCCTTATAAGGAGGGAAGAATGTAATGCCCGAGAATTTCGAATTTTCAATAAATTAAATTTTTATTTGATTATGTGGATTAAATGAATTTAATTGAGTTATTATGTGAGTAAGATGTTCGAAGGTCATTCTATGACCTAGAATGTGTGGATGTGGGTAGTATTCTGGCTTTGTGCTAGAATTAATTATTGTGAATTATCAAGACGAGAACGAAGGTTTTCTAAGATTGTTTGCGTAAAAACACTATTCATCCGATGTTGTTCGAAGCTAGGGTTTGAGATTCTGAGAAACGTGTAATGTTAGAATATGACGATATTATGGAATATCCAATAATATTTCCGTTATGGCAAACGAAGTTTTCGCTTGCGGACTTAAAACCTAAGTGTTTGTGAAAGAGGTTTCCGAAAAGGAAATGTAAGGCGTATAGTCGTTTTAATATTATACTTATAAGATACGAGTATTATACTAGTACGTATACAAGGATGATATAAAGAATAGTACGAAGTATAATACGATTATTATATGAGTATTATACAAAGAGAATATGTGAGTAATATGCGTAGAATACGAGTTGTATTATTAGAGTATGAGTTAGGGATTTTATCCAATCCAAGTGGACTTGGATTAATAAAAAAAGCTCAATGTTAATTAATGTCAAGCCCAATCCAAAGAATTAAACCGTGGATCGAACCGGCGGGTCAATGGGTGGGTAAAACCCATGGGGCAACCCATGGGGATAACCCATGGGCAAGGTGGGTCGGCCACTTGGTGTGCAAGGCAAGTGAATCACTTGGTCACCAAGTACTTTGCTTGGTGACAAAGTTGTAAATAAGTGAGGAGGTGCTAAATTGGACCATTTTGCCCCTCATTGTATTTTCTATAAATACAAGGCTTAGGTTGAGCTTTTGTTGTGTTACAAAGATTGACCAACATATATTGAGAGAGAGAAAGAGCTAGAAACACTAAATTCTTCTACTTCTAAGTAAACCAAGATACGTTTATCAAGAACGTTAACTACTTCAAAGGTAAATTCCTATAAACCGTAATCTTCATCCTTTTCGATTTCTTTCTCATAGAAGAATCGTAGATGAGTGGAGAATGTTTATAGAGAAGATATAAGAATGCCTTTTAATGACTAAATCATTGATAGGTCATGACCAAATAGAAATCGTAAGTGGTTATGTGAGTAAAAACCATAAAAAGTCTTGAAAGTTAACTTAGTTATAATTGAACGTTTTGGAAACCGTTGTAGCTAAGATATGTGCATCTTGATTGGTTAGGATGTAGATATGAAGTCCATTGAGTATTCCACGTGATTTGGATTAGAGAACATTAGTAATGAAGTTATGACGGATTTTGCGGAAATAGACG